>CM046878.1:307713691-308913691 GCA_025667525.1 Glebionis coronaria | reverse complement strand
TCATGGGTCTTTTAAGGCTAAACAAACTTGTATAACAACTTTCATCTAAGCATACAATCGGGTCTCTTGTGTTCAATTTTAAAGAAAGAGGGTTTACCACAACTTCTCGTTGTACCCTTCATTTATCAATAAATGTTTTTCCAATACTAAGGGTTTCCACAACTTCTCGTCGTACCCCTTTTTATCTTAATAAAACACGCATGTTATCCCCCTCGCGGGTTTTATAAAACAAGTAAACATGTTAAAGCGAGGCTATAGACTCACCTTGGTACGATAGTAGCGACGTGACGATCGCCGACGATTTGTGATGCCCGTTAAACACGAAGACCGCAACCTACCAATTAAGGCGCGTTCGTTAATAAACGACTCAAGTATATTTAATACTTAAATAAAATGAAACTCAATTTCATATGACCATGAAAATCCCGAAAAATAACAAAAATATAAGTGTACTTCTATACCCTTTTACTCAACACTTATTCATTTTAAACACTTGCGCCCTCGACATTGACCCGTCCTAAGACGCCAAGTCAACACAAGTCAAACCATCATTTTACTTCCCTCGGACCAGTAACTAAGTCATTTATATAATGACTTAACACTCGAGTAAGTCACCATGTCCAATAGTGAATACTCAACTCACGCCATACAAGTATTGAACTACGTGTCCAAAATACCACTCAGCATATACACTCCAAATGTACACACCAATCTAACCTATCTAGACATGTCCGATTTCGACGAAACTTGGTGACAAACTCACACATAATATGAATAAGACTCAGTTTAAATTTCATTCAAAAATATTACATCTAAGACCTTCTGCCCGACACACCTTCGTGTTGCAAAAACCGGACAGTTTTACGCCTTTGACTTGTAAAACCATTTTGACTTATCTAAACATTTCCGTTTGCAAAACCGACACTCGGGTTTGAAAATAGACTCATGACCTGAGGTTTATAAACTTACAACAGCCCTTGAACATTTTTAAAACTCATTTTATAGTCCCCGAGATTCGTTCCAAATATCGACAACAATTTTCGGATTGTGCCGATACCCGTCTCCCGGTACACAAATACTAAAAGTAGCATAACTTTTCGCTCGTAATGAGTTAGAAGCTCTACTTTAGCTCAAATCGAAGCTAACGAAATTCTCTACGACCATATCGTATTAGTTTACTAAGTTTACTACAGTAACAATTTCAAAAATGGCCTTAAAGTTACTGCCTAAAATAGACTATCTAAAAATCATACCAAAACAATTTTGCGACCCATTCTAACAATTCCTATAGTCCTAATATGATCCTAATATCATACTAACACATCTAACTAACTCATAACACCCTCAAATTTGATCTCACAAAAATTAAACAATCAAAAATCTTACATGCAACAAAAACCCACTATGAATATTATATTATTAACACCATATATAAACATAAAAATGGATCAAACATCAAGTTCTTCACCAAAAATTGAAAATAAAATTTTAGTGGATGCATGTGGAAGAAATTTATACCAATATGAAGCTTATGAAATTTCCAAGATGGGTCTTTTGTTAGATTTCAATGAATCAAAGTGGATCAAAAACAATGAGAGGGTTTTTGTTGTGATGGTGGACGGCACAAGAGCAAGAGAGAGAGTGAGATTTGTGTTTTAGTTTTTAAAATGAGTTAGTGGGATTAAATTAAATAAAGAAATCCTTTTATACTAGGTAGTGGAGGGTCTAATTTTGCCAAATAGGTATAGTTTTGGTCCAACAATGCAAGTAAATAGTTTACAAGGTAGAAAATGTAAATTGTAAATTTTAAAAATATTTACGGGGCTCGGGTTTCGTAAAAATACTTTTCGAAAGTTAAAACGCTTCAAAATATAATAACAAAGCTTCGACACGACTTAAAACGCAATTAAATCGAAAACGTCGAAAATATACAATATCGAGACAATCGATAATAAAACGTAAATTTTTGGGCATCCGTCGGTATCGCGATCACTAATAGTTATCGTCATTCGTTAAAACGTAAAATACGAGAAATAAAGATTAAATATAATAAAAATCATTTTCATGATTATTTGAGAATATAATATCGATACCTAACATATTCTTTGTCGGTTTTCATCTAATCGACATTCTTACGCTAGTTTCAAGTCGTAACCTTCTCGGTTAGTCGATAATTTAAAATTCTCATTAAAGTAAACACGTAATACGTAATAGTCGAGATTAAAATAACGACCTGAAATTGACGGGTTGTCACATCATCCCCACCAAAATAGGATCTTCGCCCTCGAAGATCAACTTGCGTTCTTGCCCGATCGCTTGTTGAAATCAAAGAGATGAGGGTAATTCTTCCACATTTGGTCTTCTTGTTCCCAAGTAAACTCCGGTCCTCTCCGAGAGTTCCATCGAACTTTGACGATAGGTATTCGGCTTTGCTTCAGTTGCTTGACCTCGCGATCCATGATCTCGACCGGTTCTTCAATAAAGTGCAACTTCTTATCAACCTTAACCTCGTCTAACGGTATAATGAGTTCTTCATCAGATAAACACTTCTTCAGATTCGACACGTGAAAAGTGTTATGAATCCCATACAGTTCTTGTGGTAGTTCCAGTTGGTATGCCACGGGTCCCACTCTAGATGTAATCTTGAATGGTCCGATATAACGAGGACTTAACTTCCCACGTTTTCCAAATCGTACAACACCTTTCCATGGTGATACCTTTAGCATAACCTTATCTCCCACGTTAAACTCCAATGGTTTTCTTCTCACATCCGCATAACTCTTCTGTCGGCTTCGAGCAGACAACAACCTATTCTTGATTTGCACAATCATATCCGTCGTCTCTCTAATCAAATCTGGTCCAGTGAGTTGGGAATCACCAACCTCACTCCAGCTAACGGGTGATCTACATCTTCTCCCATAAAGTGATTCAAAAGGTGCAGCTTTAATACTCGCGTGATAACTGTTATTGTACGAGAATTCGGCCAAATGTAAGTGCTTATCCCAGCTACTTCCAAAGTCTATCACGCAAGCATGTAGCATATCCTCCAAAGTTTGAATTGTTCTTTCGCTTTGCCCATCAGTTTGCGGATGATAGGCTGTGCTCATATCCAAATTGGTTCCTAATGACTTTTGAAGTGATCTCCAAAATCCAGAAGCAAAACGACTATCTCTGTCGGAAATGATTGAAATAGGAACACCATGCTTGCACACGATTTCCTTCAGATAAATATCGGCGAGTTTCTCCAAACCAAACCTCTCGTTGATTGGAATAAAATGAGCGGATTTAGTTAAACGATCGACAATAACCCAAATTGCATCGAACCCAGACGGTGTCCTTGGGAGTTTTGTGATGAAGTCCATCGTAATTCGCTCCCATTTCCAGACTGGAATTTCAGGTTGGACAAGTAATCCTAACGGCTTCTGATATTCAGCTTTCACTTTTGCACATGTTAAGCATTTCGCGACGTATGTTGCAATATCAGCTTTCATATTCGGCCACCAGTATAACTTTTTCAAGTCTTGGTACATTTTGTCCGATCCAGGATGAATAGAATACTTGGACTTATGAGATTCTAACATAATCAAGTCTCTCAGTCCACCATATAATGGTAACCAGATTCGACCTCTCAAACATTTGATACCATCGGCTCGCGTCTCAAATGTTTCACCGTCTCCTCTAAATCTTTCGGCAGCAATATTTTCCTTCTTGCATGCTTCAACTTGTGCTTTCCGAATCTGCTCAGGTAAGTTATTATGAACTGTCACCACCAAAGCACGCACTCGAATCGGTTTCTCCCTTTCCTTTCGACTTAACGCGTCAGCTACCACGTTCGCCTTTCCTGGATGATAACGAATTTCGCAGTCGTAATCACTCAAGAGTTCAACCCATCGACGTTGCCTCATATTCAGCTCCTTTTGATCCAATATGTATTGCAGGCTTTTATGATCAGTGAATAATGTACACTTCGTACCATACAGGTAATGTCTCCAAAGTCGCAGAGCAAAAACCACAACGCCTAATTCCAAGTCATGGGTAGTGTAGTTCTCCTCATTCTTCCTTTATTGTCTAGAGGCATATGCGATCACCTTTTCGCGTTGCATGAGAACAGCACCATATCCTCTGAGAGATGCATCGCAATAAACAACAAAATCTTCACTTCCTTCAGGTAACGATAAAATCGGCGCACTACAAAGTTTCATCTTCAGGGTTTGGAAAGCTTCTTCTTCATCATCGCCCCACACATATGGTTTATTCTTCTGAGTCAGCTTCGTTAATGGTTTCGATATCAAAGAGAATCCTTCAATAAACCTTCGGTAATAACCAGCCAAACCTAAAAATTGTCGCACTTCAGTTGGAGTAGTCGGAGCACTCCAATTCTTGATGGCTTCGATCTTTGCAGGATCAACATGTACTCCACTTTTATCGATCACATGACCAAGAAACTGTACAGAATTTAGCCAAAAATCACACTTTGAGAACTTAGCGTACAGCTTTTCGTTCTTCAACAAGTTCAAGATAATCCTTAAGTGTTCGGCATGCTCTTCATTGCTCTTGGAGTAGATTAGAATATCATCTATGAAAACGATCACGAATTTATCAAGATACGGCTTACAAATGCGATTCATTAAATCCATGAATACAGCAGGTGCATTAGTCAAACCAAAAGGCATAACCAGAAACTCATAATGACCATAACGAGTTCTAAACGCCGTAATAGGAATATCTTCCTCACGTATGCGAAGTTGATGGTAACCAGAACGAAGATCAATCTTGGAGAAAACACGAGAACCTTGAAGTTGATCGAATAAATCATCAATTCTTGGAAGCGGATAACGATTCTTGATCGTTAGCTTATTCAGCTCTCGGTAATCAATACACATACGAAACGAACCATCTTTCTTCTTAACGAATAAGACAGGAGCTCCCCAAGGTGACGAACTCGGTCGTATAAAACCCTTATCAGATAGCTCTTGTAATTGCACAGATAACTCCTTTAGCTCGGATAGGGCTAAACGATATGGCGCACGAGCCACGGGTGCGGCACCAGGAATTAGATCAATTTGGAATTCCACTTGCCTTGGGGGAGGAAGTCCAGGCAAATCTTCCGGAAATACTTCAGGAAAGTCACGGATAACAGGTACATCTTCAGCACGTTTCTCCTTCGATTCTTTCTCCACTACTTTAGCTAGGAATAACTCACACCCTCTTTCGATATACTTACGAGCCTTAATGCACGAAACGATTTTTAGTCGTGAATTACGTTGATCACCTTCGATAACCATGGTCTTGTCATCTAAGGGAATCCTAACTTTCTTTTCTCCACACAAGATAGACGCGTTATACTTGGATAACCAATCCATTCCGATAATAACATCAAAACTTCCCAATTCGACAATCATCAAGTCTATTTTAAAAATACGGTTCAGAAGATTAAGAGAACATCCTAGGAGCGCACGATTGGTACTCACTAATTTACCATCAGCTAGTTCTACCTCATAACTTGCGTCTAATTCGACCGGTTTGATATCAATTAAGGTACTAAAACTTGTAGACACAAAGCTTTTGTCCGCACCAGAATCAAATAAAGCTGTAGCATAACGGTTGTTCAGTAAAAATGTACCAGTGACAACTTTTGGGTTTTGCTTCGCTTCGGCTTCTCCCAACTGATAAGCTTTTCCTTGGTTATCTCCACCACGTGCATTCTTTGGAGGTTGAGGGCATTGGTTCCTCATGTGACCTTTACCTTGGCAGTTATAACACGTCACTCCCTTCTTTCCTGGTCCCCAACAGTCTTCAGTCTTGTGACCTAACTTGTTGCACTTTCCACACTTAGCACATTCACCAGTATGAGACTTCTTGCAGCGTTGACATCTGGTTCCCTTATCAGCAGTTGCAGCTTCAGTCATCGCATTAGCGTTGCCTCTCCTTCGGTTTTGATTTCTGTTGTGAGATTGACGGTTATCACCACGATCATCACTGTCATTTTCAGCTCTTCTTTTGTTGCCTTCAGAAACACCATCAGCCTTGTCTTGGATGATTTAACCTATTAGTTGGTAGGCCATACGAACAGCTTCATCAATATTGGCAGGTTTAGATGAGGTCACATCCCCACGGATGTTGGTAGGTAAGCCTCGAATATACTGCTCTACCTTCAAGTATTCTGGGTTAACTTTGTTTGGACAAAGTAGAGCAAGCTCATGGAATCTGTTGGTGTATCCATCGATGTCAGTACCCTTCAGTCTCAACTGATATAGTTCCTGTTCTAACCTCTGAATAACACTCCTTGGACAGAATTCCTTAGTCATCCACCTTCTTACCTCAACCCAAGGTGTAGCATAAGCAGCATCCATACCCAATGATGCCATTCTTCCATTCCACCAAGTTAATGCTCGCCCTTGAAGAGTAGCAGAGGCAAACATCACTTTATCTCCTTCCTCACTTCCACTAAATCGAAACACGGATTCTAATTTCTCAAACCATTGCATTAACCCAACAGCGCCTTCAGTACCCTTAAAAGTTGGAGGTTTGCATTTCATGAACGAGGTATAATTGCACTTCTTGTTTTCAGGAATCACTGGCCTATCAGCATCACCAGTTCCAGCACCAGCATTGCCAGCTCCCGTATTACCAGCTCCAGTAGCGCCAGCTCCAGTAGCGCCAGCTCCAGTAGCGCCAGCTCTAGTAGCGCCAGTTCCAGTAGCGCCAGCTCCAGTAGCGCCAGTTCCAGTAGCGCCAGCTCCAGTATCGCCAGCTCCACCAGATCCACCAGCTCCATCGGATCCACCGGCTCCATTATTCAAGTTTGCCATAAATGCATTCATAGATATCTGAAATTGATCAGCTACTATAGCACGTAACTGAGTCTCAGTCAACTGTTTTGGCGGCATGATCCTGTTACACAATTCACATCAAAATGAGTATTCATGCAATGCTTGTGACAACAAAACATGAATAACACAGAATAAGAATAGGTAGATGAAAAGAAACAAGAATGGATGATAGAACGAAGGATAGAATTTAGACAAGGAACGAAGATTCACGAGGAATGAGTCAAAAGACAGGGATTTCTATTGTGACAATCAGCGTCGTTTATAAATCACGTATTAGTATTATAATAATCAAATAATTAACATTTATAAGTAAATGTAATTTCATTATGCTTTAAGCATAAATAATAATTAAATATGTATAACATATATATACTTTTCTTATTCTCGTCCATTGGCCACTCGGAGGTTTCGCTTGCAGATGTTATAGTCAAAAGATTTCAAAATTATATTTTTGGAAAATCTTTTCGTTCTCTATAACTTGAGCTCTGATGCCAATCTGTAACACCCCCAATTTCGGGTCATAGCAGCGGAAGGGTCATTGGGTGTTACTATCATGGTTTAACCTCAATATCATAGAAAACGCCTCAAAATGAGTCGTTTTAACAAAACATACATCCATTCATTTGTTTAAAAAAATAAAACAGTTCACACACGGTCCCAAATAGTTTTAAGTTTACACAACCAACCAAACAATAAAAGTTTCTTAGAATGGACATAGTTTAGTAAAGCGGGCCAAAACATTTTAATTTAGCAAGCTGCGTGAAACCGCCTTCCTTGAGTGCCTTCTTCATGGACCTGAGATACAACATGCTATAAAGTCAACAAAAATGTTGAGTGAATCTATAGAGTTTAAATTAAATAAACGAACACAAGTATTCTGAATAAACCTTCCGTGGTTGATAATCATGTGGATCAGACATAATTATCGTTGTTATTTCATAAGTCTCGTGAAATTGAACGTTAACATATATTATTTCAGCCCAACACACCTAGCCAAGTGCGTATATTTCTCTTATACAATTGCATCCGATGTTTCATTACTGGTGCATCACAACACCACGCGATAGCTAGTCGCGACCGGACTGGGTGTCACCCCGATAGATCTATCCATAGTATTAGCGTTCCTTTCGATTAACAATTCACGATTCATGGGTCTTTTAAGGCTAAACAAACTTGTATAACAACTTTCATCTAAGCATACAATCGGGTCTCTTGTGTTCAATTTTAAAGAAAGAGGGTTTACCACAACTTCTCGTTGTACCCTTCATTTATCAATAAATGTTTTTCCAATACTAAGGGTTTCCACAACTTCTCGTCGTACCCCTTTTTATCTTAATAAAACACGCATGTTATCCCCCTCGCGGGTTTTATAAAACAAGTAAACATGTTAAAGCGAGGCTATAGACTCACCTTGGTACGATAGTAGCGACGTGACGATCGCCGACGATTTGTGATGCCCGTTAAACACGAAGACCGCAACCTACCAATTAAGGCGCGTTCGTTAATAAACGACTCAAGTATATTTAATACTTAAATAAAATGAAACTCAATTTCATATGACCATGAAAATCCCGAAAAATAACAAAAATATAAGTGTACTTCTATACCCTTTTACTCAACACTTATTCATTTTAAACACTTGCGCCCTCGACATTGACCCGTCCTAAGACGCCAAGTCAACACAAGTCAAACCATCATTTTACTTCCCTCGGACCAGTAACTAAGTCATTTATATAATGACTTAACACTCGAGTAAGTCACCATGTCCAATAGTGAATACTCAACTCACGCCATACAAGTATTGAACTACGTGTCCAAAATACCACTCAGCATATACACTCCAAATGTACACACCAATCTAACCTATCTAGACATGTCCGATTTCGACGAAACTTGGTGACAAACTCACACATAATATGAATAAGACTCAGTTTAAATTTCATTCAAAAATATTACATCTAAGACCTTCTGCCCGACACACCTTCGTGTTGCAAAAACCGGACAGTTTTACGCCTTTGACTTGTAAAACCATTTTGACTTATCTAAACATTTCCGTTTGCAAAACCGACACTCGGGTTTGAAAATAGACTCATGACCTGAGGTTTATCAACTTACAACAGCCCTTGAACATTTTTAAAACTCATTTTATAGTCCCCGAGATTCGTTCCAAATATCGACAACAATTTTCGGATTGTGCCGATACCCGTCTCCCGGTACACAAATACTAAAAGTAGCATAACTTTTCGCTCGTAATGAGTTAGAAGCTCTACTTTAGCTCAAATCGAAGCTAACGAAATTCTCTACGACCCTATCTTATTAGTTTACTAAGTTTACTACAGTAACAATTTCAAAAATGGCCTTAAAGTTACTGCCTAAAATAGACTATCTAAAAATCATACCAAAACAATTTTTCGACCCATTCCAACAATTCCTATAGTCCTAATATGATCCTAATATCATACTAACACATCTAACTAACTCATAACACCCTCAAATTTGATCTCACAAAAATTAAACAATCAAAAATCTTACATGCAACAAAAACCCACTATGAATATTATATTATTAACACCATATATAAACATAAAAATGGATCAAACATCAAGTTCTTCACCAAAAATTGAAAATAAAATTTTAGTGGATGCATGTGGAAGAAATTTATACCAATATGAAGCTTATGAAATTTCCAAGATGGGTCTTTTGTTAGATTTCAATGAATCAAAGTGGATCAAAAATAATGAGAGGGTTTTTGTTGTGATGGTGGACGGCACAAGAGCAAGAGAGAGAGTGAGATTTGTGTTTTAGTTTTTAAAATGAGTTAGTGGGATTAAATTAAATAAAGAAATCCTTTTATACTAGGTAGTGGAGGGTCTAATTTTGCCAAATAGGTATAGTTTTGGTCCAACAATGCAAGTAAATAGTTTACAAGGTAGAAAATGTAAATTGTAAATTTTAAAAATATTTACGGGGCTCGGGTTTCGTAAAAATACTTTTCGAAAGTTAAAACGCTTCAAAATATAATAACAAAGCTTCGACACGACTTAAAACGCAATTAAATCGAAAACGTCGAAAATATACAATATCGAGACAATCGATAATAAAACGTAAATTTTTGGGCATCCGTCGGTATCGCGATCACTAATAGTTATCGTCATTCGTTAAAACGTAAAATACGAGAAATAAAGATTAAATATAATAAAAATCATTTTCATGATTATTTGAGAATATAATATCGATACCTAACATATTCCTTGTCGGTTTTCATCTAATCGACATTCTTACGCTAGTTTCAAGTCGTAACCTTCTCGGTTAGTCGATAATTTAAAATTCTCATTAAAGTAAACACGTAATACGTAATAGTCGAGATTAAAATAACGACCTGAAATTGACGGGTTGTCACATCATCCCCACCAAAATAGGATCTTCGCCCTCGAAGATCAACTTGCGTTCTTGCCCGATCGCTTGTTGAAATCAAAGAGATGAGGGTAATTCTTCCACATTTGGTCTTCTTGTTCCCAAGTAAACTCCGGTCCTCTCCGAGAGTTCCATCGAACTTTGACGATAGGTATTCGGCTTTGCTTCAGTTGCTTGACCTCGCGATCCATGATCTCGACCGGTTCTTCAATAAAGTGCAACTTCTTATCAACCTTAACCTCGTCTAACGGTATAATGAGTTCTTCATCAGATAAACACTTCTTCAGATTCGACACGTGAAAAGTGTTATGAATCCCATACAGTTCTTGTGGTAGTTCCAGTTGGTATGCCACGGGTCCCACTCTAGATGTAATCTTGAATGGTCCGATATAACGAGGACTTAACTTCCCACGTTTTCCAAATCGTACAACACCTTTCCATGGTGATACCTTTAGCATAACCTTATCTCCCACGTTAAACTCCAATGGTTTTCTTCTCACATCCGCATAACTCTTCTGTCGGCTTCGAGCAGACAACAACCTATTCTTGATTTGCACAATCATATCCGTCGTCTCTCTAATCAAATCTGGTCCAGTGAGTTGGGAATCACCAACCTCACTCCAGCTAACGGGTGATCTACATCTTCTCCCATAAAGTGCTTCAAAAGGTGCAGCTTTAATACTCGCGTGATAACTGTTATTGTACGAGAATTCGGCCAAATGTAAGTGCTTATCCCAGCTACTTCCAAAGTCTATCACGCAAGCATGTAGCATATCCTCCAAAGTTTGAATTGTTCTTTCGCTTTGCCCATCAGTTTGCGGATGATAGGCTGTGCTCATATCCAAATTGGTTCCTAATGACTTTTGAAGTGATCTCCAAAATCCAGAAGCAAAACGACTATCTCTGTCGGAAATGATTGAAATAGGAACACCATGCTTGCACACGATTTCCTTCAGATAAATATCGGCGAGTTTCTCCAAACCAAACCTCTCGTTGATTGGAATAAAATGAGCGGATTTAGTTAAACGATCGACAATAACCCAAATTGCATCGAACCCAGACGGTGTCCTTGGGAGTTTTGTGATGAAGTCCATCGTAATTCGCTCCCATTTCCAGACTGGAATTTCAGGTTGGACAAGTAATCCTGACGGCTTCTGATATTCAGCTTTCACTTTTGCACATGTTAAGCATTTCGCGACGTATGTTGCAATATCAGCTTTCATATTCGGCCACCAGTATAACTTTTTCAAGTCTTGGTACATTTTGTCCGATCCAGGATGAATAGAATACTTGGACTTATGAGATTCTAACATAATCAAGTCTCTCAGTCCACCATATAATGGTAACCAGATTCGACCTCTCAAACATTTGATACCATCGGCTCGCGTCTCAAATGTTTCACCGTCTCCTCTAAATCTTTCGGCAGCAATATTTTCCTTCTTGCATGCTTCAACTTGTGCGTTCCGAATCTGCTCAGGTAAGTTATTATGAACTGTCACCACCAAAGCACGCACTCGAATCGGTTTCTCCCTTTCCTTTCGACTTAACGCGTCAGCTTCCACGTTCGCCTTTCCTGGATGATAACGAATTTCGCAGTCGTAATCACTCAAGAGTTCAACCCATCGACGTTGCCTCATATTCAGCTCCTTTTGATCCAATATGTATTGCAGGCTTTTATGATCAGTGAATACTGTACACTTCGTACCATACAGGTAATGTCTCCAAAGTCGCAGAGCAAAAACTACAGCGCCCAATTCCAAGTCATGGGTAGTGTAGTTCTCCTCATTCTTCCTTAATTGTCTAGAGGCATATGCGATCACCTTTTCGCGTTGCATGAGAACAGCACCATATCCTCTGAGAGATGCATCGCAATAAACAACAAAATCTTCACTTCCTTCAGGTAACGATAAAATCGGCGCACTACAAAGTTTCATCTTCAGGGTTTGGAAAGCTTCTTCTTCATCATCGCCCCACACATATGGTTTATTCTTCTGAGTCAGCTTCGTTAATGGTTTCGATATCAAAGAGAATCCTTCAATAAACCTTCGGTAATAACCAGCCAAACCTAGAAATTGTCGCACTTCAGTTGGAGTAGTCGGAGCACTCCAATTCTTGATGGCTTCGATCTTTGCAGGATCAACATGTACTCCACTTTTATCGATCACATGACCAAGAAATTGTACAGAATTTAGCCAAAAATCACACTTTGAGAAATTAGCGTACAGCTTTTCGTTCTTCAACAAGTTCAAGATAATCCTTAAGTGTTCGGCATGCTCTTCATTGCTCTTGGAGTAGATTAGAATATCATCTATGAAAACGATCACGAATTTATCAAGATACGGCTTACAAATGCGATTCATTAAATCCATGAATACAGCAGGTGCATTAGTCAAACCAAAAGGCATAACCAGAAACTCATAATGACCATAACGAGTTCTAAACGCCGTAATAGGAATATCTTCCTCACGTATGCGAAGTTGATGGTAACCAGAATGAAGATCAATCTTGGAGAAAACACGAGAACCTTGAAGTTGATCGAATAAATCATCAATTCTTGGAAGCGGATAACGATTCTTGATCGTTAGCTTATTTCAGCTCTCGGTAATCAATACACATACGAAACGAACCATCTTTCTTCTTAACGAATAAGACAGGAGCTCCCCAAGGTGACGAACTCGGTCGTATAAAACCCTTATCAGATAGCTCTTGCAATTGCACAGATAACTCCTTTAGCTCGGATAGGGCTAAACGATATGGCGCACGAGCCACGGGTGCGGCACCAGGAATTAGATCAATTTGGAATTCCACTTGCCTTGGGGGAGGAAGTCCAGGCAAATCTTCCGGAAATACTTCAGGAAAGTCACGGATAACAGGTACATCTTCAGCATGTTTCTCCTTCGATTCTTTCTCCACTACTTTAGCTAGGAATAACTCACACCCTCTTTTGATATACTTACGAGCCTTAATGCACGAAACGATTTTCAGTCGTGAATTACGTTGATCACCTTCGATAACCATGGTCTTGTCATCTAAGGGAATCCTAACTTTCTTTTCTCCACACAAGATAGACGCGTTATACTTGGATAACCAATCCATTCCGATAATAACATCAAAACTTCCCAATTCGACAATCATCAAGTCTATTTTAAAAATACGGTTCAGAAGATTAAGAGAACATCCTAGGAGCGCACGATTGGTACTCACTAATTTACCATCAGCTAGTTCTACCTCATAACTTGCGTCTAATTCGACCGGTTTGATATCAATTAAGGTACTAAAACTTGTAGACACAAAGCTTTTGTCCGCACCAGAATCAAATAAAGCTGTAGCATAACGGTTGTTCAGTAAAAACGTACCAGTGACAACTTTTGGGTTTTGCTTCGCTTCGGCTTCTCCCAACTGATAAGCTTTTCCTTGGTTATCTCCACCACGTGCATTCTTTGGAGGTTGAGGGCATTGGTTCCTCATGTGACCTTTACCTTGGCAGTTATAACACGTCACTCCCTTCTTTCCTGGTCCCCAACAGTCTTCAGTCTTGTGACCTAACTTGTTGCACTTTCCACACTTAGCACATTCACCAGTATGAGACTTCTTGCAGTGTTGACATCTGGTTCCCTTATCAGCAGTTGCAGCTTCAGTCATCGCATTAGCGTTGCCTCTCCTTCGGTTTTGATTTCTGTTGTGAGATTGACGGTTATCACCACGATCATCACTGTCATTTTCAGCTCTTCTTTTGTTGCCTTCAGAAACACCATCAGCCTTGTCTTGGATGATTTGACCCATTAGTTGGTAGGCCATACGAACAGCTTCATCAATATTGGCAGGTTTAGATGAGGTCACATCCCCACGGATGTTGGTAGGTAAGCCTCGAATATACTGCTCTACCTTCAAGTATTCTGGGTTAACTTTGTTTGGACAAAGTAGAGCAAGCTCATGGAATCTGTTAGTGTATCCATCGATGTCAGTACCCTTCAGTCTCAGCTGATATAGTTCCTGTTCTAACCTCTGAATAACACTCCTTGGACAGAATTCCTTAGTCATCCACCTTCTTACCTCAACCCAAGGTGTAGCATAAGCAGCATCCATACCCAATGATGCCATTCTTCCATTCCACCAAGTTAATGCTCGCCCTTGAAGAGTAGCAGAGGCAAACATCACTTTATCTCCTTCCTCACTTCCACTAAATCGAAACACGGATTCTAATTTCTCAAACCATTGCATTAACCCAACAGCGCCTTCAGTACCCTTAAAAGTTGGAGGTTTGCATTTCATGAACGAGGTATAATTGCACTTCTTGTTTTCAGGAATCACTGGCCTATCAGCATCACCAGTTCCAGCACCAGCATTGCCAGCTCCCGTATTACCAGCTCCAGTAGCGCCAGCTCCAGTAGCGCCAGCTCCAGTAGCGCCAGCTCTAGTAGCGCCAGTTCCAGTAGCGCCAGCTCCAGTAGCGCCAGTTCCAGTAGCGCCAGCTCCAGTATCGCCAGCTCCACCAGATCCACCAGCTCCACCGGATCCACCAGCTCCATTATTCAAGTTTGCCTTAAATGCATTCATAGATATCTGAAATTGATCAGCTACTATAGCACGTAACTGAGTCTCAGTCAACTGTTTTGGCGGCATGATCCTGTTACACAATTCACATCAAAATGAGTATTCATTCAACGCTTGTGACAACAAAACATGAATAACACAGAATAAGAATAGGTAGATGAAAAGAAACAAGAATGGATGATAGAACGAAGGATAGAATTTAGAGAAGGAACGAAGATTCACGAGGAATGAGTCAAAAGACAGGGATTTCTATTGTGACAATCAGCGTCGTTTATAAATCACGTATTAGTATTATAATAATCAAATAATTAACATTTATAAGTAAATGTAATTTCATTATGCTTTAAGCATAAATAATAATTAAATATGTATAACATATATATACTTTTCTTATTCTCGTCCATTGGCCACTCGGAGGTTTCGCTTGAAGATGTTATAGTCAAAAGATTTCAAAATTATATTTTTGGAAAATCTTTTCGTTCTCTATAACTTGAGCTCTGATGCCAATCTGTAACACCCCCAATTTCGGGTCATAGCAGCGGAAGGGTCATTGGGTGTTACTATCATGGTTTAACCTCAATATCATAGAAAACGCCTCAAAATGAGTCGTTTTAACAAAACATACATCCATTCATTTGTTTAAAAAAATAAAACAGTTCACACACGGTCCCAAATAGTTTTAAGTTTACACAACAAACCAAACAATATAAGTTTCTTAGAATGGACATAGTTTAGTAAAGCGGGCCAAAACATTTTAATTTAGCAAGCTGCGTGAAACCGCCTTCCTTGAGTGCCTTCTTCATGGACCTGAGATACAACATGCTATAAAGTCAACAAAAATGTTGAGTGAATCTATAGAGGTTAAATTAAATAAACGAACACAAGTATTCTGAATAAACCTTCCGTGGTTGACAATCATGTGGATCAGACATAATTATCGTTGTTATTTCATAAGTCTCGTGAAATTGAACGTTAACATATATTATTTCAGCCCAACACACCTAGCCAAGTGCGTATATTTCTCTTATACAATTGCATCCGATGTTTCATTACTGGTGCATCACAACACCACGCGATAGCTAGTCGCGACCTGACTGGGTGTCACCCCGATAGATCTATCCATAGTATTAGCGTTCCTTTCGATTAACAATTCACGATTCATGGGTCTTTTAAGGCTAAACAAACTTGTATAACAACTTTCATCTAAGCATACAATCGGGTCTCTTGTGTTCAATTTTAAAGAAAGAGGGTTTACCACAACTTCTCGTTGTACCCTTCATTTATCAATAAATGTTTTTCCAATAATAAGGGTTTCCACAACTTCTCGTCGTACCCCTTTTTATCTTAATAAAACACGCATGTTATCCCCTCGCGGGTTTTATAAAACAAGTAAACATGTTAAAGCGAGGCTATAGACTCACCTTGGTACGATAGTAGCGACGTGACGATCGCCGACGATTTGTGATGCCCGTTAAACACGAAGACCGCAACCTACCAATTAAGGCGCGTTCGTTAATAAACGACTCAAGTATATTTAATACTTAAATAAAATGAAACTCAATTTCATATGACCATGAAAATCCCGAAAAATAACAAAAATATAAGTGTACTTCTATACCCTTTTACTCAACACTTATTCATTTTAAACACTTGCGCCCTCGACATTGACCCGTCCTAAGACGCCAAGTCAACACAAGTCAAACCATCATTTTACTTCCCTCGGACCAGTAACTAAGTCATTTATATAATGACTTAACACTCGAGTAAGTCACCATGTCCAATAGTGAATACTCAACTCACGCCATACAAGTATTGAACTACGTGTCCAAAATACCACTCAGCATATACACTCCAAATGTACACACCAATCTAACCTATCTAGACATGTCCGATTTCGACGAAACTTGGTGACAAACTCACACATAATATGAATAAGACTCAGTTTAAATTTCATTCAAAAATATTACTTCTAAGACCTTCTGCCCGACACACCTTCGTGTTGCAAAAACCGGACAGTTTTACGCCTTTGACTTGTAAAACCATTTTGACTTATCTAAACATTTCCGTTTGCAAAACCGAAACTCGGGTTTGAAAATAGACTCATGACCTGAGGTTTATCAACTTACAACAGCCCTTGAACATTTTTAAAACTCATTTTATAGTCCCCGAGATTCGTTCCAAATATCGACAACAATTTTCGGATTGTGCCGATACCCGTCTCCCGGTACACAAATACTAAAAGTAGCATAACTTTTCGCTCGTAATGAGTTAGAAGCTCTACTTTAGCTCAAATCGAAGCTAACGAAATTCTCTACGACCCTATCTTATTAGTTTACTAAGTTTACTAAAGTAACAATTTCAAAAATGGCCTTAAAGTTACTGCCTAAAATAGACTATCTAAAAATCATACCAAAACAATTTTTCGACCCATTCCAACAATTCCTATAGTCCAAATATGATCCTAATATCATACTAACACATCTAACTAACTCATAACACCCTCAAATTTGATCTCATAAAAATTAAACAATCAAAAATCTTACATGCAACAAAAACCCACTATGAATATTATATTATTAACACCATATATAAACATAAAAATGGATCAAACATCAAGTTCTTCACCAAAAATTGAAAATAAAATTTTAGTGGATGCATGTGGAAGAAATTTATACCAATATGAAGCTTATGAAATTTCCAAGATGTGTCTTTTGTTAGATTTCAATGAATCAAAGTGGATCAAAAACAATAAGAGGGTTTTTGTTGTGATGGTGGACGGCACAAGAGAAAGAGAGAGAGTGAGATTTGTGTTTTAGTTTTTAAAATGAGTTAGTGGGATTAAATTAAATAAAGAAATCCTTTTATACTAGGTAGTGGAGGGTCTAATTTTGCCAAATAGGTATAGTTTTGGTCCAACAATGCAAGTAAATAGTTTACAAGGTAGAAAATATAAATTGTAAATTTTAAAAATATTTACGGGGCTCGGGTTTCGTAAAAATACTTTTCGAAAGTTAAAACGCTTCAAAATATAATAACAAAGCTTCGACACGACTTAAAACGCAATTAAATCGAAAACGTCGAAAATATACAATATCGAGACAATCGATAATAAAACGTAAATTTTTGGGCATCCGTCGGTATCGCGATCACTAATAGTTATCGTCATTCGTTAAAACGTAAAATACGAGAAATAAAGATTAAATATAATAAAAATCATTTTCATGATTATTTGAGAATATAATATCGATACCTAACATATTCCTTGTCGGTTTTCATCTAATCGACATTCTTACGCTAGTTTCAAGTCGTAACCTTCTCGGTTAGTCGATAATTTAAAATTCTCATTAAAGTAAACATGTAATACGTAATAGTCGAGATTAAAATAACGACCTGAAATTGACGGGTTGTCACATGGTGAAATTTTGTGATGTGTGTCAAAGACAAGGAAAAATTACGTAACGTGATGAGATGCCACAAAATTTTATTCAAGAGTGTAAGATATTTGATGTGATGGGCATTGATTTCATGGGACCTTTTCCATCCTCTAAGGGAAACAAGTATATACTTGTAGCGGTGGATTATGTGTCAAAATGGGTGGAGGCTAAAGCCTTACCTACCAATGATGCTAGAGTTGTTGTGAAGTTTTTGAAACAATTGTTTGCTAGATTTGGTGTACCTCGGGCCATCATAAGTGATCGTGGTACGCATTTTTGTAATGATCAATTCACGAGAGTTATGAAGAAATATGGAGTTAATCATAGACTTTCTACCGCGTATCACCCTCAAACAAATGGTCAAACCGAGGTCACAAATCGTGGTTTAAAGAGAATTTTAGAGAGAACGGTGGGGGAGCATCGAGCTTCTTGGTCGGATAAGCTTGATGATGCTTTGTGGGTGTTTAGGACGGCTTTTAAAACACCAATCGGTTGTACTCCTTATAGGATTGTCTATGGAAAAGCGTGCCACCTCCCATTTGAGTTAGAACACAAGGCATCTTGGGCTCTCAAGTGGGCTAACTTTGATTTAAACCAAGCCGGTTCCCATAGGAAAGATCAACTCAATGAGATGGATGAATTGAGATCCAATGCCTATGAAAATTCTTTGCTTTACAAGGAAAAGACTAAGAAATTGCATGATGCTAAGATCAAGAATCGTGAGTTCAAAGTTGGAGAGCCGGTTCTCCTCTTTAACTCAAGGTTGAAACTTTTTGCGGGCAAGCTTAAGTCGAGATGGTCCGGTCCATTCACTATTGCTCAAGTGTTTCCATATGGAACTATTGAGTTGTCACAACCCGATGGTCCAAATTTTAAAGTGAATGGTCACCGTGTTAAGCATTACTTTGGGGAGGACATTTCCGTTGAAATGGTCCAAGAGATCCCCATTTTCCCCATGAATTAATTCATTGAGGGACGAGTCGAGCTAGAGACTCATTAACTCAAGCATCGTATAACTAGGTTTAGAGTGTTGTAGGTTAGAAATAAAGGAATAGACTTGGAGATAAGTGTAGGGGAGACCTTCTTTTGTCTTCATGATTGTTTGTAGGGTTGCTCACTCATTTCATGCTTTGGAGCTTATGGAGGAGGCCCATGTATCTGGTTCACTTTGTTACTATAGTGATTTTTCATTGACACCTTGTGCTTAAACATGATTTCACTAATAGTTGTCCTTTCCTTAACTTGGGTTAAGCAAAGTCTATTCATTGTCATAAGTGTAGGGGAAGTTTTATACTTCCATGCTCTTAAACATTGAGGACAATGTTTAGCTTAAGTGTAGGGGGTCTTCTGTCGAAGTGACCTTACCTAGAACTTGTCATTGTCTTTCATGATAACACGGAAAATTAATTTTTCAAATATTTTTCGAATTTTTGATCTACTTTGGCCACCAAAAATATGCATTCATAATTTTTGCATCAATCATTTTTTATTTTGCATAACACATTTGCATTGTATATATCTTTTCTTTTATTTTGCATCAAAATATATAAAAAGGAAAAATATAATAAAAACATGGTTTTAACAAGTTTAGATTTCTTTGGCATATTAGGCCCGCCATGGATATTTTGACTCAACCCGAGTTTGCTTATCTTAGCACTCTCTAGCTAGTATCCTTAACCATGTAGTCCTTCATTGGTCTATTAGGCTAAGCATCCACCAATTTCATTATTTGAGATTTTAAATTTGTGGAGAATGGGAAATGATAGAGTTGAAGCAAGTGTAAAAGGGCTAGATAAACTTCATGATAGTTACTTGTGGCTAAACCCTTCTCTCCTTTACCTCTATTTTCTTCGCATGTATATAATTGTTAATAAATAATCAAGAACGGTTTCAATCGGTTTGTAATCTCTTATGCATTTTTGTCTAATCATTCATGGTTGGTATAAGTACGTCTTAAGGTTCTAAGTTAGAACGTTTTATGTGTATTAGACTTATGTCATGCTCAATATTTAGCGGGTGTTTTTCCTTTTATTCTTTTCTACTTTCTTTGTAAGGAATAAAGAAAAATAAGAGCGGCTTACAAAAAAATGAGTGGCTAGAAAAAGAAAAAGAAAAAAAAAGAAAAAAGAAGAAAAAATAATACAAGACTCCCAAGAGGGGCAGTGTGGTGTTAATTATAGTGGCTATTGAGTTCCAATATTACCTTGACGGGTTGCGGGGATTCAATAGATTGCTCTAATCCAATATTACCTTGCCGGGTTGCGGGGTTGAAGATCCAAAGTCTCAAAAAGATGGCGGATGTAAATTATTGCGTGAGTTTCATTTTTCTTTCCTTAGCGAGTGTGTAGCTACTTATGAAAGCATGACATGAGGATTTTACACATAAGGCGAATGACTAATTATTCTTGAGACGGACTTATATTAATTGTGAGCGGTTTTTCAAGTAATGGATGAGAGGATTACTTAGGATTAAAACCGTGCTTCCTTATTTTTGGATTTTGCACTTCTTATACTTCACACTTGAATAAATGACAAATTTGCCCACAAGCAATTTGCTCAAATAATAACCGGTTCCACATTAATTGTCATGAATGAGTTGATGCACTTTTTACTTGTGAATGCAATGATCCCATTTTTAAGCTTGGTATGGGGAAAGTGAAACTTGAGGGTGATAAATGTCCATGGTACCCAAGCCCTAATCAAAGTCATTGAATTATTTATGAGTTATTTCCATCAAAACCATTTCAAGAAAAACCAAAAAGATATAGATAGAATTGTATTTTGTTCATTGCATGTTAAAAGTCAAAATCATGCATCATGTAGTTTAGAGTAGTTTAGATGCATTCCATATGGCCAAGGTGGATTAATTGTGAGGAGAATGTAAATTTGTGCTTTAAAAATATATAGAATTGCATGAGGACATGACAATGTTCAAGTGTAGGGAATTTGATATGAGCTAAAACTCATATCAATTTATCAACAAATTACCCTAAAACATGAAGCAAAATACCAATTTATCTTGTAAAAACAGTATTATGTGGTATCTTTGTGTTTGTGTACACTTGTGTAGGTAAAAGGATGCATTTCCAAGCAAACAAGGAACAATCAAGCTTACTTTGATGAAAAAGACAAAGAAGGATCAAAAGTGACAAGACTTTAAAGTGCAAGGACCTATCTTGACAATCTGCCAAAGATGAAGGACCAAAGTGTAAATATTGTAAAAGTCAAGATCATAGTCAAATTTGGTCAACTCTCAAGTCAACTCAGTCAAAGGACCAATTTTGTTCAAGAATGAAGTTTGAAGGACCAAATATGCCAAAGAAATGAAGTTACAAGCTCAAAGATACAATCTGCCAAAGTTCAAGGGTCATTTCTGCCTATTTTGGAAAGTTGATATAAGTGTGATCCGTGTGCTACACTTTGGACCAATGAGAAGCCAGTAAATGAAAGCCATGGATTGCCACATAATGGCATTAATTACCCACTAGCGCCGTCTTTAATAAATGAGCGAATCAAAACAGTTTAATCCGTGTGCTACCTTTTCAGCCAGTTATATCTTGACACGTGTCATCTTCAAACTATCAAAGATTTCCAGGATCGATTTGGAGCTAGAGGTAATTTCATGAAAAGATATAAACATAAAAATTGCTCAAAATTACAAGACGAATCCATTGGTCAAAACCAATCAACATGTAATCAACTCTACAAAGAACCCCCAATTTGAGTTCATAGCTACAAAATCAATTGAGCAGAATTATGACACGTGGAGACCTGGGATTGGTCCCAACACGTCACCAACCCCAACTGATCTTCTTTTCAAGTCTATAAATAGTGTGCTTAGTCCTCATTTCTTGTAGTGTAGTTGTAAGTGTGAAAACACACACATTTACTTTTCCTTTCATCATTTCTCCTTTTTAGCTAAACTACTCAAGAGTTTGACACACTCTTGAGTTAGTTAGTAGGTTTGTAACAACTTAACAGCCTTGTAACCAATTCTCCATTAATAAAATTCAAATTCTACTTTTCCCGCCAAATCTTCTTTACCTTCTACACTGTTCATTTCTTGCATCTTGGATACTCTTGTTGCTGAATTGAGTTTGTTATGATCATTCCTTGATCATAACTGGCTTAGAGAGAAGTTTGTAGCTGTTTGATTGATTTCAGTCCAAGATCATAGCATATGTGATGAATTCAGGCCATTTTGATGATTCTTGTTGATGTGTAGCTGTTTTGTTGATTGTAGATAGTTGAATCTAGTGCTAAGGTGGTGGTTAGCACTAGACTAGAGAGTTCAGCACTCCTCTACTGCTCAAAGGATACTTCACAAGGTGCAAAAGCTTTTTGTTTTGGTTCCACTTAATGGTCAATATGCATGCTTCATTCCTAGCTTAAATCATTGTTGAATGCATGATAAAACCTGTTTAGTCTGATCTTAACTTGATTCTAGTCAGTTTGTAGCTTAAGTGTAGCCTTTCTGCTTATTGATCTGATTTTTGTTCTAGTTGATAGCTTATTTCAGTCATTTTTAGCCTTGCTTCCTTATTTAAGTTCTAGTTGCTTTCAATACTTGCATTTAGCTCTCATACATCTCATTTTGGTTACTAAATTTGGTCTGCTATAGCTTTTTACTCAGCTTTGACTTGTGCTTAAAAAGTCTTCACAAATTTTCATAAAGATCAGTTAAAGAAGTGTTTGGCATTAGCTTGTGTAAAATTTCCAAATGTTGATCTTTGGCAAATTAATGTTCATTTCCAGTCACAAGGTCATTACAAAAGGTTTAAAGTCTTTTTCAAGTCAAGACTAAGGTCAAAAAGGCAATTGGCATTGTAAAAAGTTTGGGTCTATTTCAGTCAGTTTAGTCATAAAAAGTTGTCAAATTCATTTGCTTGGCATTTACTTGATTCTTGATGAAATTCTACCAAACCAGTTCTCATTTGTAGGTCATAACATGAAGTTTCATATTCCATAAGCATTTGATACAGTTTTCAGTAAGCAAGTAGAAATAAGCAAAATTCTAGACTGATAAGCAAATGAAAGTTTCTGTAAATTGAAAACTGCTTTTTCATATCTCTTAATTCTTTTCATAAACTTGTCAATTTTCTTTTACAAAATCACTTAGTTAGTGTTGTTGGTTGATTTTCGAGATTTTGAGCTTTTTGAAAAAAAGCTTGGTCAACGCTGGTCAACATAAGCCAATTTCAGCTTATTTCAGATTTCAAGCTTATTACTGGATGATTTTTGATGAGACTTGACTTCCCGTTCATGTTTTGAGTTCATTAATCAGTTTCAGTACAAAAATCCAATTGTGCATGTCTAGATTCTTGTAGAGCTTATTTTGTGCTTATTGGAAAGTGCTTATCAGCTTATTAGTCAGTTTTAGCAAATTTCCTCTTACAGGTCTAGCTTATTTGTGATTTTATGCATTTTGCAAGTTGTTTGAACAATTTTGGTTCAGAAATAAGCTCAAACGAGCTTATTTGTTTGTGTAACCCGTTTTTGCTTAAAAACTTTTCAAAATTGCACTTAAGTCCTTCTTGTATTAAAATGGTTTTAAACTTGGCTAAACTTGATAGTTTTTAGGGTTTTTAATAAACAGGTCCTTAAAGTTTGAAATTTGTTAAAATTCAGTTAAGTAGTTTTGGAATTTGTTAAAAATTGGTTAGTTAGTTGCATAGTTTACATGTTTGATCCTCATAGTTAACTGTTTTGGCATTTTCAGTCCTTGCACTTTTTAATTTTACATTTTTAGCATTTACTTTTCATAGAATTTATATTTTCAGTCCTTTTAGTTGTAAAATTTACATTTTGAATTTTACTTGAAATAATACTTGGTAATTGCACGATGTTTTACATATAAGTAGACAATATTTTTCAATTTTGCAAGTCATTGTTTGAATTAGCAAATATAATATCCAAAAAATATTAACAACCAAAAATAGTTAAAAACCCGATATTGTTAGGACTTTCAATTAGCAAGAACTGAGAAAAACGAACTGCATTATACACAATTTCATCACTATTTTCATAATCACCAAAACCTAGAACTTCTTGTGAAAATTCCTCGCAAACCACGTCAATCAAATCAACGGGGTTTATGGTTGCAACGGAATAAACATGAGAAATTTGAGAGTTTTGAGTTGCGTTTATAACAAGTTCCTCGTCGTTGAAACGTAAGGTGATCTTTCTAGCATGAACATCGATCAAAGCCATAGACGTATCTAAAAACGAACGTCCTAAAATGAGAGGAACTTGAGGATCCGTGGGAATATCGACAACGATAAAGTCTACCGGATAATAGAACTTTCCCACTTTCACAAAAACGTCTTCCGCCAATCCACATGCGGGAATCGTGGAATGGTTGGCCAATTTGATAGACATTAGTGAAGGAGTAAGATTAGGAAGATTGAGCGACTTGAAGATTATAAGTGGCATCAAGTTAATGCTAGTACCAAGATCGGCCAAGGCAAAGCATTCTTCCATATCTTGGATTGCACAAGGGATCAAAAATTTACCGGGATCACCGACTTTTTGAGGTATGCGATTAAGATAAACCGATGAACAACTAGACAATTGATGCAATTTCTCCTTGTTGTTCAACATACTCTTAAAGTTAGTGGCAAATCGAGGCATCATGACCAAAGCATCGGCGAAACTCACATTAAAGTGCAAATCACGAAACATTTTCATAAAAAGCTCAAATTGATAATTGTCGCGCTCTTGACGTTTCTCCTTTCTAAGTCTCGATGGATAGGCCAAAGGTGGTGTGGGTTGAGGCATAGGCATAGTCTTTGGAATCTCGGGTTCCAATGTTGGTAATGGGTCAACCGTAGGTGTGGCATGAGCGGTACTTCGTGGGATTGGGACATGATCCTTTTCGACCACCACCTCGGGTTCTTCCTCAACTGCATCCTCCGTAGGAGCAATTGGTTGAGGATTCGGTTCCTTAAGTGTCTTACCACTACGTGTGGTAATCACTTTCATCTCACCCTTAGGGTTTGATACGGTGTTGCTAGGAAGACTACTCGAAGACGGTTTGCACATAATTGCCTCAAACATAGATGAAATTTTATCCTCAAACATAGATTGCCTCTTCTCGACTTTAATCATCTCTTGCTTAATTTCATGTTGCCCTTGTTCCATTTTTTGTTGGTTTTGTTCTAACCTTGTTACATTTCCTTCCATCTTGTTTGTATGGATTTTAAGCTCATTTGCTAGCTCATTTTTCAACTCTTTCTTCAAGTCGGTCTTAAACTCGGATCTTAGGCTAATGATTTCTCTTTGAATGTTGTCAAACCTAGCATCGTTCCCATTAGCGTATTCAACAAATTCATTTGGAAGATCTTTCAAAGTTTGCAAACTTTTGTTGTTGTTTTGAAAATCATTTTGATTTTTGTTTGAAACTTGATTATTAGACCCTTGATTCCCATAGTTTCCCTTGTTGTAATTGTTTTTGAAACCAACTTGATTGTTTCGATAGTTGGTGTTAGCATTTTGATTTGAACCAAAACCCGATGGAGTCAATTGATTAGAGCGGGTAACTTGACCGTTTTGGTAAGTTCCCGTGGCCGCGTAGGCACTCGAAGTGTTACCACCGTTGGTAATGTACTCGGAGAAATCATGACCTCCACCACAATACATACATGAAACCTCAACCGCTTTAGCCGTAGCGGGAGCACTTGGTTCTCCAACTTTGAACTCAATTAGAAGACCTTTAAGCTTATCAAAGATTTTGTTTTCCAAGTTCGCCTCAATTCGGCAAGCATCGATGGTAGTAGACAAAGAAGGTGAAGCCGGAGACGAAGCCATACGAACACTAGACGTGCTACGAGGACTATACACCTTAGATCTATTCTCAATTATCACCAAAGCTTCCTCAACCGTTTTACACAAAAAATTACCACCCGCGGTGGCATTAATGTTGGAAATACGTTTTACACATTTATGAAGGATCGGTCGCTCCAACGATAATTATGTAACGGGCTCGTGATCCATTTAGTTTATGTATAGTCCATATAGCCCACATGTAGGGTGGGCTATATATATCCCCTCCTAGCATGTTAGGAGGGGTTGTTGATTGTCCATTCACACTTAATCAATTCCATCTTTATTTTCTCTCTCTAGTTTTCCCCTTTTCTCTCCTTTCTCTCTCTACTCCATCATCTCATTTCTTCATCTCTTTTATATTTATCATCTAAATCAACCATCTTAATCCATTAAATCAATCACATAGAATAGGCCAATGATCACGTAGACCTTCAATTGGTATCAAGGGCCATGGTTAGTTTGGTTTATTCTTGTTTTATTTCTTTTTGATTTTGGTGGGTTTTGATTTAATCAAGCTTTTATATTAAAAAGTTTGTATTTTTTATATATAAAGTTTGTGTTTTTTATGTTTCAAATCATAAAAAGTTTGTATTTTTCATATAAAGTTTGTGTTTTTATGTTTTAAATCATAAAAAGTTTGTATTTTTATTGTTTTTAATCACAAATTTAATCACAAATTTCTATAAAAAGTTTGATTTACTTATTTTATATTAAAATCACAAATTTGTTAATCATCATTTTTCCATAAAAAGTTTGTATTTTGTTATTGTTTTTAATCTATCGAGTTTATCAATTTCGAAATTTTTTTATCAATTTTAGAATTTTTTTATTATTTATTTTATTGTCAAGTTTTTTGGTCCAACTGTTTTTTAACTGGGTTTTCTATAATCTGTTTTTTTATATATAACCATTTTTAATTTTTTTTATATATATAATCAGTTTTATCATTTTTTTGGGTTGGTCATCTGTCAAACTGTCCAATATCATTTTTCTGTCCAATTCATCGTCTCTCAGTCTCATCAAGTTTCGAACCTGTTTCTACTGATCCTAAAGTTCCGAATCAAACCCAGAAGTTCCGAATCAAACTCAAAGTTCCGGACGAAAAAGTTCCGGACGAAGAAACTTCCGAACGAAATCTTCCAATTCGAAATCTTCCGTATCAAAATCTTCCGATTCGAAATCTTCCGAATCAAACTCTTCCGATTCGGAACTCTTCCGATTCGGAACTCTTCCGAACAAACAACTCTTCCGATTCGGAACTCTTCCGAATGAATGAAAAGTTCCAAATGAATCCAATTCAAACATAACGGCCAACCCAGACTGACATCTCTCACAACCCCCTCATACACCCTCGTTTCAACACCACACCATAAGACTCGACTCAAATTTTTTTTTGACACAGCCTCTCGTCTAATCTACTCGACTCAACCCAGACTCCAACCATAAAAATACAAAGATCTCAGTCCAATCTATTCGGGTTTATATTGTAGACCTTTATAGATCAATCAACCCGAAAGAAAACCCCTCACTTATCTTACTCAAACACTCAACATGTAATAATTGTACCGACCCGAGACCTCTCGACATCATAACCTCACCCACAATTCATTTTGTTTCGGTTTGAAATTTGTCTCAAACGTCATAAATGACTCGCCACAACCCATCACAACTCTCCACAACTCATCGACCCATCCTCTCGACCCTCACACCCTCAACCCTCACGACTCAACCAAACACAATCCCACACAAATCTTTACACAACTCTCGACTGACAAACAATCATCAATACTCTCGACTCAACCCAACAATCAAAACTCCCTCGACTCCCACGATTCCCTCACTCGACAACAAACACTCTCGGACTCAAAACCTTAGATTTTTCAATAAAATATTTTGACTCTAACAATCGACAGAATGACGCTACAGAAGATAGAAGGACTCAACAAATCCAAAAATTAGAAAACCTACCTGAGACCCCATTTTAGGATCTTGAAGCCAACATCATAGCATCGGGGATTGATTTTTTGTTTTGAGAAGAGGAAACAAGAGAGTGGGAGGTTTCGGTGCTTGCAGTTTGTGTTTGTGGGATTGTTGATGAGAGAGAGAGAGATAATCAGAAGACGGAGGAAACAAGGGAGGTAAACTGAGAGATATTAGATCTGTTATGGGAGAGAGAGATATTATTTAAGTTGGGGCGGATATAACTAGGTCTTGGGAACAGAATTAGGGGACGGATATTTATTTAGTTTAAGCGGAGATAACAAGAATGGTGGGTTGATAACACGTGTTTGGTAGCCTGTCACATCTTTCTTTTTCTTTTCCAAAATTTTCCACGTATTTTCCAAAAAACGTTTTTATATGTCTCTCTTTTCCAATTATTTTTAGTCTTCTAATTTTCTTAGATTTTATTTTATTTTTTAAATATCACATTTTATTTTAAAACATCACATTTTATTTTTGTACTTATTTTTAGTTAAATTAAATTTTTGTCTTTTTGTCTCTTTTATATTTTTAGTTTCGTATATTTTGTTTATTAATTTTTGGCAAATCGTGTCGAGGCGGGTATTTTAAAAGAATTAACGTGGAAAAATATTTGACGGGTTCAAAGTTATTGTGGCCGGATTTGAAGACAAAGTGACGAGTCAACGTGACGGGTTTTATTTTTAGCGACTACGGATTTTTGATCAGGTTTAATTCATAATCGTTTGAGCCGACAACATCTTTTGAGCCAAATCGAATTTCCTCGATTTTCAATGGACTCGTTAAATTCGACACTTAAAGAGGGAGACTTGCATCAAATGCAAGACAAAGCTCGAGAAAGTGGTATAAATTCATTTCAAATGCTCCAGTCTCATCTTGTCACTCTTTCGGGGATTCAAGGAGGGAGCGACTTTGTGAAAATCTTTGGACAAGATCGTCATATATTCATCGACTCAATTTTTACCACTTTGACCCAACTCGCCGAGCAACTCAACCATGGAAACTTTAATCACTCTGCATCGGCACTTGCCTATAAGGATCTTGTGACACAACTCACACCTTTCCTCCAATTCAATATCATTAAGCCTGAAAGTTCTGTGATTTGCCAATCATTTCTTCGAGATACACATACCGAGCTTCGTGTTTTCCGTGATACAATATTGAAACTCATGACATCGGTCTCGTCTTCGATTTATCAACAATCACAACTTCAGCAAACGTATGATAATGGAGTGCAAGAATCAATGCCGCAGATGCAAGAGGAGAATGGTCATACGGTTGACAACTTGGAGCCTAACGATGGCAAGAGCACGGATTCAGAAGGACAACATGATATCAGTGGCACGTCGGGGAATGTTCACGAGATTTCTCTTGATGACACCTTACCCATTTATGACGAAGAGCCTGCAAACATGGTACAATGTGATGATGGTTATGATGTATATGCTGATGACATGTCGCATATTGAGCATTCCGAACTTAATTATGACAAACATGGGATGCAGAAGAGTGATAGCAATACCACTTCTGATTCATCCGATGTGAGTCATAATGGGGGAGAAAGTGTTCAAAATGCTAAACATAATTGTATTATAACTGCTTCATTGACTGCTTCTGATTCCAAGATTAGAGAGCTCGAAACGATTGTAGCTCAACAATCAAAAGATCTTGAGGATGCCAAACTTGAATTTTCTAAGAAAACGGTCAAATTTGAAACATACTTTGAAAAACTTGAAAAGTCAAACGTTGTTCTTGAAAGAAAATTGGATCAAACTGTTTTAGATTCTAAAGCTGAAAAGGATAATCTTTTGAAACAAATTCAACTGCTTGAATCTAAGTTGGCATCCCAAGATAACTTGCTCAAAGAGAATGAGACTTTAAAGGCCCAAGTACAGGAAAAGGTATTTGCTATAGCTGCGTTGAAAAACGAGTTAAGGAAAACTAGAGGACCTAGTGTGGACACTAAGCTTGAAAAACCATCAATCTTGGGGAAACCGCCTACAATTCAGTTCGTCAGACAACCGATTGTCAGACAACCTACTGCATTTAGATCCGAGCGACCACAATCCTCGAGACCGCGGTTTGCCTCCCAAGTTGATTTGGGACATATTTCTAGAACTGTCACTCCACCAACTAGGCCTAATGTGACTAAATCAGTTTTAGCAAGACCTCATCACATGATTGCCCCTAGTTTCTCTAAGACTAGTTCAATGAACACATCTAGAAATAGTTCAACTGATGTACGCCATGATTTTGGTCAAATGGAAGCTATTCAAAAGACACAAGTAAGAGATAGGAATTTCAAACCTAGTCAGATGCCTTCTAGTTTACCTAACACTGCTAACCGTAGCATGTCACATCCTAGGAGCATCAATCAATCATCTAGGAATCTAGATCTTACTCGAACATTAAATATGCTACTTGTAAAACATGTAGAAAATGTGTCTTTACGGCAAATCATGATTCCTGTATCAAGAAATTACTTAATGAGGTGAACTCCCGTGCTAGAATTAAGTCCCAGTGGATAGCTAAAATCAAACCCGTTGGTAAAGATTGGCGCCCCACTGGTAGAACTTTCACTCTTGTAGGAAACGAGTGCCCTTTAACTAGGATAGTCTCTGTTTCTTCTAAGACTACTAGGGAGGAAATTGATAAAGATGATACTTCACTTATGCCTAAACTTAAGATTTTCTATAAAAGGAAACGTTTGCCAGCTAAGATAAGTGAATCATCTACTCAGGTTGCCTCTGACACAAGTAAAGCCAACTGTGAACCCCCACGTGCTTCAAAAATAGATATCTATAACCCATGCAAAAGTATACAAACTCCTAATGAGAATGCAGGTACCAAAGTTGATGTTCCAAAAGAACGAAGCGGTCCAATCGTTGTATACCGTTCAACTAAGGACACTCTTAGAGTTTGGTTGCTGAAGAAGCAGATATCAGAGAAACAAATGTCTCAGGGGATTCATGGTTAAGCTGCAAACAAGGACTTACAGTCACATAACAGACTGTAACTCGATCTCCAAAGACAGGAAAGTTCATCCCGATGATGACTTATCCTAAAAACGAGAAATTCATTTTTCTCGGGCATGAGCTTATGTTAAAAACATTCCACGTTTTTTAAGCTCATGCACTAGGACTTATAGTCACATCACAGACTATAACTCGCTCTTCAAAGAAAGGAAAGTTTATCGTCGATGGTAAACTTATCCTAACAACGAGAAATTCATTTTTCTCGGGCATGAGCTTATATCAAAAACATTCCAAGTTTTTAAGCTCATGCATTATGGCTCCTCGTTAAATGACAGACGACGACCCGGACTTCAGAGACAGGGAAGTTTATCCATGCAACGATAACTTAGCCTCTTAACAAGAAATTAAGTTTTCATGGACACGAGCTTACCCTAAAACCATTCAAAGGTTTTAAGCTCGTGTATAAGGCTTATAGATAAATGACAGTCTGTAACCCGTTCTTCAAAGGCAGGAAAGTTTATCGCCGATGATAAACTTATCCTTACAACGAGAAATTAATTTTTCTCGGGCATGAGCTAATATTAAAAACATTCGAAGTTTTTAAGCTCATGCACAATGAATTACAGTTAAATGTCAGACTGTGACTCGAACTTAAAATAAAGGAAAGATTATCTTTTATGATAACTTATCCTCTTAACGAGAAATTCACCTTTCTCGGTCATGAGCTTGTATTAAAACATTCGAAGTTTTAAGCTCATAAAGGAAAGTGTATCTTTTAACTAAGAGAACTTTTCCTCGTAACGAGAAATTAACCTTTCTCGGTCATGAGCTTTCCGTTAAAACAGTCAAAGTTTTCAAGCTCATGAACACGACTTCTAAGTAAATGTCAGCTTAGGACTCGTCCTTCAGAAAAAAAAGGAAAGTTTATCGCCGATGGTAACTTATCCTTAACAACGGGAAGTTCACAACTTTTCGGACTTGAGCTCGCTTTTAAGATATTCAACATCTTAAGCTCAAGTAATTGTTTTTCAAAACTTTGAACACAATTTTTCAAGAATTTCTCAAAAGATTTTTCTAAATCTTTCAAAATTGTGTGTTCAAAAACGTTTTGATAAAACGAGCATGTTTTCTGGAATCGATAATATTTACGAACCTAGAAATGTCATTCAATAATGACACGGGGTTGTAAATAAAGTTCGAGCAGAAGTTTAAAAGATTTAAAACATGCTCCATATGGTTTGCTATTATTTCAGATAGCAACCCGCTTTTCATAATCAAGTCAAGCATTTCACCGGAAAGCTTTGACTCAACAACGGGAATTAATTTTCTCGGGGACGTGACGAGGTGACCAACATTCGTGAACAAGAACCATGTGAATCTTTCATATGATGTTCTCCATCATTCAGGTCCTACCTCGTACATTGCTAATCTTATGAATTCATTATCATATATGATCTTTGCACGTGATAAATACCTTACACTTGTGTTTAAAAGGTATTTAATTTACGTTTCAAGTACACCCTCATTTATTTGAGGGGGAGCTTGTGTAATTCATGAAGATAATTGGACTTGCATTTTTCTTCCCAAATTTTCTTAAAATGCTATTAAATCAATTGATATTAAAAACATCGATTGGGTTAATATTTTTAATATGGGGGAGAAAATGTGATTTAATATGGGATATGATCAATCATAAATGGTTTGACTTAACGTGATATCTCATCCCGACATGTGCAAAATGTTTTCGGATATCGTGGCATATGTTAAGGGGGAGCAAAATGGATTTGCACTTCAAAATGGATTTCATGGTGACATACACTTACCCAAAACATCTCTATTCACGACGGTAAAGATTGTGGTGACATAAGGATGGTAGGATAGGTTAAAGTCCAATGATTTCTCTAGAACCGGAGGAATCTTCCCAAGGACATTCCATAGCTAGAAATAGTAGTCCTTAGGAAAGATGGAGAAAGATTGTGAACGTAGCTGAATGCCGACCAAGTACTTAAATTAGCACTGGAACAATCACAACAAGGTGCTAGTGATGACGTATTGGTAAGCATTGAAGGGGTTGAAGAATGAAAAAGAAATGTAAAGATAAAGGGTGTAAAGAAAGAAGCCCTCCTTACAACTTTAGGCAGAAACCGGGTCAATACATATGCTATTGAGGTCATTTTTGTTAATGATTCTCGATATTGAAGAAAGACATCATGGACCCAGTGATGCAAGGCACAACCCATCCCAGCTAACTCAGATATCTCTTAAAAGATATTTGTTTTAATCACACGGAGACAACACATTATCTATTGATTTATTCACTCCGAATAAATTGGTATTGAAAAGGTGGCACTCCTCTCCAGCCTCTGATCACTAAAAATCCAAAATGCACGATCGAGTCTAGAGCCATTTGAGATCATCAAATATCTCATTAGGACACACTTTCATATTTCCTTGCTTCTTCACACACTGTGAAAAGTAAGAAAGATCTTAAGAGTCCTACGCAAAATCTTCATGATCTTGCCTGAACATCCGAGTAGTACGAAAGTATCTACAATGAAGATGGAAATCCTTCTTGAGCGAATATCAAAAAGCTCATGGTAGGTGACTTGTGCGATTCTTTATGAATCAAACTTGTGATAACTGGAAAGCAACAGTGGTTTAATTCTTAAATGAATTTAAACACGGTCCAGGCCTCTACGCAATATCTTAGTGAACTTGCCAGAACATTCAGAGTAATACTATTAAGTATTTACAGTGACGAATGGAAATCCTTCTAGTGTTAACATCAAACAGCACTTGGTAGGTAACTTGCAAGATTATATATGAATCAAGCTAGTGACAACTGGAAAGCAACGATGGTGCGGTTCTTAATTGAACTTCACTTGTTCCAGGAACATGAATTGACGGCTTCAAATCATGCGGATAATATTATCCAAATGATCCACTCTTTACGTTCGCAGTCAGCTTTGGACGGTCGAGTAAAGAGAACGGGTTTACCCGCGAAATCTTGTCAAGGAGGTTCTTTATTGAAACTACCTGCCACAAGTACGATATTTAATATCGTCCAACGGTCTTCACCGACCGGAGGTAAATTGCTACCGAATTAGAATGAAATGTTCAAGGCCATTTCATCCGTGTATATTGTTTGTTGCTAACTGTCTTATGCAGCGTAACAAAAAGGTGGCATTGCGGTGTACAATCCAGAAGAAGTCGTCACCACATGCTTATACTACATACAATTAGTACTTCAACAAATTCAAGAAAGCCTGAAGGTCAAGTCTTCCGCTGTATCAAACTCTGAAGCTTTCAAGAATTTAAAAGTATAAGCATGTGGAACATGAAGTCACGAAGAGGCAAATATCACAAGTGAAGAATGCACAAGGTCAAGGCAAGGAAACATGCTCAAGACTAAAGTCAAAGATCACATCAAGCATATTCACAAGAACAAGATCGAAGACTCAAGCATAGATGCTAGGTTTAAGATTTTGTAAAAAGATGTGACCTCCCTTAGGGGGAGATTGTTGGAAATACGTTTTTCCCTATAAAGTCTCGGTCACATCTTAGTTAGCATAGATCACGAGTTATAGACTATTTAGAACTTTGTTTCTTGGAGCGACCTCCCTTAGGGGGAGATTGTTGGAAATACGTTTTACGTATTTATGAAGGATCGGTCGCTCCAACGATAATTATGTAACGGGCTCGTGATCCATTTAGTTTATGTATAGTCCATATAGCCCACATGTAGGGTGGGCTATATATATCCCCTCCTAGCATGTTAGGAGGGGTTGTTGATTGTCCATTCACACTTAATCAATTCCATCTTTATTTTCTCTCTCTAGTTTTCCCCTTTTCTCTCCTTTCTCTCTCTACTCCATCATCTCCTTTCTTCATCTCTTTTATATTTATCATCTAAATCAACCATCTTAATCCATTAAATCAATCACATAGAATAGGCCAATGATCACGTAGACCTTCAATTAAGATAATCCCTTTCATGATCATTAAGTCCATTGTAAAACGTGTCAATTTGAGCAAGTCGGAAAAACCGTGATGAGGACACTCATGTAACATTTCCTTAAACCTATTCCAAGCCGTTGAAAAACTCTCATTAAATTCTTGTGAAAATTTTGAAATCTCGTTTTTCAAATGCGTAGTCTTAGAGGGCGGAAAAAATTGGTTCACAAATTTTAAAACGAGATCCTTCCACGTCAATATAGAATTGGGTGGCTCTTTCTTTAACCAAATTTTAGCGGGCCCCGCTAAAGAATACGGAAAAAGCATCATCTTAATCGAGTCATTAGCAACATCCTTAAACTTGCAAGTGACGGTAAGACGATTGAATTGGCGGATATGGTTGTGCGGGTTGTCCTTCTCATCACCATGGAATTTGTTGTTTTGGATCATCGACAACAAACCCGTTTTTACTTCAAAATTCTCCGCAAGGATAGCGGGAATCACATTAGCCTCTCCATAACCCTCGGTGGGTGCTTGAAGTAACTTCATCATAGTTCGATTCGCCATGGTTGGTTCTTCTCTTACAATGGGTTCGTCAATAGGAGACTCCTCACTAGAAAGATTAGCAGTATGTGTTGACTCCTTTCGGTTTTTCATTTACGTGCACGTCTTGCTTGATTACGAGTAAGCATAAACGTCACGTACAACGTGGGGGTGAGCAAAGAAGATTCTTTTTGGTGTTTTGTATTTTTCCAATATTTTTGTGGTTTTTGATTGTTTTTACTTTTTTTTTGGATTTTTGTGATTGTATTAAGTAGACCAAAATCTACAAATCTCCTCCTTAATCAAATCTCTTGATTAAAGAAGCCTCAAGGAATGAAAACGATCACGTGAAGTGAACGCCTTCGATGACTTTAGAACGTTGGTGGAACACCAAAACGTTCAAGAGGGTTTAATCAATGAAACCAAGAAAGTATATATGATACTTAATAATACTTTGGGCGGCAAAACCCTCGATTAGCTCTCAAAATCAAATACTCACAAGCAAGCGGGGAAACGAGGCGGCGCGAAGCACTTAAGAGCCTTTTTTCTTAGGGTATATTTTATAATACTCGCCTTATACCCACCTTATAGTTTGTATTTTTCAAAATCGAGCTTCACGAAAGTATTTATCTATTTTTGCCTTTTCTTTCTTGTTTGAGATTCGAATACAATGATTGGGTAATGACCTCCCAAGTCAAGGTTGTGTTTTCACACTTTTGGAGTACTTGTGAATTTATTGTTCTACGTATACAATATATTAATAATATTCACACAAAAAACGAAAAACCGATAATACGTATTAGTAGAGTGCTACTAATACAATAGATATTATGGCTATATATAAAAACAACAATTGCCAATTCAAAACACAACACGCCTCTCCGGTAGCGACGCCAAAATGATGTAGTGTTTTTACCACTCTTTAGGAAAAGAGGGAAAATTAGGGCAAGCGTTAACAAGTGATTTAGGAAAATCACAAGTTATGACCCAAAGTGGGGATCGTTCTCAAGGAGGCTTGGTGTGTGTGTTAAGAAATGATTAATTATGTGATTATATGATTATGAGAAAAGAAAATAGAAATGAGGTAAGAAGAGAATGACGGTTACGATGACGGATTACACTAAGACGAAAAGGTCGTACACGTAAAACCGTAAAAAGCACCAAATTTAAAAATTTACCCTAAAAATTCCTAGAAAATTGCAATATATCCTAAATAATGTATTAAGAGTTTACAAAAAATCAAAAATCACCCAAACCTTTTATTAAATTAAATACTGATTTTTAATGCTAATTAAAGCCCTAAAAATCAATTTAATTAACAAAAAGCCCAAAATGCGATTTATCACTTTGTAAACCTCTAAAATACCCTGACTTAATTTAAAACTATTTTTGAAAATTTTAAAATTAATTAAAACTATTTAAAAACAATTAAAAACTATTAAAACTTTAAATAATTATAAAAATTAATCTAATGACAATAAAAATATTTTAAAAGTTGTAAAATTCCTAACTTTATGTGTTTAACCTAAGAAAAATATAAAAACTAGAAAAATCTAAATTTTAATTTTTAATAATAAAATAATATTAAAAATCCAAAATTTATAAAAAATTCTAAAAACTTGCAAACTAGCTTAATTTAACCTAAATAAACAGAAAATGAAGTTGAAATTACAAAAATACCCCTAATGGGCCTAGAAATGGGCTAAAAGTCAAAACAAACCCCTTAATGGGCTCAAATAGGCCCAATAAGAAAAATGTTGTCCAATTTAGCCCAAAAGCTCCTATCTGACTCAAAATTTGATTTTAAACACAACTTTTCAAAGGCCCAAAAGTTGAAAATATGAAATAAGCTGGCTTATATCAAACAGCTTATTCTTAATGGGCTTTTTGGCCCTTTAAGCTATAAGCTGATGCCATAAGCTCAAATTAGACACACAAGCTTCTTTTGAGTTGCTTAAGACTTTTGTAAAAAGAAATTTTAAATAAGCCAAAGGAATAAGCCTGAAAATGCAAAAAGCAATCTACATAAAACGACAAAATAGTCGTTTTCGAGTTCTAGGCTATCCCAAGAGCTGATTCAAGTTTCTAAAGCTTTTAAATGACTTAACTAAGCTTAATTGATAACTGTTTTTTACTCAGGTAAAAATTATCGTTGTACCAATCTCTTCGAATTGAAAAAGGTTCTATGTGCGACTCAGCTGTTCTTTGGTGAAACAAAAGTGTGTCGTTGTAGTATATGAAAATAAAAGTGCAAAGCAATTAAAATAAAAGTGCAGTAAAGTAAATCTAAGTTTAATTTAAAGTAAAAGTTGCGAGAATTAAAAAGCAAAACGAGAAATTAAAGAACACTAAATGTAAATAACGCAAACTTAAATCTAACTAAGGCAAACTTAAAACGCAACTAAAACTAAAGCTTAAACAAAGGCAACACTAGAATAAATCTAAGGCAAATAAACTTAAAGTGCGACTAAGTAAAAAGGCGGGAAAATCAGAGCTCAAAATTAAGAAAATTAAAAACTGGAAATTAAGAAATTGAAAATCAACTATCCGGAATAACTACCCTTATCCGGAATAAACACCCTATTTGGAATACTGTCTCTATGAGGAATAGATGCTTACTCAGAATAACACCCCTATTCGGAATACTAGCCTATCCGGAATAACTAACTCTATTCGGAATAATCCTTACCCGGAATAACTTACCCCTATGCGGAATATTCCTTGCTATTCGGAATAGTCAGCCTACTCGGAATAAGTCCCCTATGCGGAATATTGTCACCTATCCGGAATAAGTTCCTTATACGGAATAAACCTTCTATGCGGAATATCAGGCTATGGGAATGTTCTGCTATTCGGAATAACATCCCTATTCGGAATAAATGCCTATTCGGAATATCCAAGCTATTCGGAATATACTCCTTATGCGGAATGTAAGCCTATTCGGAATAAGTAGCCAACCCGGAATAAACAGCCTACTCGGAATAACGAATATTCCAAATAAAGCACTCTGCTAAAACCTTATCCGGAATATTCAGAAAGATCAGCAAGTTCCTGGGAAAGATCAGAAACAAAACACGAAGAACAAGGAACAAAATAACACACGAATTTAAGCAAAACAAAGCTAAATCAACCACAAGATTAAATCAAACGAACAAATAAACAACTATTAATCATAAACAATCTATCCAAAACAATCAAACTAACAAAACTAATCAAAATAATCAAAACCCACTTTGATCCAAATAAGAAAAATAAGAACATTAACATGAACATAAACAATAAAAATCAAAGATTAAGAAAGGTAGAATGAGATTAACAAGATAAAGATAAAGATTAACAAGAATTAAAAGAAAAACTTACTTTAAATTAAATGGTAATTAAGGTGCAAGACAAGTATTTAAATTTGACAAGTATTTAAATGACAAGGTAATTAAAAGTGGAAGAACTAATTGTCACGATTAGCCAACAAAGAAAAATGATTAACTAGCCTAATCTATATATAGGGGAGGATTAGGAAGCTTCCTCCCCTCCTTCATTTTCTCTTAATTACAAGATTAAGTCCTTCCTTCTTTAATCTTCTTTTAATTGCACCATTAGTCCTTAAGCCTTTATTCTTCATTAATCTTGGACTTTAAATGGTTTTGTCTCGGGATTTCTTTGAACTCGTCTTTTAATTCTTCAATAAAGTAGACTTGAGTTCTTCGGCTTTAAGTAAACTTCCGTCTTTCGACTTTTCTTCGATGAATCTTCATAATTGGTCTTTGACTTCCGTTCTTTTTGCACTCTTGACTTCTCGACTTCATTTTTCATCTTTTTCTTCAATAAAAGCCCGTAAATGCCGTGTTTTCTCCACTTTTCACCTTTTCGTCCTAAATCACAACAAAAACACAAACCACACATAATTCCGACATAAAGGACATAAGATACACGTTTTAGCTCGGTTATTATTGTAATTAAGTGGTAAAAGAGATGGGTGTTTACACACCTATCATTAATCAACAAAAAAAATTCAAATAAGTTCACTCAATAAGCTGGAATAAGCAAATAAGCACTTATGAAAAAGTCAAATGAGTTGGTTTTCTAGCAAAAAGTCAAAGTCAAAGTCTAAGAAGCTCCAGTTCAAAAAAATGGGTCAAATAATGAAGATCTATCACAAAAAATAAGTTGTTGCAGGTCTGGATAAGCAAAAATGGCTTATTAATAAGCTGAATGCAAAATAAAACTAGCAGGGGCTAGTTTTGGATGTTGAGCAGTGGAAACTTTTTACACTGCTTGACTTGTTGACTTTTTTGTCTTTAGTGACTTTTTTGGAGATTCAAGTTACACAAAGGCACCCAAATGATCAGTGGATCAAGAGGAGTCAATAACAATCAAGAAATCACAATCACTAACAGCCAATTAGTACAGTTTAATCAAAACATCACCAGATATGCACCAGACATGAACACATAAGCAGTTATGAACTTATAAGCTGTTTTAGCAATATTCAGCCAACCAAATTGCACCAAAAGCATACACAAGCTATTATAAACTTAAATGAAAAAGTTTAAACAGTTTTCATGCAATGGCTCAAAGCCTAAATCAAGATTCAAGCAAATGAAGGTTACTGATGAACACTAACACAAGCAGATTTTACTTTTGCTGATGCAATTGACCAACAAGCCAGATTCAATCACTCAGATCTATCACATATGTTATATTAATGATGTGTTAACAACTTTCAACCCTAAGCATGCATAAATTCTAGATTTTACCAAAATCTTAGGTCAAAAACAGTTAAAATCAATGAGATATAGCATAATGTTTGATTTGAGGTTTCAAACCCAAAAACGTGCAGCAAATAGCACTCAACCAAGTATTAAACAGATACAAAGCAAATACACAAACTTCCAACCACAAAATAACACACAATGATCTCAAACAGGTAATCCCAAACACCCTTTTAACTTTTCAAATCCAAAATTTTCAAATCAAAAGTGTTATCCAAGACCACCCAAACCCAAATAAGCACAATAACAAGTATAATATGCAGATTTAAGCAAGTATGACCATAAAATCAGCAAGAACACAAGTAGCACACAAATTCACCAAAAATCAAGATTTTAACAGATTTTGGGTAGAAAGGTGTGTACCTCATGGATGTACATCCACACCCACGAATTTTGAGCTTATGTACTAGCAAAAACAAGTACAAGCTTCCACAAACAACCCTGCTAAGAATCAACAAGGTTAAGAGCACAATATCAAAAACAGAAAGGTTAAAAAGCCTTGATTAATGCAACTCTTGTACCCCACACTTGATTATCCCCAAGTTATAGGCTTCACCACACCATGATAACTCAATATCAGGATGCTATGATCAGCTTTATAGCCCAAGAATTCCAAGGTGTACCAAGAAACTTAGCAAAATATCAAGCTTGAAGGAAAATGTGCAAACTTTTGCACACTCCTTGAAACCAGGTTTTAAGGTTTAATATTAGCAAACAAGTAACAATAATAAGCAGTAAACAACAATGGCACGTGACTTTTCTTTAAAGATTCAAACTCATTTCATTAAACTGAAAATGGATTTACAGAATTTTGAACAAAGGAAAATTCAAGAGCAAAGTAAAAATGAAGCACCCTAAGGCCTTTATATAGGCATACAAGTTATCTAGGAAAGCTAAAAATGACACCCTAATGCTTGGTGAAGTCCCCATTATGCCCTTGTGAAGTTTGAATATATTCTTGATCATGTGATTTTTCTTGGCAGTTTGTTGTAGCTGGCATGTAAAAAGTTCATCCAATGGCTTGTATCAAGCTTAAAATGTAAGCTGGAATGAGGATGGTTGGATCACTGGACCATTCTTGTCTTCTTGTCCAAAGGTGCAAAAGCAGGGGTATCATGTGACCAAGGTGGTGATGTGGCACAAGGTATTAAGGTTGGGTTATGTTCATTAGCACCTTAATCATTAATCTGGAAAAGATTAAGGGCTAATTCATGATAATTATAAACGCCCAATTGGGTATTTCTTGCCATTTCTTGAATCCTGAAGGACTGATTTGGTATTTTAATCAAGGATTATGGTCTTGACTTGTATGATTGACATTTTGGAGGACTTAAATTGCCAAGTCATCATTTTTGAGGGACCATTCTTGCCAAGTCTTCAAAGTCAAGGGTCCTTTTGGTAATTTTGATATTTTCAAAGGACCAAATTTGTAATTCTTGTAGCTTGGAGTCCTTCTTGGTATGTTTGACTTTGAGAAGGACTAATATTGACATTTTAGTTTTGTTGAGGGACTAAAATTGCCAATTCTTCAAAATGGAGGGCCCTTTTTGCAATTTTGACAAACTTTAGGGACTAATCTTGTAATTATGAGGATACAAGGGTATAAAGTGTCAATTATTCAATATTGGAGGACCCTTCTTCATAAATCTTCAAATCTTCAAGGGTTTTCTTGGAAAATTCTTCATTAGGGCTTGGTTCAATGTGCGGCTTCGTTTCCCGTGTTCGTTTTTGCATGATTCTTGTGATCTTTTGTCATTTTCTCATTATCCGTACCTAAAATACACAAGCAACAAACACAAGCATATATTTGGGTATTTTCATGATATTTAATGCATTTTAAGCCCTTTTTGGACGATGAGACTATGTATAAAAGCAGTCTCATCAGCTATATTATCCTTTGTACCGATGTACCTATATTTATACCTTTGATTGTCAAGTCATAAGTGTATGATTTCCTTTAACAAAAGATAAAGAAAGAAAAAATAAAGTATTCTAGTATAGTTTCTCCTACTACTTTTTGGCATGGCATATTGTGTTATTAAAACCTCATCATTATTACATTTTGCCTTTTTGAAAATGTATCTGGTGCTTACGTCGCAACGGTTATGTTTACGTGTCTTGTACAAGCATATGGTAGCTATCTAAATTATGTCTGAGCTATTTGAGTGTTATCTTACATTTTTCCCTTGTGAGTGACATTGTGTGAACTCATAATCTAAACACTAATCCCAAGTGAGGTGCTGAAATTATTGTGTCGTTTGCTTTTTCTACTTAGAAACCTAATCATTTTTCTATCATGCTTCATCGATACTTATGCTTTTTAAAATCCAATCTTGTTTTTTCGCTTTGATTGCTTGAGGGCAAGCAATAGCTAAGTTTGGAGGAATTTGACGACACCCAAATTATACATATCCAAACCATTACTATTATTCCATTTTTCATGTTAAATAAAGACTTTCGATAATTAAACGTTGTGTTTTCTATGTAGGTTAAAAGGTTGAAGGTTAAAAGTGAAAGAAAGCAAAATAAAGTCCTTAGTTGCAATAAAAGAAGTGTGGGAACTCATTGGACACCTAAAACACAATGTATAGGACCTAAATTGAGTTTACATCTGTAGCTAATTGAAGGATAATCACATTTACTAAGACTTAACCATAGATCATTAGAAACCCTAACCCGCCTAAGTTTTCTTCCCAATTACCCATCAAACCCTTGTTAAACTCCCAACCAAGGACCCAAAACTTCTAAATACAATTTATATACCCTAATGAAACCCTAATCATTCACTAATCACATTCATATGTCCCTAATCATAAAAATTACGAAGTTACAAGTTACAAGCCCTTGATGAGACTGCTTTTATACATAGTCTCATCGTCCAAATTGGGCTTAAAATGCATAAAATATCATTAAAAATTGCCAAATATATGCTTGTGTTTGTTGCTTGTGTATTTTAGGTACGGATATTGAGAAAATGACAAAAGATCACAAGAATCATGCAAAAACGAACACGGGAAACGAAGCCGCACATTCAACCAAGCCCTAATGAAGATTTTCCAAAGAAAACCCTTGAAGATTTGAATATTTATGAAGAAGGGTCCTCCAATATTGAAGAACTGACACTTTATACCCTTGTATCCTCATAATTCTAAGATTGGTCCCTAAAGTTTGTCAATATTGCAAAAAGGGCCCTCCACTTTAAAGAATTGGAAATTTAGTCCCTCAACAAAACTAAAATGTCAATATTAGTCCTTCTCAAAGTCAAACATACCAAGAAGGACTCCAAGTTACAAGAATTACAAATTTGGTCCTTTGAAAGTATCAAAATTACCAAAAGGACCCTTAACTTTGAAGACTTGGCAAGAATGGTCCCTCAAAAATGAAGACTTGTCATTTTCAGTCCTCCAAAATGTCAATCATACAAGTCAAGACCATAATCCTTGAAGAAAATACCAAATCAGTCCTTCAAGAATCAAGAAATGGCAAGAAATACCCCTGAAAATACTTTGGAAAAGTATTTGGGGCAAAAGTGTGAAAAGAGAAACTTAGCTAACAAAGGGAATCCGGTTTTCATGTGTTTATTTGCAAATGAAAGGAGTGTAGAAGATGGGGGGTTATTTTGGGCAGACAAGGAAATATACATAGACCACTCACCTTATGACACGTGCCCCACTACCACATTTCAGCCAATCACAACCCACCTTTTTGCCACCTCACAAATCCACTCAGCCGAACATTAACTAATTAATATTAGTTTGTTAATTTCGCGCTAAACACCAAGTTTAAAACACAAAACAGATCAAACCATGTGTTCTTGGTGTTCTTATGAAAATTGGGCATTTACTTAACACTTGAAATTAGCCCTTAATCTCTTCCAGATTTAAGATTAAGGGACTAATAATCTTAACCCCACCTTCAAATGACTTGCCACATCACCACATTGTCACATGTTTCCCCCTGCTTTTCACCCTTTGAAGAAGACGCCAAAACAGTGGCCCTCATCCAACGTCCCACATGATAGCTTGGAAGTTAAGCTTATTCCACACCCTTGGATGCAATTTCCCTTTGCCAGCTACAACAAAACGCCAAGACAATCACATGATCCTTCAAAAAGTTCAAAACCTCAAGGGGCATTTCTGGAAGAACACAGCTTAGGGTTTTCAGATTTTTAGGTTACAAAGACCATGTACACCCTCTATATAAAGGGTATAGGGTCTCACATTTACATTTGCTCTTGAATTTTCCTTTGTTCAAAATTCTGTAAATCCATTTTCAGTTTAATGAAATGAGTTTAAATCTTTGAAGAAAAGTCAAGTGCCATTGTTGTTTCCTGATTATTATTGTTACTTGTTTGCTAATCTTAAACCTTAAAACCTGTTTTCAAGGAGTGTGCAAAAGTTCGCACATTTTCCTTCAAGCTTGATATTTTGCTAAGTTTCTTGGCACACCTTGGAATTCTCGGGCTATAAAGCTGATCATAGCATCCTGATATTGAGTTATCAAGGTGTGGTGAAGCCTATAACTTGGGGATAATCAAGTGTGGGGTACAAGAGTTGCATTAATCAAGGCTTTTTAACCTTTCTGTTTTTGATATTGTGCTCTTAACCTTGTTGATTCTTAGCAGGCTTTATTGTGGAAGCTTGTGCTTGTTCTTGCTAGCACATAAGCTCAAAATTCGTGGGTGTGGATGTACATCCATGAGGTTTGCATACTTAATCTCAAAATCTGATAAAATATTGGATATTTGTGATATTTGTGTGTTGCTTGTGTTCTTGTGAATTTTGTGGCTTAATCTTGCTTAAATCTGCATATCTCATCTGTTATTGTGCTAATTTGGGCTTGGGTAGTCTTGGATAACACTTTTGATTTGAAAATTTGATTATGAAAAGTTAAAAGGTTGTTTGGGATTACATGTTTAAGATCATAAGTGGATATTGTGTTGTTAGAAGTTTGTGTAATTGTTTGGTATCTGTTAAATACTTGGTTGAGTGCTATTTGCTGCAAGTTTTTGGGTTTGAAACCTCAAATCAAACATTGTGCTATATCTCATTGATTTTAACTATTTTTGACCTAAGATTTTGGTAAAATCTAGAATTTATGCATGCTTAGGGTTAAAAGTTGTTAAATCATCATTAATATAACATATGTGATAGATCTGAGTGATTGAATTTGGCTTGTTGGTCAACTGCATTAGGAAAAGTAAAATTTGCTTGTGTTAGTGTTCATCAGTAACCTTCATTTGCTTGAATCTTGATTTAGGCTTTGAGCCATTGCATGAAAACTGTTTAAACTTGTTCATTTAAGTTTATTATAGCTTGTGTATGCTTTTGGTTCAATTTGGTTGGCTGAAATTTGCTAAAACAGCTTATAAGTTCATAATTGCTTATGTGTTCATGTCTGGTGCATATCTGGTGATGTTTTGATAAAACTGTACTAATTGGCTGTTAGTGATTGTGACTTCTTTGTTGTATTTGACTCCTCTTGGTCCACTGATCATTTGGGTGCCTTTTTGTAACTTGAATCTCCAAAAAAGTCATTAAAGACAAAAAAAGTCAACAAGTCAAGCAGTGGAAAACGTTTCCACTACTCAACACCCAAAACTAGCCCCTACTAGTGCAATTTTTCAGTTAGCTTATTAATAAGCCATATTGGCTTATTCAGACCTGCAACAACTTTTTTTTTTGTGATCAATCTTCATCATTTGACCCATTTGTTTGAACTAGAGCTTATTAGACTTTGACTTTGACTTTTTGCTAGAAAACCAACTCATTTGACTTTTTCATAAGTGCTTATTTGCTTATATCAGCTTATTGAGTGAACTTATTTGAAAACTTTTTGTTGATTAAGCTTAGTTAAGTCATTTAAAAGCTTTTGAAACTTGAATCAGCTCTTGGGATAGCCTAGAACTCAAAAACGACTATTTTGTCGTTTTCTATAGATTGCTTATTGAATTTTCAGGCTTATTCCTTGGACTTTTTTCAAATTTCATTTTACAGATGTCTTAAGCAACTCAAAAGAAGCTTGTGTGTCTAGTTTGAGCTTATGGCATCAGCTTATAGCTTAATGGGCCAAAAAGCCCATTAAGAATAAGCTGTTTGATATAAGCCAGCTTATTTCACATTTTCAGCTTTTGTGCCTTTGAAAAGTTGTGTTCAGAATCAAATTTTGAGTCAGATAGGAGTTTTTGGGCTTAATTGGACAACATTTTTCTTATTGGGCCTATTTGAGCCCATTAAGGGGTCTGTTTAGACTTTTGACCCATTTGGAGGCCCATTAGGGGTATTTTTGTAATATCAACTTCATTTTATGTTTATTTAGGTTAAATTAAGCTAGTTTGCAAGTTTTTAGAATTTTTTATAAATATTGTATTTTTAATATTATTTTATTATTATTTTATTATTAAAAATTAAAATTTAGATTTTTCAAGTTTTTATATTTTTCTAAGGTTAAATACATTAAGTTAGGAATTTTACAACTTTTAGAATATTTTTATTGTTCTTAGATTAATTTTTATAATTATTTTAAGTTTTAATAGTTTTTAATTGTTTTTAAATAGTTTTTATTAATTTTAAAATTTTCAAAAATAGTTTTAAGTTAAGTTAGGATATTTTAGAGGTTTACAATTAAAAAACAAATCTCATTTTGGGATTTTTGTTAATTAAATTGATTTTTAGGGCTTTAATTAGCATTAAAAATCATTATTTAATTAAATAAAAGGTTTGGGTGATTTTTGATTTTTTATAAACTCTAATCGCATTATTTAGGATTTATTACAATTTTCTAGGAATTTTTAGAGTAAATTTTTAATTTTGGTACTTTTTCCGGTTTTACGTGTATGACCTTTTCGTCTTAATTTAATCCGTCATCGTAACCGTCACTCTCTTCTTATCTCATTTCTATTTTCTTTCTCATAATCATATAATCACATAATTAATCATCTCTCTACACAACACACTAGCCTCCTTGGGAAACGAACTTTCACCATTGGTCATTAGTGCTTGGTTTTCCTAAACCGACACTTAATACTTTCCACTATTTTGCTCTCTTTTCCTAAAGGGTAGTAAAAAGGCTACATCAATTTTGGCGCCACTGCCGGAGAGGCGTGTTGTGTTTTGAATTGGCAATTGTTGTTTTTATATATAGCCATAATATCTATTGTATTAGTAGCACTCTACTAATACGTATTATCGGTTTTTCGTTTTTTGTGTGAATACTATTACTATATAGTATACGTAGAACAATAAATTCACAAGTGCTCCAAAAGTGTGAAAACACAACCTTGACTTGGGAGGTCATTACCCAATCATTGTATTCGCATCTCAAACAAGAAAGAAAAGGCAAAATAAGATAAATACTTTCGTGAAGCTCGATTTTAAAAAATACAAACTATATGGTGGGTATAAGGCGGGTATTATAAAATATACCCTAAGGAAAAAGGCTCTTAAGTGCTTCGCGCCGCCTCCTTTCCCCGCTTGCTTGTGAGTATTTGATTTTGAGAGCTAATCGAGGGTTTTGCCGCCCAAAGTATTATTAAGTATCATATATACTTTCTTGGTTTCATTGATTAAACCCTCTTGAACGTCTTGGTGTTCCACCAACGTTCTAAAGTCATCGAAGGCGTTCACTTCACGTGATCGTTTTCATTCCTTGAGGCTTCTTTAATCAAGAGATTTGATTAAGGAGGAGATTTGTAGATTTTGGTCTACTTAATACAATCACAAAAATCCAAAAAAAGTAAAAACAATCAAAAACCACAAAAAAAAATTAGAAAAATACAAAACACCAAAAAGAATCTTCTTTGCTCACCCCCACGTTGTACGTGACGTTTATGCTTACTCGTAATCAAGCAAGACGTGCACGTAAACGAAAAACCCGAAAGGAGTCAACACCTACTCCTAATCTTTCTAGTGAGGAGTCTCCTATTGACGAACCCATTGTAAGAGAAGAACCAACCATGGCGAATCGTACTATGATGGAGTTACTTCAAGCACCCACCGAGGGTTATGGAGAGGCTATTGTGATTCCCGCTATCCTTGCATAGAATTTTGAAGTGAAAACGGGTTTGTTGTCGATGATCCAAAACAACAAATTCCGTGGTGATGAAAAGGACAACCCGCACAACCATATCCGCCAATTCAATCGTCTTACCGCCACTTACAAATTTAAGGATGTTGCTAATGACTCGATTAAGATGATGCTTTTTTCGTATTCCTTAGTGGGGCCCGCTAAAATTTGGTTAGAGAAAGAGCCACTCAATTCTATATTGACGTGGAAGGATCTCGTGTCTAAGTTTGTGAACCAATTTTTTCCGCCCTCTAAGACTACGCATTTGAAAAACGAGATTTCAAAGTTTTCACAAGAATTTAATGAGAGTTTTTCAACGGCTTGGAATAGGTTTAAGGAAATGTTACATGAGTGTCCTCATCACGGTTTTTCCGACTTGCATCAAATTGACACGTTTTACAATGGACTTAATGATCAGGAAAGGGATTATCTTAATGACGCCGCGGGTGGTAATTTTTTGTGTAAAACGGTTGAGGAAGCTTTGGTGATAATTGAGAATAGATCTAAGGTGTATAGTCCTCGTAGCACGTCTAGTGTTCGTAAGCCTTCGTCTTCGGCTTCACCTTCTTTGTCTAGTACCATCGATGCTTGCCAAATTGAGGCGAACTTGGAAAACAAAATCTTTGATAAGCTTAAAGGTCTTCTAATTGAGTTCAAAGTTGGAGAACCAAGTGCTCCCGCTACGGCTAAAGCGGTTGAGGCTTCATGTATGTATTGTGGTGGAGGTCATGATTTCTCCGAGTGCATTACTGACGGTGGTTACACTTCGAGTGCCTACGCGGCCACGGGAACTTACAACCAAAACGGTCAAGTTACCCGCTCTAATCAATTGACTCCACCGGGTTTTGGTTCAAATCAAAATGCTAACAACAACTATCGCAACAATCAAGTTGGTTTCAAAAACAATTACAACAAAGGAACTATGGTAATCAAGGGGCTAATAATCAAGTTTCAAAAAAAAATTAAAGTGATTTTCAAAACAACAACAAAAGTTTGCAAACTTTGAAAGATCTTCCAAATGAATTTGTTGAATACGCCAATGGGAACGATGCTAGGTTTGACAACATTCAAAGAGAAATCATTAGCCTAAGATCCGAGTTTAAGAACGAATTGAAGAAAGAGTTGAAAAATGAGTTAGCAAATGAGCTTAAAATCCACACAAACAAAATGGAAGGAAATGTAACTAGGTTACAACAAAACCAACAAAAAATGGAACAAGGGCAACATGAAATTAAGCAAGAAATGATTAAAGCCGAGAAGAGGCAATCCATGTTTGAGGATAAAATTTCATCTATGTTTGAGGCAATTATGTGCAAACCGTCTTCGAGTAGTCTTCCTAGCAACACCGTATCAAACCCTAAGGGTGAGATGAAAGTGATTACCACACGTAGTGGTAAGATACTTAAGGAACCGACTCCTCAACCAATTGCTCCTACAGAGGATGCAATTGAGGAAGAACCCGAGGTAGTGGTCGAAAAGGAGCATGTCCAAATCCCACGAAGTACCGCTCATACCACGCCTACGGTTGACCCATTACCAACATTGGAACCCGAGATTCCAAAGGCTATGCCTATGACTCAACCCACACCACCATTGCCCTATCTATCAAGACTTAGAAAGGAGAAACGTCAAGAGCGCGACAATTACCAATTTGAGCTTTTTATGAAAATGATTCGTGATTTGCACTTTAATGTGAGTTTCGCCGATGCTTTGGTCATGATGCCTCGATTTGCCGCTAACTTTAAGAGTATGTTGAACAACAAGGAGAAATTGCATCAATTGTCTAGTTGTTCGTCGGTTTATCTTAATCGCATACCTCAAAAAGTCGGTGATCCCGGTAAATTCTTGATCCCTTGTGCAATCCAAGATATGGAGGAATGCTATGCCTTTGCCGATCTTGGTGCTAGCATTAACTTGATGCCACTTGCAATCTTCAAGTCGCTCAATCTTCCTAATCTTACTCCTTCACTAATGTCTATCGAGTTGGCCGACCATTCCACGATTCCCGCATGTGGATTGGCGGAAGACGTTTTTGTGAAAGTGGGAAAGTTCTATTATCCGGTAGACTTTATCGTTGTCGATATTCCCACGGATCCTCAAGTTCCTCTCATTTTAGGTCGTTCGTTTTTAGATACGTCTATGGCTTTGATCGATGTGCATGCTAGAAAGATCACCTTACGTTTTAACGACGAGGAACTTGTTATAAACGCAACTCAAAACTCTCAAATTTCTCATGTTTATTCTGTTGCTACCATAAACCTCGTTGATATGATCAACGTTGCTTGCGAGGAATTTTCGCAAGAAGTTCTAGGTTTTGGTGATGATGAAAATAGTGGCAATCCCACTATGTTGGATCCCATTCTTGATAACTCGACACCAACCTTCACTCCATTTGAAGGTGGTGGTTTTACGTTGGAAGAATTCGATGTTCCACGTACTTGTGACGAAGACCTCGACAAAGATGAGGACTTATCGATTATCAAGGATTTTCTTAATGATTTCCCATTTCCTCCACCCGAGGAGGTTATGAGTATCGAGCCCAAATATTCAATTGAGGAACCACCTATCCTCGAGTTGAAAGATTTACCTCCTCATCTCGAATATGTCTTTTTTGAAGAGGGCGACAAGTTGCCGATTATTATTACGAAAGAACTTTCGGATGATGAAAAAACCGCACTTGTCGATGTTCTAAAGGATCACAAAGGGGCAATTACATGGAAGTTATCCGACATTAAGGGGATTGATCCCAAATTTTGTACCCATAAAATCTTAATGGAGGAGGATTACAAGCCCGCAATTCAATGTCAAAGGAGGGTGAGCCCCAAAATTCACGACTTCATTAAAAAGGAAGTCCTAAAACTCCTTGACGCGGGAATGATTTACCCTATTTCCGATAGCCCTTGGGTGAGTCCTATTCATTGTGTCCCTAAGAAGGGAGGAATGACCGTTGTGCCAAACAATGCCAACGAGTTAATTCCCACTAGACTCGTGACCGGATGGAGAATGTGCATTGACTATCGTAAGTTGAATGAAGCCACTCGTAAAGACCATTTTCCCTTGCCCTTCATGGACCAAATGTTGGAGCGTCTTGCGGGAAATGATTTCTATTGCTTTTTAGATGGTTTTTCGGTTACTTCCAAATCCCCATCGATCCTCGTGATCAAGAAAAAACTACGTTTACGTGTCCATATGGAACGTTTGCCTATCGTAGAGTGCCATCCGGACTTTGCAATGCACCGGGAACCTTTCAAAGGTGCATGATGGCTATTTTTCATGATATGATCGAGAAGACGATGAAAGTCTTCATGGAAGACTTTTCCGTGTTTGGTAATTCGTTCACTTCGTGTTTGTCGAATCTTGAGAGAATGTTGAAGCGTTGTGAGGAAACCAACCTTGTGCTTAATTGGGAAAAGTGTCATTTCATGGTTAAAAGTGGAATCGTCTTAGGGCACAAGGTTTCGAAAGCGGGGATTGAGGTAGATCAAGCTAAGGTAGACGTCATCGCCAAATTACCTCATCCCAAAACCGTTAAGGGAGTTAGGAGTTTCCTAGGCCACGCGGGCTTTTATCGTCGATTCATCAAGGATTTTTCAAAGATCTCTCGACCTATTACACATCTCCTTGAAAAAGAGGCACGTTTTTCTTTGACGAAGATTGTGTACGAGCCTTTGAAATCCTTAAGAGGAAACTTACCGAAGCTCCCATTCTTGGTGCTCCCAATTGGAATCTCCCCTTTGAGCTCATGTGCGATGCTAGTGACTACGCTATTGGGGCCGTATTGGGGCAACGTTATGAAAATCACTTCTTGCCTATTCACTATGCTAGGAAGACGATGACCGAGGCTCAACTAAAATACACTACAACGGAGAAGGAGTTCCTTGCCGTGGTGTATGCATTTGAGAAATTTCGATCTTATCTCGTCTTGACGAAATGCATAGTGATACGGATCATTAGGCTATCAAGTATCTTATGGCTAAACAAGATGCTAAGCCGAGATTACTTCGTTGGATTCTCCTTCTTCAAGAATTTGATCACAAGATTTTTGACAAAAAAGGAGCCGAGAATCAAGCGGCTGATCATCTTTCTTGTTTGGAAGATCCTCACCAAAGTGTTTACGAGCCAAAGGAAATCACCGAAACATTTCCGCTCGAGACACTTGGTGTAGTGAATTCTAAGCTTGATTCTTCCACCCCATGGTTTGCGGACATCACAAATTACCATGCGGGGAACTTCATCATCAAGGGTATGACTACTCAAGAAAAACGAAAATTCTTTCGTGACGTCAAGTTCTACTTTTGGAACGACCCTTACTTGTTTGGAACTTGTGCGGATCAAACTATTCGACGTTGTGTCTTTGGTACCGAAGCTTCTAATATCCTTAGAGCTTGTCACGAGGGACCCACGGGTGGTCACCACAGTGCTAATCTCACGGATAAGAAGGTTTTTGATGCCGGCTTCTTTTGGCCTACTATTTACCGAGATGCACATGAGCTTGTGAAGTCGTGTGACTCATGCCAACGACAAGGAAAAGCCTCACAAAAAGATGAAATGCCACAAAATATCATCTAAGTATGTGAGATCTTTGACGTTTTGGGCATTGACTTTATGGGTCCATTCCCATCATCTCGTGGTAATAAGTACATCCTCGTCGCGGTTGACTACCTATCTAAGTGGGTGGAAGCCAAGGCTTTGTCCACCAATGATGCTCGTGTGGTAGTCAAGTTTTTGAAAAGCTTGTTTTCTCGGTTTGGAACCCCTCGTGCGATCATAAGCGATCGTGGAACCCATTTTTGTAATGACTAATTCGAAAGGGTCCTAAGGAAATATGGGGTTACACATCGGCTTTCTACGGCTTATCATCCACAAACGAGTGGGCAAGTCGAGGTTTCAAACCGAGCGTTGAAGAGGATCTTGGAGAGATCCATTGGGGAAAACCGACAATCTTGGTCGGATAAGTTGGACGATGCTTTATGGGCTTTTAGGACCGCTCATAAGACGCCCATTGGGTGCACTCTTTATAAGCTAGTGTATGGGAAGAATTGTCACTTGCCAATTGAACTCGAACACAAGGCTTATTGGGCCCTAAAGCATTGTAATGATGACATGGAGACCGCGGGAAAACACCAGAAAATGCAATTAAATGAATTAGATGAATTAAGGGATATTGCTTATGAAAATTCATTAATTTATAAAGAAAAGACTAAAAAGTTGCATGATTCTAAAATTAAAAACCGGGTTTTTAACATTGGGGATAAAGTTTTACTTTTTAACTCACGTTTGAAAATCTTTTCCGGTAAGTTGAAATCCCGTTGGTCCGGTCCATTCACCGTGACTCAAGTTTTTCCATATGGGACCATTGAGCTAGCTCAAAATGATAGCCCCAATTTCAAGGTGAATGGACATAGGTTGAAGAACTACTTTGGCGGGGAAGTTCCATCCTTGAACTACCTCGACCAAATCACCTTCCCGAATGATAATTAGTATTGAGGGGATCGAGTCGAGCTCATGACTCGGTAATCAAAAACGAGGTGCCTCGTGGGGGAGTCCCATGCTTATCCTATGTACATATTATCGCTTTCTAATGTAGTAACGTGTGGGGATTTGTGCCCTTCCAACCTTTGTTCCGTGGTTGTTTGTGAATTATGGATTTTAGATGATCATTATCTTCACGATTGGAGCCTCTCATGTTTGTTTTATGGGAGCACTCGATTGTTTGCTTTGAAGACTTTCTCAATATCCATGATATATCCTTTGATGTTCTAACCTTAGGTTTATAGCACACTTCATAAACGGCTTTAAATTTAACGGTTACACCCTTTCCATGCTAGATTAGGCATTCGACTACGTCTCTAGTATGGGGGTGTTTGCACCCCTAGACTCGAAACATTGAGGACAATGTTTAACTTTAGTATGGCGGGGTGAATAGATACTTGCCTTGCCAAACCTTCACGCTTTCTAAAGTTTATCTTTTTGTTTATCGTTTTGTTGCAAAATAAGGCTAAAAATGGCCAAAATTTAAAAATTTTCTCATGTTTTATAAGTGTTTGAAGACATGAATGTAGATTTTCTGATGGCAAGAATAAGAGTAATATTTGACTCGACCGTGCGTGTTGAACACTTAGCTTCGATTCCTTAACTTCACATTAGGCTAAGTCTCTTAAATGAGGACGAGAAATGATAGGGTTAATTATAAGTTACTATGCTAAACGTAGAGTACTCGTATTCTTTCAAAAACTCATGTGTTCTCATTATTTGCTTATTCTCCCTTCGCTTGTAAATATTTTTTGCTTAATAAATATTGACTTAGCGGTTTAATCTTGATTGTTGGGTTTCTAGTCTTTTCTAGTAGCTTCCGTGTAATTAAATTAGGAAGACGTTAAGGTATCGCCAGCGTCACGGTTTTGAAGTATTGGCACCCAAATAATCGAAAGCTTCACCCAATAATAAGATTTCAAGTGCTCACCTAAATCAAGCAAACAATTTGAAGCCCACAAGGCCAAAAAATCTATGCAAAATTGAAAGTGAATCAAACCTTAATCTTTGAAGCTTTAAAGATCCAAAATTCGCCTTAGCGTGAGGATATACGTATTTAGCTAATAAAACTACCGATGAGGTGGATAATAAAAGGCAAGGCAAGACCGAAGTCATAATAAAAGCTTCATGGCGAAGTTGAATAAAAGATGGAGGTAAGCCAAAGATAATAAGGCCCTTCCGTTAGGGGGCATATAAAAGTCTTGGTAATAAGTCTCATGTTCAAAACCGTTATAAGACAGTGTTTATCGATCCTTCTTGTAGACTTAATTTTTTGACATCATTGTCTATTAGGAGGGTTTATTGATTTGATGGTCTTGGGTACACCGTTAGGACTCTATTTTTAGACCTAAATCTCTATTATTTCATAAGTCAAACAATATATCCTCGTGAAACATTCAAGACATAATAAAATATAAGAGATACAACTTAGGATAATGGGAGGATAAGTACGTGATTAGAGCATATGAGTAGTGTTAGCATTACTAACTTATAATGACAATGATCTCGTTGCACGCTTGGCATGGAATTGGGGTGAAAATCGAGGACGATGAAATTATTTCTAACAAAGCATTCACGTGTTCTTATTCTATGAACCTAAACGTCCCATTTTGCGATGAAAATCATACATTATGTCTAAAAACGCAAGTAGTAGTAATAGTAGTAGTGTAGCTAGTTTATCATTCAATAAAGTGAATAAAAATGAATTTTGGAGGTGCTACGATACTTTATTCTAGCATTGCGTGAGGGCACGGCAATGATTTAGTATGGGGGAGTGATGAGACTGCTTTTATACATAGTCTCATCGTCCAAATTGGGCTTAAAATGCATAAAATATCATTAAAAAATGCCAACTATATGCTTGTGTTTGTTGCTTGTGTTTGTTGCTTGTGTATTTTAGGTACGGATATTGAGAAAATGACAAAAGATCACAAGAATCATGCAAAAACGAACACGGGAAACGAAGCCGCACATTGAACCAAGCCCTAATGAAGATTTTCCAAAGAAAACCCTTGAAGATTTGAAGATTTATGAAGAAGGGTCCTCCAATATTGAAGAATTGACACTTTATACCCTTGTATCCTCATAATTATAAGATTGGTCCCTAAAGTTTGTCAATATTGCAAAAAGGGCCCTCCACTTTGAAGAATTGGCAATTTTAGTCCCTCAACAAAACTAAACTGTAAATATTAGTCCTTCTCAAAGTCAAACATACCAAGAAGGACTCCAAGTTACAAGAATTACAAATTTGGTCCTTTGAAAATATAAAAATTACTAAAAGGACCCTTGACTTTGAAGACTTGGCAAGAATGGTCCCTCAAAAATGAAGACTTGTCATTTTCAGTCCTCCAAAATGTCAATCATACAAGTCAAGACCATAATCCTTGAAGAAAATACCAAACCAGCCCTTCAAGAATCAAGAAATGGCAAGAAATACCCCTGAAAATACTTTGGAAAAGTATTTGGGGCAAAAGTGTGAAAAGAGAAACTTAGCTAACAAAGGGAATCCGGTTTTCATGTGTTTATTTGCAAATGAAAGGAGTGTAGAAGATGGGGGGTTATTTTGGGCAGACAAGGAAAGATACATAGACCACTCACCTTGTGACACGTGCCCCACTACCACATTTCAACCAATCACAGCCCACCTTTTTGCCACCTCACAAATCCACTCAGCCGAACATTAACTAATTAATATTAGTTTGTTAATTTCGTGCTAAACACCAAGTTTAAAACACAAAACAGATCAAACCATGTGTTCTTGGTGTTCTTATGAAAATTAGGCATTTACTTAACACTTGAAATTATCCCTTAATCTCTTCCAGATTTAAGATTAAAGGACTAATAACCTTAACCCCACCTTCAAATGACTTGCCACATCACCACATTGTCACATGTTTCCCCCTGCTTTTCACCCTTTGAAGAAGACGCCAAAACAGTGGCCCTCATCCAACGTCCCACATGATAGCTTGGAAGTTAAGCTTATTCCACACCCTTGGATGCAATTTCCATTTGCCAGCTACAACAAAATGCCAAGACAATCACATGATCCTTCAAAAAGTTCAAAACCTCAAGGGGCATTTCTGGAAGAACACAGCTTAGGTTTTTCAGATTTTTAGGTTACAAAGACCATGTACACCCTCTATATAAAGGGTATAGGGTCTCATATTTACATTTGCTCTTGAATTTTCCTTTTTTCAAAATTCTATAAATCCATTTTCAGTTTAATGAAATGAGTTTGAATCTTTGAAGAAAAGTCAAGTGCCATTGTTGTTTCCTGATTATTATTGTTACTTGTTTGCTAATCTTAAACCTTAAAACCTGTTTTCAAGGAGTGTGCAAAAGTTTGCACATTTTCCTTCAAGCTTGATATTTTGCTAAGTTTCTTGGTACACCTTGGAATTCTCGGACTATAAAGCTGATCATATCATCCTGATATTTAGTTATCAAGGTGTGGTGAAGCCTATAACTTGGGGATAATCAAGTGTGGGGTACAAGAGTTGCATTAATCTAGGCTTTTTAACCTTTCTGTTTTTGATATTGTGCTCTTAACCTTGTTGATTCTTAGCAGGCTTTATTGTGGAAGCTTGTGCTTGTTCTTACTAGCACATACGCTCAAAATTCGTGGGTGTGGATGTACATCCATGAGGCTTGCATACTTAATCTCAAAATCTGATAAAATATTGGATATTTGTGATATTTGTGTGTTGTTTGTGTTGTGAATTTTGTGGCTTAATCTTGCTTAAATCTGCATATCTCATCTGTTATTGTGCTAATTTGGGCTTGGGTAGTCTTGGATAACACTTTTGATTTGAAAAATTGATTTTGAAAAGTTAAAAGGGTGTTTGGGATTACCTGTTTAAGATCATAAGTGGATATTGTGTTGTTAGAAGTTTGTGTAATTTTTTGGTATCTGTTAAATACTTGGTTGAGTGCTATTTGCTGCAAGTTTTTGGGTTTGAAACCTCAAATCAAACATTGTGCTATATCTCATTGATTTTAACTATTTTTAACCTAAGATTTTGGTAAAATCTAGAGTTTATGCATGCTTAGGGTTAAAAGTTGTTACATCATCATTAATATAACATATGTGATAAATCTGAGTGATTGAATTTGGCTTGTTGGTCAATTGCATCAGGAAAAGTAAAATCTGCTTGTGTTAGTGTTCATCAGTAACCTTCATTTGTTTGAATCTTGATTTAGGCTTTGAGCCATTGCATGAAAACTGTTTAAACTTGGTCATTTAAGTTTATTATAGCTTGTGTATGCTTTTGGTGCAATTTGGTTGGCTGAAATTTGCTAAAACAGCTTATGAGTTCATAACTGCTTATGTGTTCATGTCTGGTGCATATCTGGTGATGTTTTGATTAAACTGTACTAATTGGCTGTTAGTGATTGTGATTTCTTTGTTGTATTTGACTCCTCTTGATCCACTGATCATTTGGGTGCCTTTTTGTAACTTGAATCTCCAAAAAAGTCGCTAAAGACAAAAAAAAGTCAACAAGTCAAGCAGTGGAAAAAGTTTCCACTACTCAACACCCAAAACTAGCCCCTGCTAGTGCAATTTTTCAGTTAGCTTATTAATAAGCCATATTGGCTTATCTAGACCTGCAAAAACTTATTTTTTGTGATCAATCTTCATCATTTGACCCATTTGTTTGAACTGGAGCTTATTAGACTTTGACTTTGACTTTTTGCTAGAAAACCAACTCATTTGACTTTTTCATAAGTGCTTATTTGCTTATTTCAGCTTATTGAGTGAACTTATTTGAAAACTTTTTGTTGATTAAGCTTAGTTAAGTCATTTAAAAGCTTTTGAAACTTGAATCAGCTCTTGGGATAGCCTAGAACTCAAAAACGACTATTTTGTCGTTTTCTATAGATTGCTTATTGCATTTTCAGGCTTATTCCTTGGACTTTTTTCAAATTTCTTTTTACAGAAGTCTTAAGCAACTCAAAAGAAGCTTGTGTGTCTAATTTGAGCTTATGGCATCAGCTTATAGCTTAATGGGCCAAAAAGCCCATTAAGAATAAGTTGCTTGATATAAGCCAACTTATTTCATATTTTTAGCTTTTGGGCCTTTGAAAAATTGTGTTCAAAATCAAATTTTGAGTCAGATAGGAGTTTTTGGGCTTAATTGGACAACATTTTTCTTATTGGGCCTATTTGAGCCCATTAAGGGGTCTGTTTGGACTTTTGGCCCATTTGGAGGCCCATTAGGGGTATTTTGTAATTTCAACTTCATTTTCTGTTTATTTAGGTTAAATTAAGCTAGTTTGCAAGTTTTTAGAATTCTTTATAAATTTTGGATTTTTAATATTATTTTATTATTATTTTATTATTAAAAATTAAAATTTAGATTTAAATACATTAAGTTAGGAATTTTAAAACTTTTAGAATATTTTTATTGTTCTTAGATTAATTTTTATAATTATTTTAAGTTTTAATAGTTTTTAATAGTTTTTAATTGTTTTTAATTGTTTTTAAATAGTTTTTATTAATTTTAAAATTTTCAAAAATATTTTTAAGTTAAGTTAGGATATTTTAGAGGTTTACAATTAAAAAAAATTCTCATTTTGGACTTTTTGTTAATTAAATTGATTTAGGGCTTTAATTAGCATTAAAAATCATTATTTAATGAAATAAAAGGTTTGGGTGATTTTTGATTTTTTGTAAACTCTAATTACATTATTTAGGATTTATTACAATTTTCTAGGAATTTTTAGAGTAAATTTTTAATTTTGGTACTTTTTACGGTTTTACGTGTATGACCTTTTCGTCTTAGTTTAATCTGTCATCGTAACCGTCACTCTGTTCATATCTCATTTCTATTTTCTTTCTCATAATCATATAATCACATAATTAATCATCTCTCTACACAACACACTAGACTTCTTGGGAAACGAATTTTCACCATTGGTCATTAGTGCTTGGTTTTCCTAAACCGACACTTAATACTTTTCACTATTTTGCTCTCTTTTCCTAAAGGGTAGTAAACAGGCTACATCAGCCATATTAGGACCCGATTTAGGTTTATCCCTCTAAAACACATTCAAATGACTTCCCTCCCATTTTTAAACTTAGGATCTGATCAACAGGATATTTTGGGATATTTCTAAGTAGGTGATGCACCTACTTGTGGCTTACACATCATTGATCCTATCTAAACTATGTCGTACGCAATTTTAGACCACAAGACCAAGATTTGCATGAAACTAGCTCCTATAAACTTGCATCGACCTTTCCTAGCATTCATTAGTCACTACCCTTACTGAGTTACACGTTTCATGGCCTTACTTGGAGCCAAAGGCTTGGAAATACTATAAACAGGGGAAAACTCCCTTTGTTAAGACTTGCACCCTGTTTCTCTTTTACCTCCATTACCCATTCTGAAATACACTTCTATATACATCTTAAGACACTTAGAAGACCAGAAACCAGGTCTAGAAGGAACCATTGAAGCTCTTAAAGCATTGATAGCAAGTTGTGCTCATAGGAAGCCACAAGGAGCCATTTTGGAGCTACCTAGGTAATCTCTATGATAGCTAAGCTTTGATCTTGTTATAATGTTTTATTATACTTTCTATAATGCTAAAATGATGTTAGAAAGATAATATAAAAATAATTAAGGCATATGATCATTTTAAATGGAAGTTATAAGCTAAAGATGTCTTAAAACCCTAGTTTTGTAATTTACATGAAATAATGAGCAAAAACCCTTTTCAAAAGCTATAATTGTGGAAATATGTTGTTATTATTATTATAAATGTGCTTTGAAACTTTGTTCTCAAATCCTAGAGCATTTGGTACATTTTTGAGGTTGTTATGTGATTTTACAAGTATAGGGACTAAAATTGTCTTGAAACTATTTAACATTTTGATCCAAAAGTGTCATTTTGTAAAAGTTAAAGCCATAAGAATATATGCTGAAAAGTTTGAGACCTAAAGTTAAATATTAAGGTTTGAAGTTGTAAATATTAAAACTATATACTTTAAGGGTTAAAAGTGTAATTAAGCTAAACTATAACTATAAAGGCTATTTTTGCCAATTTAAAAGTAAAGGATATAAAATACATATTGTACTATAATTATAAAGTAATAACCATGTCATGTTAGTAGGGAACTTTGTGCAAAATGTTCCATCTCGATATTACGTTCTGGCTGAGTGGTAGGGTTTACGATTTAAAGTGCCCTCGCTCCTCAAACGTTTATAGAATGGCTTCTAAGTATGATGGCCCGCACAATGATGTGATATTATAACTAAACTATAGACCTTAAGTAAATATCACAAAGAAATACTTAAAACTTTGAACTAAAGATCAAAAGACTTGATACTATTCAAAATGTGTTAATCCAGGTTTGTGTGAGATCAAGCTATTGTTATTGTGAACAAGTTGTGGTTTGTGTGACCAAGCTGTTTATCTGTGAATGCAATATATCTGATATAGCTCAGACTTTAAGGACCCCAGGTGAGTTCATAGCCTCACTTTTAAATGCTTTACAAATGAATTAAAAACCCGTGAGGGGGATATATGCTAAAATTGGAATACACGTGCTTTTCTACCATTGTATGGTATGATTACCGACACTATGTTTACTACTGTCATTAAGTCCCTTTTTAATTGTGAACCGCTAATCATTTCTAGAAAATCATGGGCTAATATTGTGAATAGTACTATTTGGGGGTTGACATCCCCGATTTGGGCAAGTCGTGCTTGCCAACAACTGAAGGTTCCTACCTAGGCTAAACAGATACACTTTATTTTGCTAAACTAAGGTTAGTTGGTAGACTAGCTTCTTATAAGGGCAGTTTGTTGATTATGATATTGTCCAGTAGAGGGGTCATGAGCATAGTTGTAGTATGATGACTATTTTATGTGGGCGTATAACACTGTAGCCCGGATGATATACTTATATTCAAAATATGTGTAAACCTATGAATTCACTCAACCTTTGTGTTGATTTGTAAGCATATATTTCTGGAAACTATGACTGATAGTATAGAGAAGCATAAGGATGGCATGAAGAGGCACAAGGTTAAAATTATTGATATAGATTTTAGGAACCTCATATTGTAAAACTCTGATTTTTAATGATATATAAGAAAGTTGATTTAATTACTCTTTTGAATTGTTTTCTATCATTATGACATGTCTTTAATGAAGTAATACCCCAGATCAATGTTCCGCTGCGTTAAGGTAAAATGGGGGTGTTACAGATTGGTACTCAGAGCCATGGTTATAGAGAACAAGAATTAAAATCTGGACTATAACTACTTTTAAAATAGTTTCAAGAAAGTCCTCCGTGCCAAAAGCTAGTGCTGCTACAAGAGTGATGTAAATTCCTATACTTGCTACTCTCCAAGACAATGTGTAAAGGATACCATATTTATGTGTAAGTATAAAGATTATACTTATGAGTAAGTAATATTATATTTATATATATATAATAAGTTAGGATTTATTGACGTCTCTAGAAATAGGTATTCCTATCTTCCTCCTATTATCATCTTATCGGATTCTCAAGATGAGCGTTCAACAAGTATTCCTGATGATTTCCCTAAGTATATTTCCAATCTCCCGATGAATAATCCCTACGATACTTTAGAAAATACACCCAAAGATCAGAAAATCCCAAAAGCCATTTTACCTTTTGATGACGACCCTGTATGCCACTTATACGAGCATATAATGAAGAAATAGATTTTACACCTCGGCGCCAAAATTTTCCATCACCTTACCCTAATAATGTACCACCACTATATCTGAAAACTTACCCAAAAATACCTACGAACAATAATAACTGACTTTTGGTTGGTTAATAAAAAGGTTTTTGCTTGCAAGATCTCTCTTTGCGTTGCTCGTACCCAATTGATATATATAGTTGTTTCGTTCTCGGTATCTTCTCGAATCGATCACGGTCAAAAGTGGAATCGTTGTAATTGGTGACTAAAAAGGGGGAGCTTTGGTCTAAATCTACTAAAATGTAAGAACTAGGAATAGTTAAATTAAACTAAAAATTATAACTGAGAATAAGTACCTCAACACTGAATGGAAAACCCAACTCTGGATCCCTATGCGGAATATGTTGCTTCATTCGGAAAGTTCCCCTTACTCGGAATAATCAATGCCATGCGGAACAAAGCTCTTATGCGGAAAATAGTACTTATGCGGAATAATTTGGGAAAGGGTCTATACGGAATAATACAGCTATGCGGAAAACCAATCCTATTCGAAAAAATTGCCTTACTCGGAATAATTAGAAAATAACCTATTCGGAATAATCTGGAAATGCCCTATGCGAAAAGTATTATTTCTATTCGGAAAAATGGGCTATTCGGAATATGGGAAATATTCCGAATAGAGGAAATGGAAATAAGCCTATGCGGAATAATTAACAAATTGTCCTATGCGGAAAACAAAACTCATTCGGAAAGTAGGGGTCATTCGGAAAGTAGGGCTATTCGGAATATACCCTATTCGGAACAATGATTGCTATTCGGAAAATATCTCTTATGCGGAATAATTGGACTATTCGGAATATGGGAAATATTCCGAATAGAGGAAATTGAAAGTAACCTATGCGGAATATTTTTAGAAAGAGCTCTATTCGGAAAAACTCGGAAGGAACCCTTACTCGGAATAAATGAATATTCCGAATAGACAAGAAAACTAAACCCTTACTCGGAATAAATGAAAAATTCCGAATGGATACAATCCCAGATTCCCTATTCGGAATCTGGGTAAGATCAGAAGTTGGACGAAGAACAGTAAGACACGAATTATCACAAACCAACTCAATCAAGCAAAAAGGTTTTACCAAATCAACCACAAATTATCTACTAACTACAAGGATCAAATCCCAATCATAAAAACACCAATTCAACAACTTTTTAGAATCAAACTAGAACCAAATAGAACTTAAGAACTTGAAAGAAAAAGATGAAGAAGAACAAGATGAATCAAAAGATTAGAGGAAGGATTGTATTAATGATTTAAGGTTCAACAAACAAATTCAAGGATCAAACTTACAAGATTTAAGAAATCAAACTAAAAAGAAAACCACTCCTTAAGGCAGATGGTTCCTAAGAACTAGGAAAACTAAAAACTGGAAAAAGAAGAAGAGAGAGAGTTCGAATGTGTGAGTGGGAGGAGTATTTATAGGCTTCTCCCTTGGTTGGTGAGTGGGCTTTCTTCCCTTCTTTTTGTCTTCTCGTCTTTTCAGAAAAGTTGACGTTTTCGATTCTGATTCGGGATTTATCGTCGATTAAATTCAACTCGTCTTTTAATTTCTTCGTTAAATAGACTTGAGTTTCTTCGACATATGTAAATCTTCCGTCTTTGGTCCTTTTCTTCGATAAATCTTCAAATAGGCCCATTGACTTCAAATCTTTTGCATCTCTTGGACAATAGACTTCGTCTTCAGTCTTTTTCCTTTATAAAACCCGTGCAATCCCATGTTTTCTCCAATATTTATCTGGTTGGCTCTGAAAACATAACAAACACACAAACCACGCATAATTCCAAACAAATGACATTAAATACGCGTTTTGGTCTTGTTTTCGCAAGAAATAAGTGGTAGAAAAGATGGGTGTTTACACACCTATCAAATCCCCTACACTTAACCATTGCCATGCCCTCATGCAATGCTTAGTGATAAAGCAACATTACACTTTTCTCATAATTAATTAACCTTGGCCTTATTCAAATACTACTAAACAAAAATTAAAGCACTAAGAGAAATTTAAAGCAAACAAAAGGATAGAACATAACTATGTGGAAATAACTTGTAAAGAGATCGAGGACTTACATTAGGGCTTTTGGTGTTGCGAAGATTTATCACCCTCAAGTTTCACGTTCCCCAAACTAAGCTTAAAAACGAGATCATTGTTATTATAAGTTAGCAATTCAAACACTTACACACATGGCTTAATTAAATGCTTAGACTCCCTTATTCCTAGGTGTATCTCTTATATTTTTTTTTTCTTAGAATGATCATGAAGATGCATTTTTGGACTTATTTCGATAGTTCATTTAGGCTGAAAGCAAAGTAGGACAATTTGATCAATAGTTAGCTAAAGGACAAAATCTCTTAAAACTGCTTCTCGGGATATCAGAAAGTTCATATCTTGGCATAACTTGGTTCACGATTTGAGACCTTTCTCGGGCCGATATTTGGCATGTACTTCATACTTCATATCTTCGAGAGACGTTCTTGAGATAATGGTCTTCTCATCATAATAGAGTTTCTTCACTTTGGAGACTTTTGAGGGGTACTCCAACTTTGATGACCACGACTTCATGATTATTTCTTCAATCTCTAATTGGGATTTTGAGATACAACGATCCGCCTCCTTTTCGAACTTGGATCTATTTATCCTCATACCTTGTTAGGGTCTTTTCGGATAGACTTCTCCATGATCTTTATGGGAGTTGATTGCTTTTCGTCGTGAGTCTTGATCCTTCATATTGATTTTGGGAATAATGCTTTTCACATCACTTTTGGATCTTCAGCAATAAAATTGAATCCTCATGCCTTGTTAGGGCCTTTTCGGACTCGCCAATCTTCGCGCCCCGCTTCATAAGTTATGCCTTGGCTATGAACTCTCGTCATTACCGAGCAACTTTTAAACGATCTTGGGCTAGAAGCTAAGTAACCTTTCAAATCGTACGACCTTACTTATTGCAGATAAATTATTAGCAAGTGATGGGAGAATAGGCAAATAATTACACCAAGTGAGCTTGTATAAGAATACCGACTTATAATTGACTCTATCATTTCTCGTCCTCCACAATTTAAAATCTCAAGGAATGAGACTCGTGGATGCTTAGCCTAATAAACCAAATAAGGTCTACATGGTTAAGGATACTAGCTAGAGTAAACTTGGATAAGTAAACTCGGGTTGAGTCAAAATAAACGCAACGGGCCTAATATGTTCAAGATTTCAAAACTAGCTACACCATTTTATTAATATTTTTGACTTTATTGCGGGGTATATACATATGAAAGTAACGATAAAAATTTTAAAAATTACGACAAAATGGCCAAAGTTGATTAAAAATTTGAAAAATGTTGAAAAGTATGATTTTCCGGTTAAATGAAGGCATTTTCATGGAAAAGTCCACTTAAAACTTCGATAGAAGTCCCCCTACACTTAAGATAAACATTGTCCTCAATGTTTAAGCATGTGGGAAGGGTCTCCCCTACACTTATGACATTGTGCACGTTGGTTAAATCAAGCTAAGGAGGGGACGACTAAAGTGATCAATTTCAAATGTGAATATGAAGAAATCTGAATCACGATAGTTGAGAGATAGAACCAGATTTCGGATAACATGGGATTACGGTTCTTCAAAGATTCCAAGAGTGCAATAATCCCTGTAATCACATCACCATCCAAAAACAAGCAACCTATATAGCTCCCCCTACACTTATGATGAAAAACGGGAAAGGGGGATAGATACTCGGGTTGCCTCCCGAGGAGCGCTTGTTTTTGTTTACCGAGTCGCGAGCCTGACTCGGTCCCGAACTAATTCATGGGAAACGTGGTGAGGGATGGAATCATCGCCTGAGAGGTGTCCTCACCAACGTACAATTTCAAACGCTGGCCATTCACCTTGAAGTTAGGCCTATTTGGCTGAGAAAGCTCAATGGTACCATAGGGAAAGATATTGGCGATGGTGAATGGACCAGACCAGCGGCTCTTCAACTTGCCTGAGAAGATCTTCAACCGAGAGTTAAAGAGCAAGACTTGATCACCAACGTTGAACACTCGGTTCTTGATTTTAGCATCGTGGATAATCTTGGTCTTCTCCTTGTAAATCAATGAGTTCTCGTAAGCTTGATTCCTCAATTCTTGAAGCTCGTTGAGTTGAATCTTCCGAAAATCACCGGCTTTGTTGATGTCGAAGTTAGCCCACTTCAAGGCCCAGTATGCCTTATGTTCCAGCTCGATGGGGAGGTGGCAGGCTTTCCCGTACACAAGACGATAAGGTGTACAACCAATCGGCGTCTTATAGGCGGTACGGAAAGCCCACAGAGCATCATCAAGTTTATCGGCCCACGAGGCACGATGCTCTCCCACAGTACGTTCCAAAATTATCTTCAATCCACGGTTGGATATCTCGGCTTGACCGTTGGTTTGAGGATGATAAGCGGTGGAAAGACGGTGATTGACACCGTACTTAGCCATGACTCTTGCAAATTGATCGTTGCAAAAATGAGTCCCGCGGTCACTGATAATAGCACGAGGAACACCGAAACGAGCAAACAGTTGTTTCAAGAAATTACAAACCACCCTCGCATCGTTAGTGGGTAAAGCTTTTGCTTCAACCCATTTAGAAACGTAGTCGACAGCGACAAGGATGTATTTGTTGCCTTTAGAAGACGGGAATGGCCCCATAAAGTCGATGCCCCAGACATCAAAGATTTCACATTCTTGTATGAAATTTTGAGGCATCTCATCTTTATGTGTGATCTTGCCTTGTTTTTGGCAAGCATCACAATGTTTAACCATCTCGTGAGCATCACGATAAAGGGTGGGCCAATAGAATCCCGAGTCAAACACTTTTTTGGCGGTGAAGTTGGGACCAAAGTGACCACCGGTGGGTCCTTTGTGGCATGCTTGGAGAATATCAAAAGCTGCCGGTCCGTCAACACACCGACGAATAATCAGGTCAGCGCATTGTTTGAATAGAAAAGGGTCCTCCCAAAAGTAAGTCTTAACATCGTTCAAGAACTTCTTCTTTTGTTGGGATGTTAACCCTTGGATGAGAACACCACCCGCTAAGTAGTTTGCAATATCGGCAAACCACGGGGTGCCATCGAGATTAGGATTTATAGTCATTAAGGTTTCAAGGGGAAAAGAGTCATTGATCTCTTTGTTCGGATGGTCCCCTTGATATGGATCCTCAAGTCTGCTCAGATGATCCGCGGCCAGGTTTTCAGCACCCTTCTTGTCACGAATTTCAATGTTGAATTCTTGAAGGAGCAAAACCCAGCGAAGAAGTCTTGGCTTAGAATCGTTCTTTGTCATCAAGTACTTCAACGCGGAATGGTCCGTGTATACGATGGTGGTGGATAAAACAAGATAGGGGCGAAATTTCTCAAAAGCATAGACAACAGCTAAAAGCTCTTTTTCGGTTGTCGTATAATGCAATTGAGCCCCCGTCATTGTTTTGCTAGCGTAGTGGATTGGTTGGAAGTGTTTATTCACTCTTTGGCCCAGAACCGCACCAATAGCAAAGTCGCTAGCATCGCACATCAATTCAAAAGGCAGCTCCCAATTAGGGGTAACCAAGACCGGTGCCTTAGTCAGCTTATCCTTGAGAAGATTGAAGGCTTCGAGACACTCTTTCGAAAAGATAAAAGGAGTATCTTTTTCCAAGAGGTGGGTCATCGGGCGAGCGATTTTAGAGAAATCCTGAATGAATCGTCGATAGAAGCCCGCATGACCCAAAAAACTTCTCACACCCTTCACGGTTGAAGGTGGAGGTAATTTGGCTATGACATCAACTTTAGCACGGTCGACTTCAAGACCGGCTTTAGAGATTTTGTGTCCTAGCACAATGCCTTCTTTTACCATAAAATGGCATTTTTCCCAATTCAGAACAAGGCGAGTGTCTTCGCACCGCTTAAGCATGCGTTCCAAATTGGCAAGGCAAGCAGAGAAGGAATCCCCGAAGACCGAGAAATCATCCATGAAGACTTCCATGGTTTACTCAACCATGTCATGGAATATAGCCAACATGCACCTTTGGAAAGTCCCGGGGGCATTGCATAAGCCAAAAGGCATTCTTTTATAAGCAAATGTGCCGTAGGGACAAGTGAATGTTGTCTTTTCTTGATCTTGGGGATCGATGGGTATTTGAAAATAACCCGAGAAACCATCCAGAAAGCAGTAATATTCATTACCAGCTAGACGTTCAAGCATTTGGTCCATAAAAGGTAGAGGGAAATGATCCTTTCTCGTGGCATCATTGAGTTTGCGGTAGTCTATACAAACTCTCCACCCAGTAACGAGACGGGTAGGAATTAACTCGTTGTTTGTATTTGGCACAACGGTGATTCCGCCTTTCTTAGGCACACAATGGACTGGACTAACCCATGGTGAATCCGAAATAGGGTAAATCATACCCGCATCAAGAAGTTTGATAACCTCTTTTTTGATGACGTCATGGATTTTAGGATTCACCCTTCTTTGGCTTTGAATAGTGGGCTTAAAGTCGTCCTCCATGAGAATTTTATGTGTGCAGAAGTGAGGATCAATTCCACGGATGTCGGAGATTTTCCACGCGATAGCGCGTTTATGCTTCTTCAACACAGCGACAAGGCGGGCTTTTTCGTCTTCTTTCAGATCCTTTGCGATGATGACCGGTAACTTCTCGTCGTTTTCTAGGAAAACGTACTCAAGATGAGGCGGTAGGTCCTTAAGCTCGAGAGTAGGAGGATCCTCAATAGATGGTGAAACTAACGATGGATCATCATTAGTCACCTCTTTAGGATCAGGAGGAGAGAATGGGTCCTCATTGAGAAGTCTCTCAATAGTACGAATATCTTCATCCCAATTGGTGGACGAATTATCATACTTAATATCGAGAGGACCCAGGCTAGCTTCGAACTCATCTAAGTCACTTTCTCCAAAAGGAGTAAATGCTGGAGCAATTGAGGAAACGGTCTCAACAATGGGTAGAGAAGAGAGAGTACTTTTGCAAGCATCATAAAAATGTTCTTCACAAGCCTCATCGAGAACATCAATAGCATTAACACTCTCATATGAATAAGGTTGCTGAGAAATCTTACCCATGTTGAAGACAATTTGATCGTCACCAACTCTCATGATTAATTCGCCGGCGGCTACATCAATGAGAGTGCGACCGGTCCTCAAGAATGGACGTCCAACGATTAATGGAACACGAGGGTCCATCTCGTAGTCAACGACGACAAAATCAGCCGGGAAGGTGAATTTATCAACGCCAACAAAGACATCTTCGGTTATCCCCACTGGATAAGCAACCGTACGGTTGGCTAATTCCAAAGTCATTCGTGTGGGGACTAGCTCGGGGAGAGATAATTGCTTCCAAACACTTAAAGGCATTAAGTTTATACTGGCACCTAGATCGGCTAGGGCCATGCAATTCTCTACTCCCGGGAAGTTGCAAGGAATCAAGAAGTGACCCGGATCACCAAGTTTGGTGGGCAATTTCCTTAAGAGCACTGCGGAGCAGTTCTCATTAAGTTGGGTCTGAGCGATGTCAAGAAGCTTTTCTTTATCACTTAGAAGATCTTTAAACATCTTAGCATATTTGGGCATGTGAGCGAGAGCCTCGGCAAAGGAGATGTTAAAATTCAATTGTTTAAACATTTTTAGGAAGTTTGAAACCTGAATATCATCCTTTCTCTTTTGCTTCTCTTTCCTCAACCTTGAAGGATAAGGTATATTGGATGAAGAAGAAGGCTTGAAGGGGATAGGATCACTCACAACCACGGGTGGTGGGGAAATGGGGATAGAAGGTGAAGGAGGTGGAGAAAGTTGCTCTTTTTCCTTGTTCACAATCACGGGTGGAGGTGTAGGAAGCTCGGGTTCCATATAACCTTTTCCACTACGAGTGGTGATTGCTTTCATCTCCCCTCTTAGATTCGCAACGGTATTACTCGGAAGAGTACCCGAAGAAGAGGGTTGATTACCTTGGATGAGCGAACTAATCATATCACGAAGGTGAAGAGCTTGATTGTTAAAAGAGTTTTGCATGTTTGCATTCATAGCATCATTGTGTTTGGCCATATCATTCCTTAGCTCGGCTCGAATATCGTTCCCTTGCTTTGCCATTTCTCCCTTCAAGTTGCGGACTTGACTCTGTAGATTCGTCACCAACTCCCGATTAGTCTTCATGAATGTCTCGACTTCTGGATTCACTGCCATCGGTTGATTGAGAGGTGGAGCCTGGTAAGCTTGAGAATTTCCTTGAGTTGGGTATGGATTTCTTTGGGATTGATACTGATTGTTTGCACGAGGTTGGGATTGATTGTAGCTTTGTTGTTGGTTTTGGTTTGCAGGAGGGAAACCGGGGGGAGCAAGATAATTGGTGGATCGATAACTTAGCAAGTTACGGTCTCCTTGAGGGCGAGCTTGATAGCCTCCCGTGGGATAAGTACCGTATGCTGCGTTAACATCTTCAGAATAATTTCCGTGAGTAGAAGGACAATCATTATAAGAGTGAGGGCCACCACATGTGTCACAAGAAATAGCAACGGCTTTAGCTTGTTGAAAGTGGTTTGTGGCCATGGCCATGAAATTCTTGTTCATTTCGGCAAGTTGTCGAGAAATTTCAGACATTTCAGGATTGGAGGTAGTAGAAGAAACATTGACTCTCGAGTTAGATCTTGAGGATGCGGATGAATCCCAATTCTTGTGGTGAGTAGTCATGTTTTCAATCAACTCTCGACACTCCTCCGGTCTCCTTTTCATAAAAGTACCACCGGCGGCGGCATTGATCGTGTCACGATCACGAAAGGTGAGACCATTGTAGAAGGTTTCAATGAGAGTGACGGGGAGCATATTGTGATTAGGACAGCGGTCGATCAAATCATTGTAACGTTCCCAAGCATCGAAAAGCGATTCATCATTCTCTTGCATAAATCCACTGATTTGGTTACGAAGGCTAGTGACCATGGATGGGGGAAAGTAGCGCGATAAAAAGCGTTGAGTCATGTCGTTCCATGTATGAATAGAATTCTTAGGAAGACGGTCAAACCATTTTTCGGCGTGGTGAGAAAGCGAGTGCGGAAAAAGTTGAAGGCGAAGGTCATCCATAGAAACACCGGGGCACTTCATGCTTTGGGTAATGGTAATGAATTTGTCGAGGTGTTTGTTGGCATCATCATCTGGAATTCCGCGAAATGGATTCGTTTGTACTTGTTGTATCATGTGATGCTTCAACGAAAACTCCTGAGCCGTGACATGCATCGGTGCAATCGGGCCTCCACGTCCGTTCATTGTGGGTTGACATAGCTCCTCCATGGTTCGTAAGTCGGGTGGATTATTCATATTTGGGTGGGGTGGGTTATTATTATTGTTATTGTTTTGGGGGGGGTGGAATATTATTGTTGTTGTTGTGTACACCGGCCATGTCTAATTGTTCGAGAGTCTCGGGCTCTGAATAAGACGTGGATCGAGTACGCATACACTAAAAAGAAAATGCAAGAGAAAATATTTTTGGTTTTTATAGGTTTTATATTGTTTTTGTATTTTTGGAAATTTTATATTTTTATGGATTTTTGAAAATTTTTGTGCTTGAAAATAACGTTCCCGAAAGAACGGATCCCAAAATCCAATTTTTCTCACAAGAAACCGTTGATCCTTACGAAAAGAGCCGGCAGCGGCGCCATTTAATAACTGACTTTTGGTTGGTTAATAAAAAGGTTTTTGCTTGCAAGATCTCTCTTTGCGTTGCTCGTACCCAATTGATATATATAGTTGTTTCGTTCTCGGTATCTTCTCGAATCGATCACGGTCAAAAGTGGAATCGTTGTAATTGGTGACTAAAAAGGGGGAGCTTTGGTCTAAATCTACTAAAATGTAAGAACTAGGAATAGTTAAATTAAACTAAAAATTATAAGTGAGAATAAGTACCTCAACACTGAATGGAAAACCCAACTCTGGATCCCTATGCGGAATATGTTGCTTCATTCGGAAAGTTCCCCTTACTCGGAATAATCAATGCCATGCGGAACAAAGCTCTTATGCGGAAAATAGTACTTATGCGGAATAATTTGGGAAAGGGTCTATACGGAATAATACAGCTATGCGGAAAACCAATCCTATTCGGAAAAATTGCCTTACTCGGAATAATTGGAAAATAACCTATTCGGAATAATCTGGAAATGCCCTATGTGGAAAGTATTATTTCTATTCGGAAAAATGGGCTATTCGGAATATGGGAAATATTCCGAATAGAGGAAATGGAAATAAGCCTATGCGGAATAATTAACAAATTGTCCTATGCGGAAAACAAAACTCATTCGGAAAGTAGGGGTCATTCGGAAAGTAGGGCTATTCGGAATATACCCTATTCGGAACAATGATTGCTATTCGGAAAATATCTCTTATGCGGAATAATTGGACTATTCGGAATATGGGAAATATTCCGAATAGAGGAAATTGAAAGTAACCTATGCGGAATATTTTTAGAAAGAGCTCTATTCGGAAAAACTCGGAAGGAACCCTTACTCGGAATAAATGAATATTCCGAATAGACAAGAAAACTAAACCCTTACTCGGAATAAATGAAAAATTCCGAATGGATACAATCCCAGATTCCCTATTCGGAATCTGGGTAAGATCAGAAGCTGGACGAAGAACAGTAAGACACGAATTATCACAAACCAACTCAATCAAGCAAAAAGGTTTTACCAAATCAACCACAAATTATCTACTAACTACAAGGATCAAATCCCAATCATAAAAACACCAATTCAACAACTTTTTAGAATCAAACTAGAACCAAATAGAACTTAAGAACTTGAAAGAAAAAGATGAAGAAGAACAAGATGAATCAAAAGATTAGAGGAAGGATTGTATTAATGATTTAAGGTTCAACAAATAAATTCAAGGATCAAACTTACAAGATTTAAGAAATCAAACTAAAAAGAAAACCACTCCTTAAGGGAGATGGTTCCTAAGAACTAGGAAAACTAAAAACTGGAAAAAGAAGAATAGAGAGAGTTCGAATGTGTGAGTGGGAGGAGTATTTATAGGCTTCTCCCTTGGTTGGTGAGTGGGCTTTCTTCCCTTCTTTTTGTCTTCTCGTCTTTTCAGAAAAGTTGACGTTTTCGATTCTGATTCGGGATTTATCGTCGATTAAATTCAACTCGTCTTTTAATTTCTTCGTTAAATAGACTTGAGTTTCTTCGACATATGTAAATCTTCCGTCTTTGGTCCTTTTCTTCGATAAATCTTCAAATAGGCCCATTGACTTCAAATCTTTTGCATCTCTTGGACAATAGACTTCGTCTTCAGTCTTTTTCCTTTATAAAACCCGTGCAATCCCATGTTTTCTCCAATATTTATCCGGTTGGCTCTGAAAACATAACAAACACACAAACCACGCATAATTCCAAACAAATGACATTAAATACGCGTTTTGGTCTTGTTTTCGCAAGAAATAAGTGGTAGAAAAGATGGGTGTTTACACACCTATCAAACAACAATTTAAAGATACCCTACCCTATTGAAAGAACTTCCTCCCAAGCGCATTGAATATCTTCAAGATAAAATTGAAGGACTTAGAAAAGGCCAAAGAATTATACAACGAGATTTTGAGAAGTTAGAAGAGGATTTTGAAGAAGCTAAGGCTAAGTTGTGGAGAAGGCAAGTGATACGAGATGAAGAAATTGTTCAAGCTCGGCTGAAGATTTCTACTCTAGAGTTAGTCATTGAGAACATTCAAATTAGACATCGAGCCGACATACGAAGTCTTTTTGATGCCATCAAAGAACTTAAGAGGGAGATATGAAGACTTTAGACTATTAAGTTGTAAATACTTTCAACTTTATGTCATTACTTTTATGTTAACAGTGAAGCTTGTCTTGTAAGTATAATAAACAAACAAGTTGTTAATAAATAAAACTTGTGTTTCTCATCAAATCCTGTTATTCCATACTTATTTCTGAGAAGTAAGAAATCCCTATTTCTTGGTTTTCTCACAAATAATTATGAATGAAATTGCTTTAATTTTGGGAATAGCATATGCTTGATAAAGTATATATTTTTGGAATTTATGTTATCTTCTATGATAATATGAATTATAAATTGAACATAACCTGCAACTTTGAAGAAAGGCCAAAGAAACTCCCCAATTTTTCTAAAGTTATTCTAGGTTTCGTTTCTCAAAATGATTCTTCTATAGAATATATGATATGTAAAAGAGAAGCTTGTTTTATAAGACGAGTTTTTACATTCTCCGTTATATTCCTCCATTCCATATCATGGAAAAATTACGTTACGATTATGTATGAGTCATATCTTTATAAATCCATGGTAAACTTTGAAATTCTATTTCATAGTTGGATTTATTATTCTTGGATATGAATAATAATCAACATTGTAAGTTTCCTATATAAACCTAAAAGATATACCTTATGTTCGATAAGCATTTATATGTATCCATATACATATGTGACAAATGTTTTCTGATATGATTATACCTTGGATTATGAATTATTTCTATTCTTTCCCTTTATTCTAAACCCTGAAAGTATTTGACGAAGAATTGGCGATGATATGGTTGCAATCCTACAAGTGTAAATTGTCAATAAGAATTATTATCCGAAAGAAGACTCGATGACTAGTTAGTTTTTAATATCCTAGGAAGAAAGGATATTATTAGTATAACGTATTTGAAATTATAAAGTGAAGTTTGCTATAAGAAGATAGCACTTCGTCAGTTATCTTGGTAAATTCTTTATGCTCAACCTATTGAGATAAAAGAAGTTCATGAGATCGCTTGACTTAATATCTCTTAAAAAGATGATCGAGAAGATGAAAGAAGAACTCCGCTATCTAATGATAAAAAGAAATAACCTTGAGACATACACGAGGAAATTTAAAGAGTTAGTAGAATTATATTCTATTCCATAAAATGATAAAAACCTCCATCCGAAGATTTTATCATGGAATTTTGTCATGGAATTTCATTTGAAATTCTATCAAGAAGACTTCATCAAAAGATTTTGTTAGAAAAGTTTATTAAGGAATTTTATCGAAGGTTTTGAAAAGAGGTTACCCCTTCCAAAATCTCAATATATTGGAAAAAGCCATTAACCTTTATCCAAACAGCTGATGAACAAGGTAATTAAGCACAATCCTGTGTAAAAATGGGAAAAATCTTAAGCAAAAATTCAGCAATGAAAGAACGTCTTTAAAATTTAAGTAAACTAGAATCCAACCTTCGGTGAATATGATGGAAATCTTCTTTTGTGTAAGAAATGTACTCTACATCACACAGGACTTTGCATCATCTGGTGTCGGATTTTCAACATAGTAGGTCAATGGATTTGGAATTTTAAGGGCAAGTGGCCTTATAAGCTATATGTTCGATAGAATTACCATGTATCTTATATACATGTTGTAAGGAATAAAATATCGTCTTCTATTTTAACATCGTTCGTGTAGAAAACCGTATTCTTAGATAATATATACATGACCTCTTACATACGCTGGCGTAAGAAAGAAATTTGAGGGTATAATAAATATATTAAATACTAGAATATTTGTCTATATTCCTGTTATGACGGAATTTTTAAGTCAATGATTTACATTCTGTTTATTTGATTGAATTAGGACGCTTCTTCAGTCAAATGAATAAATCTAAACCACCAAATTTATGATTTCTTCCTTACATAAAGTTGGATGCATCTTTATGTTAGTAAGAATTTATAAATGGACTTAAGAATATTCGATATAAGACAAGTATAAACCTAATAAAACGTTAGAATACTAAGTGAGAAATTACGTATATTACTATATAGTATATTGGAAGATGCGTCAATATTCGTCTTAGATTTGGAATTTGTATACTTGAAAGTTGAAGTATTCCATTTCGAAGAAACTTTGAAATCCTTATATTATGCTTTAAAGCAGAATGTTAAGTCATCCTACTTACTAGTTCAACCTGAATTTTCTCCATGGAAATAGGAAAGAACAATGAGGATTTTGTTACTTCAAGTAGACATGATGCCATCTGGGTCATTATCAATTATTTTACTAGAGCTATAAGATTTATTCCTATCTAGGAAATTTATAATATGGAAACTCTCACAAGGTTATATGTGAAATAATCTGTTGACATAGAATATCAATATCTATCATCTAAGATCATGACGAATGTTTCAGAATTGATATGTTATACTTAAAATAGGTATACTAATGTGTTAAGTGGAAGACCTATCCAAATACTAAACTACATACTCCATCTATGTGTTATAAATTTTGGAAGGACACGTATCATTGGTAAAATTTTCCCGTATAACAAAAGTTATCATGCTAGAATCAAAGCAATACTATTTGAAGCACTCTATCGAAAGAAGTGCCATTTACGTATCTGCTGGGCTAAATTTGGAATTTTCAACTTATGAGACCCAAAATAGTTCATGAGACTGTTGGAAGAGATAATATTATAATAGAGCTTCGTAGAACGTTAAATTGTGATAATTAAGTATCTGCTGGATTAAGATAGTGAATTGTGAGAATAATCACAATCCTTTTTCTCACTATATTAAACAAGATCTAGTTAAAAAGGATATTTTCTCTACCAAATTACCCAAATTGATTTTTTTAAAAAAATGCGATAATCAATTCAAGATTTTGGATTAAGCTGTGACATATTAACTTGAGTTTCCCAAAGAACTCAGTAATAATCACAATTATTTTTGTATTTCAGAATCCAAGGAAGATTTATGTGATTAAATGGTATGTTTTGTATATTCCGTTTGGTAATGAACTAAATTCTCATAAGGTAATATTATAATCACTAAGATATGAATGATACTTCATTTTGATGGAAGAGATTGATTTGAAACAAAATACCAACAATAAAGCTGTATTTTTGATATATGAATAAAATTCTAAGAAAGAATTTGAGCACCCAAGAGTTATGTTTGCCCTTGATATGCTATGTTATCCTTATAATCTCAAGACGAGATTCCTTGGGAGAGACTGTGACAACCCATAAAATTCACATCTATGCAATGTACTATAATTATATGAGTATGAAAATTTAGCTAGAAATTTTTGCTTTTATGCCTTGTTTGGTAAGATGAACTACTTCTCATAACCTGATCTGCCATTACAACATATTCATATATGTTGTCAATACAATGTATGTATCAAGTCTAAGTTTTAAAAGTAATATTATAAGTTCAATATTGATAACAACATCTAAAATATAACTATGATGCCCTAAATTCCCTTAGAAACCCTAGAATCCCTTTAAATGGGTTATAAACTCAATAATGGTAAAACTATGAATGAATAATACATATGAATAAGTTATTATGGATTATGAACAAGTTGTAAAGTATACTTTGAAGACATAATAATACCTAAGAATGGTAAGAACAAACTATGCAAAGCTAAGTATAAATAAATGTACATAATAGTCTAGATCACCACCTAAAAACCCTTGGTAAACAATATTTTAAGCAATATAACTACATAATATCTATGTACAAGTATAAAATACAATATACTAATAATAATCAATCATATAAAGGAAAGGTAATTAATCACAAAATACTAATATTCACAAATCCAAAGCTAATTACAAGTTAAGACCTATTTACCAAGATTAGCATATAAAACTCATTTCCTATTAAACTGAAGTCTAATCTTTTGAAAATAATTATAAAACTCAACTAAGTATCATATTAAGGTCATAAATTTATATCAAACTAAGGTACAAATTATTGAAGCACAAAGTACAAGTTTTCAGAGCATAGGACCTTAAGCTCACTTAATTATCCCTAGAATATGATAAACCTATACAAAACCTTAAACTAAGAATGTAGAATCCTTATAAGTCATAAACACATCATATAAGACCTAGGATAAGTGTTCATGAGGGTATAAACCCTAATTACCCAAAATAGAAAGTCATTAGTATTAGTGACCTAAAAACCCATATATTAAGAAAACTACATGGAATCATCACCTAGTCTTTTAGGAAAAGTCTACAAACACTCATAGCATTTAATTAAGGTAATAAAATTATCATAAGACAATGTACAAGTACCTTAAGGCACAAGCTACAACGTTTCAATGCATGACTTGTAAATTAGCTATCACACGTCGGGATATTTATCGGACAGGGCTTACTCCTACAACTTCGGTTAGGGAGGTCCTTATGCATGGTGTCTGGCAATGGCCTGATTTTTTGAAGGAAAAGGATCCGATTCTTTCTAATTTACAGGTGCCTAATCTAAGGGAGGAGGATGATAAGCTTTCTTGGTGTAACGAGATTGGTGAGCTTAAATCGTTCACGGTTAAAAACGTTTGGTCTACTATTAGGATTCGTAGTCCTAAAGTGAATTGGTATCCAATTGTTTGGTTTAGTCATTGTATCCCTAGACATGCTTTTCATTTATGGCTGGTGGTACATGGGAAGCTTAAAACTCAAGATCGGGTGCCTATTTGGGATGTTTCGGTGGATCTGGCTGCGACATGCCCTTTGTGCGAGATGGAACCAGATTCACATCATCATCTCTCTTTTGAATGTGTATTTTCTAAACAGGTTTGGGAGTCCATTAAAGCTCAAGTTAGGTTATGTGATACGAGGCTTGTTTTTTCTGATATTATGGCTACCCTCATGCCATTCGCGAAGCGACAGACTTCTAGGAGTACTATTGCTAAGCTTGTTGTTGCTACAGCTTCGTATTTTATTTGGCAGGAGCAAAATTCAAGGCTCTTTCATGGTGAGAAGGAAGTATTAACCAAGTGTCGGATATCATTTTGTCTACAGTTCGGTTGAAGGTGCTATCTTGTTGTTTCAAACGGACTGTTGATAGTATTCAAAGGGCTAGGACGTGGAACCTTCCTACCTCCTATTTTAAGTAAAGATAGGTTCGTTGAGTCGTTGTATCATTAAGTGGTTTTTTCCTATTGGTGTGATTAGTTTTGTATTGATAGGAAATATCATATGGTGTGTCATATGATTTAGTGGTTTTCAAGCGAGTGCTTGAGGTTAATGTGATATTCAGTCACATTTCATTGTACTTCAAACGGTTTTTTTGGTGTGAATATATTTTACCGGGGTAGTCCCCTTTACCCAAAAAAAGACTTGTAAATTAGGTCAAAATAGGTATTTTCACTCTTTAGACATGTTTACTTAAACTAAACTATCAACCAAGTGTGGGAACTCATTGGACACCTAAAACATAATGTCTAAGACCTAAATTGAGTTTACATCAGTAGTTAATTGAAGGATAATCACTTTTACTAAGACTTAACCATAGATCATTAGAAACCCTAACCCGCCTAAGTTTTCTTCCTAATTTCACATCAAACCTTTGTTAAACTCCCAATCAAGGACCCAAAACTTCTAAATACAATTTAGATACTCTAATGAAACCCTAATCATTCACTAATCACATTCCTAAGTCCCTAATCACCAAAATTACAAAGTTACAAGTTACAAGCTCTAATTAGGAACCAGTTTAGGTTTTTCCCTCCAAAACATATTCAAATAACTTTCCCTTATATTTTCAAACTTATGATAAGATCAATAGGATATTTTGGGATATTTCTAAGTAGGTGATGCACCTACTTGTGGCTTACACATCATCGATCCTATCTAAACTATGTCGTGACCTATTTTAGACCACAAGACCAAGATTGGCATGAACATAGCTCCTATAAAATTTCATAGACCTTTCTTATCATTCCTTAGTCACTACCCTAGCTTATTTACACGTTTCATGGCCTTACTTGGAGCCTAAAGTTTGGAAATACTATAAATAGGGGCAAACTCCCTTTGTTAAGACTTGCACCCCGTTTCTCTTTTACCTCTATTACCCATTCTGAAATACACTTCTATATACATCCTAGGACACTTAGAAGACTACAAACCAGGTATAGAAGGAAGCTATTAAAGCTCTTGAAGCTTTGATAGCAAGTTGTGCTCATAGGAAGCCATTTTAGAGCTACCTAGGTAATCTCTATGCTAGCTAAGCTTTGATCTTGTTATTTTGTTTTATTATGCTTTTTATAATTCTAAAATGATGTTAGAAAGATAATCTAAAAAGAATTAAGGCATATGATCATTTTAAATGGAAGTTATCAGCTAAAGATGTCTTAAAATCCTAGTTTTGTAATTTACATGAAATAATGAGCAAAAACCCTTTTCAAAAGCTATAATTTTGGAAATATGTTTTTATTATGATTATTAATATGTTTTGAAACTTTTTTTCTCAAATCCTAGATCATTTGGTACATTTTTGAGGTTGTTATGTGATTTTTACAAGTATAGGGACTAAAACTGTCATTTTTGAAACTATTTAACATTTTGTGCCAAAAGTGTTATTTTGTGAAATTTAAATCTACAAGAATAAGTGTTAAGAAGTTTGAGACCCTAAGGTTAAATATTGAGGGTTGAAATTGTAAATATTAAAACTATATACTTTAAGGGTTAAAAGTGTAATTAAGCTAAACTATAACTATAAGGACTATTTTTGAAAATTTTGAAAGGATAAAAAATACATATTATACTATACTTATAAAGTAATAACCATGTCATGTTAGTAGGGAACTTTGTGCAAAGATGTTCCATCTCGATATTACGTTCTAACTGAGTGGTTGAGTTTAGGAATTAAAGTGCCCTCGCTCCTCAAACGTTTATTGAATGGCTTCTGAATATGATGGCCGGAACAATGATATGATATTATAACTAAACTATAAACCTTAATCAAATACCACAAAGAAATACTTAAAACTTTGAACTAAAGATTAAAAGACTTGAAACTATACAAAATGTGTTAATCGAGGTTTGTGTGAGATCAAGCTGTTGTTATTGAGACTAAGTTGTGGTTTGTGTGACCAAGCTGTTTATCTGTGAATGCAATAGATCTAATATAACTCAGACTTTATGGACCCCAGGTGTGTTCATAGCCTCACTTTTAAATGCTTTACAAATGAATTGAAAACCCGTGAGGGGGATATATGCTAAAATTGGAATACAAGTGCTTTTCTATGATTGTATGGTATGATTACCGACACTATGTTTACTACTGCCATTAAGTCCCTTTTTAATTGTGAATACCTAATCATTTCTAGAAAATAAGCGCTAATATTGTTAATAGTACTATTTAGGGGTTGACATCCCCTATCTAAGCAAGTCGCACTTGCCAGCAGCTGAAGGTTCCTACCTAGGCTAAACAGATACACTTTATTTTACTAAACTAAGGTTAGTTGGCAAAATACCTTCTTATAAGGGCAGTTTGTTGATTATGATATTGTCGAGTAGCGGGGTCATGGGCATAGTTGTAATATGATGACTATTTTATGTGGGCGTATAACACTGTAGCCCGTATGATATACTTGTATTCAAATTATTTTTAAAGCTATGAATTCACTAAACCTTTGTGTTGACTTGTAAGCATATATTTCAGGAATCTGTGACTGATAGTATGGAGCAACATAAGGATGGCATGAAGAGGCACAAGCTTGAAATTATTGATATGGATTTTGGGAACCTCATATTGTAAAACTCTGATTTTTAATGATATATAAAGAGAGTTGATTTAATCACTCTTTTGAATTGTTTTCTATCATTATGACTTGTGTTCAGTGAAGTAATACCCTATATCAATGTTCCGTTGCGTTAAGGTAAAATGGAGTTGTTACAGTCAAGTTGTTATAACTTGTTTTTAAAGAACTTGTCTATGGTTTTTAAATCTTTGGTTGGAGAGATCCGTTGAGATAATTTGATAAAAAATGAACTTTTGGAAACTTATTTAAGCTTAGTCGTTTAATAGAGATTAGTCTTGAATCAAACCAAGTGAATTGTGAAACGCCATTTTGACGAAAAATGTTTATTACTTTTTACCTACCTTATCATATCTCGGTCATTATTATCATCGTCACGAAATTATTTGAGCCATCCCATTTGTGGTCATATTTGTGGTCATATTTGTCATCATATTAATTCAATATCAATTACGTTTATCTTCGATTGTTATTTTGGTTATCAAAACGAAACTAAGTCCTTGCAAACTATCTTGACTTACCTCTACAAAACTATATTACAAACGAAAGGGTATACTTGCCCGTGTTTGTGTTCTAGTCCGTTGTTTCGATAACTCTTGTTATATAAATTTAAGACTTGTGAACACGCATCAAACTACCAAGCGATCGACTTATCATCTCGGCATCGAAAAGGCAGAAAAGTGCTGCAATTTCAAGTATGGAGGCAGAATAAATAACAATGTCCGGTTGTTGTGCTCAAGTCCTTTGGATGATGTCACAATTAACCGACTATGGTGTAGGTTTCAACAAGTTCCCGATGTACTGTGACAATCAAAGTGCCATTGCTCTATGCTGCAATAATGGCCAACACTCCCGGTCGAAGCATATTGACATACGCTACCACTTTATCAATGAGCAAGTGGAAAATGAAATGATCGAGCTTTACTTTGTCACCTCGGAGTATCAGCTAGCGGATATTATCAAGAAAACTTTAGATCGAGCTCGAATTGAGTTTTTGGCCAAAAATGTAGGAATGAGAACCTTCTCCCCTGAAACTCTCAAAGCATTGATAGATGGAGCGGAGGAATAATGGTGATAGATTATTGAATATCCAGTGGTAATCATATATATTGCATATATATTTAAAAAACAAAAAATAAAACCCGCATTGATGCAACATATTTAAATACTTGTTCAAAGCAAAAGGTACTACTACGATAATAACAAAAAGAAAAAAAGAAAGAATTGTCGGGTCCTTTTGTTTTTCATAACTAAAAAATGATATTATTGATAAATAAGTTGTGATCCTTCCAACTGTTGGGTTTGATAGTTGTTTGTGGAGCTAATTCAGGAAACCGATAACAATTGTTTAACCACAATTCCAATTTACACCTTTTTGCTTTTTGGAACTAATCTACATTTTCTTAAAATTAAACAACATCCTTGTTTTCTGCATATTCTTGATTTGTTTATGTTTCTTTTTAGGTGTTTTCTGAGGTGGGTTTGTTTTCTTTTGAGACACCATTTATGTTTCTTGTTTTGTCTTTAAGAGTGATCTTGATGATCCAAGGAGAACTTGATCTAGGTTGATTACCATTACTGTTTTTCTATAGATTTTGAGATAATGAGCATAGCGCTTGTAGGCGTTTTAAAAGCCGTTGAAGCGAAACTTAAGAAATCACATACATTTGCTAAGAAAAGGGCTATTAGTTTTTGTACAAGAATGTCTGTCGCCCACGTCGATGACGAGGTTAGCGGCGGCGATTTAGAGGTGTCTCATTCCGAAAAGATCTTCTCTAATGGTGATATTTATATAGGTCAATGGGCTATGGATTATCCTCATGGCAATGGCAAGTATTTGTGGTCAGATGGTTGTATGTATTTTGGTGATTGGTATATGGGTAAGATTCGCGGTAAAGGCAAATTTAGCTGGCCTTCTGGTGCTACTTATGAAGGTCAGTTTAAGAATGGTTATATGGATGGTGATGGTACGTTTACGAGCTCTCTCAATGATACTTATAGAGGTTATTGGGTTATGAATAGAAAGCAAGGGAAAGGGACTAAAAGTTTTGTGAACGGGGATCAATATGAAGGAGAATGGAAAAGGGGATATCATGAAGGGCAAGGGAGGTACCATTGGCATAACGGTCATCAGTATATTGGACAATGGAAGAATGGGAAAATGAATGGTAATGGAACCATGATTTGGGCTAATGGGAATCGGTATGATGGGTGTTGGGAAGACGGATTGCCAAAAGGAAATGGTACGTTCCATTGGCAAGATGGGAGTTTCTATGCAGGTGTATGGAGTCGTGATCAGAGAGAGCAAAGTGGTAAATTTTATCCTTCAACCTCGATAAATCCTCATGACGATTGGGACCCACATCAGTTGTTTACTGTTGAGATGGGTGAATGTTTGATTTGTGAAGGTGAAGAAATTACAATATTCCCTTCGGATAAGGTGTTTGTTTGGTCGAATAATGAAGAGAAGCCACCACTAAGAAAGGATTCCCAGGGTATGAGAATTTCGGTCGATAGAAAGCTTAGCAATGGTGATAATCTGACAGCAGATGGAAATTCTGGGAATGGGTTGCATGGTAGGTCGCTTAAGATCAAGCTACAGCCTGCAAAAAGACAAGGTGTGACGATATGCAAAGGTCATAAGAATTATGAGCTTATGCTCAACCTACAGCTTGGTATAAGGTACTAACTAAGTAACTAGAATTCTCATAACGTTATCTTGGTGTTACGCTTTAGGTGTTTAAGGCTGAATCGCCATGCTTACTCGTAGATGCTATATTATTCATGATTGTTAGTTACATCTTATCATTATAAAGACATGTGTTTTACAAGCACATACGTGCCGAGTACCGTAACTTGCTACATGTGGTTTCCCATTGGCATGCTCTTACCATGTTTGTTCAGTATATTTTACTATCATTGTGATAACATGTGGAAATGGAAAGCGAGTTAGATTACTCTTATATTAAAAACTGATGATACATTAGTGCCTCAAATGATACTATTTTTCTGATATGGGAAGGATGCATTTTGCGTAATTATGATATTTTGTATGATGGACATATGCTCCAGAAAATACGTTGCAAAGAGTGACATTGCCCTAATAGATACTGTGTAGTACTTTTTTATGGGATGTATCTAGATGTAAATAATGATTTTATTCATTGCGCCCTTTTACCATTCTTATGATTGGCAAATAACTAAATTGAAAGAAAGGAGCACCTGAATTTATGAATATGCATGTGCTAAGTGTCCGTGCTTGTTATTGATTAATGGTGCAATTCCAGACATTCTGTAGGAAGGCCTGCCCCAACTAAATCCCTTAAACTCAAGCCTACAGCTTTTGATACCAAGCAAAAGTTATGGACCAAATTTCCTCCCGAAGGTTCGAAACATACTCCACCTCATCAGTCGTGTGAATTTAAATGGAAAGATTACTGCCCATTGGTTTTCAGGTTAGCTTTTCAACCTTGTTATATGAATATTTACTCTCAGGGTATGTTCTTGAATGATTTCAGTTTTCTGTTATATATCTGTTGAATCCCATGGTTTTGTTTCTTAAACACGGGCAGGTTAGGTTGGTTGGGTAATGTGTCAAATCAGGCTTGGTTGACTGGGTAATTTTATTACAGGTCGAAATGGACCAGCAAACACTTTTTTTGGGTCGTTTTCAGCTGGTTTAAAAACTAGTTAATCTGCTAATTAATACTATAAAAAGGCAACAATATCTGTAGTATCAAATAAAGTGATTTAGGAAGTGTTCTCTCATTAGTTAAGAATAGTATGATATGAGCTTTTTGACCTGTTTGAGAGAAAACACCACCCAAATCAACCCATTAAGGTTGAAACTGCTACCTCTGAATTGATGAACTTCTCTCATTCACAATAATTTCAGGACTCTTAGGAAATTATTTAATGTGGATCCAGCTGATTATATGCTATCTATATGTGGAAATGATGCTCTTCGGGAGCTCTCCTCTCCGGGAAAGAGCGGAAGCTTCTTTTATTTGACTCACGACGACAAGTACATGATCAAGACAATGAAGAAATCAGAAGTTAAAGTGAGTCGATTTCAATTTAATGCAACTTCTTTTACTTCTCTTTTAATTAAATAAGCAGAATCTAATAGTATTCATAAATGAATACTACTTCAGGTTCTAAAAAGAATGCTTCCAGCATATTTTGAGCATTGTAAATCCTTTGAGAACACCCTCGTGACAAAGTTTTTTGGACTCCATTGTGTGAAGTTGAGTGGACCTATCCAAAAGAAGGTATGATTGAATAAAACTAAAAGATTGCTAGAGGTGGCAGTTTCAACCCATTTGTTTTATGAATATGTCGTTTCTAGTTATGCTTTATGTGTGATGGTTCAAACGTATGGTAACTAAGAGACCTTAAAAAGGAAACGGGTCAGATGGATTATTTGCCGCCAAAATGAAATTTTGAAGCATTAAACAAGCTATATTATTTCATTTGACAGCTTTCCAATATTTTTTGAACAAAACAATCTTTATATTCACATCCACCACACTTAATATTTTTCAAAAGCTTAAAACGTTAAGATTGTTTGACAAAAACTGATTCCGGTCAACCCAGAAAATAGCCCGTTTTGAATCATTTCCCAACCCGCTCAAATTTAGTGCCACTAAAAAATAACGTTATTTTTAAGATTAAGCTTCAACCGGTCAATGATTATTGCCCTAATTATATGTATTGGTTGATGAACCAGGTTCGGTTTGTTATAATGGGAAATCTGCTGTGTACTGAAGTACCTATTCACAGACGCTTCGATTTGAAAGGATCTTCCCATGGCAGAATAACAGATAAGCCCGAAACAGAAATTGACGCAAACACCACATTAAAGGATCTTGATCTCAAATTTATATTCCGGTTGCAGAAAGATTGGTTTCAGGAATTCTGCAGGTAAATTTATTGCACTTTTGTAGAATACTTGATTTAAGAAAGTTATATACCCACTTCTCTCATTAGCATTTTTAGGGAATCCGTATGCTTCTACATTAAATTATCTTTCTCATTTTATGGTTGTATGTGTCATCTATCCTATGTGCTTATTTCAACTTAGTTGGTGAACAGAAAATAAAAATATAAAAAATAAATAAATTAAGAAATACTCGCGTCTCAGATTAAATGAAGAGGTTTATCATCCCATTTAGGTACTTGTGGATTATCAAAGTTCACACTTTAGAGATATTACCATTTGGAACCATTGGTTGCTCTCAAATAACCAAAATACTTGAAAAGTTGCGACAAAAGCCTTATTGAGATAAATTTTTTTTGGAAACATTGATTGTTCTCAACCACACGTTTGTTATTTTCGAGGTGGCATTTTTGACCCATTTTATGAATGGGCCAACTCCAGTTATTTATTCCACTCTAATAGCCAAGATGGAAATATTACTGTAAAGGAAGCGGATGGAACTCGTCAAGAGTATCCACAGTTAATTTTACTGCATAAAACATCCTAACTCATTCTTAATGAAATAGACAAAGTCATGCTATTCTGGAAATAGTATAATATTTGTTACTGTATATGACAACACTAATTACTCCGAACCTATAAGAAACATAAAAAATTTGGACCAAAAGTGTACTGACTTAAACCAGCTTGAACCGTGCTAAAAATTACCATATACCCAACTAGCACGACCGACTCATGTTGCTACCTCTAATCTTGTTCAGTTGTTAAGAAATCATATGGAGGTGCTACATAATTCTTGCAGAGCGTTTCTTTAAATATACAAGGTTTCTTCACAGGCTCACATAGAAAGAAAAACACATGAAATATTGTGTGTATTATCATAATGATACACACCTTGATATTAAGTTATTAACTACCTTACCATGTTTATTCTATAAGCTAAAGTGGTTTGTAACTGATGCAGTCAAGTGAACAAGGACTGTGACTTTCTTGAACAAGAGAGAATTATGGACTACAGTCTCTTGGTTGGTATTAGCTTTCAAGAATCCAATAAGGAAGCAGCTGAGGGTAAAATACACAAATCTCTCTTACATATATGCACACATACAGACATAGACTTGTTCAGTATATGGAGCGGATGGTGTGATGATTTAGTGTTTCTCTTTTCAGGGAAAGCCGAACTTGATAGCACAGGATCAACTCCTAGAGTTTCAACAGATGGAGACGCTCCCCTCAATCCTGCAGGGTAACTTACAAACTTGTGAAAATTTTGATAAATGTCATCTATAACTCCTTGATTGAGGTGGCTAAATGAGTAAATGGTTGTGTCGGGCATGTTGGGTGACGGATAGGCTTGGAATCAGGTCAAAATGGGCTACTTTTTCGTATTGGTGAAATGAGTGGGGTCAGGTTAACCAATGAGCAACTTCTTTTGTCTTTTCATTTCCTAATTTTATAAATTGTGATACTTGTTTTAACAGGACGATTCAGAAGCAATTCTACATTTTCAGTACAATTCAAGCGAATTTTAACCCATTTGACCCGTTAGAGATAATCTTTAACTCAAGATGGACCCGTTCATTTACAAATGAGTCCAGATCGCCACCTTCACTCTAATGTGGAAAGACTGAAAGTTACCTATACTTTCTACTTAATAAACAACCAAAAATATGAAATAAGTTCAAGTAAACAAAATAAGATTAATGACTCTCTTTGTAAAAAAAAAAAAAAAAAGAAATTAAGCACAAGTACTTTTCAGGCCTAAACACGAACAAATGCAATTTTGCAGGTGGACATGTGTACGGCTAGGCATTAACATGCCATCACGGGTTGAATTCACAGTGAGAAGTCACGAAACTCAACTAGTTGGCGAACCAACCGGAGAAATGTGTGATGTCATCCTTTTCTTCGGTATAATAGATATACTACAAGATTATGACATAAGTAAGAAGCTTGAGCATGCATATAAATCATTTCAATATGATTCTACTTCCATATCTGCTGTTGACCCGAGATTGTATTCTAAACGATTTAAAGAATTTTTATTTAGAGTTTTTACTGACGAAACCTAAGAGTTACAGGATTCGGCTCATGTTTTCTAGTTTAAGAGCCGGTATAGGCATCAAATGTACAGCCGGTCAAGAATGATATAAGTGTTGACTGTGCTTGCCGGTAACTGTAACTTGAGTTGTAGACTAGGTAGTTTTTAGAGCTTACGAAAGATATAAAATATTTTTCTACGGAATGGTGTTGCTAGTTTCAGGTTTGCAGTTTATGTTAGTCGTAGATTTTAGTGTACAAAAGGCTGATGGGTTGATGTTCATTCAGTGTACAAAGTTTAGACCTTTAAGCTAGTTTCAGTTTTGCAGTTTATGTGGGTTAAGATGTCATTCAATGGAGATAAAAGTTTCACATGTCAAATGCATTTTTTTTGTCTTCCGATTTTGTGTGATTGTACTTCTATAATGCAAACACTTTTATATACAGACAAAAACGAGTCAGCACGAGTTGAGTAACAGTTTGGGTCTAATTGGTTCAGTTTTAAAAGCATGTCAAACTTTTTCAATTACATACCACCTTTCTGTGTCTGTTTTTTGAAATTTTATTGGAGTACATCTATAACGGCAAATCAACTTTTAAAGACACGAACAAACACTGTCATGCAGCAGAACATATATGGTGATTTTGTATACAAACGCCGCGAAGAACAAAATAGTGAAATAGTGAAATAGTGAAATACACAAGGAGAAAGCTAGCAACCAATGAAATTAGCAATGAGCAATACTTGAATCAACTCACTTAGCATCATTTTATTCACAACGTATAGAAAAAGATATGGTGATTCTGTGTGCAGATCTAGAGCAGCAAGTGACTGCAGAATAAATGCTGCTAGTTCCAAGTATATGACATCCCCCAATCATCCACATTGTACACATCGCATTCTTACTAGTTACTAGTGCATAACGTAAACAAATTGTGAAACATCCTGGATAGCAAAAGAAACACAAAAACTATTCGTGAAAATTTCAAAATATCATTCAACTACAAAAACATACAAATTGTATTCAACAGTGATTATACCATCCTTTGTTTCTTTCATACTAAGCAGTGGAAATTGTTTTGTCATGCAATATTACTCCGTATCCGTATGTATGTGTCTACAATTGTTTCTTCTGTCATATAATGTTGCCCGCCCGAATTTCTCATGCCATATGCGGAAAACCCAAACAAGTAAATTATATTATATCCTTAATAAAAGGGGGGAATCACGTTCCCCAATGAACAGTTCCCCTCTCACACCAAAACACATATTATATTGCATCTCCTTACAAACCCACCCCTCACAAACTCAATAAAATATTTGCCTCTCATTCTCTCATCTTCACACACCTTATCCCTACCCACCATAACCCCTCTCTATCTAAAACCCATCTAATTTTCATCGATTTGTGGCTGTTTAGGTTTCATACAGAAACTCATCCATAGAATCCATATCTCAGTCTGACACATACATCCTAGAAGAGAAACCCTAAACTTTTATGATCGGTTGCCACACGTGAAGAAAAAGGGGTTTATGTAAGTACTTATTTCATTTACTTTATACTGATTTTTGTTTTTAGGTGCTTAGTTATAAACTGTTGTTATATTAATTTATTTTTAAAATCTTTAAATTGGGTGGATTTATAGATTATGCTAATGGTTCATAATGGATGAAAATGGTTAGTTACTTTTTAAATTATTGATTCCCCTCTCTGTCTGACCAAAATAAAAAAACTCCAGATCTAGAAATATGTAGATCTTTAAAAATGATCGGGGGGCTTTGCGTGTTTTGTTTGATTGCGTTTGTTGGAAATATGATCTTCAAATATGTAGATCATAAAATAAGATGAAGACAATCTGTTTTGTTACCTTCACTTTGTTTTATGTTTTGTCAGGTTTTGCTCTGAATACGTTTGATTCATATTTTTGGTTAATTTTCAAGAATGTGTTTCGTTTCATTATTGTTATTAGCTTTGTATTTCCCTGTCGTTGCGAGTGGATTAATTAATGTTATATATGTTTTTGGGCAAATTATCATTTGTATTTAAGGGCGCTTGGTTTTAGATAACATGTCGTACCTTTCTTCGATGCCGTCGACCCCTTCGTTGCCGCCAATCATGGTGCGTGGCGTTTGTGGCCGGCTGGCGACGTTGGTGACCTTACTTTGGAAAGTTTGGAATTACAATGATGTAATGTGACTATGCACATTTTGAATAGGCAATTATTATGGCTATTGTTGGGCCTTTTGATTGTTTCATACCATTGATATAACCTGTCTGTCAGCTTGCTCCCATCGTGCGGTATATTTGAACAAGATTAGGTGTACGGGAGTGGATCGTTAAACGATTATGCTTCCCACCGGTTGCATTTGATTGATTAATAAAAAATAGGAAGATACCGGCTGATACTGTCCCAATATTTATGGCACGCTGTGATGACTAATGGTATGCTTCTATAAATATGTCGGGCTGTGATGAGTTTGTATGCTTATATAATTATGTCGGGCTGTGATGAGCTTAAACGGCCGTGGGATAAAGGCAAGATAGCCCGGATCTTGGCGGGGCGACCTTTGAAGGTTGCAGCCATGCCGGTTATGACTCTTTCTCCCAGAAAACGACTTATTGGGAACGAATTTCGAGAATTAAACCAGACTTACGGGTATCTTAATGGCGCGCTGTGATGAGTTATGGTATGCTTCTATAATTATGTCGGGCTGTGATGAGTTTGAACGGACGTGGGTAAAGATAAGATAGCCCGGATCTTGGCGGGGCGACCTTTGAAGGTTGCAGCCATGCCGGGTTATGATTCTTTTTCCCAAAAAACGCCTTATCTGAGCCTATGCTAAAACCCGCAAAAACTGGGAACGAAGTTCGAGAATAAAAACAGATTACGGGTCAAATAAAAGCTTATATTCATGTTGTCTCACATTTGTGTTGGCGTATTTTCTGTGCTGAAACAATGCACCTTATATTTCGGTGGGTTATGGTGGGTAGGGATAAGGTGTGTGAAGATGAGAGAATGAGAGGCAAATATTTTATTGGGTTTGTGAGGGGTGTGTTTGTAAGGAGATGCAATATAATATGTTTTTGTGTGAGTGGGAACTGTTCATTGAGAACCGAGATTCCCCCCTTTTATTAAAGATTTATTAAACATATGATATAATTTCGGCCTGTGATGAGTTTAGACGGCCGTGTGAAGCGACCAGACATTTCCCTTACGAGGTTTTTGATCGGGATTTACATTGTAAGTTTGATATGAAATAGCTGTTTCTTGAGTGGATCAGTTTGATCTTAGACATTGATAGTTTGATATATATTTCTTAGTCGGATGCGTTTGATCCAGAACTTTCATTAAAAAAAGGGGGAATCGCGAAACGAATACGCCCTTTGATGATAGCTTTAGCAATTTTGGTCCGTTGCCCCTGCCTCTTCGTTGCCGCCATCGGTGATGTGCGACGTTGATGGTAGGTTGGTGACGCTTTTATGGGCCCTTTTTTATCTTGATTTACATTATTGTTTGCGGGCTGCTATTTCGGTGACATATCCGAGTATTTGGTGATGTATATGTTGAAAGCTCCTAAAAGGCGGTGATGATAACATTCGAGCGTCCCTAAGTGGACTAGAACAGGACTAGGATTGTGTGCCTTTTGGCGGGGCAGGCTTTGTACGTTTGCAGCCAGAGTGCGCATATCCTGAGATCTGATGCTCATTTATCTGAGCCTCCACATAGGACAAACACCCCCCCCAACCGCAGCTATCAATCATCTTCGGATCTCCTTCTAGCACAAGGTAGCATTCTTTGTCGAAAAGCCCTTATGAGTCATGGTTTCGTCGATCAGGGAGTATTGCTGCGATAGGTAATTCAATTGTGTTGTCTTTTTTTAATTCTCTTGGCCCTCACAATTCTTTATTATGTTTTTCTTTTCAGGTTCCACGTCGTCCATGAGCTTTTGTGGCAGTCAGGTTGCTCCACCGGCTTATGATTCTCATCCTCCACTGACACACAATCGACATTTCAGGATCCTGGCTTCCTTGACGAAGGTTTGTGTTTTTATTATTTACGCTTCCCAGCATAAGTTTTTTAAAGTTATAGTCTAGCTTCAGAATACAACATCAGGAGCAAACATGGCCGATGCTGCAAAACACATATCGTTATGAGTATACATGTTTATATATAATAACTACCCAATAATTATATATTACCTGCATAAGGGAGACAATTTATAAGCACACCAGCCTTAAATTTATTTGGGCTGTTGATATTTGTTTTTTCTATGGGTTCGATTTTACTCTCAGAATCCTCTCGAATTGATCTCGGCCTTAAGTGGAATGATTGTTCTTGGTTACTAAAAAGGGGGTTTAGTTTTCTAATCTACTAAAAAGTTTAAATGTACCAAAATGAAAACTTAAATCAAAGATAATTTATTTAATGACAATTAATAAAAACTTGAATTAAATTAAAATTAAAATTAAAATTAAAGGTTTGAACTGAAGAAACAGTAAGGAACAGTAACACTTAAAAGTACACAAAGAAATTTGATTCGGAAGTTTTAACCTTGAGTCGGAACTATTGATCCGGAACTTTTCACCCGGAAGTCTTCATTCGGAACTTTTAGAAATCCTTCACTCGGAACTTTGATTCGGAAGTTAGTTCGGAAGTTGGGTCGGAACTTTCATGCGGAACTTTATTCGGAAAATTGGTTCATCCGGAACTTGTACTCATTCGGAAGTTTTTGGAAAAGAAACTCATTCGGAACTTAAAACTCATCCGGAACTTCAGTTCATTCGGAAGATTGGATTCATCCGGAACTTTCTGTTCGTTCGGAACTTTCTAAAAGGAAACTCATTCGGAACTATAAACTGACTCGGAACTTTTTTAGAAAACACTTTCATCCGGAACTTTAAAACTCATGCGGAACTTTTTTAAATAACATTCATTCGGAACTTTCTAGTTCATCCGGAACTTAGTGTTCATCCGGAAGATTATGGTCATCCGGAACTTTTTAGTTCACTCGGAACCTGGGGAATGCACAAGAACAGTAACTCTATCCGAAGAACAAGGAAACCGATTTAATGCCAAAAATCACCAAGTTTTTCACCAAATCTTAAATAAAACTAAACACAAAGCATCTACTAACCATAAACTACAAATCCCATCAACAAAAACACAAAACCCAACAACTTTTAAAGATCAAATCAATCAAATAAGAACTTAAGAACTTGAAAAGAAAGATGATGATGAACAAGATGAAATGGAAAGATTGAACAAGAACTTGTATTGAATGATTAATGTTTTAACAGTCACAAAACAAAAATTAAAATTACAAGATTGAAATTCAAAGATCAAAATCACCAAACACCCTAGTGGTGTTGGTGGTGCTACGAAACAGAAAAGAGAAAAAGGTGGAGGAGAGAAAAACTAAAAACTGGCACTAAGTGTGTGAGGGGAGGGCTTTATATAGCCTTGTCTTTTGGTTGGTGAGTGGGCTTTCTCCCGTTCTTCTTGTCTTCTCGTCTTTTCAGAAAAGTTGACGTTTTCGATTCTGATTCGGGATTTGTTGTCGATTAAATTCAACTCGTCTTTTAATTTCTTCGTTTAATAGACTTGAGTTTCTTCGACTTATGTAAATCTTCCATCTTTGGTCCTTTTCTTCGATAAATCGTCAAATAGGCCCAGTGACTTCAAATCTTTTGCATCTCTTGGACAATAGACTTCATCTTGAGTCTTTTTCTTCGATAAATCCCGTGCAATCCCATGTTTTCTCCATTATCCATCCGGTTGGCTCTGAAAACACAATAAACACAAAAACCACGCATAATTCCAAACAAATGATATTAAATACGTGTTTTGGTCTCGTTTTAGCCAGAATTAAGTGGTAAAAGGATGGGTGTTTACACACCTATCAAATCCCCTACACTTAACCATTGCCATGCCCTCATGCAATGCTTAGTGATAAAGCAAATTTACACTTTTCTCATAATCAATCAACCTTGGCCTTATTAAAATACTACTAAACAAAAATAAAAATACTAAGAGAAATTAAAACTTTAAAGTAAACAAAAGGATGGAAATAACTTGCAAAGAAACCAATGACTTACATTAGGGCTTTGGTGTTACGAAGATTTATCACCCTCAAGTTTTACGTTCCCCAAACTAAGCTTAAAAACGAGATCATTGTGATTATAAGTTAGTAAATCAAACACTTACACACATGGGTTAATTAAATGCTTAAACTCCCTTATTCCTAGGTGTATCTCTTATATTTTACTTTTGTCTTAGAATGATCATGAAGATGTATTTTTGGACTTATTTCGATAGTTTATTTAGGCTGAAAGCAAAGTAGGACGATTTGATCAATAGTTAGCTAAAGGACAAAATCTCTTAAAACTGCTTCTCGGGATATCAAAAAGTTCATATCTTGGCATAACTTGGTTCACCAGTTGAGACCTTTCTCGGGCCGATATTTGGCATGTACTTCATACTTCATATCTTGAGAGACGTGCTTGAGATAATGGTCTTCTCATCGTTCATAGAGTTTCTTCGCTTGGAGTCTTTTGAGAGGTACTCCAACTTTGTTGACCACGACTTCATGATTATTTCTTCAATCTCTATTTGGGATTTTGAGATACAACGATCCGCCTCCTTTTCGGACTTGGATCTATTTATCCTCATACCTTGTTAGGGTCTTTTCGGATAGACTTCTCCATGATCTTTATGGGAGTTGATTGCTTTTCGTCGTGAGTCTTGATCCTTCATATTGATTTCTGGAATAATGCTTTTCACATCACCTTGGATCTTTAGCAATAAAATGGAATCCTCATGCCTTGTTAGGGCCTTTTCGGACTCGCCAATCTTCGCGCCCCGCTTCATAAGTTATGCCTTGGCTATGAACTCTTATCATTACCGAGCAACTTTTAAACGATCTTGGGCTAGAAGCTAAGTTACTTTTCAAATCGTACGACCTTACTTATTGCAGATAAATTATTAGCAAGTGATGGGAGAATAGGCAAATAATTACACCAAGTGAGCTTGTGCAAGAATACCGACTTATAATTGACTCTATCATTTCTCTTCCTCCACAATTTAAAATCTCAAGTAATGAGACTCGTGGACACTTAGCCTAATAAACCAATTAAGGTCTACATGGTTAAGGATACTAGCTAGAATAAACTTGGATAAGTCTATTCGGGTTGAGTCAAAATAAACGCAACGAGCCTAATATGTCAAAGACTTCTAAACTAGCTACACCACTTTATTAAAATTTGACTTTATTGCGGGATATATACATATGAAAGCAACGATAAAAATTTAAAAATTACGACAAAATGGCCAAAGTTAATAAAAAATTTGAAAAATGTTGAAAAATAGGATTTTCCGGTTAAATGAAGGCATTTTCATGGAAAAGTCCACTTAAAACTTCGATAGAAGTCCCCCTACACTTAAGATAAACATTGTCCTCAATGTTTAAGCATGTGGGAAAAATCTCCCCTACACTTATGACATTGTGAACGTTGGTTAAATCAAGTTAAGGAAGAGACGACTAAAGTGATCAATTTCAAATGTGAGTATGAAGAAAATTGAATCACGATAGTTGAGAGATAGAACCGGATTTCGGATAACACGGGAGCACGGTTCTTCAAAGATTCCAAGAGTGCACTTATCCCTGTAATCACATCACCACACAAAGACAAACGCGTATAGAAGCCCCCCTACACTTAGGGGATTAAAACATAAAAGGATAGATACTCGGGCTGCCTCCCGAGGAGTGATTGTTTTTGATAACCGAGTCACGAGCCTGACTCGACCCAAAATTAGTTCATGGGGAACATGGTGAGGGATGGAATCACCTCCTGAGAGGTGTCCTCACCAAAGTACAACTTCACTCGTTGGCCATTCACCTTAAAATTAGGTCCATCAGGTTGAGTGAGCTCGAGAGTACCATATGGAAAAATTTGGGCAATGGTGAATGGGCCGGACCAACAAGATTTGAGCTTTCCCGAGAAGATTTTTAACCGAGAGTTAAAAAGTAAGACTTTGTCTCCAACATGGAACTCTCGGTTCTTAATCTTAGAGTCGTGAATGAGCTTAGTTCTTTCCTTATAGATCAAAGAATTTTCATAAGCCTCATTACGGAGTTCATTGAGCTCATTGAGTTGGATCTTGCGTAGGTCACCGGCTTTGTTAATATCAAAATTAGCCCACTTCAAGGCCCAATAAGCCTTGTGCTCCAACTCAATAGGGAGGTGGCACGCTTTCCCGTACACAAGACGATAAGGCGTACAGCCGATCGGAGTCTTGTAAGCAGTACGGAAAGCCCACAAAGCATCATCAAGTTTATCAGCCCATGAGGCACGATGCTCTCCCACGGTTCGTTCCAGAATTCGCTTAAGTCCTCGGTTGGATATTTCAGCCTGGCCATTAGTTTGTGGGTGGTAGGCTGTGGAGAGACGATGATTTACACCGTACTTAGCCATGACTCTAGCAAATTGGTGATTGCAAAAATGAGTCCCACGATCACTAATAATGGCACGAGGCACACCGAATCTAGCGAAAAGAGCTTTCAAAAAGTTACAAACCACCCTTGCGTCATTAGTAGGTAAAGCTTTGGCTTCAACCCACTTTGAAACGTAGTCAACGGCTACAAGGATGTATTTGTTTCCTTTAGAAGAAGGGAATGGCCCCATAAAGTCGATACCCCAAACATCAAAGATTTCACACTCTTGAATGAACTTCTGAGGCATCTCGTCTTTATGTGTGATAGTGCCTTGTTTTTGGCAAACATCACATCGTTTAACCATATTGTGAGCGTCACGATATATGAAGGGCCAATAAAATCCCGAGTCAAACACTTTTTTGGCCGTGTAGTTGGGACCAAAGTGACCACCGGTGGGTCCTTTGTGGCAAGCATCAAGGATTTCTGAAGCTGCCGGTCCGTCAACACATCGGCGGATAATCAGGTCGGCACATTGTTTGAATAGGTAAGGGTCGTCCCAAAAGTAAGTCTTAATGTCGGTGAAGAACTTTTTCTTTTGTTGAGACGTCAACCCTTCCTTGAGAATTCCACCCGCCAAGTAGTTTGCAAAGTCCGCAAACCACGGGGTTTCATCAGAAGTCGAATTTATAGACATTAAGGTCTCCAAGGGAAAAGAATCATTGATTTCTTTGTTCGGATGATCCCCTTGGTAAGGATCCTCAAGTCTGCTGAGATGATCCGCGGCTAAGTTTTCTGCTCCTTTTTTATCGCGAATGTCGATTTTAAATTCTTGGAGCAGCAAAACCCAGCGAAGAAGTCTTGGTTTGGAATCTTGCTTTGTCAACAAGTACTTCAGCGCGGAGTGATCGGTATACACAATTGTTGTAGAAAGGACAAGATTGGGGCAGAATTTTTCAAAAGCATAGACAACAGCTAAAAGCTCTTTTTCGGTTGTCGTATAATGCAATTGTGCCCCTGTCATTGTCTTGCTAGCGTAATGGATTGGTTGGAAGTGTTTGTTCACTCTTTGTCCCAGAACCGCTCCAATAGCAAAATCACTAGCATCGCACATCAACTCAAAGGGAAGCTCCCAATTAGGGGTAACCAAGACGGGTGCCTTAGTTAGCTTATCCTTAAGCGAGTTGAAGGCTTCAAGACACTCTTTGGAAAAGATAAAAGGAGTATCTTTTTCCAAGAAGTGGGTCATCGGGCGAGCGATTTGAGAAAAATCTTTGATGAATCGACGGTAGAAGCCCGCATGACCCAGGAAACTTCTCACACCCTTCACGGTTGAAGGTGGAGGCAACTTGGCGATAACATCGACTTTAGCACGGTCTACTTCAAGACCGGCTTTGGAAATCTTGTGTCCCAGCACGATGCCTTCTTTTACCATAAAATGGCATTTTTCCCAATTCAGAACAAGGCGAGTGTCTTCGCACCGCTTAAGCATACGTTCCAAATTGGCAAGGCAAGAAGAGAAGGAATCCCCGAAGACCGAGAAATCATCCATGAAGACTTCCATGGTTTGTTCAACCATGTCATGGAAGATAGCTAACATGCACCTTTGGAAAGTCCCGGGCGCATTACATAAGCCAAAAGGCATTCTTTTGTACGCAAATGTGCCATAGGGACAAGTGAATGTTGTCTTCTCTTGATCTTGGGGATCGATGGGTATTTGAAAATAACCCGAGAAACCATCAAGAAAGTAGTAATATTCATTACCCGCTAAACGTTCAAGCATTTGGTCCATAAAAGGTAGAGGGAAATGATCCTTTCTCGTGGCATCATTGAGTTTGCGGTAGTCTATACAAACTCTCCACCCAGTAACGAGACGAGTGGAAATCAACTCGTTGTGTTCATTGGGAACAACGGTTATTCCGCCCTTCTTGGGCACACAATGGATTGGACTAACCCATGGTGAATCCGAAATAGGGTAAATCATACCCGCATCAAGAAGTTTGATAACCTCTGTTTTGATGACTTCATGGATTTTTGGATTCACCCTTCGTTGGCTTTGAATTGTGGGCTTAAAGTCGTCCTCCATGAGAATTTTGTGTGTGCAGAAGTGAGGATCAATTCCACGAACATCAGAGATTTTCCAAGCAATAGCCTTCTTATGATCCTTCAACACGGTGATAAGTCGGGCTTTTTCTTCTTCCTTTAGGTCCTTAGCAATGATGACTGGCGACTTCTTCTCTTCTTCAAGGAATACATACTCGAGATGGGGCGGCAACTCCTTAAGTTCTAAATCCGGAGGATTCTCGACGGGAGGCGTATTCGAAGTCGGAGTATCGATAGCAATGACCGTGGGAGATGGAGGCGAAGGATTGTATTCGTTGAGAAGATTGTCAAAGAAATTCATGTCTTCATCCCCATCGGTGGGAGAATCATTAGTAGCTAAATTCACATCTCCCGTGGTGTCTTCAAGATTGTTTCAAAACAAATCACTTTCTCCAAATAGAGACAGTGATGAATCAATAGAGGCAACGGTTTCAACATTGGGAAGAGAGGTAGGAATACTTTTGCAAGCATCTTTGAAGTGTTCTTCACAAGCCTCATCCAGAACGTCAATACAATTAACACTCTCGTTGGAATAAGGTTGTTTGGACAACTTTCCCATGTTGAAGACGATTTTATCGTCACCCACTCGCATGATAAGCTCACTGGCTTCAACATCGATAAGAGTGCGACCGGTCCTCAGGAATGGACGACCCACGATCAAGGGAACACAAGGGTCCATCTCGTAGTCGACAACGACGAAATCAGCAGGAAAAGTGAATTTATCGACTCCTACAAAGACGTCTTCGGCTATCCCCACTGGATAAGCAACCGTACGGTTAGCTAATTCCAAAGTCATTTTGGTGGGGACTAGCTCTGGGAGAGATAATTGCTTCCAAACGCTTAGAGGCATGAGATTAATACTGGCACCTAGATCGGCTAGGGCCATGCAATTCTCTACTCCTGGGAAATTGTAAGGGATTAAGAAGCGACCCGGATCACCAAGCTTGGTTGGCAATTTCCTTAAGAGCACTGCAGAGCAATTCTCATTAAGTTGGGTGTTGGCAATATCGAGGAGCTTTTCCTTGTCACTCAGAAGATCTTTAAACATTTTCGCATATTTAGGCATGTGAGCGAGAGCCTCAGCGAAGGAGATATTGAAATTCAGTTGTTTAAACATTTTAAGGAAGTTTGAAACCTGAATATCGTCCTTGCTTTTGAGCTTCTCTTTCCTCAACCTAGATGGATAAGGTATATTGGAAGAAGAGGAAGGCTTTGGAAGAATAGGATCACTCACATCCTTGGGTGGAGGAGGGGTAGAAGGAAGAGGTGGAGAAATTGGGGATGGAGAAGGATGAGGAATAGGAGCAGGTGACTCGTTCTCCTTAGTCACAACCACCGGTGGAGGTATAGGAAGCTCGGGTTCCTTGGTACCTTTGCCACTTCGAGTAGTGATTGCTTTCATCTCCCCTCTTGGATTCGCAACGGTGTTACTCGGAAGAGTACCCGAAGAAGAGGGTTGATTACCTTGGAAGAAACTAGCCATCATGTTCTTCAAATCATTAGTTTGGCTATCCAACGTGTTTCTCATGTCGGCTCTCAAATCGTTCCCTTGTTTGACCAAGTCTGCTTTCAAGTTGCGCACTTCCTGTTGGAGATTTTCCACGATCACATCATTGGTCCTCATGTAGGTTGCAACCTCTTGGTGTAATGCAGTGGGTTGGTTTGGAGGAGCATTGTATGCGGGTGGTTGATAAGCAGGTTGTTGGTAAACTTGGTTGTTACGTTGAGGTGGTTGTTGCTGCTTGTGAGGAGGGATGTATGGTGTACGAGGTTGTTGTTGTTGTTGAGGAGGGCGGTTGAGGTTTTGTTGTTGGTTTGGGTTGTTTGGAGGAAAACCGGGTGGTGAGAGGTAGTTGTTGGAGCGGTAGCTAAGCAAATTACGGTCACCTTGAGATCTAGCTTGATAAGCGGGTTGAGGATAGGTGCCATATGCTGCATTCACATTCTCAGCAGGGTAGTCTTGGGTGGCAGTACAAGTAGTGTAAGAGTGAGGACCCCCGCATATCTCACATGGTTGGCTAACAGCATTGACTTGAGCGTTTTTAGCGTTGTTGCTGTTGTTGTTGCTGACGGTGTGGGTAACAAGCGATTCAAGAAGCACAGTGATTTTGTCCAATCGCTTGTCGCTGTCACTAGTGCTAGCACTAGCGACATTGGTCCGAACACTCTTGGTTTGCACACGAGACTTATTCTCAGTGATATCCCAAGCAGCATTGGAAGTCTTAGCCAAAAGATTACCCCCCGAGGCACTGTTTAGTGAATCTTGGTCACTCATGCTTAAACCATTGTAAAAAGTATTAATTTGATGTACTTTGGTAAAACCATGTTGTGGGCATTTTCTTAAAAGATCTTTAAAACGATCCCAAGATTCACTGAACGACTCATCGTACTTTTGTTCAAAATTTATGATTTCATTCCGCAAATCGGTAGTACGAGAGGGTGGGAAAAAGTAATTGATAAACTTTGTTTCCAAATCCGTCCACGAGAGAATACTCTGTGGCGGTTCCTTAGCAAGCCAATGCCGGGCTTGTCCCTCTAAAGAAAAGGGAAAAAGTTGTAACCTGATAACCTCTTGTGGAACACCATTGAATTTGACCGTGTTGGTGAGTTGCAAGAATCTCTTGATATGGTCATGTGGGTCATCAATGGTACGTCCCAAGAATGGTTGAGTGGAGACCATCTGGATAAAGCCTGATTTTAGCTCAAAGTTGTTGGTGGCAATTGGAGGTATGACAATTGGATCAGTGTTGCCATCTACATGAGCTTGCAGCAGTTCAATCATCAGGCGATTATCCGGTTGAGGCTCATTGTTGTTGTTATTCATGTTGTTGAAAGGTGGGTTGTTGTTGTTATTATTGTTGTTTGGAGGTGGTATGTTGTTGTTGTTTTGTACACCGGCCATGTCTAAGTGATCGAGAGGCTCGGGCTCTTGATAAGACGTGGATCGAGTGCGCATACACCTGCAAAAGAACGAACAAAGAAAAACAAAGCAAAAATATTTTTGGTTTTTATTGTTTTTTAATTTTTAGGATTTTTTTGAAAATTTTATATTTTTTAGTGTTTTTGAAAATTTTTATGAAAAAATAACGTTCACGGGGAACGGATCCCAAAATCCAAGTTCTCACAAAAAACTTTTGATCTTAACGAGAAGAGCCGGCAGCGGCGCCATTTGATATTTGTTTTTTCTATGGGTTCGATTTTACTCTCAGAATCCTCTCGAATTGATCTCGGCCTTAAGTGGAATGATTGTTCTTGGTTACTAAAAAGGGGGTTTAGTTTTCTAATCTACTAAAAAGTTTAAATGTACCAAAATGAAAACTTAAATCAAAGATAATTTATTTAATGACAATTAATAAAAACTTGAATTAAAATTAAAATTAAAATTAAAATTAAAGGTTTGAACTGATGAAACAGTAAGGAACAGTAACACTTAAAAGTACACAAAGAAATTTGATTCGGAAGTTTTAACCTTGAGTCGGAACTATTGATCCGGAACTTTTCACCCGGAAGTCTTCATTCGGAACTTTTAGAAATCCTTCACTCGGAACTTTGATTCGGAAGTTAGTTCGGAAGTTGGGTCGGAACTTTCATGCGGAATTTTATTCGGAAAATTGGTTCATCCGGAACTTGTACTCATTCGGAAGTTTTTGGAAAAGAAACTCATTCGGAACTTAAAACTCATCCGGAACTTCAGTTCATTCGGAAGATTGGATTCATCCGGAACTTTCTGTTCGTTCGGAACTTTCTAAAAGGAAACTCATTCGGAACTATAAACTGACTCGGAACTTTTTTAGAAAACACTTTCATCCGGAACTTTAAAACTCATGCGGAACTTTTTTAAATAACATTCATTCGGAACTTTCTAGTTCATCCGGAACTTAGTGTTCATCCGGAAGATTATGCTCATCCAGAACTTTTTAGTTCACTCGGAACCTGGGGAATGCACAAGAACAGTAACTCTATCCGAAGAACAAGGAAACCGATTTAATGCCAAAAATCACCAAGTTTTTCACCAAATCTTAAATAAAACTAAACACAAAGCATCTACTAATCATAAACTACAAATCCCATCAACAAAAACACAAAACCCAACAACTTTTAAAGATCAAATCAATCAAATAAGAACTTAAGAACTTGAAAAGAAAGATGATGATGAACAAGATGAAATGGAAAGATTGAACAAGAACTTGTATTGAATGATTAATGTTTTAACAGTCACAAAACAAAAATTAAAATTACAAGATTGAAATTCAAAGATCAAAATCACCAAACACCCCAGTGGTGTTGGTGGTGCTACGAAACAGAAAAGAGAAAAAGGTGGAGGAGAGAAAAACTAAAAACTGGCACTAAGTGTGTGAGGGGAGGGCTTTATATAGCCTTGTCTTTTGGTTGGTGAGTGGGCTTTCTCCCGTTCTTCTTGTCTTCTCGTCTTTTCAGAAAAGTTGACGTTTTCGATTCTGATTCGGGATTTGTTGTCGATTAAATTCAACTCGTCTTTTAATTTCTTCGTTTAATAGACTTGAGTTTCTTCGACTTATGTAAATCTTCCATCTTTGGTCCTTTTCTTCGATAAATCGTCAAATAGGCCCAGTGACTTCAAATCTTTTGCATCTCTTGGACAATAGACTTCATCTTGAGTCTTTTTCTTCGATAAATCCCGTGCAATCCCATGTTTTCTCCATTATCCATCCGGTTGGCTCTGAAAACACAATAAACACAAAAACCACGCATAATTCCAAACAAATGATATTAAATACGTGTTTTGGTCTCGTTTTAGCCAGAATTAAGTGGTAAAAGGATGGGTGTTTACACACCTATCAGCTGTCAGCCTATTAAGGGGGTATTTCGGGTTGCGATTTGCACCTGAGTATCTGCTTAGTGCATTTGAAAAACGTGAATAATATCGTGTGAAATAAACAAGCTGCAAGAATAGTGTTTAGGTGTGTTTTTGTTGTGCCATAAAGTTTTTACGTTCGATTATTGTCGGAAAGTTAAGTAAAATCCACCTCAAAAGGTCCATGTTAAGTGATAGCAACATGTGAAACTGAACTTTTGTATAAAGAGGAAACGATAATCTTTTTCTTTAGTCTTCGTGATTTATCAATCAGCAACACAACTGCACCATGATATAACCACTGCACCTTGATATGTAAAAATAGTGTTTTGGTGTCTTGCTGTTGGGTTAAGTGGGTTTTGATTGACCCGCGCAAACTTATTCATCATTGACCACTAATTTTGATCAAAAACGATGGTTATTATCATATAAGCTCTTAAGACTAAATATCAAATGAAAATAGAAATTATATCATTTTACTTTTTGACATTTACTAAACTAGATGTCGGTTTCTTTCTGTTTCTGCCACAGGTTTGGAATCATGTCGTTCGAGTGATATGTGTGAAGGAAGCAGTAGGAAAGTCACTCAAATGACTCCTTTTTACCCATACAAATCATACGGCTTCGTGCTAGATTACACTAGAAGTGTGTGTATATTTTTCAACGGATAAATTAAGGCTGCTGTGACAGGTTACTGATTGGAATGGGGATCAACTTAGGGTAGTTTCATGGTCAGTGTAGCTGCACGGGCACATCTCAGCTAATAAACAGCAAAACAGTACTAGATGTCTGTGAACTATGCAATTGAGCATCGACAAACAATTGGAGGTATACTCATTCTATATCATTTTACTAATTTTGTTATCTTAATATTTCGTGATATAGTTTTTTGCGTCACATATGAACATGCAACCAATTCTAATGTTCTACAAATTACAAGCTTACATAACCCATACAAGAAACATTGGGTATATGTCTTCCTTTGTCTTGCAACTTGATATTTTCCAAATTATAATGTTTTACGATATAAATCATAGTAGAAGGGCTGGGCAACGGGCTTGGTTAAAACATGTCATTGTGCGTTGCAGGATCTGGTTCCAAGAAATATTATTAAAGTGTTTAGAGTGCCTTCCTTTTGGTAATATATTTTCAGATTATGTTAGATCATATAACACGAGTAAATTGCATAAATTTCCTGTTGGTATTTTTACAGTCTTTTGGTAATGTCTTTCTTTCAAAGACAATATTTTCAGTTCTTTGTGTCACACAATTTCAAGATACTGATACATTGATACGCTCCGTATGTCGAAATATTTTAGGTGAGGATCATTGAAGCCCAGACATCAGAAGGCACATGTGTTTGGAATTAAATTTTTGGCGTACCAGATGATAAATACAAAGGAGGTATGCGTTTTCTACCCCTTTACGTATTCACACAATGCCAAACACCTCAATATTGATTACTAGAAGAAATAATGTTTGGGTTAAGTTTTGACATCTTCAAAGTCTCAGTCCGCCTTTTCGGTTGTGCAGGTTTTTGATGGGTTTGAATTTAGTAATGGAGCAAACACGGACGAATGGGACACTCCAACAAACATGATGTCCAACAGATGCAGCTTTAAAACAACTGTCCACGATGGAACCGAAAGAGCAAGCTGCAGTTTTTTCTCAGAGTCTGGACTACAAATGTCAGGTCACCAATGATCCGATTTGGCTGCCAATAATCCTATCGCCCCCTAAAAACCTTACCCAACACGAACACAGCCCGCCGCGGCGAAGCGCGGGCACCAACTCCTAGTACCAATGATTTTGCAGTTTATTTATGTTAATTTCCATTTAGTTCTAATTTGAGAGTGAACAAGTAATAAGTCAATAATGTGTGAACAATTCTAATATGAAAAACATGTAACTAATAACTCTTGAAACAAACCCATCTTATGTGAGCTCGAGCCCAAGCTTCATATACTAGGCTTGATTGAGTTCGTGATCCTAAATCACCCTTACAAATAAATGAGGGCCGGATATAAGTATGTGCGAGGTGTGCGACGGCACAGGGCCTCCAATTTTTCAGGGGCCTCATTTTTAGATCTGCAGTGTTAATAAAAACTCGTTTGGTGACATTTATATACAGTAATGAAGGAGAAAATACGTTTGACAATGTTAAAGTTTAAAGATTTAAGTTAAAAAAGAGGAAACGGAGCTCAGACATCGTTTTTAATGGAGTAACTATACATATACAGGGGATTTCCAGCGAAGAAGAAGACACAAATCACATGTTTTTTTTCACTCATGGTATGTTACAACTTGAGCCCTTAATTTGTCAATAAAGTCATATATGGTATTGGGTTTGTGGGTTTAGACTCCTCCAACATAGTATACAAACACCTCAATCATTTTCTTATGTCCTTTTCTTTTTTCTAACTTCAGTTTCATTCGTCTCGTTCCTTTCATTCGTCTCGTTCCTTTTGGATGATTTATAATTGCTTTCTTAAAAAGTTTAGTAAGCACTGCAAATAACCTTTTTTTAATAAAGCCGCTTCTTCTTCAATCATCCCCGAAAATAAAAAAAGCTACAGATCTTAAAATAATACTGTAATCAATTACAAATTCGAAAATATCATATCTAAAAATCTGTATCTTGAATCATATCCTTACATGTAATTTTAAAAATTAAATCTTAGATCTATTTTTTTAAAAATCTCAGATCTGATTGTTTGGGTTTAGTTTGTATTTGGATCTAGATTGATTTTGGGTTTGATAAGTGGTGGTGAAGGTGTCGGATGACGGTGACAGTGGTTGTCCGGAGATAGTGGTCGGGCGAGGGTGGCAGTTTGGTGGTAGGCGGCAGTGGGTAGACGGTTGTAGATGGCAGCGGTGGTATGGCTGGATCTTAATTTAATGGTCGGATCATGATAATATAACTCGTTTTTTGTTATGCCAGATCACACCATCGGAACAATGGTCAGATCACACCACCACTTTAATGGTAGTTTTTTTGTTGGGGTTTAGATCAGTTTTTTTTGAAAGAGAAATAATGTGTGGGTATGTGCGTGAGAGAGAAAGATATTATAATAAAGTGAGAAAGAAAGATATTACTCCAATAAAATGAAAATAATAAAAGAAAGATGGTGCATGTGAGGACAAAGTATATAGTCAGTGTCAACTGTATGTGTGATATGTCATAGTTCTGTGGGGACCAATGGGTGTCGATACCACATGACTCATGGTATTTTATTTACCATTATTGCAATCAATTAGGAAAAACTCTATATATTTCAAAAAAATATGTACAATATATATTTATAAAGTAATTGGATGTTAGCTTTTAAGACCTAAAATAGATTTTACAATTCTTGAAAAAATGGAATATGTTATATATAAAAAATTGAACAAAGAATTATTGTGCTTAATTAGTCAAAATAAACCGACTTTGTTACACATATTGTTCAAGGGCCTCGTGCGTAATATCGCAAAGGGCCTCTAAAATCAACGAGACGGCCTTAGAAAATGAGAGCTTAAACCTTGTCTGCTTAACAAGCTGTAAAGCTTTTGCTCATCTTGGGAAATCATATAAACAACTCGAGCATCGGGCTGAGCTTGTAGAATACTCCGTATTTCATGAGCTAAGCTCAAGCTAGTAGGTTTAAGCTCGAAATGAGCTGAACTCGAGCTTCACAAACTTCAATACGAGCTCAAGCTTTATAGTAACAGTTTCGGTCTTAAGGGTTTAGGTAGATTTCTTGTTAGGTTATGCTTGTAACAATTACGTTTGGATAATTGACAAAAGGTAAACAAGATATTGTTAGTTTTCTTATAATTGTTTCTGCATAACTACGACCGGTTTAAGCTTTCAAACCATTCAATATGACCGATGCATGAGTGTCTGGCATCTATATAACGCTAGCTTATATCAGCCAAGAGGTGACATGAAAAGCTTTTGTTTCAAATGAAGCATGAGGTGTGTGCTGATAAAAGCCTGAACACAACACCTCCCTAGTCGTCGTCAATAACAATAATGAAGACTCGCATCAAAATTAAGGTCATAAACTAAAGCATAATATTACACAGATCTTAACAAATCAAACTGTACTAAAATACAATAGGTGACGTTTAATAACAGTGAGCGATATGGTGCACGCCAAAAGTTCTTTCAAGTCCCTCTTTTTTTCAAAGGATTGATGGATTAATCTAAGCCATCTAATTTATTTACATCCAATGGCCTAAATTAAACAAAAAAATAAACCACCCACCCCTATTTTTTTCTAACCCGTTCCACGCACAAAGTTGATGCTGATGACGAATTTTATCATGTCAAAAGTGTTACATGGTTGAGTAGTAAAAGTTAACCTTTTTGTACAAAACCTTCTGACCCGTTACCTTACTCTCCCGACCCTTTACAATCCACAGAAAGAAACATCAGAGTTGAAGTTTGAACTCAGAGGCTAAGATCGATATTAAGGCAGCCGTGTTAAATGATCGATATTAAGGCAACACATGTTATGATATTTGATGCACACACCATGTGTTTGATGAAATGACACAATGAAAGTCACATATAATTTAGCAAGTTTTTATTCATGAATGAGCATTTTTCTTAAAGTTTGTTCGATTTTGTAGTTGATAAGCTGATTACAAAAGTGAAACTTGTGATTACAGAACTGGACTATGACTCGTATATGAGTCGTTATGACTCATATATGAGTTACGTGACTCATATATGAGTCACGTGACTCATATATGAGTCACCGTGACTCATATATGAAATTGTACACTTGTAACTCTTTTTTGTAATACGGGTAATAATATAGCCTTATTTGTAACAAAATCATGGTGACTCATATATGAGTCACCATGACTCATATATGAGTCACGATGACTCATAGATGAGTCATGGTGACTCATATATGAGTCACTATGATGACTCATATATGAAACTTAAACATATAGATTTTGTATCGAAACTTGTAGTAGTTTACTAAATAAATTTTGTTTGTAGTTCCTAAAAGAGCCACCAACTCTTATAAAACCAACCATTATCCGTCTCCCATAATGCACAAACTACCAAGAACAGGACATTCAAGAGGATAAACCACGACCATCGTAGCAGTACAGTTGGTGAAAGCTCCAGCTTAAGCTCGTCGTACAGTGACATATGCTTTACTTGCACGTCCTAAAAGGTTTCTTACTAATGAAGTTTTTGCTTAGTCCCCCGGGTTATGCTCTCAAAGGAGGTGATTTCTCTCTCGGATTTGTAGCATGATACTGGTTGAAGTTCGATCATGATGGATGATAGGTGTGAAAACACCCATCATTTTACCACTTATTTCTTGCTAAAACAAGACCAAAACGTGTATTTAATATCATTTGTTTGTAATTATGCGTGGTTTGTGTGTTTGTTGTGTGTTCAGAGCCAACCGGATAAATATTGAAGAAAACATGGGATTGCACGGGTTTTATTAACGAAAACGACTCAAGACGAAGTCTGTTGTCTAAGAGATGCAAAAGATTTGAAGTCAATGGGCCTATTTGAAGATTTATCAAAGAAAAGGACCAAAGATGGAAGATTTACATATGTCGAAGACTCAAGTCTATTAAACGAAAAAATTAAAAGACGAGTTGAATTTATTCGTCGACAAATCCCGAATCAGAATCGAAAACGTCAACTTTACTGAAAAGACGAGAAGACGAAAAGAAAGGAAGAAAGCCCACTCACCAACCAAGCCAAGGACTATAAATAGCCTCCCCTTCACAACTTAGGATCCAACTTTTATTTTTCTTTGTTCTTCCTTTTATGTTTCGTAGGAAACCACCAACACCCTTAAGGTGTTTGGTGATTTTTCATCTTTAATTCACAAACCTTGTAAGTATTGATCCTTCCTTTTGATTGTTTAACATTAATCTTTCAATATAATCTTTCATTTCATCTTGTTCATCTTTCTCTTGTTGATTTAAAGTTTTAAAGTTTTATTTTGTTGAGTTTGATCTTCAAAAGTAAGTGGGTTTTGTGTTTTTATTATTTTGGGTTGATGATTATTATTAGTGGATGATCAGTGGTTAAATTGGTTTAAGTTTTGGTTAAAAACTTGGTGATTTTGGTTAAATTCGTTCTTGGTTGTCCTACCGTTCTTCGAGTTCTTCATCTACCCAGATTCCGGATCAACATCAAGTATTCCGAACCAACGTTTTCCTGAAATTGTTCCGAATCAGTTTGTTCATCCGGAATAATAAATATTCCGGATGAGTAGTATATTCCGAATCAGTTTTTCAAATGTTCCGAATGAAGGTCTATGATTAAATATTCCGGATCAATTTTATTCCGAATCAGTTTCCTATTTTTTATTCCGAGTCAAGCAATTTGTTAAAATTGTTCCGAACCAAAATTTCTTTCTTTATTCTGAATCAGTTTTGTTCCGAATCAGTGTTATTCCGGATCAGTTTTATTCCGAATCAATTTTATTCCGAATCAGTGAAAACATTCCGAATCAAGTAAATGTTCCGAATCAGCAAATGTCCCGGATGAACATATATTCCGAATGAAGGAAATCTTCCGAATGAAGCTTTTGTCCAAATGTTCCGAATGAAGGTTTGTATTCCGAATGAAGGTTTGTATTCCGAATGAAGCATATGTTCCGAATAAAGGTTCCTGTTTAGTATATTCCGGATCAAGCATAAACATTCCGAATCAGTGATTTTTTCCGAGTTTAGGTATTTAACTGTTTTATTTTAATTCAAGTTTTATTTTTATTAGTTGCTTTTAATTAATTGCTTTTAGTTTATCTTTATTTACTTCACGCATTTACTTTTTTAGTAGAATAGAAAACCAAACCCTTTTTTTTAGTAACCAAGAACAACTATTCCACTTTGAGCCGTGATCAATTCGAGAAGATACCGAGAATTAAATTGAACCCAACAAAATCTGTGTATCAAATGGCGCCGCTGCCGGCTCTTTTCGTAAGGATAAACGGTTTTTTGTGAGAAACTTGGATTTTGGAATCCGTTCACCGTGAACGTTACTTTTTCATAAAAATTTTCAAAAAACCTAAAAAAATATAAAATTTTCAAAAATACAAAAAAATTAAAAAACATAAAACACCAAAAATATTTCTTGCTTTGTTAGTTCTTTTGCAGGTGTATGCGCACTCGATCAACGTCTTATCAAGAGCCCGAGACTCTCGATAACTTAGACATGGCCGGTGTACACAACAACAATAACAATCCACCTCAAAACAACATGAATAACAACAACAATGAACCTCTACCAGACAATCGTCCTATGATCGAACTTTTGCAAGCACATGTGGAGGGCAACAACGATCCTATTGTCATACCCACGATTGCAGCCAACAACTTTGAGCTCAAATCCGGCTTTATTCAAATGGTCTCTGCTCAACCATTCTTGGGGCGTACCATTGATGATCCTCATGACCACATCAAAAGGTTCCTGTAACTCACAAATACGGTCAAATTCAATGGTGTTCCACAAGAGGTAATCCGCTTACAACTTTTTCCTTTCTCCTTAGAGGGACAAGCCCGGCATTGGCTTGCAAAGGAACCGCCACAAAGTATTCTGACGTGGACGGACTTAGAGACCAAATTCATAAACTACTTTTTCCCACCTTCTCGTACTACCGCTTTGCGGAATGAAATTATTAATTTTGAACAAAAGTACGATGAGTCTTTTAGTGAATCTTGGGACCGTTTTAAAGACCTTTTAAGAAAGTGCCCACAACATGGTTTTACTAAAGTGCACCAAATTAATACTTTTTACAATGGTTTAAGCATGAATGACCAAGATTCACTAAATAGTGCCTCGGGGGGTAATATTTTGGTTAAGTCTTCTAATGCCGCTTGGGATATTATTGAAAATAAGTCTAGAGTGCAAACCAAGAGTGTTCGGACCAATGCCGCTAGTGCTAGTACTAGTGACAACGACAAGAGACTTGACAAAATTACGTCGCTTCTTGAATCGCTTGCTGCCCACACCGCTAACAACACCAAAATCATCAACCCTCCAAATGCTCAGGTCAATGCTGTAAGCCAACCATGTGAAATATGCGGGGGTCCTCACTCTTACACTAATTGTACCTCCACCCAAGACTATCCTTGTGAGAATGTTAATGCAGCATACGGTACCTATCCTCCGGCTGGTTATCAAGCTCGTCCTCAAGGAGACCGTAACTTGCTAAGCTATCGTTCCAACAACTTTCTTTCCCCGCCCGGTTTTCCTCCAACCGATCAAAACCAACAACAAAACCTTAACCGAACTAATCAAAACCAACCTCGAGCACCATACCAACCACCTCAAAGACAACCATATCCACTTCAAAATCCTACTCAAGTTTACCAACCCGCTCCTTACCAACCACCTGCTTATCAAGCACCTCCTCCTACTCAACCCACCATTTTCAACCACGAGGTCGAAACGTACATGCGGACGAATGATGTGTTGGTGAAGAATCTGCAGACCCAGATTATTAATTTGAAGGGCGACATGGTGAAACAAGGGAATGATCTTAGAGCCGATATGCGAAACTCTTTGAGTAGTCAAACAAATGACCTAAGGGACATGATGGCTGGTTTCTTCCAAGGTAATCAACCCTCTTCTTCGGGTACTCTTCCGAGTAACACCGTTGCTAATCAAAGAGGGGAGATGAAAGCAATCATCACTCATAGTGGAAAAGGTACCGAGGAACCCGAGCTTCCTATACCTACACCGGTGATTGTGACAAAGGAAAACGTGTCACCTACTCATATTCCTCAACTTTCCACTTCCCCAATTCCCCCACCTCTTATTTCTACCCCTCCTCCACCCAAGGATGTGAGTGATCCTACTATTCCAAAGACTTCCTCTTCTTCCGATATACCTTATCCCTCAAGGTTGAGGAAAGAGAAGCTCAAAAGCAAGGACGATATTCAAGTTTCGAACTTTCTTAAAATGTTTAAACAATTGAATTTCAACATCTCCTTCGCTGAGGCTCTCGCTCACATGCCTAAATATGCGAAGATGTTTAAAGATCTTCCTAGTGACAAGGATAGGCTTCTTGATATTGCTAATACCCAACTTAACGAGAATTGCTCTGCAGTGCTCTTAAGGAAATTGCCAACCAAACTTGGTGATCCGGGTCGCTTCTTAATCCCTTGCAACTTCCCGGGAGTAGAGAATTGCATGGCCCTAACCGATCTAGGTGCTAGTATCAATTTAATGCCTTTAAGCGTTTGGAAGCAATTATCTCTCCCTGAGCTAGTCCCCACCAAAATGACTTTGGAATTAGCTAACCGTACGGTTGCTTATCCAGTGAGGATAGCCGAAGACGTTTTTGTAGGAGTCGACAAATTCACTTTTCTCGCCGATTTCGTTGTCGTTGACTACGACATGGACCCTCGTGTTCCATTAATCGTTGGACGTCCATTCTTGAGGACCGGTCGCACTCTCATCGATGTAGAAGCGGGTGAGCTTATCATAAGAGTTGGTGACGATCAAATTGTCTTCAACATGGGTAAGATTTCTAAACAGCCTTATTCATACGAGGGTGTTAATTGTATCGATGTTCTTGATGAGGCTTGTGAAGAACACTTTAAAGATGCTTGCAAAAGTAGTCTTACCTCTCTTCCTAATTTTGAGACCGTTGCCTCCCTTGCTCCATCACTAACTCCATTTGGAGAAAGTGATTTCCTTTTGACAGAATTTGAAGCAACTTTAGGGGATGTGGATTTAAAATATGACGATTCTCCCACCGATTGGGAAGAAGACATTCGTACCATTGAGAAACTTCTCAATGAGGACCATATTTCTCCACCATCTCCCAAGGATATTGCTATCGATGAACCGAATTTGAATACGCCTTCCATCGAAAATCCTCAGGATTTAGAGCTTAAGGAGTTACCGTCCCATCTCGAGTATGTGTTCCTTGAAGACAAGAAGAAGTCGCCCGTCATCATCGCTAAGGACTTGAAAGAAGAAGAAAAATCTCGCCTTATCGCCGTGCTTAAAGATCATAAGAAGGCAATTGCTTGGAAAATTTCCGATATCCGCGGAATTGATCCAAACTTTTGTACTCACAAAATTCTCATGGAAGATGACTTTAAACCCGTAATCCAAAGCCAAAGAAGGGTTAATCCTCGAATTCACGACGTCATCAAACAAGAGGTCATCAAACTTCTAGATGCCGGAATGATTTACCCTATTTCGGATTCACCATGGGTAAGTCCATCCATTGTGGGCCAAAGAAAGGCGGAATAACCGTTGTTCCCAATGAACACAACGAGTTGATACCTACTCATCTCGTTACTGGGTGGAGAGTTTGTATCGACTATCGCAAACTCAATGATGCCACGAGAAAAGATCATTTTCCTCTTCCTTTCATGGATCAAATGCTCGAGCGTCTAGCGGGTAATGACTATTACTGCTTCTTAGACGGTTTCTCCGGGTATTTTCAAATTCCCATCAATCCCAAAGACCAAGAGAAAACCACATTCACTTGTCCCTACGGAACATTTGCTTACAAACGCATGCCTTTTGGTTTATGCAATGCTCCTGGGACGTTCCAAAGGTGTATGATGGCTATCTTCCATGACATGGTTGAAGAAACTTGGAAGTCTACATGGATGATTTCTCGGTTTATGGCGATTCTTTCTCTTCTTGCCTTGCCAATTTAGAACGTATGCTTAAGCGGTGTGAAGACACTCGCCTTGTTCTTAATTAGGAAAAATGCCATTTCATGGTAAAAGAGGGCATCGTGCTAGGACACAAAATCTCCAAAGCCGATCTTGAAGTGGACCGTGCTAAATTCGATGTTATTGCAAAATTGCCTCCACCTTCAACCGTGAAGGGTGTGAGAAGTTTCCTCGGTCATACGGGCTTCTACCGTCGATTCATCAAAGATTTTTCTAAAATCGCTCGCCCGATGACCCACCTCTTGGAAAATGATACCCCTTTTATCTTTTCCAAAGAGTGTATTGAAGCCTTCAACCTTCTTAAGGATAAGCTAACTAAGGCACCAGTCTTGGTTACCCCTAATTGGGAGCTGCCTTTCGAGTTGATGTGCGATGCTAGCGACTTTGCTATTGGAGCGGTTTTGGGCCAAAGAGTGAATAAACACTTCCAACCGATCCATTACGCTAGCAAGACAAAGACGGGGGCTCAATTGCATTACACGACAATCGAAAAGAGCTTTTAGCTGTTGTCTATGCTTTTGAAAAATTTCGCCCCTATCTTGTCCTTTCCACCACCATCGTGTATACCGATCATTCCGCGTTGAAGTACTTATTAACTAAACAAGATTCTAAACCAAGACTTCTTCGCTGGGTTTTGCTACTTCAAGAATTTAAAATCGAAATTTGTGATAAGAAGGGAGCTGAAAACCTAGCCGCGGATCATCTCAGTAGACTTGAGGATCCTTATCAAGGGGATCATCCGAACAAAGAGATCAATGACTCTTTTCCCCTTGAGACCTTAATGTCTATCAACTCGAATTATGATGAAACCCCATGGTTTGCGGACATTGCAAACTACTTGGCGGGTGGAATTCTCATTGACGGGTTAACATCCCAACAAAAGAAAAAGTTCTTTAAAGACATTAAGACTTACTTTTGGGATGACCCGTATCTCTTCAAACAATGCGCTGATTTGATTATTCGCCGATGTGTTGATGGACCGGCAGCTTTAGACATTCTCGAAGCTTGCCACAAAGGACCCACCGGTGGTCACTTTGGTCCCAACTTCACTGCAAAGAAAGTGTTTGACTCGGGATTTTATTGGCCCTCCATTTATTGTGACGCTCACGAAATGGTGAAAAATTGTGATGCTTGCCAACGACAAGGCAAGATCACACATAAAGATGAGATGCCTCAAAATTTCATACAAGAATGTGAAATCTTTGATGTATGGGGCATCGACTTTATGGGGCCATTCCCTTCATCCAAAGGAAACAAATACATCCTTGTAGTCGTTGACTACGTTTCTAAATGGGTTGAAGCCAAAGCTTTACCCACTAACGACGCAAGGGTGGTTTGTAAATTTTTGAAGTCGCTATTCGCTAGATTCCGTGTGCCTCGTGCCATTATTAGTGATCGCGGGACTCATTTTTGCAATGATCAATTCGCAAGAGTCGTGGCTAAGTATGGTGTAAATCATCGTCTTTCCACCGCATACCACCCACAAACTAATGGGCAGGCTGAAATATCTAACCGAGGGTTAAAGCAAATTCTTGAACGAACCATGGGAGAGCATCGTGCCTCATGGGCCGATAAACTTGATGATGCTCTGTGGGCTTTTCGTACCGCATACAAGACTCCAATTGGTTGTACACCATATCGGCTCGTGTACGGGAAAGCATGCCACCTCCCCATTGAGTTGGAGCACAAGGCTTACTGGGCCTTGAAGTGGGATAACTTCGACATCAACAAAGCCGGTGACCTACGCAAAATCCAACTCAATGAGCTTAATGAACTCCGGAATGAGGCTTATGAAAATTCCTTGATCTATAAGGAAAAGACTAAGCACATTCATGACTCTAAGATTAAAAACCGAGAGTTCCAAGTTAGAGAAAAAGTTTTACTCTTTAACTCTCGGTTGAAAATCTTTTCGGGCAAGCTGAAATCTCGTTGGTCCGGCCCATTCACCATTGCCCAAATTTTTCCATATGGTACTCTCGAGCTCGCTCAACCTAATGGACCTAATTTTAAGGTGAATGGCCAACGAGTGAAGTTGTACTTTGGTGAGGACATCTCTCATGAGATGATTCCATCCCTCACCACGTTTCCCATGAACTAATTTTGGGTCGAGTCAGGCTCGTGACTCGGTTATAAAAAACAAGCGCTCCTCAGGAGGCAACCCGTGTATCTATCCTTTTCTGTTTTACCTCCTAAGTGTAGGGGGACCTATATAGGTTGTTTGTGTTTGTGTGGTGATGTGATTACAGGGATGAATGCACTTTTGGAACCTTTGAAGAACCGTGCTCCCGTGTTATCCGCAATCCGGTTCTATCTCTCAACTATCGTGATTCAATTTTCTTCATACTCACATTTGAAATTGATCACTTTAGTCGTCTCTTCCTTAGCTTGATTTAACCAACGTGCACAATGTCATAAGTGTAGGGGAGACTTTTCCCACATGCTTAAACATTAAGGACAATGTGTATATTAAGTGTAGGGGAGACTTCTATCGAAGTTTTAAGTGGACTTTTCCATTAAAATGCCTTCATTTAACCGGAAAATCATCTTTTTCAGCATTTTTCAAATTTTTAATTAACTTTGGCCATATAGTTGTAATTTTTAAATTTTTATCGTTGCTTTCATATGTGTATATTCCACAATAAAGTCAAAAATATTAATAAAGTGGTGTAGCAATTTTTTAAGTCTTCGACATATTAGGCCCGTTGCGATTATTTTGACTCAACCCGAATAGACTTATCCAAGTTTATTCTAGCAAGTATCCTTAACCATGTAGACCTTAATTGGTTTATTAGGCTAAGCATCCACGAGTCTCATTACTTGAGATTTTAAATTATGGAGACCGAGAAATGATAGAGTCAATTATAAGTCGGTATTCTTGCACAAGCACACTTGGTGTGATTATAAGCCTATTCTCCCATCACTTGCTAATAATTTATCTGCAATAAGTAAGGTCGTACGATTTTATTGAATAACTTAGCTTCTAGCCCAAGATCGTTTAAAAGTTGCTCGGTAATGATAAGAGTTCATAGCCAAGGCATAACTTATGAAGCGGGGCGCGAAGATTGGCGAGTCCGAAAAGGCCCTAACAAGGCATGAGTATTCCATTTTATTGCTAAAGATCCAAGGTGATGTGAAAAGCATTATTCCCAAAATCAATATGAAGGATCAAGACTCACGACGAAAAGCAATCAACTCCCATAAAGATCATGGAGAAGTCTATCCGAAAATACCCTAACAAGGTATGAGGATAAATAGATCCAAGTCCGAAAAGGAGGCGGATCGTTGTATCTCAAAATCCCAATTAACGATTGAAGAAATAATGATGAAGTCGTGGTCAACAAAGTTGGAGTATCCCTCAAAAGTCTCCAAGTGAAGAAACTCTATTAACGAAGAGAGGACCATTATCTCAAGAACGTCTCTAAAGATATGAAGTATGAAGTACATGCCAAATATCGGCCCGAGAAAGGTCTCAAATCGTGAAGCGAGTTATGCCAATATATGAACTTTTTGATATCCCGAGAAGCAGTTTTAAGAGATTTTGTCCTTTAGCTAACTATTAATCAAATCGTCCTACTTTGCTTTCAGCCGAAATAAACTATCGCAATAAGTCCAAAAATGCATCTTCATGATCATTCTAAGACAAAAATAAAATATAAGACATACACCTAGGAATAAGGGAGTTTAAGCATATAATTAAGCCATGTGTGTAAGTGTTTGTTTTGCTAACTTATAATGACAATGATCTCGTTTTTAAGCTTAGTTTGGGGAACGTGAAACTTGAGGGTGATAAATCTTCGCAGCACCGAAGCCCTAATGTAAGTCTTAGATCTCTTTGCGAGTTATTTCCATGTGGCTATTTTCTAGTGAAAATGGGTTTCTATCCTTTTATTTCCTTTAAAGTTTTAATTTCTCTTAGTACTTTAATTTTTGTTTTAGTAGTATGTTAATAAGGCAAAGGTTGATTGATTATGAGAAAAGTGTAAACTTGCTTTATCACTAAGCATTGCATGAGGGCATGGCAATGGTTAAGTGTAGGGGATTTGATAGGTGTGAAAACACTCATCCTTTTACCACTTATTTCTTGCTAAAACAAGACCAAAACACGTATTTAATATCATTTGTTTGGAATTATGCGTGGTTTGTGTGTTTGTTGTGTTTTCAGAGCCAATCGGATAAATATTAAAGAAAACATGGGATTGCACGGGTTTTATTGAAGAAAACGACTCAAGACGAAGTCTGTTATCCAAGAGATGCAAAAGATTTGAAGTCAATGGGCCTATTTGAAGATTTATCGAAGAAAATGACTAAAGATGGAAGATTTACATATGTCGAAGAACTCAAGTTTATTAAACGAAGAAATTAAAAGACGAGTTGAATTTATTCGTCGACAAATCCCGAATCAGAATCGAAAACGTCAACTTTACTGAAAAGACGAGAAGACGAAAAGAAAGGAAGAAAGCCCACTCACCAACCAAGCCAAGGACTATAAATAGCCTCCCCTTCACAACTTAGGATCCAACTTTTATTTTTCTTTGTTCTTCCTTTTATGTTTCGTAGGAAACCACCAACACCCTTAAGGTGTTTGGTGATTTTTCATCTTTAATTCACAAACCTTGTAAGTATTGATCCTTCCTTTTGATTGTTTAACATTAATCTTTCAACATAATATTTCATTTCATCTTGTTCATCTTTCTCTTGTTGATTTAAAGTGTTAAAGTTTTATTTTGTTTAGTTTGATCTTCAAAAGTAAGTGGGTTTTGTGTTTTTATTGTTTTGGGTTGATGATTATGATTAGTGGATGATTAGTGGTTAAATTGGTTTAAGTTTTGGTTAAAAACTTGGTGATTTTGGTTAAATTCGTTCTTGGTTGTCCTACTGTTCTTCGAGTTCTTCATCTACCCAGATTTCGGATCAACAGCAAGTATTCCGAACCAACGTTTTCCTGAAATTGTTCCGAATCAGTTTGTTCATCCGGAATAATAAATATTCCGGATGAGTAGTATATTCCGAATCAGTTTTTCAAATGTTCCGAATGAAGGTCTATGATTAAATATTCCGGATCAATTTTATTCCGAATCAGTTTCCTATTTTTTATTCCGAGTCAAGCAATTTGTTAAAATTGTTCCGAACCAAATTTTCTTTCTTTATTCCGAATCAGTTTTGTTCCGAATCAGTGTTATTCCGGATCAATTTTATTCCGAATCAATTTTATTCCGAATCAGTGAAAACATTCCGAATCAGGCAAATGTTCCGAATCAGCAAATGTTCCGGATAAACATATATTCCGAATAAAGGAAATCTACCGAATGAAGCTTTTGTCCAAATGTTCCGAATGAAGGTTTGTATTCCGAATGAAGCATATGTTCCGAATAAAGGTTCCTGTTTAGTATATTCCGGATCAAGCATAAACATTCCAAATCAGTGATTTTTTCTGAGTTTAGGTATTTAACTGTTTTATTTTAATTCAAGTTTTATTTTTATTAATTACTTTTAATTAATTGCTTTTAGTTTATCTTTATTTACTTCACGCATTTACTTTTTTAGTAGAATAGAAAACCAAACCCTTTTTTTAGTAACCAAGAACAACTATTCCACTTTGAGCCGTGATCAATTCGAGAAGATACCGAGAATTAAATTGAACCCAACAAAATCTGTGTATCAATGGACTCACGTTGTAACAATAGGGGCGGCGATGATGATTAATATGTCTTGTGTTTACGTGTTGTCTATTTGAATATTGGTTTGGGACAATAACTTTGTTAAGTTGTTAAGTCTGTAACTAGTTTCCCTTTTCCAGTTTCTTTTTGTAGTTCTTTATTGTACATTTTTGCTTGTATATAATGAAAAAGTGTTACCTTTTATATCTTACGTTTGTTTTCGCACAAACCCCTTTTATATGAGTCGGGAATTGTATGATTCATATATGAGTCACTCTGACTCATATATGAGTGAATCATGTATGAGTCACATGACTCATGTATGAGTCACATGACTCATGTATGAGTCACATGACTCATGTATGAGTCATCTGTTACACAATCATATGAGTCACTGACTCATGTATGAGTCAGACTGACTCATGTATGAGTCACACTAATCATGTATGAGTCATGTGTTAAAAAAGGTAGGTAGTTTCTGAAACTTCCAAGCATGTCCCAATGTCCATATTGGCTTTTATTATCACTGATGGACACTCTTGGAAACACATGGTAACAACTCATTTCTAAAACTTGACAATACATTCCAACATTCATAACACTTTCAAATGTCAGATGATTAACACTCCTTCGGTGTAAAAGCAAAAAACTTGTTAATACACATTCTAAGCCTCCTGAATAGTACTCGTGTCCTAGCTGATGATGAGCATCCCCTTGAGTAATTGTTTGATGACAACCCATGTAGGATGTTTGTTGCAAATAGACATCCTTATTATTACTCTGAAGTTTCCGAAAAGTCGAAATTGCAGCTCCATCAAGTCCCCGATAGAGTCAACAATAATCAAGCTTCTACAATAGATGAAACAAACAATCTTTGATTTCATATATTACAATACCAAAAAACTTTGTGATAAACAATCTAAATGTTTCCAGCCAATTGTAATTAGGAGATTGATAGTAAGTAGCAACTATCTTAGCAATTACATTCTTTTTCAATACTATTCAATAATTACACATGATTGTGGATCAGTGATAGATAGTATACAATAGTTACAAACTAGGCTTTGGTGTACTATTAGCATATGTTACACAATCAGATAAAACTACAGTTCAGGTATTGATATTTTATATGGCTCATGTATGAGTCACAATGACTTATACATAAGTCACTGTGACTCATACACGAGTCACTGTGACTCATACACGAGTCACTGTGACTTATACATGAGTCACTGTGACTCATACATGAGTCACCAACTAAATTTGGCACAAAACTATGATTTTGTTACAAAGATATTACCTGCATTGACAACTACATTTTCAGAAACATCAGCATCGGCAACTACATCTTCATTAACATCGCCATTAATCTGACTCATATATGAGTCACAGTGACTCACACATGAGTCACTGATGAGTCACCATGATTTTGTTACAAAGAAGCTATATTATTACCCGCATAACAAAAAAGAGTTACATATGTATAGTTTCATATATGAGTCACCGTGACTCATATATGAATCACAACGACTCATATATGAGTCACAACGAATCATATATGAGTCAGCATGACTCATATATGAGTCACGGTGACTCGTGTATGAGTCACAGCGACCCATATACGAATCATAACCCCAGTTCAGTAATTATAAGTCTTACTTCTGTAATCAGTTTATCATCTACAAAAATCGACCATACTTCAATAAAAATGCTCATTCGTAAATAAAAACATGCTAAATCACATGTAACTTTCATTGTGCCATTTCATCAAACACATGATGTACATCAAATATCATAACATGTGTGTTAATGCAATGATGCCTAAAAACGTTTCTTGCATTTTTCGGTCTCGCTTTGTATTGATTACGATAATATGTAAAAACAAGCATTTACGAAAACAATAAAAAACAAATTCTTGAGTTCAAGTATTTTTCATTTCAACCATTATCACTTAAGGTATGAACAAACAAGTAATTATACTAATTAAGTGATTAAGAATTTAATCTTTTCTTAAAACTCACTTTTTATTAAGTGTGACAAAGTTTTATTATTAAACATTCTTTATAAGAAAATTTTTTATTAAATTAATTATTTGAAAATTTGAAATTTGAAAATGGCATATTCTATATTGGTTTGGAATATCCTTTTAGGATATTTTAATCCCCAGATTCGATCCAACCCACTAAAAGACAAAAGGGAGCGGACTCTACGCTGGCGGTTCCTTAGCGCCTACGGCGGTTCCTTATCGATAAGGAACCGCGGGCCGCAACAAAGAACCGCGGGCAGATATAGCCGTTGGACATTTGTCTTATAAATAGTGGACCATTCTCAGACTTTCAATCCACCTCTTTTGCACATAAACTTTCAGATTCTTACATACTTCTTAAATCACTCAAATCCTTGATCATTTTTTTGATTACTACTTGTTTAGAAGTGAATCTTTCTCCTCACATCTTTTCCTCTCAAAGTGTAAAGAGAAGAACACTATCATTGTTGAAGTGTCGTATCTACCTCAAAGATCCATTGAAGATCAAAACTTACTTATTCATTGTTGTGTCATTGTTGTGAAGATTCAAGTAGTTGTATCTATTTGGAAGTTGTGTATGTGTTAGGGTTAATACTTAGTCCTCAAAGTATATTGGTGTAGATTGGTACTATATAAGATTAGGGCTCGACTTTTAGCTTAGAGTCGGAAATTGGTTAAGCGACGTTGTGTACGGTTTCTCCACCTTAAGGAGCTTGTTGATTAGTGAACTCTCGAGTAAGGAGTACTCGAGGAGTGGAGTAGGAACGAGGAGTGAGCTTTGTTGCCGAACCACTATAAATCCTTGGTGTTTGGTTTGATCTTTCCTTCCCTTATCTCTTTACATTCTTTATTCTTTATACTTGTGATTATTAGTTTAGTTACATTCATTATTCTTTATACTTGTGATTATTAGTTAGTTGCACTATACCTTGTTCATATTGTGCATAAGAAGGTTTCACATAAATACTCAAGCTTAAGTTTTTGAAAAAGGATTTTTAAAACCAAACTTTAACAAGAAAATTTAAGAAACTATTCACCCCCCTTCTAGTTTCTACAATTGGTATCAAAGAGTGGTTGCTCAAGACTTTTTAAAATATATTGTATTTTAAAACTTGAATCGATCTATGGATTCCAACAAGTATTTAGAAGGGCAATCCATGCAAAGAACACCTTTTTTTGAAACCGATAGTTTTATTTATTGGAAAAATAGGTTTGAGACTTATGTGAAATCAAAAGAATTAGATCTTTGGCATGTTATTACCAATGGTGACTTTTTACGATTTCAATATAATGAAGTTTCTAAAAGTAAGGAGATAGTTACTTTTGATAAAGCTAATGATGATACTAAAAGAAAACTTGCTAAAAATAATGAGGCTAAAATGGTGATTTATAATGCTTTACCAAAGAAAGAGTACGAAAGGATTCTTATGTGTGAAACCGCTAAAGACATTTGGAATACTCTTTTAGTAACCCACCAAGGTAATAGCCAAGTCAAAGAAAGTAAAATCGATCTTCTTCTTCAAAAATATGAACAATTTGTCATCTTAGAAGATGAAACCATATATAGTGCATTTGCTAGATTTAACACTATTATTACTAGTCTAAAAGCACTTGATGAAGGTTTTTCTAGCAAGAACAATGTTAGGAAGTTTCTTAGGGCGTTGCATCCAAAATGGAGAGATAAAGTCATGGCGATTGAAGAATCAAAGGATCTCGCCAAATTATCACTCGGTGAACTCATTGGTAACTTGAAGGTTCATGAGATGATAATTTTGAAGGACTCGAAAATGGTGAAAACTAAGAGTGAAAGAAAGTATCTTACACTTAAAGCCAAGAAGGCACAAAGTGATCATGAAAGTTCCTCGGATAGTGATGATGAGGAATATGCCTTGGCGGTTAGAGATTTTACGAAGTTCTTCAAAAGACGAGGTCAATACGTGAGGCAACCAAACAACGACAAGAAACGACGTGAGGCAACCAAACAACGACAAGAAACCCTTCTCCAAAAACTGATTTGCCAAAGACGATAAAGGTGATAGGAAATGTTTTAGATGTGGTGATCCAAATCATTTCATTGGTGATTGTCCTAAGCCTTCACACGACAAGAACCACACGATGTTCGTTGGAGGTTCATGGAGCGATAGCGGTAAAGATGTTGATGACAACCCCAAAGATGAGAAGTGTCTCATGACTCACACTTTTAAAGAGGTACTTTCCGAAACCGAGTATTATAGCAATAATTGTTCTTCTCAAGATGATAGTGAATTAGAAGGCCAATACAATAATTTGCATAAGCTTAGTCTAAAATTTATTGAAAAGAACAAAGTGCTCAAAGTGCTAAAATCAATTAGAACTAGGCTTGAAAAAGAGATTAATGAGCTAAAAGAAAAATTAGCTAAGCTTGAGAAAAATAAAGAAATAGACCTAGGATGCTTAAAATGTGAAAACCTTAGGCAAGAAAATGAAAACCTTAAGAGCACCTCCATTAGAATTGAAAAGTTCATGAGAGGTACTAATGCTCTTGATGATATGTTAAACAAACAAATTCATTCTAAGGAAAAACTTGGGTTAGGATATAACACTAATGAAGCATCAACTAGTAAACCAAAACAAGTTAGGTTTTCAGAAAAACAGTCCCCTGCACGCGGTGCTCCAATATATGGGGCGGTTCCTTATCGCTATGGAACCACCAATGGAGTTATGGAACCGCGTCTAGACGATGAATTTTGTGAAAATCCTGAACTTTCTGAAAAGTCAATTTTAGGTGAAGGACCAAAACATATTCTTATTAACAAGGTCAAAGTACCTATAATGCAAAATCCTACTCTAGATAAATTTTACAAGCCCTTGAGTAAACCTCTAATGGGAACTAGAAACTTATCTAGACAAACATCTACTCCTCCAAGAGTACGAAATGAATCTAAACCTAGAAGTAGAACACCTACGCCAAAAAGAGATGATCATGCTAAACCACGACCTAGGAGTAAAACCCCAACACCTAGGAAGAATAATAATAATACTAGATCAAGATCAAAGACACCTAGGAAAAACTATGGACAACAAAATGGCCATATGAATTGGAATAATTTTCAAAAACAATATTTTTGCTCATGGGGAATGTCTCCTTCATTCATGCATCCTAACCAAATGCAAGGGATGTTTGGAACTAACAATTTTGGACCCATGAGATATTCGGGAAAATGTTTGATCTTGTGTGTTGTTACCTAGATATGCTTGGGAATCGATGTAGAGCCCGACGAGTGGATTAAGGATAGTGGTTTTTCTAAACACATGACGGGTAATCGAAGTTTGTTCTCACACTACAAATCATATGATGGAGGTAACGTTACATTCGCTAGTAATAGACGTGGTAATATCATTGGCAAAGGTACGGTCTCTCTTGAGTCTATGACTATAGATAACGTAGAGCATGTAGATAACTTAGGTTTTAACCTTCTAAGTATAGGTAAAATTTGTGACAATAAGTGTAAGATCATATTTTCGGAATATGACAGTGAAATCGTAAAAGATGGAAAAGTCATTAGAAAAGGTGTTAGAAAGCATGGGGCTTTATGTCATGAAGGTTAATAGGAAGTCAAACGACAAATTATGTCTAGCAACTTTATATGATAGTTCTACTCTTTGGCATAGGAGATTAGGTCACGCTAATATGCGTTTAATTCAATCTTTAGTCTCTAAGGAGTTGGTAAGACACCTCCCCAAGATGAAGTTTAATAGTCACTTTTGTGATGCTTGCAAAATTGGGAAGCAAGTTCACTCAAGTCACAAAGCCAAGAATTTGGTTTCGACCTCTCGGTGTTTAGAGCTCCTACATATGGATCTCTTTGGACCTTCCGCCATACGGAGTTATGGAGGTAACCTTTATACCCTAGTTATAGTTGACGACTACTCTAGATTCACTTAGACTAGATTTTTGGCGTCTAAAAATGAAGCTTTCGATCACTTCGAAACCTTTAGTCGAAGAATTCAAAATCAACTAGGATGTTCAATTGTCTCTATTAGGACGGATCATGGTAGGGAATTTGTTAATGAAGTGCAATTTGGTGCCTTTTGTGAAGCTCATGGTATTACCTATAACTTCTCAGCTCCTCGCACTCCACAATCAAATGGGGTAGTTGAAAGGAAGAATAGGACCATCCAAGAGATGAGTAGGACGATGTTAAATGAGCAATCCTTGCCTCAAAAATTTTGGTGCAATACCGTGGACACATCGACTTACATTCTCAATCGAATTCTTATTCGACCTTTTCTAGGAATGACCCCCTATGAGATTCTTAAAGATAAGAAGCCCTCATTGGAATACCTTAGGGTGTTTGGAAGCAAGTGCTTCATACTCAACACCAAAAACTACCTTACAAAGTTTGACCCAAAGTCTTACGAAGGTATCTTTTTAGGTTATTCTCAAACTAGCAAAGCCTACATAGTCCTCAATAGAACCTCGGGTGTAATTGAAGAATCAGTTAACGTGACATTTGATTAAACTCCACCTTCATCTAAGACACCACCTTTGGTAGATGATGACTTAGATGAAATAGACATAGTTAATGCCAAAGATGTTAGAAACATAGGAGTTGAAGACCTTAGTGTTGAAAAGGGAGTAAACATTAAGGAGTCTAAGGATCATGCTCTTGATAACGTCATAGGTGAATTAAATCAAAGGACCCTAAGATCTCAAGTCCAGAATCAAAGTAACTTCTTTTGTTTCGTCTCCTTGATTGAACCAAAGAATGTTAAAGAAGCTTTGACGGATGAGAGTTGGATCATCGCTATGCAAGAAGAATTGAATTAATTCATTTCTAATGACATTTGGGAACTTGTTCCTCAACCTAGAAGTTCAACCATCATAGGAACTAAATGGGTATATAGGAATAAGTTAGATGAGAATGGTGTTGTGTCTCGTAACAATGCTAGACTTGTAGCTCAAGGCTATAATCAACAAGAAGGTATTGATTATGACGAGACATATGCACCCGTAGATAGATTAGAATCCATTAGAATCCTCTTAGCTTACGCTTGTGCTTTAGACTTTAAGCTTCAACAAATGGATGTAAAAAGTGAATTTCTTAACGGTTTGATCAGTGAGGAGGTATATGTGGCTCAACCTCTCGGCTTCATTGATTTTGAGAAACCGAATCATGTCTACAAGCTTAAGAAAGCTCTTTATGGTCTCAAACAAGCACCTAAAGCTTGGTATGATAGACTTAAAGCGTTTCTTGTAAAACATGAGTATACCATGGGGATGGTAGACAATACACTCTTTACAAAGAAGAAAGGTTCTCACCTCATTATCGTACAAATATATGTTGATGACATTATATTTGGTTCAACTTGTCAATCATTATGTGATGACTTTGCCAAAATCATGCATGACGAGTTTGAAATGAGTATGATGGGAGAACTTAACTTCATTTTATGACTCCAAATTAAACAAATAGACGATGATATTTTCTTTAATCAATCCAAGTATGTTAAAGAAATGCTAAAGAAATTTGGATTAGAAGACTCTAGACCTATGAAGACCCCTATGGCCTCGGATACTAAACTCACGTGGATGATGATTGTGAGTCGGTAGACAACACCAAATATAGAGGTATGATTGGTAGTTTGTTGTACCTAAAAGCAGGTAGACCGGATATCATGTTTAGTGTTTGCCTTTGTGCTCGCTTCCAAGAGGCTCCCAAAACCTCTCACCTTGAAGCGGTTAAGCGTATCTTCCGATACATTAAGGGCACTATACATTTAGGATTATGGTATCCAAAAGGTACCGGCATAGAAACCATTCTCTACGCGGACTCGGATCATGCGGGAGACTATGTGGACCGAAAAAGTACTAGTAGAGTTTGTACCTTCATGGGTTGTTGTTTAACTTCTTGGTTCTCCAAGAAACAAACCTCTCTTGCTATATCCACCACGGAAGCCGAGTATGTGAGTGCCGGTAAAGCTTGTCAACAAGCTCTATGGATGAAACAAGCGCTTGTTGATTACGGGATTTCTCCTGATGATGTTCCCATCATGTGCGACAACAAGGGTGCAATAGACCTTAGAAAGAATCCCGTGCAACATTCGCGAACTAAGCACATAGAGATTCGCCACCATTTTCTTAGGGATAATGTTCAAAAGGGGAACATTTTGATAGAGAAGGTATCCTCGGTAGAAAACTTAGCCGATATCTTCACTAAGCCACTTAAGAGGGAACCTTTTAATTACTTGCGTCTAGGTCTAGGCTTAATGGAACATATTCCTTAATTGTGCATTCTTATTATCTTTTATCTTTTGAGTCTTTTCTTTCTTTGACTTTTTAAGTTTAATAAACTCTTTTTGGAAAACTTCTCTTTTTTTTCAAAATTCTTAAAGCTTCTGTGAAAATGGTTGAGAAATGTTTTTGCATTGTTAATTCAATCTAAAAACGTTTTTCAAAGCTTCTTGCTATTCATAATGAGCTTACATAATTCATATGTATGGGTCTCTCAAATATAGCAAGAACAAAAGAGAACTATGGAGGATCATTGTGTCATGACCTTGTGTCTAGTTCTACACACCTCCTACATTGATTTTATTAAAAAATCTATGTATTTTGGTCAAAACCTTGTTTGGTGAGCTCTTGTGTGTTTTCTTTGTCTGTCTTTGCTTCTTAGCATATCCCCATGATTAGTTAGACTAGAAAAATAGGATTTGCTGAATTGGAAAATCCTCCCTCATCACCAAACTCAACCCACTGTGGGTGGTTCTTTATTGAAACCGCGGTTCACCAGTGATAAGGAACCGCCGTGTAAGCTAAAGAACTGTGCCCAGTACCTCAATTTTCGGGCATTCCTGAAACTCCAAATTTGCTCCAACACTTTTTGGAATCTTTGTTTCAACCCTTTGACCACCCACAAATTATCTTGGACTTTCTCTATATAACCCTAAGCATTTTGCATTTTTTCTCAAAACAAAATGTCTTATTCCCCAAATAAAAGCTTTGATTCTCTTCCATTCTCTCCAATTGCTTTCAACCCCAATTCACCCAAGAACACTCAAAATCCCATCTCTTTTCCTTCTAAAAATGGTGATTGTGGAACTTCTTATCTTCCACCTCTAGCCTTTAGTGTTCTACCTCCTTCACATGATAATGTCATGCATCATGGAACATATTGTCAATGTTGTCAATATCAAGATCTTGCTATGGCTCACATCTATGAGGAGTTGAATTACATCAAGAGTCTCTTAGTTAAACCTCCGCTTTACTATAATTATGAGATCTCTACCAAGCCACCACCACCTCCTTCCGCCACTACCTTGTCTTTTATCTAAGCATTGGTTGCTTCTCTTCAAGACATCTAGTTCAAGCAAATCTTACAGTTCTAGCTTAACTATGATTAGATTTATGATTTTTATTTTGGCTTGTGGTCGTGTCTCATACATCTTTGTATGATTTATTTCCTTCTATCTTTTATCATGTTTTCTTTTAACATGACTTATCTTGGATCTTTTGTTTCTTATTTTTTTGTGATATTTGCTATATCTTGTTGGGTGTCTCTTCTCTTCTACTAACCCTTATATGTAGCTTGTCACCTTATTTTGATTTCTTGTTGCCCCAAGCAAGGGGGAGTAAGCACCAAGGGGGATCATTTGCAAAGTCCGGTTCTTTTCTTCTTCAAAGACTTTTGCAACCTTTTTGCTTCGACAAAGGGGGAGAAATGATAAAATCGTCTTCGAAAATCTTGTTTTATTATATGATTAAGTTTATGGATTGTCGGAATAAAAAAGGGGGAGATTGTTAATGCAATGATGCCTAAAAACGTTTCTTGCATTTTTCCATCTCGCTTTGTTTTGATTACGACAATATGTAAAAACAAGCATTTACGAAAACAATGAAAAACGAATTCTTGAGTTCAAGTATTTTTCATTTCAACCATTATCACTTAAGGTATGAACAAACAAGTAATTATACTAATTATGTGATCAAGGATTTAATCTTTTCTTAAAACTCACTTTTTATTAAGTGTGACAAAGTTTTATTATTAAACTTTCTTTTTAAGAAAATGTTTTATTAAACTAATTATTTGAAAATTTGAAATTTGAAAATGGCATATTCTATCTTAGTTTGGATTATCCTTTCAGGATATTTTAATCCCCAAATTCGATCCAACCCACTAAAAGACAAAAGGGAGCAGACTCTACGCTGGCTGTTTCTTAGCGCCTACGGCAGTTCCTTATCGATAAGGAACTGTGGGCTGCAATAAAGAACCGCGGGCAGATATAGCCGTTGGACATTGGTCTTATAAATAGTGGACCATTCTCAGACTTTCAATCCACCTCTTTTGCACATAAACTTTCCGATTCTTACATACTTCTTAATCACTCAAGTCCTTGATCATTTGCTTGATTACTACTTGTTTAGAAGTGAATCTTTCTCCTCCTATCTTTTCCTATCAAAGTGCAAAGAGAAGAACCCTATCATTGTTGAAGTGTCGTGTCTACCTTAAAGATCCATTGAAGATCAAAACTTATTTATTCATTGTTGTGTCATTGTTGTGAAGATTCAAGTAGTTGTGTCTATTTGGAAGTTGTGTAGGTATTAGGGTTAATACTTAGTCCTCAAAGTATATTGGTGTAGATTGGTCCTATCTAAGATTAGGGCTCAATACTTCGTTTTTAGTTCGTTTTCTCGGTCTTATCGAATTGATTAAACGTTTCAAGCTTGACTTGATTGTGTTTGGTGTATAATAGTGTATTTGGTATTTAAGCTACTTTGACACAAAGCACTTAAAAAGTAAAAAATATTATCTATCTACATAGACGTACTAATCTAAAAACATTTAGCAAGTACGACATTTAAATGCTCAAAGTATAAAATGTAAAATGCAAATGTAACAAACTATTTAACAAATGTATCAAACTAACAATTTTTTACAAAATTCTAACAAACTTTTTAACAAAATAATTTTTATAAAACTAGAATGAAAATCTATTAAAAATTCTATATTTTTTATGAGAGTAAAGTCTAAATTTTGAAAAGTCTAACTTTGTGATTAGAAAATCACACCTAACACAAAGGCTTCTACCTAATGGATTTATGAGAAAAATTATTATCTAAACTAACACTAGTACAAACTAATCCAAATAAACTAGACCCAATATATATAGCTAAAATCCAATCAGTTTAAAAGCCTATAAAACTCAACTTGCCTAGTTACCATATTGAAGATTCAATGCCTTTTCTAAAAGAGGACCAAAATATTACGAATAAAATGCCAGGCAGCAATCAATTCCAAAGTTAAGCAAGGTCTGACACAAACTAATTTTATGGCAAACTGGTTTTTTTACTATTTAATTGTTGACTTTCTAATGAAACAAAATGTTGCCAATGTCATTCTAGTGTATAAATGCTTGTAATAAAAACTCTTAATACTGACTACTCTATCACATAGACATCAACAATTTCATTAGTAGAATTGCACAAAAAAATGGAATGCTATACTTTTTGAAACAAATACCACAAAGTGAGAACAATATAGTAATGAATAAACATCAACAGTTATAGCACATTTAAACTACTGTCCCAAACATTCTGATAAAGACAAGTCACAAACTTGAAAAAAAACAATACAGTATCAATCAAGTAAATGCAGAAAACTAAAAACAAGAATTTAGTAACATTCAACAAACCATTTAAAGCATATTGCATCTAGAATTTACACAACACTCATCTAATTATCAGATAACAAACATTTCTCATCCATCAATTGACAAACAAGCATATTTACACTAATCATTACACTACATAAACGAAATAGTAGATTTACACTAAAATATGCAGAAAAATAACACGTGCTTAACCACGGGTCTCAAGGCCTCAGTTGACGGAGAAGCGGAGCGCTGAGCTCGCTTAAAACCAACCACACCGAAAACGAGATGACAATGACATGCTATCTGTGAATCCTTTTCTGAACTGAAAACATGATCTGCCAACTGATTTGCTACTCCTACTGTATAAGCAAATCCTAACAGAAACTTTCAACCTGAAACGTGCAAAACAAAACCTGCAAAACAGATAAATCCTAACAAAATATGTGCACTACCTGAAACTTTCAACCTACAACTACCTTGGATGAACAAAACGAATACACTACCCTACACTGAGTTAACGCTGATAACATTCAAGTCTTACAAAATCTACAAACTAATAAACTGATAGGAATTGACTCGATTAACAGAAGCTTAAAAACTTGAACAGCTTAACTCCCTCAAAAACTAAACTGAATTAGAAATTTAAAAGAATGAAAAATGGAAGAAAAAGTTGAAGTAGAAAGCTGGATTTCCTTAATGGAGAAAATCAGTTACATCTATAACAGAATAGTAAAAACACATTTTACGACTATAATGAACACCATAACTAACTAGAAAACAGGATTGAGAATGAATGAGAAAATTTTATGATCTACTCCTAAAACTACAACTTCATTACTTTTGATTGCAAAAGCTAAAGGATAACAATCTCAACATCTAGCATAAGCTCGAAAACTTGAAGCTTAACATAATAACTGCTATTAAAACTCAGCAATCAAGAACTAGTTAACGATGATAAGCTCAAGACACTCATTTAACTTTGGTTGAAAGTAGAGACTAAATTCACAATGAAGAAAACAAGTTTAAGCTCAAAGACAACATATAAGCTCGTTTGAGCTTATAGAACAGTATTATAAGAATAAAGAAGTAATTGCAGACTTGTAAAAGAAATCTTGATTGTTCATTAATGGAGAAAACAATTAAAAGTTCAACAGAATCATAACCAACTAAGAACTGAATGAATTCTACTCATAACTAACACTAACTAACTAATTATCTAAATGTGTGTAATCTACACCTAAGCTAGCCGTCTTGAATGAGGTCTTCCTTCAGTATTTATAGACGTCAAAAAGAGGTGGTGGTGATGTGTCTTGTCCAATCATCTTCTTCCACGTGTAAATACGAGGATTAGATCGTTCTTCCTGCCAAACCCAAATTGGGCGTGTAGAATCTTGATAACCTATGAATCTATGAAGTGGGTTGATGTTTTCTAGAGAGAGAAACTAGAGAGAGAAAGTGAGAGAGAAACTATGTGATTTTTATTAGAATGAAACTAGGAAATGAACAACAACCAACCCCTTTCCATGGTGGAAAGGGGTATTTATATCCAAGGCCTTATTTGGACTTGGGCCGGCCCATGACAAGCCCATGGGCCGGTTTCTTACTTAACTAAATAAGTAACACTAACTACGAGCTATTACAACATTAATAATATTGTGGAGTGACCGATACTTCTAATATACGTAAAAACGTATTTCTAACAATCTCCCCCTAAGGGAGGTCACTCCACGTTTACAAAGTTCTAAACCTAGCATACTATACTAAGTCTTTGTTCTTCAGCTCGTAGTCTTTTCTTCTTTCTTTTTGTTGCGAATATTTTGATTTGATCTTTTAGGCTTTGACTTGAGAGCATTGTTCTTTTGGCCTTTCACGTGCGATCTTTGCCTTCTTGTGAAACTTTCCTCCTCGTGACTCCATGTTCCACACACTTATGTCTTTTTGTTGAATTCTCGAAAGCTTCAGAGTTTGGTACAGCGGAAGACTTCATTTTGCACTTTCTTGAATTTTGCTGAACTTTGATGCAGAAAAACATAAGCATGTGGGAACGACTTCTACAGGTACACCGCAACGCCACCGTCTTCAACTGGTACACAGCAACGCCACCGTCTTCAACAGGTACACAGCAACACCATCGTCTTTAACTGGTACACAACAACGACACGAATAAAATGGCTTTGACATTTTATTCTAATTCGGTAGCATTTTACCTCCGGTCGGTGAAGACCGTTGGACGATATTAGATATCGTACCCGTGACGGATAGTTTCAATTAAGTAACTTCCTGACAGGATTTCGCGGGTAAACCCGTTCTCTTTATTCGACCGTCCAAAGCTGACTGCGAACATAAAGAGTGAATCACTTGGATAAATTATCCTTGTGATTTGAAGCCGTCAATTCATGAAACCTGGAACAAGTGAATTTCAATTAAGATTTTCACCATCGTTGCTTTCCAGTTATCACGAGCTCAATTCATAAAGAATCTTGTACGTCACCTACCAAGTGCTGTTTGATGTTAACACTAGAAGGATTTCCACTCGTCACTATGATCAATAAAGAGTCACTCTGAGTGTTCTGGCAAGATCATATGATAATGCGTAGAGGCCTGGAACGAGTTTAAGTTCAATTAAGAATTAAACCACTGTTTCTTTCCAGTTTTTCACAAGATTGGTTCTAAAAGAACCGCACGTGTAACCTACCATGAGCTTGTTTGATGTTGGCTCAAGCAAGATTTCCATCTTCATTGTAATACTTACGTATTACTCAGATGTTCTAGCAATATTACAGGAATACTGCGTAGGACTCATGAAAATCTCTTACTTTTCACAGTGTGTGAGAAAGCAAGGAATAAATGGAAAGTGTCCTAATGAGACTTTTGATGATCTCTTGGCTCTAGACTCGATAGTGCGTTTTGATTTAGTGAGCGATGGCTGGAGAGGAGTGCCACCTTTTCAATACTAGTCTATTCGGAGTGAATAAACCAATAGATAACGTGTTAATCTCCGTGTGATTAAAACAAATACCTTTTGAGAGATATTTGAGTTAGCTGGGAAGGGTTGTGCATTGCATCACTGGGTCCATGATGTCTTTCTTCAATATCGAGAATCATTAACAAAAATGACCTCAATAGCATATGTATTGACCCGGTTTCTGCCTAAAGTTGTAAGGAGGGCTTCTTTCTTTACACCCTTTATCTTTACAATTCTTTTTCATTCTTCAACCCCTTCAATGCTTACCAATACGTCATAACTAGCACCTTGTTGTGATTGTTCCAGTGCTAGCTTAAGTACTTGGTCGGCATTCAGCTACGTTTACAATCTTTCTCCATCTTTCCTAGGACTTCTATTTCTATCTAGGGAATTGTCCTTGGGAAGATTCCATCGGCTCTGATGAATCATTGGACTAAACCTATTCCTACCACCCTTTTGTCACCACATTCGTCGTGAATTAAACGTGTTTTGGGAAAGTATAGCCATCATGAAAAATCCTTGAAAAATCACCTAAGGTACTTGTGATATTGAAATCAAAAGTTTTGTACCTTAGGTGTTTTTGTTCATCAAAAACGCTCCCCCTTAACACGTGCTTTACACATATTAAGTTGGATAATCGTTAAGTCTTTTTCATCTTTTAGCCACGTATCATTTAAATCTCCTTAATCCCATTTTTCTCCCCTTATCCAAAATGTTAACCATTAATATTTTGGATATTGAATGGATTAACCGGTCTTTGGGTAAAAATGAAATCGATGTTTGGCCATTGAACATGTTAATGCTCCCCCTTAAATTAATAAGGGATAGTTGTAGTGCTTTAGTATGATATATTTTGAAAGATTTAGAATCTCGTGAGAAATTCTTGAAAAATTATCATACCTTAACACTACATCAAGCCGTAAAAGCACAATATTCACAAATATACATATTCACAATTAAAAACCAATATAAAGTGGACCTGAAATGTACGACCCATTAGATGGATCGTTGCAGTAACTTGTGGTGTACTCCATATGGTCTACCACCAACGAATCTTTCTAAACTCCTCATCAATCTACGTTCACGGAGCTTTTGATCAATCTTCTTGATCACATACTTCGCCATTTACCGATAACCCTGATGCCAATCCTCAGTCATCTCTGGTAAAGTCCCACCCGAATTGAGATGATCCAACTTTCCTCTGACGTAGATGAGAGTCCCATCACTGTACTTATAAAGCTCACCCACCCTCATAAACTTCATTAACCCTCGACTGTTCAAGTAGAAAATCCCGCAATTCGGAACAGAAATGCCGGTATAGGGACATCTGTTGACATGTTGAGGTAACACTTGATTCACTGGACGGGTTAGGTTAAGCTTCCTTTGGTAACTTTCGACTCCCAACTGAAGATCTTAAACTCGTTTCTTGATAACAACGCTTCGTGTGAACATACGAAGTGCTGTATTCAAGGCAATGATGTCTTCACGAGGAATATGGGTGAGTTGATCACGGGTCATCATAAGCAACATATCTTCGATATCCTCAAGGCGAATGATAGAAAAATCTCCCTGCTGGATTTTGTATTCTCTGTCATCCTCCCTCTTCAGACGAATCTCCGTCACATGATAATAGCCATTCTTGTCTTCAGTTTTCAGCCCTAAAATGCTGGAGATGCGAATATCGGATCTAACGTTGCTTCCTGAATTGGCTAAGCAGCAACCCCTGTACGCCCTTCGGACTCGTTCGTCCCAATGAGATGCACCTATAACAACATACATATCATAATTACGAGTTACCCGTGGGACCCAGAGTCGGTTTACCTTTTCTTCGATCCAGGGTATTGTCCCCCAGTTGGCAGCTTTCAGCAAGGTCAGGGAGGTTGCGTACTTTGATGAACCCTTGAGGAGATACTCAAGATCATAAGTGACGAAGAAGTCGAGAGCAATATGATTATCTTGAGAAGGATCAAGTGGAGGTGGAGCTCTTTCTGATTCATGGAGGCCTGGCCTTTGAACGGTGTTAAGAGCTTTCAGGACCTCGTCAGCATAATACTCGAACTCCATTCGGGTTAACCTGGTTTTGGCGCGAATTCTCTTATCCTTTAGAGCTCTCTTTACCAACGACGGAGTGACCGAAGATTTATACTCATGAGCCAGAAATGCACACAATTCAATCGGACTGCGGATACGGAGATATAAAACATCTCTGTCAGCATCTGTGATTGGATCATATTGCGCCGCTGCCGTGATCTAAGCCTGTGGTGGTGCAGTCTCGTCAATCTCTAACGTGTCTGGCCAGTCCCGTGTGCTTGACTCAGGAACAGTAGATTGTGGTTCTTGTTGTAGAGGAGTAGAGACATGAACACGTGCTGGTTCTGATTCAGGCATCTCGGCGGTGTCATGAACAGGCGAGTGTTGTGCAGCTTCAGGTTCAGTTACTGACTCTGCAATCACAGGAGCAACAACAACAAAACTAACAGGGTTAGTGGTAACAGGTATAGATACAGCAATAGATGTACCAGGAATCGATGACGCTGTAGTAGCATTCACATCGTGGCGCCACTTGGATCGTCTTGATTCCGTTGAAGTGGATTTTTCCTTTTTTGCAGCATCTTTCTTCGACTTGGTTCCAAAATTAGAAGGTTTCTTTGTGCTGGCTACCTTGTCCCCCTTTTTGGGCTGTGTACCATCATCATCCTCATCGTCATCCTCGTTGCTCCCCTTAGCACTCTCCTCATTACCATCACCACCATCATCACCATCATCATCATCATCCTCATCATCATCACCATCATCGTCATCGTCATCATCCTTTTCTTCTTCTTCGTCTTCTTCACCTTCTTCTTCCCCGTCACCCTCTTCTTGTTCACTTTCTTCCCTTTCTTCCTCAGGCAGAATGTGGTATGGTACCACACTTCCAAACGTTTTGAACAACCGATCATCCTCCATGATAGCATCATTCAGGGATTTGTAGAGAGCCCGTTGAATCCTAGATTTATCAAAAGATCCAAGTTCCCTCATACGAGCTTTGAGGATCTTCTTTAATTCAAAATCCGTCAAGTCATAAGCAATTTTGTAGGCGGATTCAGAAGGATTGGATGACTTGATCATCAAGTTATCAGCCGCGAGTGTCTTCAACTCATCACGCAGTTTTGGCATAATGGACTCAATGGATTCTTTCACTCTCTCTTCAACAGAAGCTTCAAGTGCTTCTTTTTGCTCCTTGTATTTATCCCTCATCGCTTGAAGTCTCGTGATACGTGCAGCATGCTTATCAGCCTCAGCCTGCTTAACCTGAGCTAGTTCTTCTGCATGAGCTTTTCGTGTTAACTCCATCTCTACAGCGAACTTAGCAAGCATCTCTTCTTCGGCTTTCTTAGATGCTTCTTCACTTTGAACTCGTCTATGTAGCTCTTTGCGAAGTTCATCCATCTCTCTTTTGTGATTATCCGTATGTTTATCCAACATTTCTGCCATTACAAATGCAGCCATTATAGACGATGCAGAGCTGCTCTGGGTTGGTTGAAGAGGCTCGGTTGTGACCACAGTACTGAGAATGGGAGTTATTGGAGGTGGAAAGAATGGTGTTGAAACCGGTCTAGTTGGTAAGGGTTGTATTGGTGGAGGTTGAGTTACTAAAGGTTGAGTAGGTACCATGATTGTAGGAGCGCCAGACTCATTTTCAACACTTGCTGAAACAGGGATGGATGTCTCCTTCGAAGTAGAATACCGTCCAGGTGATCCAAACTCATAAACATCCTCTGGCTCCTCGTACTCTTCTTCAATATTCATTTATGCACCCGAACCACTACCGCCCGTATCTCTCCTACTCCTTTCAATAGCTATCTTCATTGCTTTTCTCTCAGCCTTGTTAAGAGTAGGATCATCAACATCTTCTTCGTCACGGAGAACTAACTCATCAACCGTACCCTTTCCCTTCTTAGCCTCAGTCTTCTTCTTCTTGGTTTCGGGTTCAGGTAAAGCAGCTGGTTGCTTGCGTTTACCTTTACTCTTGACCGTAGTAGACGAGTCTTCTCCGGTCTGAAGGCTTGCTTTTAGCTTCTTGATTTCTAGCAGCAGTAGCTTGTAATCAGCAGAACCTTTAATTTTATCCGTCAGAAGATAATCGGGAATAGGACCAGGAATCACACCACCAGATGGTCCTTCATGCCTTAGATCTACAGTATGATCAGCCTCTTCAGTGTGATGACGACTTGTTGCACGCCTATCAATAGTAACATCATTCTTCATACAATAATTAATGATAAGCTTGATAAACCGAGGGTAAGGGAAGACATTAGTCTTCAGCTTCTTGTTTTGGAAGAGTTGAAAGGTGAATTCTTCCCATAACAACAATGCATAATCTGCATTTGCGCCTGTGTACATTCCATGGAAGATGTTCATTATTGGACTACGCAAAGCATCATGCCCAGATGTTTTCGGTGTAAGACATCGACTAAGAATACCCAAGATTGCTCTCCACGGTTGACCTACTTTAGCAGTGGTAAACTCAGACACAACTCGTATGTCAGGACATCCAAGAGCATCGAACAACTCCATAAGTTCGTCTTTGGTAGGATCCCTGGAAAATGACATACCTTTGGGTGTATCCCGAATGCCAAATATCTTACGGAAGTCTGAAACAGTAAGTGTCTGCTGCTTGTTGTCGAGAGTGAAGGTGATCTTGTTTGAAGTGCTTTCCTTGGTAGCCCAAAACTCATACATGTAATCATAAGGCATCGAGGCAGTACTCCTTACAGCATTCTTGAAATGAGAGTGATCAAGGATTGCTATGGCTACTTTGAATCCATGGTGAGTGGATTTTGAGACTTGCTTCAGCCGGTAATTGTTTGGTATGAACTTGAGTGTTCGTGCTTCGGCAATTGCTGCTGCTCTAGAGTCTTGGATTGCTTGTACTGTTGGATTAGTCATCGTATCTGCTTAAGATAAGACATGAAAGGTTGATGCACAAAAATATATAGATATGTATCATTATTACTTCTAAGCATAACACATTTCATAACACATTTCAACAAATACTTATAACAGGCAAATACTATCAATCCAACAACTCTTCATCCGGAACTTTCCTTCATTCGGAACTCTTCATTCGGAAGTCCTTCATTCGGAACTTCTTCATTCGGAAGTCCTTCATTCGGAACTTCTTCATTCGGAAGTCCTTCATTCGGAACTTCTTCATTCGGAAGTCCTTCATTCGGAACTTCTTCATTTGGAAGTTCACTCGGAACTTCTTCATTCGGAAGTTCACTCGAAACTTCTTCATTCGGAAGTCCTTCATTCGGAACTTTTTCATTCGGAAGTCCTTCATTCGGAACTTCTTCATTCGGAAGTCCTTCATTCGGAACTTCTTCATTCGGAAGTTCATTCGGAACTTCTTCATTCGGAAGTTCATTCGGAACTTACTTCATTCGGAAGTTCATCCGGAACTTCCTTCATTTGGAAGTTCATCCGGAACTTCCTTCATCCGGAAGTTCATTCGGAACTTCCTTCATTCGGAAGTTCGTTCGGAACTTCCTTCATTCGGAAGTTCGTTCGGAACTTCCTTCATTCGGAAGTTCGTTCGGAACTTCCTTCATTCGGAAGTTTTCAAGCTTTGTTCATCCGGAAGTTTTTTCAGCCATGTTCATCAGGAACTTCTAAACGCAGCCATAGAAGATTAATCTTGTCGCATTTGTGAATTCTAAGGCATTCTAAGGCAACTTAACATCTTTCTAATGATATTCCGCATAAAACCCACCTAAAACCTTAATCAATTAATCCTAAATAGGCAAACAAACCCTAAATCTGATAAAGTTTATTACCTGAATCAATTAACAAGATTTAATGATGAATTAGATGATTGATAAGTTAAAGATTGATGTTATTACCTTTTAAATCGAATAAAACGGATTGAATTGAGTAGAATGCGATTTGTGAAAGCTTGTGTGTGTTATCAATGGCGGAAAGTTAAACAGTGAAGAAGATAAAGTAAAAAGGGACGGGGGGTTTGTATTTGACTTAGGTCAAATTTTACCCATTTTCACTAATGACACCTTAAGTCCCTATACTTTTCTATTCTTTTCCTTTTTGGTTTATAACTCCTATTAGGCTAACATCCGTTAAGATACTTAACACTCGTTTAACTTAGCCAATTTAACCTTCACATAGCTTAAGCATCGCAACCTATTAGCAAATCTCCAAGATCTTAAAGCAATTCCTATCACATTGAACAAGCACAAGTCGTATTCTAAAGCAAGACCACTCATAAACCATTTAGCCAATTAATTTTCCACAAACACTTTTGAAAATCGTTTTGATGACGAAGATGATTTAATATTTTCTCCCCCTTAAACGATGACCCGTTTTCTATTTAAAGAGCTGTAGTCATTGTTTAAAGAGTCAAATATTGATGAAAGCATTTCCAATTAGTATCTTGAAAAAGATTGATTCGTGGTGTCAATAAGATTTATCTTATTTTGACAAATTAATGCACTGAGACGTACACTAATTCGTGTTAGACCAAGTTGTAAAGTAAACTTGATCCCTTTGCATGATTTGGCTTGTAAATCATGCCCGAGAAAATTAATTCCCGTTGTGAGCCAACGTTTTCCAAAGAAATACGTGACTTTAATATGAAAACCGGGTTGCAGTCTGAAATAACTACAAGCCATAATGGGCATGTTTTAAAAATGTACAACTTTTATACGGACTCTATTTATGGCACCGTGTCAATATTGATCGACATTTCTAAGGCCGTAAATATTACCGTACTAAAAGACATGCCCGTTTTAAAAACGAAAAATATTTTTGGTTTTTCTTGATTTTATAATTTTTATGGTTTTTGTAGGTTTTATATTTTTTATGGTTTTTGTTGGTTTTATATTTTTTATGGTTTTTGTTGGTTTTATATTTTTTATGGTTTTTCTTGGTTTTATATTTTTGTATTTTTCTTTTGTGGTTTATATATTTACTATAATATACATGATCACGAACAAAGGATACGCTTGAATAGTTTACCACCACTATTCAGCTGATTCTTCTGCCAATTCTTTGAGAGTCGCTGGAGTGAATGATTTCATGCCAAGCTTGTCGATCAAAAACTCGATTCGTCCTCTATCTAAGGCTTTGGTGAACATATCTGCCAGCTGATACTCAGTAGTGACAAAATACAGCTCGATCACTCCGTTCTCCACCTGCTCTTTAATGAAATGGTAGCGAATGTTTATGTGCTTGGCCCGGGAGTGTTGAACATAGTTGCAGCAAAGGGCAATGGCGCTCTTGTTGTCACAGTACATCGGGATTTTGTTGAATCCCAAACCGTAGTCAGTTAATTGTGATCTCATCCAAAGGACTTGAGCACAACAACCGGACATGGCGATGTATTCAGCCTCCGTGCTAGAAATTGCAGCGCTTTTCTGCCTTTTTGAAGACCAACTAATCAATCTGTCTCTAAGGAGTTGCACAGATCCAGAAGTGCTACGCCTCGTGTCTTGACATCCAGCATGATCGGCATCTGCGTATGATATTAAAGCAATAGAGGAATCTTTCAGATACCATAGACCACGATGAAGTGTTCCTTTTAGATACCGAAAGATCCTTTTAACAACATGTAGGTGCTTTTCGGTAGGCCGAGCCTGATACCGGGCACACATGCATACAACAAATTGCAAATCAGGCCTGCTAGCAGTCAGATAGAGAAGGGTGCCGATCATCCCACAGTAAAGTTTTGCATCGACAATAGTCCCATTCCTATCTTCATCTAACTTGGATTTTTCGACCATTGGAGTGTCCACGAGGTCACAATTATCAAAGTTATATTTCTTTAAAGATTCTAGAGCATATTTGGATTGATTAATAAAGATGCCTCTGGGATTCTAAGAAATCTGTAATCCTAAGAAAAATGAAAATTTTCCCATCATTGACATCTGAAAGCGTGTGGACATTATCTTCTCAAAGCGATTTGACAATTTTATGTTAGTGGCAGCAAATATTATATCATCAACATAAATTTGTACCAGAATCATGTCGTTGTCCTCCTTGAGAGTGAATAGAGTGGGGTCCACCTTGCCTTTGGAGAAGCCTTCCGAAATGAGATATGTTGAAAGGAGATCGTACCACGCGCGTGGAGCTTGTTTCAACCCATAGAGAGCCTTCTTAAGCTTGTACACATGATTAGGAAACTCCGTGCCAACGAACCCATCCGGCTGACTAACATAGACTTCTTCCCTTAGTTCACCGTTCAAAAATGCCGTCTTCACATCCATTTGATAGACGATCATGTTCATATGAGTAGCATACGTAAGGAATAGTCTAATAGCCTCCAATCTTGCAACAGGAGCAAAAGATTCTTCAAAGTCTATACCCAAGGCTTGTTTATATCCTCTAGCAACCAATCTAGCCTTATTCTTCAATACTGCACCCATCTCATCAAGTTTAACCTTATAAACCCATAACAAAGTAAGGATGTTAACTTTGTCAGGGAGAGGAACTAATTCCCATACTTCAAGTCTTTGGAATTCATTTAGTTCTTCCTGCATGGCTTCAATCCAAGATGATTGAGTCATAGCCTGCTGCCAATTTTTAGGTTCAACTTCGGAGAGAAATGCATCAAAGTAGCAATAGAGTGCACTCTCTTGTAATTGATGGCGTGTAGAGACTGGTCGATCTGGATCTCCAGTGACATTCCTAATTGGGTGATCTTTTGTCCATTTGGTGCTGTGTTTTTCAATCCTAGGTGGTCTGGAGTGAACAATAGAAGGAGCTACTTCTGAGGTAGACGCGGCTGAAGGGTTTTCAGGTATCGCTACACCAAAGAAAGGAAGCTCTTGCAGGTGAGCATACTCCAAATCGTGATCAATAGAATCCTCTTCCACATCATTAGGCACAAGTAGGGGTGACGATTCAGGTGTAGTTTGAGAATCACTTGGTAAAGGTGCATCGGTTCAATGTTAATTGAAGATGCATTTGATAAAGCTTCATTAGCTGGAGCAACAACTTCAGGGATTGGAGCTATCACTACGGGTGCTGGAACTTCATCATTTGGGGGATCAAAGAATTCATCAAACAACGGTTGAAACAGTTTATCCCACTCGGGCCTTGTTGGTGGTAAAAATGATGTAGAAGTAGGATTATTGGGAACTAATCCGGAACTAATAGCACCGGTTCCCATCTCATGAAGCGCGGGTTCAGAGCTGTGTTGCTCAGAAGCCATCGCTGTCAGCTCATCGAAATCTGCGTCCATAGTTTCTACAATCTTACCAAGACGACGGTTGTAAATTCGGTATGCTTTCTTGGAGGGTGAGTAACCAATGAAAATACCTATATCGGCTTTCGGTTGAAGCTTGCCCAAGTTCTCACTATTAATGTTTGGATAACAAAGAGCACCAAACACATGAAAAAATGAAACATCGGGTTTACGGTCATGTAGAAGCTCGTAAGGTGTTTTTCCATGGCGTTTCCGAATGATAGAACGGTTTTGGGTGAAACATGCAGTAGATATAGCTTCTGCCCACAAGAACAATGGAGCGTTCGCATAAATCAGCATAGTCCTAGCAGCTTCCATAAGCGTACGATTCCGTCTTTCAACGACACCGTTTTGTTGTGGAGTACGTGCAGCGGATGTTTCATGTGAGATACCAACTCCTTCATAGTAATCACGAAGAGTCTGGTTGACGAACTCTGTTCCATTGTCTGTACGAATACGGCGGACAGTATTATTCAAACGTACCTGAATGAATTTCAGAAAAGTGATGATAGCCTTCGGTGCTTCATCCTTTGTACGTAAAAATCTTACCCATGTAAACCTGGAGAAATCATCCACAATGACAAGAATGAATTTCTTACCGCTCACACTTTCAGTTCTCATTGGCCCACAAAGATCCATATGCAAAAGATGAAGTTTTTCTTGATTGGTGTCTTCAGCTTTGGGCTTGTATGATTTCTTGGTACTTTTCCCCCTTGAACACGCGGAACATAAATGATCCTTGTGAAATTTGAGCTTTGGAAGACCACGAACTAATTCGTTTTTAGCCAGATGATTAATAGCATCAAAGTTAAGATGAGATAATCTGCGATGCCATAACCATGACTTGGTCTTAGATGCTTTAGAGAGAAGACATACTGGAGAGGCGGCCATCATGTCTTGTAGGGACAACGTATAAAGATTTGCACCACGAGATCCCTTCAACAAGTATTTTCCTTCCAAGTTGCGGATGAAACAAGTATGTTGTCGAAAATCAACCTCTAGGTTGGAATCACAAAACTGTCCTACTGAAAATAAGTTATGACCAAGACCTTCTACATAGTATACCCTTGAAATCATAACGTTTCCAATCTGATATTCACCATATCCCATTATCTTTGCTATATGATCATTACCGAATTTAACCGTACCAAGAAACTTGCTGACGAAATTTCGGAGCATCGAGCGATCTCCGGTCATATGCTTTGAACAACCGGAGTCCAAATACCAGAGGATGATTTGGACCACCTGAAAATATCACCACACGAAGACAATGTAGAGGTATCGGAATCTGAATGTTCCTTGTTATTAGCAGGTACAGATTTAATAATCTTAGATTTGCTAACTTTAGGTTTCTTAGATTTCCTAGCCTTCTTCTTCCTAGTTGGTGGTGTAGATTCTAGTTGGCTTAAATCCTGAGGTATTTCTTCACTGATAGGCACTATAGTGGGGGCTGACCTAATTAAAGGGAGCTGTTTCCATACTTTAGTGCTAGTGTGCCTAACTAAAGGACGCTCAGACCTAACCTCAATGGATGCATTCCTAGTTAAAGGGCACATTTTCCATCTAATGTAAAGGTCCTACCAGTGGGACGCCATTGCCATCCAACTTGGGCACGAGTTCTACCAGTTGGCTTCCATTCAAGATTATTCCTAATGGCATTCATTTCATTCACATGATCAATAAGACACAAATCATGACGTTGGGAAAACATACATTCATTACAATTCCAACAATTCAAATTAGAATTCACGAATGGTTTAGGCTTCTGCACAGGCGCAGAGCTTTTAGTCTTAACATGATTCTTTTTATTTAAAACTGAACTAACATTCCTATGGTGAGCTTCTACTTTCTTCTTGTTGGTACTACTAGTGGAGGGCTTGATCTTATCTTTCTTGAGTGGCGATCCTTTAGCCTTAGTAGACTCTTTTACTCCTGTAGAAGGCAAAGTGGGAACATTAGCAACAGATTTTAAAGGTGCCTTACTTGATGGTGCCAATGATGGTTTTGCTCCTGGGGTCTTATTAAATGGAGTTACAGCAATGGGTCGATTAGTGAGTAGTGCTGAACTTGGTTTACCTATGTATTGCAAGTAGGCTAAGCAATATTGAACACACTTAATATATTCATGGGCTGAATAATAGTAGCTACTTGAGGGATCTAAGGTATAAATATCGTCTAAAATATCCCTAACAAGATCTACATGCTTAATTGCGTTCCTCATATAATCATCGTAGGTAACCGGGTTTCTCTTATGGAGCGGGTTCTTATAGAGCACTACGGACTTGGTTGTTGGAGCACTAGAGGACGGTGCAGAGTCGGTAGCTAAGTTATCAACAACTTCTTGTCGGGTGAGAAGAAGTGTCTCCTTTAACTCGGCCAAAACCATGTTTTTGTCAATGAGCAGGATGTTTAAGTCAGAGATTTCCTCACACTTTTGGTTCAGTTGTTCAACATAAGATTGTTGCTGTGCTGCATTAAAAGCTAAGCGTTCTTCTATTGAACCATAAAGAGCGGATAGTCCCTGTCTTGCCCGATCCATCTCCCCTAGAATAGACGAAAGTCTAATTTCTAAGTCCTGGTTTTTAGACTCTGCGGCCTCTAGTTCCAATTTTAATTTTTCATTTGATGACACATCTCTCTTCAATCTCATAATCTCTTCCTCTAATGCCTTAACGATTGCAATCATCTTGTCACTCGTCTCAACACCGTTTTCACAACCATTTGATATCAAAAGATCCTCATTTTGAGTTTGTTGTTTTAATTCTAAAGATATACAATGTTGTTCGAGTTGATTAAAGCGTTTTGAAAGTAAATTGTAAGAATCTTGTAGCTTTAAAAATTCAGCGTTCGATTCGTGACAAGAATGATCACAAATATTCACAGCATCACAGTTAATCATAGCGGATGTAAGCTCATTCGAATAATTGACATTTACAGTAGTAAGCACATCACACGAAATTACTTCGGACAAGAATCGGTCATATTCGGATAAAATCTTTTCCTTTTCAATTAGTTGTAGTTTGTAAGCGGTGTCCATTTCATAAAACACTTTTTGAACTTCTCCAATTTCAAACTCAAGATTTTCCTTAAGAGATGCAAAACTTCCTTTTAGACTTTCGACAAACGGATTGATCTCATTCTTAAACACCTCGTTCATGTGTTCGAAAGCCCATTCTCCGGCGTTTAGGCCATTTGAAGTCGTACATTCCAAAATGACCTTGTCAAAATTAGTAAAGTATTGATTAATCTCTTGCAAGTTTAACCATACAGTGCTAACAGGTGGAAGATCCTTTGGAATTTCCTTAGAACCTTCCATATTGACAAGTGTAGGAAGTGTACTAGGGTTTTCTTCATTTAACATGTAGGTTGGTGCTGTGATAAGATCTTTATCCATATGGAAGCGAATTCTAAAATCTGTTTTAGCAAGCTCCTGATTCATTTTAAAATAATCACAATCGGGATATTTTGCAAAGTTGTATGACCGATCCTCATCAACTAGATCCTTACTTGTGCGATCATCGAAAATAAAAATCGGGTCTAAGACCAATCCTAATTGGGTTGCATTATAAAGTCTAGGACTATAGATCAAAGCTTGTTTTGCATACCGTGGGTTAGGGGGAAGGCCTTTTTGACGTGATAAGTTAAATTCTCTAAACGAAGCATCAAATAAGTGCACTAGTTGAGAAGCAGCGTATTGTCTTAAAAGCAAATAATCTAGACTTCTAATCTTATTAGCAGCATTAATCTCCATTTCATTCTTCTTAGACTCGAGTAATTCAAAATCCGTTTGAAGTTTTTGAAAATTAGTGACCACTAACTCTTTTTCTTTAAGTTCATTAGAAAGATCTGCTCTTAAGGTTTCAATTTCTTGCAAATGACCCATTTGTTTGTTTCGAAAATGATCATATTCGGGATTTGTTAGAACACTAGACGAAGGCACTAATTCCAAAGTTTGAACTTTCTCGTTGCTTAAGGCAAGCTCATCAGACAAATTCTTATTCTTAGCTAGGGTTTCTAATAGTGCAGCATTCATTTGGCTAAGTAATGTAGCAGGAACCATGACCAAATCTTGTTGAGCAGGAGTATGCGTATGCGAAATGGCTCCCGGTTGTGATTCACTCAAAGTCTGGGGACTCACATTGATATTACTATCATTGATTGTCTCCTCATTTGAAAGACTCACCACCGAAGACTCATTCGAATCAGCACGCTCTTGCACAACTTGATGTGGTTGAATACTAGCATCAGTGGTATTATCAGTGGTATTAATAAGTACCTCAGATCTCTTTTCTGGCCCTAAGCTGGAGATAGTTGCCATAAGAGCTGCCTGTGCAGATTGAAGTTCATCACAGTCTGAGTCATACGTATCAAGATCATCTGCTTGGTATGCTGCATTCTGTATGGTGACAACGTCTTGTTCAGCAATCCCTCGATCAGCAAGGAATGCAAGCTCCTCTTCATCAAGTTCCCTTCCTTGTGCCTGAGCTTTCACCAGATAAATCTTTTCTGCGAACCATTGACCATCCCTTCTCCTCTTGGGTTTCTTGCAATCCCTGGACATGTGCCCTTCTTCCTTGCAGTTGTAGCATCTAATCATTCTCAACTTGCCTGTGGAATTTGCCCGTGGAGGAGTGTTGACCATAGGAGCAGGATTGACCGTGCGAGCATTGGTGGTTGTAGTAGGTCTCCCCTGATAAGGTTGAATAGGTTGAACCATTACCCTACCATTCTCAATAGTAGCTTGTTGGCGAGAATTGGAAGAATTCCTCAACTGATTATTGGTAGGAGCTGGTCCTCTAAATCCTCGTTTGCTTAAAGTCCTTGTGAGGTAAGCAGACATAGTGGCTAACACTTCAACTGGATCAGTTCCTTGTTTGAATTCAGGAATGGGGACTTCCTCATCATCACAATACAGTGCTTGGTCTTGTTGAGCTGCGTAAGCACTAGAAGGAACACTCATGTGGTCAGAGTAGCTTGATGGATATGTTGCATTCCCTTGATAAGAAGAATATGAAGTCTGAGCATAAGGTGCAATACTTGCTAGGTGATGTTGTGAAGCATAGTGTGGTGAAGGTGCATTAAACCAATATTGTTGCTGATGTGAGGTGGGTGGTTGCGGTAGAATCGAGTATTGGGGGAAGGTTGGTGTCATGTAAGGTGATGGATGATAGGCTTGATGTCCCAAGATATAAGGAGTGTTGTTGTGTGACAAGCTTGGTTGATTCGCCATCAAAGCTAAGGAATCAGGGTACATACCTCGAGGCGAACGGTGCATGATCACATGTTTCTCATGCTGCTGAAGAAAAGCATAGAGTTTATCCAAATTGCACTTATGCAAATCCCTGGTTAACTTAACATCGGTAATATACTCACCCCATTCAGCTTGAGGTAAAGTATTCAAAAACTTGGTGTTAACCTGGAATGGAGCAATCACGAGATTGTATACATTCAGATCATTCATGAGAGTAGTGAATCTGAAGTAATAGTCGTGAAGCGTTTCCCCTAGGTTGTACGTGAATCTATCAAACAGATCATACAACTGACATTCCCTTTCCTGTTTGGTAAGAGACGTACCTTGTAGCAACACCTTTAGACGTTCCCATAAATCCTTTGCCACCGTATACTGACTTACCATCCGATATATGTCATGTGGAAGAGCTTGGAGAATGGTTTGAAGAGCCTTTTCGTATGCATCGGCAACTAGTTGTTGAGCTGGTGTAAGTTCTTCAAACTCCCTTGGTCGAGTCACATTGTTAACCACGATGGTACCATAGTCAAGTGGACCATTTAGAATTGACTTAACCATAAGCCTCCCATATACCGGTTTTCCCTTAAGGTATGACATCATCCGGCCTTGCCATGCTTCAAAAACTTCTTTGATGAGCATTGGAGGGCGATTATCCGTTCCCGTAATGACGGAAATATCCGTAAGGGATGTCATCTGAGGCATTACTGAATTCGGATTCATTTTGTTCACTTCAAAGAGACAAATATTATCGGTTGATCGAGCAGTGAAGTAAAGCTTGTGAATTGTGTTGAGTTTTTGTTGTAAGAAACCAAGATTAAATCCTCTAAAAATCGTCGAAAAAACAAGTAAAATATCCCTTGATTCGGAACTTTTGTTGATTCGGAAGTGTTGATTCGGAAGATTTTGGCTTGGAATACCTTGATTCGGAACTTTTGGTTCGGAAGATTTGATCCGGAACTTTCCCTTGATCCGGAACTTTTCCCTTGATTCGGAACTTTCCTTTGATCCGGAACTTTTCCTTGATCCGGAACTTTCCTTGATCCGGAACTTTTGGTTCAGAACTTCTTGATCCGGAACTTTTTCTTGATCCAGAACTTTCCTTGATCCAGAACTTTTGGTTCGGAACTTCTTGATCCGGAACTTTCCTTGATCCGGAACTTTCCTTGATCCGGAACTTTTGGTTCGGAACTTCTTGATCCGGAACTTTCCTTGATCCGGAACTTTTGGTTCGGAACTTCTTGATCCGGAACTTCTTGATCCGGAACTTTTTGATCCGGATGTTTTTGGTTCGGAACTTTACTGGGTAAACAGAAACTTGTTTCGTAATGAACAGTCGATCAAAAAATGAAGATTAAACCCAGATTTTTACCAAATAACCCAAAAAGTTTTGTGATTTCTACAATAATAAGTAAGAACTAATACTTATCTACTAATCCCAATCATAAAAACACCAAAAACTCCAAGAATCAAGATGGATCTTCTTAAAGAACACTAATACAATCAAAAACTAAAAAACCACACAAATCATTACCTTAAATCACCCCATAGCTCTTGATACCAAATGTAGAATCTTGATAACCTATGAATCTATGAAGTGGGTTGATGTTTTCTAGAGAGAGAAACTAGAGAGAGAAAGTGAGAGAGAAACTATGTTATTTTTATTAGAATGAAACTAGGAAATGAACAACAACCAACCCCTTTCCATGGTGGAAAGGGGTATTTATATCCAAGGCCTTATTTGGACTTGGACCGGCCCATGACAAGCCCATGGGCCGGTTTCTTACTTAACTAAATAAGTAACACTAACTACGAGCTATTACAACATTAATAATATTGTGGAGTGACCGATACTTCTAATATACGTAAAAACGTATTTCTAACAGGGCATTTCTTCGTTTCTCCATCTTGGTCCAATTAAATACCATCTTCTTGTAGAGGAAAGAAAAAGAAGCACTTTTGTTGTTTTGATTTCCGTTTGAAACCTTCTTGATCTTTCTTGAAATTGGTTAGAAGTTTTGTGGTGAAGAAGAAAGTGTGGAGCGGTTTTGTTTATCTGATTCTTTCTCTCTCTTCGAATGTAGAAGAAGAAGACATGTTTTGTGTTTGTATCTGACTTTGACCGAGTTATATTGAAAGTTAAATAAACTTTCATTTGTTTATTTTTTTGGTCCTTTACTTTGTTTAACTTTTACAAAAGTGTTGAAAACTTTTTAAGCAAATCCCTTTTTCATCCTTCATCTTGTGAAAGTTACACTTTAAGCCCTCCATCTTTGAGATAATGGCAAGTAAGGTCCTTGAAGCTTCTATCGTCTTTTTCTTCGTCTTTTGCCAAATAAATCCTTGAAAACGCGTGTTTGCTCCAAAATGCATCTTTTTACCTAAAAACACATGAAACACAAATACCCACGTAATTATGATATTTTTCAGTTAAATATTATGTATTTGACTGTGTTTTTAGTGGTTTTAGGATCATTATTGATGAGTGTTTTCACACTTATCAGGGCTCGACTTTTTGCTTAAAGTTGGAAATTGGTTAAGCGACGTTGTGTACGGTTTCTCCACCTTAAGGAGCTTGTTGATTAGTGAACTCTCGAGTATGGAGTACTCGAGGAGTGAAGTAGGAACGATGAGTGAGCTTCGTTGTTGAACCACTATAAATCCTTGGTGTTTGGTTTGATTTTTCCTTCCCTTATCTCTTTACATTCTTTATTCTTTATACTTGTGATTATTAGTTTAGTTACATTCATTATTCTTTATACTTGTGATTATTAGTTAGTTGCACTATACCTTGTTCATATTGTGTATAAGATGGTTTCACATAAATACTCAAGCTTAAGTTTTTGAAAAAAGGATTTTTAAAACCAAACTTTAACAAGCAAATTTAAGAAACTATTCAACCCCCTTCTAGTTTCTACAATGTGATTTACCTATATTATTACCTGGAAATGGTGGACATGTTGTGAAAGTCATCGAAGAAGTGGGTTTGTTGTGGAAGTCACCAGAAAATGGTGGTTTGGTGTGCATCTCGCCGGAAAAGGGTTGTTTAGTGTGGAGGTTACGGGAAGAAGGTGGGTTTGTTGTGGTGTTCATGGGAAGAAGGTGGGTTTGTGGTAGTGGTCTCCGGAAAAAGGTGGGAGATGGGTCTGTTGTGGTGGTCGTCGGTGAGGGGTTGTGCAGTGGATCCCGATCTATATATTTTTTGTATGTGTGTGTGAAAATTAGGGATGGTTAGTTGGGAGACTGGTTTAATCACAACCCTTGGATGAATGTAGGATGGATGGTGTAGATTGATCCATCAAGACTATGATAAATATGGGGGTGTGGGGATCTCTTCCCTATGGTGCACTGTGTATGCATACAGTGATGTTTTTCTTGGCGCCATAATAGTTTCATAATTTGAACTTGAGAAGAGTTATATTGGATATCGAGTTATATTGAATACTCTGTGTCCTTTAGATACAAGGGACCAATCCCACTTTTCATCTAATCTTGATCAAAGACCTAGATTAATATTTTTTTAATTTTAAAAAGGGAAGAATGGTATTTTCGTCATTTTACCCCTCCCACCTAAAAACACCTCCCACTCCCACCACATCCCATATCTAATAGATCGTTGTTTCTTCTTCTTCTTCTTCTCTTTAAAACACACATACACATCTTCAGATCTTAATCTATCATCATAAACATCAAATCTATCGATCATCTCCTTCGTAAATAAAGTAAAGTTCATTCGATTTGTTTTTATTCATCTTTTTTTAGCTTATTCGATGTGAATAAGCTTATAATTCATCTTATTCTTTTATAGCTGTAAGACCCGTGAAAGTGCCGTAAGATGCTAAGTTATTGTCTCAAGAGCTGTTCAGTATGAGTATCTCTCTTAAGTTGTGGCTCACTTGTGGATGTGATATCCCGAGCCCAACGTCATTTATTTAATCCTATTTTACATGTATTTTTGAAATTTTTAAGAATTTTTATCGTGGATTTATTTGACGGTTTAAGTTGAAACCAACGTTTACGGTCGTAATTTAACGTTTGACGATTTAAGAAGAACCGATGACGACTACAACACCGACGGATGCCCAAAATTTACCTTTTATTATCGATTGATCGATATTTGAGTTTTTCGAGATTTTATTTTTATTACGTGTTAAGTCGAGTCGGAACCATGTGTATATTCGTTTTGTGTGCGTTATAACCTTTGGAAAGTAATTTTTACAAATCCCGACATCCCGTAAATTTTCAAAACCAACTACTAGTCAATTCCCGCTACTAAGTTGTGTCGTTTAATTATGAGGCCAAAAGATAGTTAAGTTGTCAATTTTAGTCCCTCCATCTTTACAAAAGGAAGAAAATTTACACACACACAACAAAATTCATTTTAAAAATTTCACTCCTTCCTCCCCACCCTCTCTTAGCCGTCGGCTTCCACCACTCCACCACCACCAAAATTTTTCCAACTTGTTTTGATTAAATCCAAGCTTAGACCACATCCTAATTAATCATTGTAAGTGTTCTTACACCCTTTAATCCAACATGCATTAACATAAATTTTCCAAGAATCAAAGGTTTTTCAAAAACATGTTTTGATGTAATTAAATCATTAATTTGTTTAATTAGTGAGTGGGTAATGTTAATTAACCCATGAAACAAGATGGGGATTTATGATTTTGGCTTTATAAGCCCCAAAACCCACGAATTTTTGGGGGTTTTTGGGTGTTCATGGTGTTTGATGAAATGTGTCATGGGTTGTGTTTATAATGTTGATTTTGGTGTTTTTGAATGAGTTAAACATGTTGCATGCTTGATTTGGTAAATGGGTTTTTGAGTGGATTTGATATCCTAGGTGTTACGGACTGATTAAGGTGTTTGGGAATGGTCATGGGTGGTTAAGTTAGGGCTAGGTGTCGTTAGAATGGATTGAAAACAAGTTTTGAAATGGTTTTGTAAAGGGTATTTTAGATCAGAAACTTTAGGGGTGTTTTTCGTGGGTTTAACTTTGTAAACAGGTCATAAGCATAGGATTTAGTTGTAGAGCTTTGTTTTAGCTTCGTTTTGGTATAAGGTAGAGCTTACGACTCCAAACGAGTCAAAAGTTATGATATTTTGAAAGTTCGTGTACCGGGAGATGAGAATCAACACAATCCGAATTTGTGTTTGCTTTTGGGTCAAATCCCGGGGACCATAGATAGAGTTTGGTAAATGATTGAAAGTTGATTTTTGGTTTCAAACCTGCATTTGTGAGTCTATTTTTAGACTTAGGTGTTGGATTGGTCGATGGTGTATTTTAAATGGGTCAAACAAGTCCAACATGGTCAACGTGCAAAATCAGTCCTAAAAGTGTATGTTTAGAAATGTGATGTGTAACGAGTCATAGAAGTGAAAACTTTTCATGGGAATAAATATGAGTTTTATACAGGTCATGAGGTATTTTTGTGAATTTTATTGAATTTTATACAAGTGCTTAAGTCGTAGAAAACAGCCCGTACTTTTGATAAGTACCGACAAATTTATAAAATGGAAATCAACTTTAATTACGTGGATAAATGGTATAAGTCTAGTAACAACTACTTGTTTGGTTTTGGCGTGAGTTTTCATAAGCATTAAGTGTTTCGATTTGTGTGTCTTTAGTACAAATATGTACGTGGTGTGTTGATTTGGTTTTCGTACTTTGACTTCTAGGTCAAGTGTTTGATTTTCCCGGGCATCCATGTCGTCGGTGACATTTCTCGTCACGTCTTCACTAGAACCACTACTACTACGCCAGGTGAGTCTATAGCCTCGCTCTTTACTTATTTCAAATGTTTTTACCCGCGAGGGGGATACATGCTATTTAAATGGAAATGAACATAAGTCATGAATGATTGTTGGACCCGAATGTTGCCTTGAAATTGTGTTGAGTACCTAGTTGCAAAAGGCCCTAATTTCATGAACTATTAACTATTGTCTTGCCCTTGCGAAGGGGGAAATAGCCGCTTATACAAAGTGATAGTACTATGGGGTTGACTACCCTATCCGAGACGAGGGCTAGTACGTTGATACCCCCTACGGACGGATAATTTGTGATAAGAGATAAGGTATAATTGCAACTAATGCCTTTAGTAGGGGCACTGGTTTCATCTGAATCATGCCGGTAATTATTACGCGGGTGATTGAGTTAACGGATTAGTGTCATGAGCTTAAACACAATTGTCATATCCTTGAATAATAAATTGTTTGCGCGACAATGCTATTGAATGATCATGATTGGTTTTTAATACTTATGTTCAACTTATGATTTGATAAACCTATAGTTTCACTCAACCTTTGTGTTGACAGATTTAAGCATGTGTTTCAGGTAACCAAGGTTGATAGCAGCGGAGCATGCGAGGATGGAAGTTGTTGTGGCTTGGCGGTCTACTTGTTTCTCCACCCTTATTTAACTTAAAACTCTTTTATTATTCTGTCATGTGAGCAAAAATGTACTTTTGGGTTGAGATTCAGTGGGGACCTAACGCAAACTCTGTTTAGTATTATCTTGGGATTTGGAAAACTGTAGACTTGTATGATTTTAATAATGTTTAAATTTATGTTTAAACTTTTACGTCTCTTTGAGTCGTTTAATATAGCTTATGTGTGATGATAACTACGTAGCACCCAAATGTTGTAGTTCCGCTGCGCATAGCATTTGTTGGGGGTGTTATAGATTGGTAATCAGAGCCATGAGTTATAGAGAACTAGGTCATTTTGAAAAATCCTAAACTATAACTTTTGGTGTCGTAAGAAATTGTCCAAGCACATAACTATCCTGCATGGCTCCGGTAAGAATTCTTTAGCATTGCTTTATATTTTAGATGTATCCCTCAAAATTGATATGAATTCCCTAGTATTTAGTAAGTAAATACTTTGATATATATTGAGATATATTGTTTTGTACGTTGAGTACTTATCATCGTAATTTGCAAATTCCTGTAAAGATTATCGTATATGTTGCATGTAATTGGCATAACGGGCTACATTGCATTACATGGCAACACCGCGTTGTAATCCTACGTGTATGTAGGAATGGTTGTATGTATAAGTATGTATATACTATGGTATTTAAAGGCATTGCACGCGAAGCAATGGTCCTTGGGTAATTATCGTACATTAAAATGCGGTTTTGTTGAGAATTCGGCCTTACCGCTAATTATCAATCTTGATAATTAATTTATTGTTCGGATAACCGAATATGAACCTCGTTTGATACTCTAGATACGTAAGTAACGCTTCGTAACATATTGTATATTGACCAGATTGATCTCGATTGTCGTTATCGTACCGTGATGTGTCATTTTGGACATTTTCTTTTGAAACGTAATTTACTTACGTATTACTTTATTTCCTTTATTCCTTATGGGTTTGATATATTGGTTGGTGTAACTATAATATAGACGAAGTATAATCAGCGATGCGTACATCGTAGCGACGAATCACATGTGTATTTTATAAAACGTGGTTGAGGCGTGTCGCCATTTAATCATTGTTTACTATTCTACTTGAATTTTAAGATGTGTTTTAAAATAGACTAGCGTTGTGATCAATCGCGATAACTTGGAATTTGGTTGGTTTTTGTGTTAATTTTGTGGAGTACGATTTCGCGACTCATCCGAGACCGGTAACAACATTTAGTTGACATACGTATTCTCGTTCCATTTATTTCATTTTGTTTTGTTGTTTCATTATTTTGAAGTTAATATTTTACATGACGAGGTCCGGCATTTGTGTGAGTTAAGTAGGCACTAAACTTTGTTGATTAAATGGTTTAAACATAAAGTATTTTACATATTTAATACATGGCGGATGAAACTTTTGGATAAAAATGACTTATGATGTGTCTTGTAACAAGTAAAAAAATAAAAATAAATAAATAAATAAATAAATAAATAAATAAAATAAGTGTAGAGAAGAAATGGACAAAGTGACATTGTTTTTCCTTCAACCTTGGTTGGTATATCATAATAAGTAATTTATACTACTCGTAAAATCCTTGTTTTATATATTAATAATTTGATACTAGAAGCTAGTGATGGAATTGTTAAGAATTTGTTTAATATAATTTTAAAAAGGAGTTTATAATAAAATTTACGATATGACTATTGAGTATATGTAACTTTGGATTTAGTATGAATTAATTTTCGGGTCAATGTAGCAAACTTTTGGCATATTTTGTAATATAGAACATGAGTAGAAAAATTTACCACGTATTTTGGAGCTAGAAACTTTGTAAAATTTGTTTCATTTTAAACATAAGGTTATGTTTACGTATGCATTGGTGTAAACTAGAACACGTTACTTGTTGTAGTGAATAAGCTGGGATAAAATCAGAATATACACTATAAGTGATAAATTCTAACGCTTGAAATAAATTTTTAAACATTGATGGAACGTCATTGGAAATCATTTGTTTGTTTAATTGTCGTTATAGAGAATCACTATGCATGATTCGATGATGCTTGTTTAAAATCGTTTGAAAAATCTTTTGTTTTATTCCGCTGCGAGATGTGTTAATTTTAAAATCACTTGATAATGGGCTAATGATTAAAAGTTGAATTTTATATATCTTTGAATTATTGAAATAAGCATATTAATTATTTATTATTTTATTATTATCATCGAGATTCAAGTGTCGACTAAAATCAGTAAATTTATCCGAGATAATACTACGTGAAACGTCTTGGACGCCTGGCTCGAGTCGCGTGAATAAAATATAGCATACAAATCAGTTTTAAGGAACACATGTGTATAATAAAAAGTCAAGGTTAATTTTAAGAGTCAATTGGACTAGTTTGAGTCGTGTTAGATACGTGTATGTATGTGATAATATAAGTCGTAATAATAAAAACGTAAAACTTGGAAAATTCTTACTATGTACGTTTCTGGTACTTAAGATATGAAGATTAATGAGATTTTGACGCGAGTATCGAGATTTTCAAAACTAATGATTTTACCAGTTATAATAACCGAGTCACCGCATCTACTAATGTTAATAATTTCCGAGAAAATTTTTCCAGAAATAAAATGTTGTAAAGATTGGAAAATGAAAGGTATAAATTCTTTAATGGTGTAACACAAATTAAAAATGTGTAAATGTTCGGTTTTACAATGTACAAGGTAACACTAATTATTATACGCAACTGGATTATACAACACACGCCTACTTGTATATTATTTAATAAAGATGTATATATAATGTTTTGAGTCACGATGGTTCGATCGTACGACATCTCTTCTTCGACTTTGCGAGTCTATATCTGAGCTTAAGTAGTCATGTAATTGTTTATTTTAATATTGTCTATGGTATGAAACCGTTATTTATTTTTAAAATACTACTTCGCTATTACTTGAAAATATGGGTATGTCACCCGATGTATTTTTGTCCTGTTAATGGACGCCGTAACTTTTCTTCTTCTGGTTAATGGAACCTAAAATTCTGTATTTACTTGAATGATGCTATAAATCTTCACTAAATTGGTTATTTATTTATATTGAACAAAAGCGAGGAGGCGAAGCCGCTTTACCGAATTGTAGAGGTGAAAGAACTCGGTCTTCCTGGTGAAACTGTTTCTATTCGACCAAGTGATTATTCTCCTCTCTTCGTATACCCTTGGTGGAATGTGTGTGCAATTCGAGACGATGGGAATTATGAGCGTTGTTTTATTTTTGATGCTTGTGTTGATATTCAATTTTTACTCTATGTATTCGTAGATTGCCGTTGATTATTCTGAAACGCTTGTCATATCTTCAAAGTATCTTCATTTCTAATGTAGCTAATTTCAGTTGGCAGTTATATTGCTTGTTTACCTAGTTCGATCTCATTGATATTTGGATTTTATTACTTTTTGTGCTTGCAATGATCTTGAATCCTGAACCACCTTACCATTGATTGGTGAGTAGTCTATTTTGAAAATATGTATGAGTGTGAAATGTTTCGTTTAACCAAATGTAAGTGGTGTCGATTTATTTACTTAATTATTTATTCATTTTTCTCATAAATAGGCAAAGTACAAGTATGTTTCCAAAGTGGACGAAAAATGTTTGATGTGTTTCTTAAAACGATGGTAACAATATTTTCCCATTTCAAATTTCATTTCAAATGGTCTAATTATTTTGAAGATTTGGTCGAAAACTTTCGTAGTCATATTTGGTATGTAATAATAATGTTTGTGTCGTCACTCGATCCTCAATTATGCACAGCTTAGCTAACTATGCATAATTCGGGAAGAGTCCTGTTTTGTTAATTGTCGTTGCTTGACCCTTAAGTATGCATGATCTAGCTAATTATGCATAGTTTAGGAAGGGCACTATCGTGTCAAACAAATTGGTCATCTTGAAACTTGTAGTGTTTTGATAAACGTTTGGATGAGAACGTTTCTTTTTAAAATGGTGGATCATTTTTGCAAGTAGTCGTAATTTCTTTGATTCTTAAAGAAAATTTTTGAATTTTCTTGTGTTCTTTGAAATCTTTTCTTTTTGTTTGGCGTTGACTTAGTAAGTCACTGTGACCGAGTAATTTTGGAAATGTGTTGTGTGTAACGTGTGAAATCTATCAGAATCGTTAGGGTGTTGATGAAATACCAAAGGGACTCGTACCGACACTGAGAAGAAATTTTAAACAAGAATAGAAGACTGCCAAAGTAGAGGAAATCAAAGTTTAAGTGACTCTGAGGGGAATGACGAAGACTTCTCCTACATCAAACGTATCGTACCTTATTTAATTTCTTTTCTCATTCTTTTGATATGTTTAACGACACGCGATAAACTGTTGAAGTTTACCAACTGTGCATCGGTAGTTGGAAGACAATTCCATTGCCGTCTTCGTTTATTTAAGTAAGGAATCCTCTTTGCTTGACTCAACCATCCTTGATTATCGATGGTTAAACGATAGATAGCAATAGTTGATGTTTTGTGGTGAACCCTTGTCTTTTATGTGTTTATGTTGTATGTGATCTGGTCAAGTGATCGTAAGTTGTGAGAACTTGAGACGACATTGTCTAATGAAGTCCGATCATGGAGAACACGTGCCATGTAATATATATGTATTTTTTTTATACTGTGAACGATGATGCTTATTGAGATTTTGACCATGTTTGAGATGAAAGTGAGATGGTGTTCTTGTAATATCTTTTGGGTATGGATCCGTGTGTGAGCACCCTACGATGACATATGTATGTATTTTATTTTATTTTATTTTCTTTTTGGATATGCATCCATAGCTAGCAAGCTTTTGAACCCTCTTAAACTTGTAATTTTCTTTTGACTGGACTCATCCGAGAAATATGTCAATATTCCTTATTTTATCATGGCTTGGCTGATTAGCAAGCATGAGTTAACTTGATTGAACTTATTTACTTGGCATGGTTTGGCTAGTTTGCAAACATGTCGTGATGCGGTTGTATATACTTCATTATGGCTTTTGTGTTTGACTGGATTGTGATGTCCTCGGGAGAGTTATGTATACGTCGAATGATTACCGTATCGATGAATTCGTTTTTGACGAAATAGGGTTGTATGTACATAATATTGCGATAAGGTGATTTTGTACGACTAGTATTGATTACTTCGTTTTGTATATTCTGAACATTTTCGATGGGGTCATGTGCGACCTGTGCGATTTTATTTTGTGAGTAGTTGTCTTTATGAGATGATGAACCAAGTGAAAGGACGATTCGAAAGTTGGAAGACATGCTCCGAACGTGTGTGATTGATTTTGATAGTTGTTGAGATCGATACTTGTCGTTGGTAGTATCTTTGTACAACGACATTTACCATGGTAGCATTGAAGCTGCAGCCTTTGAGGAATTATGATGATGAAAATATAGATCGCTAGTTGGATAGAATGAAGTAAGAAAAAGTTAGTTGAATGGACTTGAAATGATTCGAGAGGCTACGGAAGAGATGGTGTAAATTAAGAATCACTTGTTAACCGTGAGGAGCTATGAGAAGAGACGTGCTGATAACCGTAGGAAGAAATTGGGAAATTGAAGTGGAGATCATGGATCGAGATGTTAAGAGATTTAAGCAAGGTATAACACTCATTGTGAAGGTGTGATGGAACCCGAGACGTGAACCGAAGTCCACATTGGAATGTGAATACCTCTTTAGTAAGAAGTACCCTCATCTTTCTAGTAGTACGAAATGCGAGTATAAGAAACGGAGAGCGCCGGGACGTCGCTCCTTTAAGGAGGGGAGGATGTAAGACCCGTGAAAGTGCCGTAAGATGCTAAGTTATTGTCTCAAGAGCTGTTCAGTATGAGTATCTCTCTTAAGTTGTGGCTCACTTGTGGATGTGATATCCCGAGCCCAACGTCATTTATTTAATCCTATTTACGTATATTTTTGAAAATTTTAAGAATTTTTATCGTGGATTTATTTGATGGTTTAAGTTGAAACCAACGTTTACGGTCGTAATTTAACGTTTGACGATTTAAGAAGAACCGATGACGACTACAACACCGACGGATGCCCAAAATTTACCTTTTATTATCGATTGATCGATATTTGAGTTTTTCGAGATTTTATTTTTATTACGTGTTAAGTCGAGTCGGAACCATGTGTATATTCGTTTTGTGTGCGTTATAACCTTTGGAAAGTAATTTTTACAAATCCCGACATCCCGTAAATTTTCAAAACCAACTACTTGTCAATTCCCGCTACTAAGTTGTGTCGTTTAATTATGAGGCCAAAAGATAGTTAAGTTGTCAATTTTAGTCCCTCCATCTTTACAAAAGGAAGAAAATTTACACACACACAACAAAATTCATTTTAAAAATTTCACTCCTTCCTCCCCACCCTCTCTTAGCCGTCGGCTTCCACCACTCCACCACCACCAAAATTTTTCCAACTTGTTTTGATTAAATCCAAGCTTAGACCACATCCTAATTAATCATTGTAAGTGTTCTTACACCCTTTAATCCAACATGCATTAACATAAATTTTCCAAGAATCAAAGGTTTTTCAAAAACATGTTTTGATGTAATTAAATCATTAATTTGTTTAATTAGTGAGTGGGTAATGTTAATTAACCCATAAAACAAGATGGGGATTTATGATTTTGGCTTTATACAGCCCCAAAACCCACGAATTTTTGGGGGTTTTTGGGTGTTCATGGTGTTTGATGAAATGTGTCATGGGTTGTGTTTATAATGTTGATTTTGGTGTTTTTGAATTAGTTAAACATGTTGCATGCTTGATTTGGTAAATGGGTTTTTGAGTGGATTTGATATCCTAGGAGTTACGGACTGATTAAGGTGTTTGGGAATGGTCATGGGTGGTTAAGTTAGGGCTAGGTGTCGTTAGAATGGATTGAAAACAAGTTTTGAAATGGTTTTGTAAAGGGTATTTTAGATCAGAAACTTTAGGGGTGTTTTTCGTGGGTTTAACTTTCTAAACAGGTCATAAGCATAGGATGTAGTTGTAGAGCTTTGTTTTAGCTTCGTTTTGGTATAAGGTAGATCTTACGACTCCAAACGAGTCAAAAGTTATGATATTTTGAAAGTTCGTGTACCGGGAGATGAGAATCAACACAATCCGAATTTGTGTTTGGTTTTTGGTCAAATCCCGGGGACCATAGATAGAGTTTGGTAAATGATTGAAAGTTGATTTTTGGTTTCAAACCTGCATTTGTGAGTCTATTTTTAGACTTAGGTGTTGGATTGGTCGATGGTGTATTTTAAATGGGTCAAACAAGTCCAACATGGTCAACGTGCAAAATCAGTCCTAAAAGTGTATGTTTAGAAATGTGATGTGTAACGAGTCATAGAAGTGAAAACTTTTCATGGGAATAAATATGGGTTTTATACAGGTCATGAGGTATTTTTGTGAATTTTATTGAATTTTATACAAGTGCTTAAGTCGTAGAAAACAGCCCGAACTTTTGATAAGTACCGCCAAATTTATAAAATGGAAATCAACTTTAATTACGTGGATAAATGGTATAAGTCTAGTAACAACTACTTGTTTGGTTTTGGCGTGAGTTTTCATAAGCATTAAGTGTTTCGATTTGTGTGTGTTTAGTACAAATATGTACGTGGTGTGTTGATTTGGTTTTCGTACTTTGACTTCTAGGTCAAGTGTTTGATTTTCCCGGGCATCCACGTCGTCGGTGACATTTCTCGTTACGTCTTCACTAGAACCACCACTACTACGCCAGGTGAGTCTATAGCCTCGCTCTTTACTTATTTCAAATGTTTTTACCCGCGAGGGGGATACATGCTATTTAAATGGAAATTAACATAAGTCATGAATGATTGTTGGACCCGAATGTTGCCTTGAAATTGTGTTGAGTACCTAGTTGCAAAAGGCCCTAATTTTATGAACTATTAACTATTGTCTTGCCCTTGCGAAGGGGGAAATAGCCGCTTATACAAAGTGATAGTACTATGGGGTTGACTACCCTATCCGAGACGAGGGCTAGTACGTTGATACCCCCTGCGGACGGATAATTTGTGATAAGAGATAAGGTATAATTGCAACTAATGCCTTTAGTAGGGGCACTGGTTTCATCTGAATCACGCCAGTAATTATTACGCGGGTGATTGAGTTAACGGATTAGTGTCATGAGCTTAAACACAATTGTCATATCCTTGAATAATAGATTGTTTGCGCGACAATGCTATTGAATGATCATGATTGGTTTTTAATACTTATGTTCAACTTATGATTTGATAAACCTATAGATTCGCTCAACCTTTGTGTTGACAGATTTAAGCATGTGTTTCAGGTAACCAAGGTTGATAGCAGCGGAGCATGCGAGGATGGAAGTTGTTGTGGCTTGGCGGTCTACTTGTTTCTCCACCCTTATTTAACTTAAAACTCTTTTATTATTCTGTCATGTGAGCAAAAATGTACTTTTGGGTTGAGATTCAGTGGGGACCTAACGCAAACTCTGTTTAGTATTATCTTGGGATTTGGAAAATTGTAGACTTGTATGATTTTAATAATGTTTAAATTTATGTTTAAACTTTTACGTCTCTTTGAGTCGTTTAATATAGCTTATGTGTGATGATAACTACGTAGCACCCAAATGTTGTAGTTCCGCTGCGCATAGCATTTGTTGGGGGTGTTATAATAGCTTATTTGGAAAATTACGTGAATTTAACGTGTCGGATGATAAGGTAACTTATTAGATGATTAATGTTAATAAGCTTATAAATTATTCTAATTTTATTATGATGAATTATAAGTTAACTTATTAGCTTATTTTCATGAATTATAAGGATTTATGGTTTAATCTCGTTGAAGAGAATTATCATATATCATACTCCAGACATCATATATAATAAATATATCATATATGATATACGGGGGTATCATATATGATAATTTTATAATGTGCTTGAAAACAAATACAAGCAAGTTTGTAATCTCCTGGCTGGTAATTAAAAGTTAGTTGTCTGTATATTATCATATTTCATAATCTGGCTCAAATGCACTGTAATATATCATATTGATAATCTGGTTGAAATTTAGCTTTTGTAAGATATCATATTTGATAATCTGTTTGAAACTAAGACCAACTCTTTTTATTTGGGTACATAAAGTTGTTGTCAAAGAATCTTAAAGAACTCAATCATATCAAGGCTAAACAAGTGAAAAAACGAGAAAGAGTCATGAGGCCAAAATGAGCTACAAAAAGACAATGTCAAGAAGTGGAACATAGAATTCCCGGCTGAAAGAACAAAAAACGACATGTGCATGAGATGACAAAAGACGACTGTCAAGGTTACAACCAAAGTGTTGATGCATGGAATCAAGATCCATTGTTTTAGTCAATTGACTTGTTTGTATTTTAGTAATATGTGTATTATGTTGTAATGCTTTAACTTTGTAATGTTACTAAATCATTGAGCTTTTTGTTGAATATGGAAATGGCGAAACATCCACGGATGTGACTCTTGGATAATATGCTTATTTTGTTGATGTTTTTATCATTTGAAGCATAGTTTTTTTACCTTTTTATTAGTATCATATATGATTGTGAAATATCATATATGATAATCCATGCAACTCTTAAGCTCTGGCATATATGATAATGAATTATAATATATGATACTCGATTTTTTTTATAGATTATCATTTTTGAAACATCATATATGATGTGTAAAACATATCAAATATGATACATCGCGTAAAAAATGTAAACTAAAAGTATCATACATATGATAAATCAATGAAATATTATGTGATAAATAACTAAAACATATGTCATGTATACATGTAGCAAGTACACAATAATCATATTTGATGTGTACAATATATAAAAATGATGCATTTAGTAAAACATATAAACTACAAATATCATATATGCTAAATCACTAAAACATATATGGTTTCTTAAAAAAACATAAATTACAAAACTTCTTCAATAAAAACAATAACTGCTTCTTCATTCCTACATGTTGTTAACCGCACCTCCATACATACGTGTACACGTCCTCTTGCTTTTGATTCAACCCAAACAATTACAACATCCATTCGTTGCTTTGTTAGCACAGTCTGCAATTATAAAGGAAGGAGAGAACAATTAGGCACCATCTTATAAGCGACTGAATCATATATGATACAAGACAAATTTGAAGAGCTTAAAGAGATTTTGTGCAAATTTAGTTACAAAGTCTAATTTTTCTTTGATATGTTAGATACATCATATATGATACTTCATATATCATATATGATAAATCTATCATATACCACATATTATACAACTATCATATATGATAAATAAGGTATCATATATGTTACATCAAACTTACAACTTACATCAACAACTTAATTAAAATGCCTAATAATTCACACTAACATAAGCTTATTCATACCTCTCATACTTATAAAACCTGATAGTTCACAAAAATAAGCTAATAAGCTAGCTTATTTATAACTCTCCTCTAATTAATAAGCTTATTCACATAACTCTCATCTAACTTATATACTTATTCACATAGCTCTTATATCCTCTAATTGATAAGCTTATTCATTTGAAGCAGCTTATTCACATAAATGAGCTTATTCACAATAATCTAATTATTCACATAAATCAACTAATAAGCTAGCTTATATCTAAGAACAATAAATTCATATAGTTCATTCAAAATAAGTGATAAGTGTGAAAACACTCATCAATAATGATCCAAATACCACTCAAAACACTGTCAAATACATCATATTTAACTGTTAATTATCAGAATTACGCGTGTATTTGGTGTTTGTGTATTTTCAGGTAATATAGGTACATTTGAGACAAACACGAGCTTTCAAGGATTAATTTGATCAAAAGACGAAGAAAAAGACGAAAGAAGCTTTCAAGGACCATACTTGGCATTATTCACAAATTTCAAGGGCTTAAGTTTCAACTTTTACAAGATGGAGGACTAAGCTTGCAACTTTCTACAATTCAAAGGATGAAAAGGAATTACTTAAAAGCTTTTATGCACATTTTGATGAAAGATGAAAGAAAAGGACCAAATGGCAAAATGTTGAAAAGTTTATAACTTTATACTTGGTCAAACATTGACCAAACCGGTTAAACAAACTCACACACGTCTTCGTCTTCTCAAAGAAGAGAGAGAAAGATCAAAACCGGTTTCATCTTTTCTATCTTCCATAACCTGCAATCCAATATCAAGGATAATCAAGAAAGAATCACGCGAAGCTTATAACAGCAAAGATGCTTATCTTTTTCCCCTCTACAAGATGATGTTACTTAATTAGACTCAAAGTCAAAGACGAAGAAAGCCCCAAATTCAAGATGAAGATGAAGATGGACGAGTAAACCTCGTATTTTACACGTGTCCAATCCTCATTGGATTGACCACGTCACACCTCTTCCACACGGCGGCTATAAATAAGAGATGAAGGCCTCATTTTGCAACCGGTTAGCTGAGGAGTAGATTACACATAGTAGTTAGGTTAGAAATTAGTTAGTTAGTTACATTCGGTTACTTTCCAGTTTATGCAGTTGTAACAAATTCTTTTTACTCCATTAATGAAACTTCAAACTTTCTAAATTCTTATCTTTCTTGATATCTTAGCTATTGTGATCATATGCTTCCAAAAAGCATGTGATTTGGATCTGTTGTTCTAAACGTTTTGAATACCTGAGTTTCATTACTGAGTTTCATTACTGTCTGGAATTAGTTCCTGTATTGGTATACCTGATTTCAGTCCCAATCAGTTAATTACTTTGTTGTGAGTTAGTCAGTTTGTTAGATTTTGGTTATGCTTACGAATTTAGTTTAGTTTGTTAATCTTGTATTTGGAAAGTTGATTGTATGTAGTGTATTACATAAATTAGTCAAAAGGATTTCATAAAAAAAATAATAACAAGCTAAACTTTTAGAAGCTAAGACTTGATCACATTACCTCAGTTCTTAAAGATCGGTGATATATTAGTCGTTATACATAATAGGACCATGAAATGCATTTTGATTCGTAATGGTAGCATAACTGGAGTTGTGATCTGTTGCAAATGAGTTTTAGACGAAGTGGATCATTTAAGTTTCTAGGATTTGCAAATAGTTTATGTGCATTCGAGTTTTGCAGGTTTCGGATTCAGAGTTCCTATTAAGCTGGTAATCAGCTGATATAGCTTATCAGAGTGCGAGTTTATTTGTAGCTGCTGGATTTACAGTTAAAAGTACAGAGATTTATGATCAGCAGTTCACTCAGTGAGGGCGTGTTTGATCATTATTTTCAATGCAGCAAATAAAAGCTTTGCAGGTGTTTGGATTTGCCGATGATTAGATAGTAGATTGTTAGATTAGGGGTGTTTGGTTTTAAGCCGGCTCAGCGCCGCGCTTTTCGACTCAGCGGACTAGACTACGGAAGTCGAGGTTAAGCGCGTTTACATTTTCTGCAAGATTGCTAGTGTAATCAGTAGTAATAAGTTGTAGTGTAAATTTGATTGTATCATTCTTGTAAGTCTTGCTATTAGATGTCCAGTAACTAATCTTGTTTAGTAGTTTAATTCGAGTCTGCTAACTTGACTTTGTTAGGTGTCCTGTTTGTTTTTAGTGTTATTCGTTTCGTAGTACATTTGCTCTATTGTATTTGCTATTGCTTAATCTTTCAATTGATACATTTAGATAATGTTCGTTATATCGAGTTTAGTAGATTTCGTTCAAGCCATTTAATCAGTAGGTTAATTCATAGCAGTAAACTCATTTACAGAAGTTTGGATAATTAACACATTAGGTCCTTCACTTTGTCTCTCTTTGTTACAGTTACGGTCCAATTCGTTAGAATTAACGAGCAGTTAGTTAGAAATAACGGATAAATTTTCCTTGGGCTTAGTCTAGAATTGATGGGCTATGGATTTACTAAATGGGCTAGTTTAATAACTAGCAAGTGGAATAGTTGGTAAAAGTAAAAATTAGAGTATATGGTAAAAGTAAAAATTAGAGTAATATGAAATAAATTTTCATTTTAGTTTTATAAAAAAATAATACTTTTTAGTTTTTTTCCTTGTATTTTTCATTTTAAATTTTGTAGAAGAAATTTGTATTTTACATCCTTTACATTTTGAGCATTTAAAAGTGGTACGTGCAATATGATTTAGTATAGTATGTACTACGTAGATAGTTAATATTTTTACATTTTTTATGTGCTTTTTGCCAAGTAGAAATAGAATACCAAACAAGATCTTTTAACCAAAAACAATCAAGTTGAGCTTAAAATTGTTATATCAATTCGAATCGAGCTGAGAAGACAACTATACTAAAAACGAAATATTAAATGGCGCCGCTGCCGGTTCTTTTCGTGAAGATTAACGATTTCGAGTGAGACGATTGGATTTTGGGACCCGTTCACTTTGTGAACGTTATTTTTACGTATTATAAATCAAAAAGATTAAAAAAATCAAAAAGATAAAAATACAAAAAAATTAAAAAACCACAAAGTCAATTCTTTTCCTAAAGAATTGAACCAAAAAAATAAAAAATCCAAAAAGTAATCTTTTTCCTAAAAGATTACAACAAAAAAAATATATATTATATCGATTTCATCGCTTTTTACGTAGATATAGTATTTTTCTTAAAAAATCAAATAAATACAAAAATATTTTTGATATATTATTATATGATAAATTAATAAGCTTATTCAAATGAAATAAGCTAAAACAAAAATAGATGTAATTAATCTAAATTGGTGATCGATCAATCGATTCGTAGTGATCAATTTGTAATGGATTTATGATGATCACTTGGTAATGCATTCGTGATGGATTCGTGATGATGGATTTGTAGAGAGAGAAACTAGATCGGGGGTAGAGAGAGAAATGATAAGACGGTGTGTGTGTGTGTGTTTATTATGAGAAGTAGGAGTAAAAAAAGCTTATATAGTAAGCGGTGAAATGAACAAAATACCATTCCAGTTTAATTCCCGCCATTGGATGTGTAACACCTCACTTTGATAAATGGACCGTTACGTGTACTTATGGCGTGTCATCAAAGCATGCAAGGTAATATGTACTAAAACATACATGACCAAAAGGGAAAACCAGAATCAAACAACGGTTCTCGAACATAAGCCCAAAACATAAATAAAGTAAATGAAATGAGAAGGACAAAACAAGTGTCCAAGCAAGCATAAGTATAAGAAGGCAAAATGAGAAGAATTCTAAGACAGCTTCCATCTTATGCTCGTCCTCCAAATGCTCTACATGTGTACCTGCCGTTTTAGGACATGGAAGAAAAGTAACGGCTGAGCAATACGCTCGGTGAACGGATATATGGCATAGTATGAATGATTGAAACATAATAAAGACTGAAAAGCAGCAAAAATTTATAAGCCCTGGAAAACCTGGAACATGTTTATAAAACTAGTTTTATAGTTTGAAATGCTTATGATTAACTATTGAAAACTGTATTTTAAATTTAGCCAAGAGCCCATATAGGTCATGAGGTATCAACGTGCATGAATACTTAAAGGGGTGACCTCATCATGCAATTAGAGGGGTTGCCTCTAACTATATTGGTCTGGGTAGGAGGGATCAACTTCTTGTGAAGGATGCAAGGCACACACCACATTTACCATAAAAATCTTGACTAAAAACATGTAACTAGGATGCACCCATATGCCCCACATGATAATATAAATAAATGGCCAAACTGAAAGGACGCCACGAGCAATCACTTCGTCGGGGGGAAGTCATCACACTGGTGCCTCTAGTGTTATGGTTATGGTACCTCCATAACTAGATGAACTGGCATGCATGTATATAGCTCATGAATTTAAAATATAACATACGCATTCAAAACATATAAAATAACTGGGGAAAATAGATGGCTGCAAACGGGGAATCCTAATCAAACATATGAAGGAATGTCCATACTGAAGGACGGAATATTCGTACCTTATGTCCAGTAGTGAAGATAGAATGAAAGCTGAACGATCTACTCCGACTTCGCGGATACTACATAAATAAGGGACGTGTATGAGTTGTCTGATTACTGACTGTGTTACTGGTTTCGTATGTTCTTAGCTTATATTATATGTTCTTGTCATGTTTTACTGTCTTAAGTGTTATCTTGTATTTATTCATGTTTTACATGTATTCTGATTATGTATTTCATGTATTCTTGTATTACTATACTTGTAATGTCATAATAAGTAACTTTCAAAAAATATAGGTTTCCAAAAATAGAAAGTTTCCAAAAATAGAAAGTTTCCAAAAATAGAAAGTTTCCAAAAATAGAAAGTTTCCAAAACTAGTAAGTTTCCTGAAATATAATTAAGTTGGTTTAATAAGTCTAAAATATAAGCTAGTGCTTATTAGTCATAAGTTATAAGTCATGATAATTTATTAGTAAAGTCTATTAGGCTAAAGTGATTATTAATTAATAATGAAAATGCATGGTTTATTAATTAATAAAATGTCATGGTTAATTTAATAACACTTTACCTTATATCTATAATTAAATTAAGTCATGGTTTTTAATTTAATTATGTATAAATAAATACTTAAGTTATACATGTACTATAAATTATAATAATATAACCTAAGTTATGATTTTGATTAAATAATAATAGTTCATGTAAATTAATTTAATTAATTAATCAATAAAATAATGGTTAACAAAATGTACCTGAGACAAACCAACCCGAGACAAAAAACACCACTCAACCAGCGGCTGGTGGTTGTTACCGGCAGCCAGCAGCCTAAACTGCTGTCGGGTTGCCGTTGGTTGGCTAGGGGTTCCCACTGGCTAGCCAGGGGTTCCCCCTACCGTGTCCAAACCTCCCACCAAGAGCCCATGGCTCTCGGTTCCCACTGATTACACAAGGTCCCCCCTGTTGGGGCCTTGTTGCTTGCGGCTGATAGAACCCAAACACCACCTACCCACAGTGGGTCGCGGCTGGTGGCCAGAAGGGAACACCGAGACCATGGGGGTTTCGGTTTGTGTGCAGCCGAACCAAACAACAAACCAACGCACCCTTTCTTGTTTTTAATCATTTACCACATGTTTTCATAGTTTAATTAAATGGGCTTGAATTAAAGGAAATAATTTTTGCTCAAAAAAAATTAAAGGAAGTAATTAAAAATGTTAAGGATTCGCTAATTACCAATGTGAGATGATTAATGTTTTAGACATGAACACGAACCAGTACCAAATCCAAAATCAACCAAGCTTTTCTCCCCTTTTCCTTTGTCAAAACTGGCGGCTACAACAACAATGGTGGCTAGGGTTTCTTGTTTTCTTGAAAAATGTTAAATAATGAAATGTGTGGTTAACTTTTCCCTGAAAAGTAAATTTATAAATGGGCCGAGCTTAAAGCCCTTCTCTTCCTTGTCTTCTTTTCACACGCCAGCCCAACAACACACATATAGTTTTCAACTTTCGTGTTTTAATATTTATCGTACGTGTTCGTGTTTTAAATGTCGTGTTTTATTTCTTGGATTCTTTAAATATTATACGTAATTACTTATCATGTATTAATAATATGCAAATCACTTGTTTTAAATGTTCGTGATACGTGTCGTATATCATTAATGCAAAGTTTTAATTTTGTCGGGTTTTCATGTATTTACTGTTCATGGGTATTTTATGCGGGTTTTACAACTCTTCCCCTCTAAAAGAATAATTCGTCCTCGAATTAGAGATACGATAATCTAGGAAGGACATGGACGTAACATGATTGTAAGGAACCTGGAACGTGACGTGACTGAAAAGGGCATATCTGGCTTATGGAAGGAAAAAGATGAGAATTCCGAATGGACTCCTCCGTTCCAAGTGGCGTCCCGCCTGGAACGGTTCCTCTACATGATCTTGACGAAGTAGCAATCCTGATCTTTATGACCCTGACTTGACGGTACGTAAAAGTTTCTGGTTCATCAACGTAAGATAGATCCTCATGAATCTGATCGAGTGGATAAGAATTAATGTGCAAGCGTAAATGAAACGTTATGATGTAAAATAACCCGGAATAACTGACATTAATAACTTTTGAGCAACGATGCACGAAACATACTGAAACGTGGTACGTGAACAATTGTGAACGTGATACGTGAACAATTGTGAACGTGATACATGCAGATATGGTGAATGTAATATGAGAAACATAGGGTGGACGATAATACGTGCAAAATATCATGAATGTGATATGAGAAATGTGGAATATACATGACATGTGAAATATATCGTGAACATGAGATAACTGAGGAGGTAACGGCAAACGATACATGATGAGACGCAAAATATGACGTAAAATGTCTGTCTGAGAATGAAAAGTTTATTAAACCTGAGTCTGGTCTCCCGAGCTTCTTCAAAACTTTCCAGAACAAAATGTAAAATGTAAATCGTAAGCTAGAATATGATCATGAACATGGATAGTGTCATGAACATGAGTGAAAGAAATTCGTAAAATTGAATAAAGACGTGGACGTAAATGATGAACAAGAATGTGAACCTTTATCTAATCTGATAGTGAAGGAGTGCCAAGTGACCGTACAATATTTGGCTGGAAAATGTCTGATAATCTGCTAACTGTGAAATTCTTGTAGATGGAAGGTGTATGCATAATTGGTTAAACTGTTAACAACAACCCAGATAGCATCCTGCTTCTTCCGAGCCTGTGGTCGTCCGGTAACAAAATCCATGGAGATCCTGTCCTTTTTCCGTTCACAATTTCTAATGGTGGAAAATAGCTCCTAGTTCGTTGGTGTTCTATCTTAGCCTGCTGGTATGTCTGGTACTTAGATATGGACGTAACTGTATCTTGCTTCATAGAAACTGGATACATAGAAGTTTGGAAAACTACGAGTCTCTAAAGTTAGACTTCTCTTAGCGTAGGATTCTCTGGAACACCTAATATAGTGTAAGGTTCTCTCCTTTATGCGTAAGCTGAGTCATGATAGATTAACCGTGATAATCAATGTGATTCAGTGTGCCACTGTAATCAACCAGAATTTGTACTAGAAAAATTTCAAGGTGAAATTTCTTCTGTCGTAGAATTTGTAACATAGTGCGAATATGGTCTTCGTGCCCTTCTCTAGACTTAGGGAAAATCAGGTTTTCATCGATGAAAATACTAACGAATTTATTTATGAGTTCATGGAAACTCAATTTATTAAGTCCATAATGCTGCTAGAGCATTCATAGGACAAAAACAAAATCATGAATTTAGCATGACCAATTCGTGTGCGAATAGCAGTCATGGAAATGTCCTGCTCTTTCACTCGCCACTATTGGCAGCATGATCATAAATCGATCTTGGGAAAGTGCTTAACACCCAAAAGTCGATTGGACACTTCGTCAATACGTAGAGGAGGATAACGGTTATGAACGGTGATTTGTTTTAAATCGACGGTAGTCGACACATAATCTCATGTTGCCGTCCTTCTCCTTAATAATCACCACCGGTGCACACCATGGTGATACACCTGGGCGAAAGAACTTCTTCAATCATCTCGTGCAGCTGATCCTTCAACTATTTTAACTCAAAGAGGCCATGCGATAAAGAGCCTTAGAAACTGGTTCTGCTCCCTAACATGCTCGATTTTAAGTTCCACCTTGTGGATAGAAAGTATACTCGGAGGTCTTTCTGGAATATATCTAGGAAACTCTAAAATAATCGGCTGATTATGAATAGGAAGGAACTTCAGAAGTCGTGTCATAACTGATAGCTGTAAAATCTTCGCGGCCATAGGATAACAAACACGTGCTTGTAGAGCATAAATAATATGTACAGATTTTCTTGATGGAAAAACATGTTGAATGTATTCAGAAGCCTGAACATCGCTGTACATAATCTGGTATGAATGGCGACCAATCGTAGCGTGGTGTACTGGTCATAGTCTATATTCAGAATCATATCTAACTCGCATCTGTCCGGGGTAAGTGCGTTAGCAGATTAAATCTTATTATCAGACTGAAAGGAAAACCTTCGTACACATGGGTGGTACGAACGACATCCTTTATGGTGATGGATACATGAAATATGTGATCGAGAAACGAAAGTGCCATGTCAGTACATGAAGAAAACATGGCCAATTTTACTGAATGTGTTTCGCCTGCCTCCCAAAGAACAAAAACTACGAGACCAAACTTGAAACTACGCTAGTGATGATACTGGGATTCTTATGGCCTGATTAATACCTGGCACCACATAATGAGTATACTCCTTGGAGGGTACCTGAATTTCTTAGGGTTGTTTTAGAAGATAGACGTGAGTCATGTGTCTTGACTCGTGTCTTGAGAAAATATGCGTATGACATGTGCCTTGACTGGTGTCTTGACATGTGTCTTCAGGAAATATATATACGCGAGACATGTGTCTCGAAATGTGAAACGAACAAAATTGGAACTTTTTAGGTTGTCATGCCAGAATTTACGGATCAGTTGGACTGTTGACCCTTGGTATTTATGATCACGTCCGTTATTGGAATTTTTGTTGCTACTGTCAGAGTATTGCTGTCACGGTAGTTGTCACTACCTCCTTGCCTGTCAGTTCCATGTTAGTCATTATTATGACCGTGACTCATGTAACTTTTCAGCTGAATGGCCCGCTGGTACCGGTTCTCACTCGTATGCTGGAAAAGACAAATGAATAACACGTGATAAATGACTGAGAATGTGAAGATCTGGAATAAAATGGTACCGTCTGGTGGATTAAGTAAACTTCTAATCTGGTTGCTTCGATCTGTCGCCTTCGTCTTTACTCGGTAGAATCTCCATGCTGAGAGCCGTATCATCTTTTAAGCAACATCGGTGAGAAACAAATGTCTGAGAAAATTGAAAACTGATTAATAACACACATGGAGTGCAGTAACTGGAATACATCTGGAGTATGGTACATGAAGTACGAATGGAATATGGTACATGGAGTACACATGAGATTCACATGAGATGATCGGTACAGTGTCAACCATCTGACATGATCAGAGGAAGGTAAAATATTAAATGGTTAAGTGATTAAACGGAATCGAATGATGGCCAACATGAAAACATGATTAATGAAAACCAACCATGACTATCATGAAAGCATGATTAAATACAATCCATCAATGTCTAACATGATAGCAAAATCAACGCGAAGAAACATGAAACAAAGTTAACATAAAGGGGCATGAAGATATAATCAGCATGAAAACAAAGTTAACAATGATAGTATGACAACATAATCGACATAAAGAAACGTAACAATTTATGAGGAAACATGAAAGAGTTATGACTGCAATGAACTGAATTTTGAAAATCGATAGTGTGAACGACTATGAGTCGGTTCACAATGCAAGATTGACATGAGAAAGGGTGAACGCCTATGGTTTGGTTCACAAAGTAAAATTGACATGGGCAAGGGTGAACGCCTATGGGTCGGTTCACAAATAAAAATTGACATGGGCAAGGGTGAACGCCTATGTGTCGGTTCACAAAACAAAAATTGGAATAAAAAGCACATGCGACTAAATATGGCCAGTCCTGTACCAACCATTACTTAGTCAAAATACCTGCAACAATGATACATGAAAATAAATAGTTAAAAATCACCTGTCCAAAAACTTAACAAAAAACACGTGACTAAGTATGAACTACTGTTGTTCAGTCCATACTAGTCAAAATTCACAAGGAACACCATGCATAAAACAATGACATGTAACTAAGTATGAATTGACTATTGATCAATCCATCTTAGCAAAAAAAAATTACGAGAGAAAACATCATGGTTAAGAAAAAACAAGATTTTGAAAATATCAATGCGTGGAATATCAGACGTCGGCTTGGGAAGGTCCTGGTGACTACCCACTAGTCACAAGATAAGGTTTAGAGCCTACAGGTCAAAACATTGGGCTCTGATACCATAATTATAACACCCTACTTTGATAAATGGACCGTTACGTGTACTTATGGCGTGTCATCAAAGCATGCAAGGTAATATGTACTAAAACATGCATGACCAAAAGGGAAAACCGGAATCAAACATCAGTTCTCGAACATAAGCCCAAAAAATAAATAAAGTAAATGAAATGAGAAGGACAAAACAAGTGTCCAAGCAAGCATAAGTATAAGAAGGCAAAAGGAGAAGAAGTCTAAGGCAGCTTCCATCCTATGCACGTCCTCTAAATGCTCAAGTCTGTCCATGGGTACCTGCCGTTTTGGGACATAGAAGAAAAGTAACGGTTGAGCAATACGGTCAGTGAACGAATATATGACATAGTATGAATGACTGAAAATAAGAAAGATTGAAAAGCAGCGAAAATGTATAAGTCCTGGAAAACCTGGAACATGTTTATAAAACTGGTTTTATTGTTTGAAAAGCTTATGATTAACTTAAGAAAACTACATTTTAAATTTAGCCAAGAGCCCATATAGGTCATGAGGTATCAACATGCATGAATACTTAGAGGGGTGGCCTCATCATGCAATTAGAGGGGTTGCCTCTAACTATACTAGTCTGGGTAGGAGGATCAACTCCTTCTGAAGGAAGCAAGGCACACACCACATTCACCATGAAAATCCTGACTGAATACATGTAACTAGGATACACCCATACGCCCCACTTGATAATATAAATAAATGGCCAAACTGAAGGGACGCCACGAGCAATCACTCCGTTGTGGGGAAGTCATAACACTGGTGTCTCCAGTGTTATGGTTATGGTACCTTCATAACTAGATGAACTGGCATGCATGTATATAGCTCAGGCATTTAAAATATAACATAAGCATTCAAAACATATAAAATAACTAGGGAAAATAGATGGCTGCAAACGGGGAATCCTAATCAAACATACGAAGGAATGTCCATACTTAAGGACGGAATATCCGTACCTTATGTCCAGTAGTGAAACTAGAATGGAAGCTGAACGATCTACTCTGACTTTGCGGATACTACATAAGTAAGGGACGTGTATGAGTTGTCTGATTACTGAGTGTGTTACTGGTTCCGTGTGCTCTTATCTTATTTTATATGTTCTAGTCATTTTTTACTGTCTTAAGTGTTATCTTGTATTTATTCATGTTTTACATGTATTCTGATTATGTATTTCATGTATTCTTGTATAACTATACTTGTAGTGTCATAATAAGTAACTTTCTAAAAATATCAGGTTTCTAAAAATAGAAAGTTTCCAAAAATAGAAAGTTTCCAAAAATATAAAGTTTCCAAATGTAGAAAGTTTTCAAAAATAGTAAGTTTCCTGAAATAGAATTAAGCTGGATTAATAAGTCTAAAATATAAGCTAGTGCTTATTAGTCATAAGTTATAAGTCAGGATAATTTATTAGTAAACTCTATTAAATTAAATACTTAGGCTAAAGTGATTATTAATTAATAATGAAAATGTATGGTTTATTAATTAATAAAATGTCATGGTTAGTTTAATAACACTTTACCTTATATCTATAATTAAATTAAGTCATGGTTTTTAATTTAATTATGTCCAAATAAATACTTAGGTTATACATGTACTATTAATTCTAATAATATAACCTAAGTCATGATTTTAATCAAATAATTTAATAGTTCATGTAAATTAATTTAATTAATTAATCAATAAAATAATGGTTAACAAAATGTACCCGATCCCTAAACCCGAGACAAACCAACCCGTGCCAAACACCACCACTCAGCCGGCGGCTGGCGGTTGTTGCCGGCGGCCAACAGCCTAAACTGCTGCCGGGTTGCCAATGATTGGCTAGGGGTTCCCACTAGCTAGCCAGGGGTTCCCCCTGTCGTGTCCAAACCTCCCACCGAGAGCCCATGGCTCTCGGTTCCCACTGACTGCACAAGGTCTCCCCTGTTGGGGCTTTGTTGCTTGCATCTGACAGAACCCAAACACCACCGCCCCACAGTGGGTCACGGATGGTGGCAAGAAGGGAACACCGAGACCATGGGGGTCTTGGTTTGTGTGCAGTCGAACCAAACAACAAACCAACGCACTCTTTCTTGTTTTTAATCATTTACCACATGTTTTCACAGTTTAATTAAATGGGTTCTTGAATTAACGAAAATAATTAAAAATGTTAAGGATTCGATAATTACCAATTTGAGATGATTAATGTTTTAGACATGAACACGAACCCGCACCAAATCCAAAATCAACCTGATAGGTGTGTAAACACCCATCCTTTTTACCACTTAACTACAATAATAACCAAGCCAAAACGTGTATTTTATGTCGTAAATGTCGGAATTATGCGTGGTTTGTGTTTTTGTTGTGATTTAAGACGAAATTGTGAAAAGGGGAGAAAACACGGGCATTCACAAGCTTTTATCGAAGAAAAAGACAAAAGACGAAGTCAAGAAATCAAGAGTGCAAAAAGAACGGAAGTCCAAGACCAATTCTGAAGATTTATCGAAGAAAAAGTCAAAAAAACGGAAGTTTACTAAAAGCCGAAGAACTCAAGTCTAATTTATTGAAGAATTACAAGACGAGTTTAAAGAAATCCCGAGACAAAGTCATTAAAGTCGAAGAACTAAGAAGATTAAGGACTTAATGCTGCAATTAAAGAAAGAAGAAAGAGGGGATGAAGCTTCCTAAGCACCTCCCTAATCCTCCTATAAATAGATTAGATTTCATTTCATTTTGTTTTGTTGGCTAAGTGTGACAATTAGCTCTTCCACTTTAATTTTTGCACATTTAATTACATGTCATTTAATTACTTGTCTTGCACCTTAAATACCTTTAATTTCAAGTAAGTTTCCTTTTAATTATTGTCAATCTTTACTTTTTATTGTTTGATCTCCTATCTACCTTTCTTGTTTGATCTTAATCTTTATGTTTATTGTTCATGTTCATGTTCTTGAGTTTTATTAAATTGATTAAGTGGGTTTTGATTATTTTGATTATTATTGTTAGTTTGATTGTTTTGGATTGTTAGTTTATGATTAGTAGATGTTATTTGGTTAGTTTGATTTAATCTTTTGTTTGATTTTGATTAATTTTGTTTAGATCCGTATTACTTTTTGTTCTCCTTGTTCTTCGCTGTTACTATGTATTCCCAGGATATTCCGAATCAAAGCTTGTGTTCTGAATCAAGGTTTTGTTGTGAGTATTCCGAATAAAGGGCTTGTTCCGAATAGGTGACATATTCCGGATCAGTTTGATATTCCGGATCAGCAACATATTTCGAGTGAAGAAAACATTCCGAATCAAGGAAAGTATTCCGAATCAAAGTGCTCATTCGGAACATTCCGAACCAAGAAGATATTCCGGATCAAGGGAAGTTCATTCGGAATAAGCAATATTCCGAATCAAGCAGATTATTCCGAATCGAAGTTTTGTTCAGAAAGTTCCGAATCAGAGTTGTGTTCATCCGGAATATTCAATATTCCGGATCAAGGGGTATCCATTCGGAATATATTCCGAATCAAGTTTTTTGGTAAATATTCCGAGTAAAGAAGAACATTCCGAACGAAGGTGACATTCCGGATGAGTGTTTATTCCGAATGAGGGTATTATTCCGAATGAGCATTTTTCAGTTTCTTTTAAGTTTTTGTTTTTAATTTTTTATTTTAAAGCTTTATTTTTCCCGCCTTTTTCCTTAGTCGCACTTTAAGATTACTTGCCTTAGATTTATTTTAGCCTTGCCTTAGTTTAAGTTTTAGTTGCGTTTTAAGTTTGCCTTAGATAGTTTTAAGTTCGCGTCATTTACTTTAATTGCTATTTACTTTCCGTCACGCGTTTAAATTCTTGTCATTAATTTTAAATCAGATTTAGATTTATTTTACCTGCTCTTTACTTTAAAGTTTTGCACCTTTTAACTACTACAACGACACAACTATTTGTTTCCACCAAAGACAACTGAGTCGCATAGTTAACCAGTTATCAATTCGATTAGACCACTACTTCGAACTTAATTTTTATACTAGGTAAAAGCCTAGTATTACAACCTAGCTTTTCTCCCTTTTTAGTTTGTCAAAACTGGCGGCTACAACAACAATGGTGCCAGGGTATCTTGTTTTCTTGAAAATTTGAAATAATGAAATGTGTGCTTAACTGTTCCATGACAAGTAAATTTGTAAATGGGCCGGGCTTAAAGCCCTTCTGTTCCTTGTCTTCTTTTCAGACGCCAGCCCAACAACACACACATATAATGTTTTCAATTTTCGTGTGTTAATATTTATTGTACGTGTTCGTGTTTTAAATATCGTGTTTTATTTCTTGGAATGTTTAAATATTATACGTAATTACTTATCTTGTATTAATAATATACAAATAACTTGTTTTAAATGTTCGTGACACGTGTCGTATATCATTAATGCAAAGTTTTAATTTAGTCGGGTTTTCATGTATTTACTGTTCATCGGTATTTTATGCGGGTTTTACAGGATGGAAGGGAGATGGAGGGTGGGGATGAGTCCCCCATATCTTAGATTAGTTTGGTATCCAAATGAACTTAAATCTTTGAAATTATATATAAGAACGGATGAATATGCTTCCACACACTTTTACTCATATGAGAAAATCAATAGAGAATGTTTTCCCTTGAATGAATATTGGCATTATAATCTATCAAATATATACAGATTTAATTCCAGCCATTGGATGGAAGGGAGATGGAGGGTGGGGATGAGTCCCCCATATCTTAGATAAGTTTGCTATCCAAATGAACTTAAATCTTTGAACTTATATATCAGAACGGATGATTATGCTTGTAGAATCATATATTCTTAGGATTGTATATGTATTTGATTATCTAGTGAATGGAAGGAGATGGATGAAATAGACAGAGAAAGGTAGAGAGAGAAAAGAGAGAATGGAAGAAAGATGGAATGTGTATTTGTGACAAAGTGCTCAACCCCTCCTAACATGCTAGGAGGGGGTTTATATAGCCCACCCTACATGTGCGCTATATGGACTATATGTTTACATATTGGATCACGAGCCCAATACTTGAATATATCGTTGGAGTGACCGATCCTTTCTAAATACGTAAAAACGTATTTCCAACAATCTCCCCCTAAGGGAGGTCACTCCAAGTTACAATGTCCTAAAAAATAATCTATAGCTCGTGATCTATGCTAACAATGATGTGGCTGAGACTTTCTTTGGAAAAAAGTATTTCCATCAATCTCCCCCTAAGGGAGGTCACACCATTTTACAAAATCTTAAATGTAGCATGCTATGCTTGAGTCTTCGATCTTGTTCTTGTGAATATGCTTGATGTGATCTTGACTTTAGTCTTGAGCATGTTTCCTAGCCTTGACCTTGTGCATTCATCACTTGTGATATTTGCCTCCTCATGACTTCATGTTCCACATACATATACTTTTATAAATTCTTGAAAGCTTTAGAGTTTGATACAGCGGAAGACTTGACTTTTAGACTTTCTTGAATTTGTTGAAGTATTAAGTGCATACAGTATAAGCATGTGGTGACAACTTCTTCTGGATTGTACACCGCAATTCCACCTTCTTGTTACGCTGCATAAGACAGTTAGCAACAAAACATATACACGGATGAAATGGCCTTGAACATTTCATTCTAATTCGGTAGCATTTTACTCCGGTCGGTGAAGACCGTTGGACGATATAAAATATCGTACTTGTGACAGGTAGTTTCAATTAAGAACCTCCTTGACAAGATTTCGCGGGTAAACCCGTTCTCTTTATTCGACCGTCCAAACCTGACTGCGAACATAAAGAGTGAATCATTTGGATAATATTATCCGCATGATTTGTAGCCGTCAATTCATGTTCCTGGAACAAGTGAAATTCAATTAAGAACCGCACCATTGTTGCTTTCCAGTTGTCACGAGCTTGATTCGTATAGAATCTTGCAAGTTACCTACCAAGTGCTGTTTGAGGTTAACACTAGAAGGATTTCTACTCCTCACTGTGAACACTAAGATATCACTCTGAGTGTTCTGGCAAGACCACTAAGATATTACGTAGAGGCCTGGAACGTGTTTAAATTCAGTTAAGAATTAAACCACTGTTGCTTTCCAGTTATCACAAGTTTGATTCATAAAGAATCGCACAAGTTACCTACCATGAGCTTTTTGATATTCGCTCAAGAAGGATTTCCATCTTCATTGTAAATACTTTCGTATTACGCGGATGTTCAGGCAAGATCATGAAGATTTTGTGTAGGACTCTTAAGATCTTTCTTACTTTTCACAATGTGTGAAGAAGCAAGGAATTATGAAAGTGTGTCCTAATGAGATATTTAATGATATCAAATGGCTCTAGACTCGATCGTGCATTTTGGATTTTAGTGATCGGAGGCTGGAGAGGAGTGCCACCATTTAAATACCAACTTATTCAGAGTGAATAAATCGATAGAAGACATGTTGATCTCCGTGTGATTAAAACAAATACCTTTTGAGAGATATCTGAGTTAGTTGGGTTGGGTTGTGCATTGCATCACTGGGTACATGATGTCTGTCTTCAATATCGAGCATCATTAAAAATGATCTCAATAGCATATGTGTTGACCCAAGTTCTGCCTAAGTTGTAAGGAGGGCTTCTTTCTTTTCACCCTTTATCTTTACAATTCTTTTTCATTCTTCAACCCCTTCAATGCTTACCAATACGTCATAACTAGCACCTTGTTGTGATTGTTCCAGTGCTAACTTAAGTACTTGGCCAGCATTCAGCTACGTTCACAATCTTTATCCATCCTTCCTAAGGACTACTATTTCTAGCTATGGAATGTCCTTGGGAAGATTCCTCCGATTTTAGAAGAATCATTAGACTTAACCTGTCCTACCATCCTTATGTCACCACAATCGTCACCGTCGTGAATAGAGATGTTGTGGGTAAGTATATGTCACAATGAAATCCATTTTGATATCCAAATCTATTTTGCTCCCCCTTAACATATGCCACGATATTCGAAAACATTTCGCACATGTCAGGATGAGCCAACACATTAAGTCAAACCATTAAATTGATTGATCTCATTATTAAATCACATTTTCTCCCCCATATTAAAAATATTAACCCAATCGATGTTTTTAATATCAACTGATTTAATAAAGTTTTAAGAAAATTTGGGAAGAAAAATGCAAATCCAATTATCTTCATGATTTACACAAGCTCCCCCTCAAATTAATGAGGGTGTACTTAAAACGTGAATGAATTACCTTTTAAACACAAGTGTAAGGTACTTATCACATGCAAAGATCATATATGATAATGTATTCACAAGATTAGCGATTTATGAGGTTGGATCTGAATGATGGAGAACATCAAATGAACGAAGCACATGGTTCTTGTTCACGAATGTTGGTCGCCTCATCACGTCTGAAGTTATCTCTTGACTCCATGTGTACGATTGATATCGTTGTCTTGACACCAACATGTGAACTTGGCACTTTCGGCGTCAAAGATTCTGAATGTTGGACAATTGCTCCCCCTCAATTGTTGACCCGTGTTATATTGAAAGAGCTGTAGTCGCCGTTTGAGTAGTCACATCGTCGAGTATGTAGATATCAATTGTAAATTGCTACGGTTGGTGGAGATGATAACTTCATAAAAACAAGATTTCTCTTGTTTTAACAAATAAATGCCCTGACACGTACATAAATTCGTGCTAGATTATGTTATTACGTAAACACAATCCCTTACATGGTTATAAAGTAAACCATGTCCGAGAAAATTAATTCCCATTGTTGAGCCAAAGCTTTCATAAGAAATACTTGACTTTAATATGAAAAGCGGGTTGTAGTCTCAAATAACTACAAGCCATTTTGAACATGTTTTAAATCATTTAAACTTCTGCTCAAACATTATTTACAACCTCGTGTCATTATTGAACGACATTTCTAGGTTCGTAAATATTATCGATTGCAGAAGACATGTTCTTTTTATCAAAACATTTTTGAACACATAATTTTGAAAGATTTAGAAAAACCTTTTGAGAAATTCTCGAAAAATTGTGTTCAAAGTTTTGAAAACCAATTACTTGAGCTTAAGATGTTGAATATCTTACAAAACGAGCCCAAGTCCGAGAAGTTGTAAACTTCCTGTTGTGAGGATAAGTTTATCATCGGTGATAAACTTTCCTTTTAACTGAAGAACGAGTCCTAAGTTGACATTTACTTAGAAGTCGTTTTCATGATCTTGAAAAACTTTTGAATGTTTTAACGTAAAGCTCATGACCGAGAAAAATGAATTTCCCGTTATGAGGAAAAGTTCTCTTATTTAAAAGATAAACTTTCCTTTCTGAGCTTAAAACTTGGAATGTTTTAATACAAGTTCATGATCGAGAAAATTTAATTTCCCGTTACGAGGATAAGCTATATTTAAAGATAAGATTTCCTAAATGTGAAGTCCGAGTTACAGTCTGATATTTAATTGTAAGTCATTGTGCATGAGCTTAATAACTTCGAATGTTTTTAATATTAGCTCATGCCCGAGAAAATTTAATTCCTCGTTGTAAGGATAAGTTTATCATCGGCGATAAACTTTCCTTTCTTTGAAGTCCGGGGCATAATCTGAAATGTGATTATACGCCATAGTGCATGAGCTTAAAAACTTCGAATGTTTTTAATATAAGCTAATGCCCGAGAAAAATTAATTTCTCGTTGTGAGGATAAGTTTATCATCGGCGATAAAATTTCCCTTATTTAAAGAACGGGTCATTGTATGACATTTAACAATGAACCATATACACGAGCTTAAAACTTTTGAATGGTCTTAGTGTAAGCTCGTGTCCGAGAAAACTTAATTTCTCGTTTTGAGGGTAAGTTATCATTGACGAGATAAACTTCTCTATCTCTAAAGTTCGGGTCATCGTCTGTCATTTAACGAGGAGCCATTTTACACGAGCTTAAAACCGTTGAATAGTTTTAATGTAAGCTCGTGTCCGAGAAAATTTAATTTCTCATTAATGAGGATAAGTTTATCATCGGCGATAAACTTTCCTTTATGTGAAGATCGGGTCATCGTCTGACATTTAACGAATGAAACATATACACGAGCCTAAAACCGTTGAATAGTTTTAGTGTAAGCTCGTGTCCGAGAAAACTTAATTTCTCGTTTTGAGGGTAAGTTACCATTGACGAGATAAACTTCCCTATCTCTGAAGTTCGGGTCACAGACTGTGATTTGTGTGGAAACCTTGGTTTCCGGATCTTTTAAGCTACTAGGAATGATCATTGTTGATATGATTAAACAATCAAAGCGGAATTAGAACAACAATCATTAACAAGGTGTTTAGAGCACAAGAACATGAATTAAAACAAATGGGCTGCTCATTATATTAATAATAAATAACCACTAGACGTGTATACATTGAATCCCACGTCTAGTCTACATACGCTTTAGGTTTACATTGTGAATATGAGTTATGAATAAAACCTAAGACCCTTGGTTCCTTTTATAGTGTAAGGATTAGGGTTTACAAGAGATAATAACAAATAAACAAGTAAATCTTCTATTTAAATAAACTTATGCAGAATATATCTTGCATGTTTATCTAAATAGAAGCTTCCATAAGCTTCTTGTCTACGTTTTTGTCAACTCTTAAATTGCATGTGACAATGCTTAGATTGCACATGACAACTCTTGAGCCAACAATGCTTAGTTTTCTCTTGTCAACGCTTGAATTTCTTTTGACAACGCTTAGACAATATCTTCATGTTTTCTTCGTTTTTGAGTTTCTGCCACATCAACTTTTTGACCCAACAATCTTCCCCTAGTTGATGGTGGGAAAACTCTATGTGTATCTCTTGTAAGTTGTACATGATCTTCAAATTGCTCCCCCTCAAGTGTAGCATGTATATCTTCCCCTTTTTGTCACATCAACAGGGAAGTAAACAATGTATGCAATCTTTGAAGATTCTCCAAATGTAGCTCTATGTAATGATCTTGAAGAAAAATAAATAAAGTAATCTTGATGTAGAAGTAGAATAACCCAACCTTGTGTTCCATGTCTTGTACTATCCACGCGATGAAGAACTTATAAGAAGACTGGAAAGTATAAGTAGACCTCGATCTCTTGTCAATATTCTCATCCTATATGAGACACTGAGCACGATAATGTAACTCCTTCAAGTGTTATGACAAGCCTTCATCACCAACCATGTAAAGCACGAACAAGTTACCTTTAAAGTCAGTGGCTGGAAGTGCATGACTTTAAGATATGATAGAACACAAACTCGCGAAAATCTTCTTCAATCATCAAACTTACCATAAGAATTCTTCCCCTTAAGCTAACACCTCTTCATGACAATTCTTAATCTTCATATCATATGTAAAAGCACACGGATAACTCTTTTACAAGGCTACCCCAATTACATAATCAAATCCAATAAATTACCTCACGAATTGTTGCTAATCTTGCATTAAAATCATTAATTCCTTTTAAAAGTATCCGAGCCATAAATATCACCATGATATTCTGAATAAAAACGGAGATTCTATGTTCGTGTGTAAATTCCACCTTTTTGTGTGCTCAAAACGTACCGATTTTCTCAAACAGCAGCAATCCTTGTGTTATCCGACATCCTCTCTTATCCAAGATCTTTATCAGATGTATTGTCACATATCAGACAACACCTATCAACGCTTGATCAAGCTTTTCTCGGACAACTCATGTCAACGCCTATTCTGTCAGCGTTCACTTATTCCTTGTCAGCGTCAAAATTACAAACGTCAGCGTCAACCATAAACTTTGTCAGCGTCGAACTAACAAACAGCAACGTCCAAGCAAACCTGTTTAATAGACGCCACGTCTATATTATCATGGCTATTTGCAGTACTCACGTTCTGCTTTCTTTGTGAAATCATCTTTGACTAGTGAGTAAGCAACTAGCAATATCTTGGACTTCATGTGTATCAAAATCAATCCAAAAATAATATAAAGAATATTAACCTTGGATTTCAATGAACTTGGACTATAAAAATACCATTTATTGTCACAACCAATCAAATACTTTCTCACGTCTGACATATCCAAACTTGTTTCCTCATGTGAACACATTCATAAATAACATAAATGAATATGTTACCATCATGTGGGCCAAACAAAATCAATCCCATACCAATCGTTTTTATCTACGATTTGAAATCAAGCCCACAACTACTTCACGTGAACATACTTTTGTTAACCCTATGGACCACAATAAGCTTGTATGGAAGAGCACCCATGTGATCTTAATTATCAACTCACGTCTTTATCTTGCTACAGAGAAAAGTATATACTCACCAAGACTTTTAAGAAAAGTGGCATTAATATCAACATCACCAAGTTGTGTCCCCATGAAGGACAATTTGCTTGTAATATCAAGCAATCTGCTTCTCACACTACTAAGCTTTTCATTAGGTTGAGCCTTAAAGACAGCATAATCATGCATAAGTTGCTTCTTCTTCTCTTGCTTAGTATCTTCATTGCCACCATATGCAACTTCAAGAGCTGCCCAAAGGTCCTTAGCAGATTCATAACCTCTGTATTTATGCTGGTTCTCTTGTCCCAAAGAGAGTTTCAAAATATTTAGGGTTTTCATGTCAACCCTTTTCTTTGCTATGTCTTCAGCAGACACAGCTCTACCATCATCAGGCTTTTCTTTCTTATCTGCTTCAGAACATCCAGCAACAGCTGTTCTTACAGCAATGGCATTAGCAATCTTTTGAGCTTTATTGAATGTGTTTCCATATTCAATAATCTCCCAGAGTGTGTAGTCATAGATCCCCAGGTATTGTTCAAAGTTGAATTTCCACAATTCAAAGTTGGTTGCATCAAGCATGGGAATCTTGATGTTTGGTAAAGGTGAGGATGAGGAGGTTAGTTCTGGATTTGACATGATGTTGTTAGGGTTTTTGAGAAAATTAGGGTTTTGGTGATTTTTAGGGTTCTTGTGTTCTTTAAGATCAAAAGTTCCTCAACAAGCTCTGATACCAATTGTGGAAACCTTGGTTTCCGGATCTTTTAAGCTACTAGGAATGATCATTGTTCATATGATTAAACAATCAAAGCGGAATTAGAACAACAATCATTAACAAGGTGTTTAGAGCACAAGAACATGAATTAAAACAAATGGGTTGCTCATTATATTAATAATAAACAACCACTAGACGTGTATACATTGAATGCCACGTCTAGTCGACACACGCTTTAGGTTTACATTGTGAATATGAGTTATGAATAAAACCTAAGACCCTTGGTTCCTTTTAAGGAGATAATAACTAATAAACAAGTAAATCTTCTATTTAAATAAACTTATGCATAATATATCTTGCATGTTTATCTAAATAGAAGCTTCCATAAGCTTCTTGTCTACGTTTCTGTCAACTCTTAAATTGCATGTGACAATGCTTAGATTGCACATGACAACTCTTGAGCTAACAATGCTTAGTTTGCTCTTGTCAACGCTTGAATTGCTCTTGACAACGCTTAGACAATATCTTCATGTTTTCTTTGTTTTTGAGTTTCTGCCACATCAACTTTTTGACCCAACAATTTGACTATGAACCATATACATGAGCTTAAAACCTTTGAATGGTTTTAGGATAAGCTCGTGTCCGAGAAAACTTAATTTCTCGTTTTGAGGGTAAGTTATCGTTGCGTAGATAAACTTCCCTTTCTCTGAAGTCCGGGTCATCGTCTGTCATTTAACGAGGAGCCATTGTGCATGAGCTTAAAAACTTCGAATGATTTTAATTTTAGCTCATGCCCAAGAAAACTTAATTTCTCGTTGTGAGGATAAGTTTATCATCGGCGATAAACTTTCCTTTCTTTGATGAACGAGTTATAGTCTGTGATGTGACTATAAGTCCTGTATACATGATGTTTTAACTGCGAATCCCTTGAGACACTTGTTTCTCTGATATCAGCTTCTTTAGTAACCAAACTCTAAGAGTGTCCTTAGTTGAACGATATGTAAAGATCGGACCGCTGTGTTCTTGTTGAACGTGGACTTTGATACCTGCATTCTCATTAGGAGTTTGTATGATTTTATATGGGTTAGCGATATCTGTCTTAGAACCATTCGGGGATTCACAGTTTTCTTTTCTTGTGCTAGAGGTGACCTGAGGAGATGATTCACTTATCTTAGTTGGCAAACGTTTCCTTTTATAGAAAACCTTAAGTGCAGGCTTAAGTGATGTATCATCCTTTTCCATTTCCTTCCTAGTAGTCTTAGTAGAATTGGAGACTAACCTAGTTAAAGGGCACTCGTTTCCTACAAGAGTGAAAGTTATACCAGTGAGGCGCCACATTTTACCAATAGGTTTGATTTTAGCTACCCACTGGGATTTAAGTCTAGCACGAGAGTTTACCACATTAAGTAATTTCTTGACACAAGAATCATGATTTGCTTTAAAGACACATTTCCTACATGTTTTACAAGTAGCATATTTCAAGTCCGAATAAGATCTAGAATTTCTAGGTGATTGATTGATGCTCCTATGATATGAAATGCTACGGTTAGCAGTGTTGGGTAATCTAGAAGGCATCTGAAATTTCTCTCTCTTACTTGTGTCTTTTGCTTAGTTTCCCTTAGACCATATGTATGGCGAACGTCATTTGAACTAGTTCGAGACGTGTTCTTTGGATTATGTCTAGGGAGACTAGATGTAATCATGTGATTAGGTCTTGCAAAAGCTGTTTTAGTCACATTGGCCCTAGTTGGTGGAGTGACTGTTTTAAAAATATGAGCCATATCAACTTGGGAGGCAAACGGCGGTCTCGAGGATTGTGGTCGCTCGGATCAAAATGCAGTCGGTTATCTAACAGACTGAATTTGAGGCGGTTTCCCCAACATTGATGGTTTTTCAAGCCTAGTGTGTACACTAGTTCCTTTAGTTTTCCTTAATTCATTTCTCAAAGAAGCTATAGCAAAAACCTTTTCTTGAACCCGAGCCTTTAAAGTCTCATCCTCTTTGAGCAATTCATCTTGGGATGCCAACTTAGATTCAAGCAACTTAACTTGTTTCAAAAGATTATCCTTTTCAGCTTTAGAATCTAGAACTGTTTGATCCAATTTTCGTTCAAGAACAACGTTTGACTTTTTGAGTTTTTCAAGATACTTTTCAAATTTGACCGTTTTCTTTGAAAATTCAATTTTGGTATCCTCAAGCTCTTTAGATTGCTGATCTAAAATCGTTTCGAGCTCTTTAATCCTAGAATCAAAATTATTTAAAGAAGTAGTCATAAGGCACTTATCATGATGTTTAGAATTTTGAACACTTTCTCCCCCATTATGACTCACATCGGATGAATTAGAAGTGGTATCGCTATCACTCTTTTCCATCCCATGTTTGGTATAATTAGGTTCAGAATGCTCAACATGCTGTATATTGTTGAAACTTGGCACCTGAACATTTGGTGCTTGTGACTTGCTGCACGGTTCATGCTTTCCTCCTGATTCCGTGCCATTGCTTCTCGTGACGACCAAACTGGCACCTATTTCTTGCACTGGGAAGATCTGATCATATTTTGACGACAACTTGAAGCATGTCTCTCTCTCATGTTCATGAGGAATTGCTGCATTCAATGATTTAGATGACTCCTTGATTCTTTGAATCTGACCCTTTTTCAACCGTATCTCGTTGTAATTAACTAACCTGACCTCAATAAACTTCTCAAGTATATTGATGTGATCGAGTAAACCACTTCTAAAGGCTTCAGTTTGGCACCCCGTATGCAAACTGAAAATCTGGTGAAGGATTGGAGTCGAATAATCAAAAGGAGGTTCCATTGACGAGGCAAAGAATTCCTTAAACTGTATGCGAAGGATTTCTAGACACATCTTCGCTTTAACCTCATGAAGATTCTCCCTTTCAAATTGCAACCGTAACTCATCCAAATTATTGAAAATATTCTTTTGAAATTATCTACTTTGCCAAAGAACATCTGAACTAGGGTAAGAAGTTCGGTCATGTTGTGTGGATAGAGAAGTGCAAGGTGTGTCTTGAGCTCGTGAAGGATTTCCAATGTTTTTTTTGACGCAGTTTGATCTCTTTGAGTTGCATGTGTTGCAGTTCTCCCTCTTGAAATTTCGAATTCAACGAATCCATTGAAAGTTTATGAAAAATCAGGTAAGGATTACGCCTTCGAAAAATCCGTCTTCAATTGCAAAGAATAATACCCGATTAAATTCGTAGCCACTAAAAAATTCAAATGTAGCCAATTTTCTCGGTCTCGTCAAATGAATTTTGTCACTTTGTCTCGATATTTATCTTCAAATCTTGTCACCAAAACTTTTTACCAATCAAATATTTCACAACTTTTGTTCTTTCAGAATACCCGCCTTAACACGATGTACCAAAAACTAATATACAAAATTAACTTAATTAAAAAAATTAAAATTTTTTCTTCGAAATACCTCACACACGTGTACCCACACACGTCTTTGTATGTACTCCACCCCACACACGTCTTTTTGATATAAATTTTGAAAGAAAACGTGTCCCAAAATTGAAAAGTGACAAAAAAAACGTGGCAGTCTCCTTGTTTGACTCACAACAGGCGCACCCTAATTTGACTCACAATAAATTATATTTTAAACCACACCTTTGATACCTTTAGACTGTCTTTTTCTTTAACCAAATACACAGATCTCACACATTGTATCCTCCGTCCCCCTTATTATCTCTACCAAAATAAACTGATCCAAATATCAATTTCTATCTAGAAAAAATCATCCATCAATCAAGTTCAAATCATCAAAACCCACAAGCAATTAATATAGCCAAAAGTGAATCGAGTCTATGAAAAGAAAATCACAAGGCTAAGCACTCTCAATTCTTCAAGATCCGAAAAGGGGTCTCGGGTAGGTGATTGATTTTCGTTATGTGGTTTGTTTTAGAGTTTTTGATCAATGAAAGTTTTAAACTGAGATATTGATTTGTATGGGTTGTTGATTTCAAAAATGTGTCGAATATTAATTGTTGTCAGTATAGTTTGAGTCGTATCCCTTGGTGTTAGTGTCGAGTTGAGGATGATTGAGACGAAAATGAGACGGTTTGTTTTTGTTTTTGGTTGTCGAGTCGTGTCAAGGTTGTGGATCTTTGAGTGGATTTGTTCGATGAGTCGAGGGTGGGTGGGTGCGGGAGTCTAGTCTGTTTGGTTTACCGAGTCAGTCAAGTCGATCGCAATGCCAGTCGAGTCTTGATTGTTACGTCTTGATAATGTCTTGTTTAAACTGCAATATTGAGTCAAACTAAACAAAAGTCATCGCAATAACAATATTTCTCATCGTAATATTCAAACCAACTCCATCGCAGTCCTAACAAACTCCATCGCAGTCAGAACAAAACTCCAACATAGTCACACGATCGTAGTCACACGATCGCAGTGAGACGATCGCAGTTCACGATCGCAGGTCGTGATCGCAAGTCGTGATCGCAACTTCGATCGTAACTTCGATCGTAACTTCGATCGTAACTTCGATCTTGACTTCGATCGTAACTTTGATCGTAAGATGATTATCGCCGTTTACAAACCCTAGGGTTTATGCGATCGTAGTGAATAGACCTGGATGCTTCCGATGGAATGTAAATCGCAAATAACAGAAAGACTATGCCTGCAATTCCTGATGAAGACAATACAACTGATATACTAGATAGGGTTATAATACTAAAAGTTGAAATTTTTTATTTTAATACCCTATTAAAAAACTAATACCCTATCACAATAACAGGTGATGATAAGAATTGTGACAGGAACAAGGATAAAAAATTTTATAATCGATCCAAGATTGTGACTTTATAAAAAATTTTGATCACCAAATCAATAGATAAAAACACACCAATCTAAAGAATCAACCAAAGCTCTTGATACCAATTGTAGAATCATATATTCTTAGGATTGTATATGTGTTTGATTATCTAATGAATGGAAGGAGATGGATGAACTAGAGAGAGAAAGGTAGAGAGAGAAAAGAAAGAATGGAAGAAAGATGGAATGTGTATTTGTGACAAAGTGCTCAACCCCTCCTAACATGCTAGGAGGGGGTTAATATAGCCCACCATACATGTGGGCTATATGGGCTATATGTTTACATAATATATCACGAGCCCAATACTTGAATATATCGTTGGAGTGACCGATCCTTTCTAAATACGTAAAAACGTATTTCCAACAATGCTTCCACACAATTTTACTCATATGAGAAAAGCAATAGAGAATGTTTTCACTTGAATGAATATTGGCATTATAACCTATCAAATATATACATATTACTAAGCGTGTTTCTGTTAGCCTCAAAATATTGAGTCAAACAAGAATGTTCTATCATAGGTTTATATTGTATTTATTAGAACGTTGTAATAGTTAGTTAAAATAGTCGTGACATTACGGGCTTGATGGCTAGCTTAAAAGGCCTCTTTCAAGGTACTAAGCATTTATTCAAGCCCGACTCAATCAAACATATAGCCCATTATGCCACATGTAGGCAAAGGATATAAATACCCTTCCTAGCATGTTAGGAAGGGTGATAGTTGATTGTTATTTTTCTTAATCTAATCTTCCCATAGTTTCACACACTTCTCTCTACTTTCTCTCACTACTTTCTCTCTAGAATTCATCTACTTCATCTATTTTCTTTCTTTCTTCCTTGCTTAATCATTACAAATATGGGACAACAATTGGTATCAATCGCTATGGGGTAGTTTTGTGATTCGTTGTTGATACTCTACTTGGTTCGTGTGATTTACTCCTAAAATCATCTCGAATTCAAATCTTTTTGTGTTTTTCATGCTCTAAATCTTGGTATTCATCTCCTACATAGTTGTGGTAGGGATTTGGTTGCTTTCGGTTGGTTAAAATCACGGATTTCTTGTCAAAAATCTCAAATTTTTACCTAAAATTTCGGTACTGTTATAATATTCCGACAGAGTATTCTGACAGAATTCCATCGCAAAAGGGTTTTAAGATTCTGATAGATATTCTGACAGGTATTCCGATAACATTCCGATAGAACATTCCGATATCATTCCGATGACACATTCCGATAGAGCATTCCGATAGAATTTTCCGATGGACGTTCCAATGGATATTTTGTTCGAGTATTTTTCAGACTTAGCCACTATCTAGACTAGTCCCGGAACATAGTTTACACGAAGATTAAAAAAAGTAAAAAAAATTGGCGGGAAAACCCTAGTAAAATATATTTTTTCCTAGACCATTTTTAGGCCATTTAAGCTTCAATTTCAAATTTTGGCGAAGCAAAAACTTTTCGACCCAAAATTCAAATTTTTGGACCAAAATTCAAATTTTTAGGCCAAATTTCAAATTATTTAGGTTTTATTTTTCATGTTTGTCAAAAATTTTCCCTACTAGTTATTGGCTATTTCTAACTCGTTTTCAAAATTTGGTAATTCAAAATTTTTCGGTTTACCGTTTTTGTTGGACTGAGGAATTTATTGTCGGACTAAGAAAAAATCGGAATTTTCGGAATTTCAACAACAACACAATCACATCATATCTACTTAAGATCCGAAGTCACTTCATCAACAGAGAGACGATCATCATGGAAAAGAGTGAGTGTTCAGTTGTGACAAATCTCGAGATGGAACAATTACAACAATGGACACACTTCTTAAGAGATAAATGCATGGAAAGTTTGAGAATTCTTCAATCATCGTTTGAGAGCCTTTCAAAAGTACTGCTAGACTTAGGTGAATCCACTGGCACGTTCATGAGCATTCACACAAGCCATGGAGAAACTTGTGACACAACTCACCAAAGAAAGACTTTTTGGGAGTGAATGCAAGATCACCTTCACTGAACTCAATACGACATTTGAAAATACCTTTGATTTAGAATTTCTCATGTCTTCGAGTACACATCGATGCTTCATGTGACATAATAGAAATGCTCAAACGTTCAAAGACCTGATCCCAAGTAACATCAAATCCATTGAAACCTATGTCCACAGAATAATAATTCACGAACAAGAGATAGATAATAGGTTCAAGGCAAATTGTGGTACAGTATCGAGTCATGTGAATTAAAGCTGCACATCACGAAACAAAAAGCATGGTATGCAGGATGATCATACCATACATGGGAAAGAAAGCAGCAACACTGGCACACAAGACATCAGCTCTGAGAATGTCATCAGCAATACACCTTCCTTTGATAATGGCACTGTCTTCGACTCCGAACCATTAGAAGAGGTACACAATGATGAATATAATGTGTTTGCCAATGATAATACGCATGAGCATTGTGATCAAACTCAAACCCTTACTGATACATATGACGGAAAAGGTTGATAGCAATACCATACCTGATCCCTCAGACACCTACAATAATGAGTCTGACGATGATCAACATGCAAATGAGTATGATGATGAGGAGCGTATTCCGCTTGCTAATTTAATTGCTACTTTACAAAAAGATGTCAAAGAAACTAGACAGAGTCAAAAGCAACTAAAGAAGGCAAACACTACGGTCACTCAAAATTTTGAAGAATGAAAAGCTGCTCTAATTAAATCTAGTGAGACCATTGATAGCTATAGAGCTCAGCTTCTTCAAAAGACCAATGAGATTGAAGGGTACAAAGGATGTTTAATTAACGTCAAAAAGGACGATTATCAACAAAAAATATAACGAAACTCTTAAGCTTCTAGAACAATAGAAACGTAATCATAACACCTCTTTGAGTACTGAACGTCACAAAACGTATCTTGCTACAACGAAAGTCAATGAGCTAACTCAAGTAAATGGTTTTCTTCAAGAGGATAAAATTAAACTTGTTAATGAAAAGAAAGCAGTGGTTGAAAAGTTGGAAAAGGATTTCAAAACTAAACAAGCGAAAGATATCGACAAAATGGTGGAACTTGAAACTGAAATTGATTTTTACAAGGAAATTGTTTACAAAACTAATCAATCAGTTCAAACCATGATAATGTTGGCACCTCGTTCGTTTTTTAAGGATCGACCTAGTTTTGCTAATCCTAAGTACCTTGAGCAAGCTCAATTCGAGAATCAGCACTTATATCTTGATGAGTCCCAATGGACTGATCTTGATTGCCTTGTTGTTAGGCCCGATAGTGAAGAGACAAACGATTTGGAAGAAGAGACTAGACCAAAAGTTAATAAAGAATTTGTTAAACCACATAATTATGCTTATGAAAACAGTCTTTACGGTCTTTTCAAACCGCAAACATAGAAAACTCGTGAGCAAATAAATGGAGACAAGCTTTTACCACTAAGAAAACTAATGTTTCAAAATTTATTGAGTACTTGCCATTTAAAGCTTCTATAAGCAAGAGTAAGCAAACACTTAGTATTCTCAAGAGTAACATTGAAAATTTCAAAAAGGTTGTTGATGATGACTGGAAAAAACGTGAACTTTCGAAAGGAGACAAATAAATTCCTCACGATATAACTGTGCTTGTGAAAAGTATTTTGATTCCGCTTGCGGAAAGAACGCAATAACATATTTTGGAATTTGAAACATTAATTAAGCAAGAAATGTTTGATGATTTGGAATATGTGGAATCTCTTGAACAAGAAGTGAACGACCATCAACCTGAAAGAGACGAGTTTTCTACAGCATATGATATACTCTTACACGAATGTCTCTCCAAAGATATTTTGTGTGCTGTTCTTACATCTTGTGCAGATATAGACGAATATTCTGATGTGGCATGCAAATATCTTGATCAAGTTAAAGAGTGTGAACGTCTTGAAACAGAGCTTTCAAAACACACAAATAATGTTGATCAAAAGGCTTTTGCGTTGATTCAACACCGATGTGAATTCCTTCTAAAACGCTGTCATACTCTTGAACTTGCTTTGCAAGACAAAGTCGGAAAAGGTCCAAATGATAATAACATGCAAGTAAAACTTTCCGCCTTGTGTAGAGAAATGAACGAAAAGAGTATGGAAATTACAGACTTGAAAGCTCAGTTGCAAGAAAAGGACATAGCGATAGAAGAGTTGAAGTAACTCGTTTCTAAAATGGGTGGGAAAACTGTGGAACCTAAAGTTGTGAAACCTGTTGTTCGATAACCCAATGCCTACAAGGATCCAAAGCCATCTATCTTAAGAAAACCGACTCCTTTCTCCAATTCTTCTCTTGTGAAATCTAGGTTACCCCCTAAGACTGATGTGTAACCAAGTGTTCCAAAACCATCCATATCACCCTATGTTCCTCCATTTAGAAAGCACATTGTTGCTAAACCAAACCATGTGAATGCACCTAACACTTCCAGGACTCCTCCAAAACGTGTGACATTCGCGTCCACAAAAGAATCTGTAGGTTCAAATGACTTACTTCATACCAACAACCTAGAGGATGCTAAGCAAAAAGGGAAGATTCAGAAAGACGAACCCGTGTACTCTAAACCTAGTTCACCAAATCCCGCTAGAGTTCCACACACTCCTAATGGTAGTCAACCAAAACCTAGGATCCCTCACCAGCAATCTAGGAATTGGAAAGCATCCATGAATAGTCGTGTTTCGAACACTACGTCTCAACGATTTGGACAACCAAGGGATACAAGTACTTTCGTGAATCCCAAATTCCCTGTATGTCCTACTTGCAAAAAAGGCATTCACAATGGAAATCATGATCATTGCATTCTGCAATACCTCTATGAGGTCAAATCTCGTTCCTTTGAATGGAGATCGAATACAGAATCCCATAAGACAACAAGGAGATACAAACCCGTCGGAAAGAAAAGCAATAACAACAAATCTGATACGTGGATTAAAAAAGGACATAGTTTCTCTACAAAGAAGTGTTCCGCTGTGCAAGAGAAAACTACTTCTAGATCGAGTCTTTAGTGGAAACCAACGGGTCAGATCTTCAAGGAAGTTGGTCTTAAGTGGATTACAATAGAGAAGAGTGATGAAATCTGCGCCAACACTAATGCTATTGTTCTACACGCTGAAAAGGAATTTGTTACTCCTAATACTAGTATTTGTGCAAACTCTTCTTCTGTGATTGCAGGTACCTCATCGGATTTTGAACCTACTTCTTCCTCAAAGGGTTCCAATTCTTTATATTCGATAGCACCTTCTTCTGTTGTACAAAAATCTATTTTTGATTATTTTCGAAAAACTTGAAAAATACAAAAATACAATAAAATGTAAATATTAATGAAAAATCAAAATGGAAAATTAAAAAAACTTTTCAAAATACCAAAAATATTCTTCTCGACATGTCTTTCAATATCGATAATATGGACGTACCTAGAAATGTCGCTCAATAACGACACGGGTGTGTACATAAAGCTCGAATGAGAGTTGTAAATATTTTTCAAAACATGTCATTTCTTTTAATAAAGGAAATTGTCTATTTTGGACAATATTTCCAAACAACGGGTAGAGCAATCTATCTTTGGTTGAGCTTGTCCCAAAACATTCAACGTTTTGAGCTCAACACAATGGCTTGTAATCACTTTCAGATTGCAACCCGGATTTATATTCACGGGGGAGTGTACGCTTTAGTGCCCTTACCCTCAGCAAAAGAAGAGAAATCTTCTTACACTTGAGTGTATTTGTCAAGACATTCAAAGTCTATGAACTCAAGTTTATACTTTAAAAAAACCATATCGCCAAAAAAAATGGATTTTTCAAAAAGCGTTGAACATAATTTTTTCAAGATTTTTTCAATGATTATTCAAAATCTTTCAAAAATTGTGTGTTCAAAAACTCCTATCCTCAAAAAAAGAAATGTGGATCACATCCTCACAATGACAATTCAATTGGATCAATTTTTGAGGGGGATCATTTCAACTTCATGCAAAGATTGACACATCTTTCTCCCACAGATTTTCAAGACTATTTTTCAAAATATATTTTAATCAAATTTGGTATCTCTAATATCAAAATATTTTTATATATTAGAGATAGGGGGACAAAATGTGATTAAAATGTGATCTATAGACTCAAGCACTTTAACTCTTACCCACATGTGCAAAATGTCTACTTAAATTCTTTCGCATTTCAATGCACATGTGTAGGGGGAGCCTTTCTGAAACGACAAAACTAGCAAGGTGTTAAATGTTTTTTAAACAATTTGTTAGAATTTAAAGTGGTTCATTGGTATGATCAAATTCCCACAACATCTTTAATTCACGAAGTTATTGGTGTCAAAAGGGTGGTTAGGTTTAAGTCCTATGATCCAACCAGAACCGGAGGGATCTTCCGAGGGACAATCCAATAGATTATTAGAAGTCCTTAGGAAAGATGGAGTAGTATATGAATGTAGCTGAATGCAGACTAAGTACTAAAGCTAGCACTGGAACAATCACAACAAGGTGTTAGTAATGATGTCTTGGTAAGCATTGAAGGGGTTGAAGAATGAAAAAGAAATGTAAGGATAAAGGGTATAAAGAAATTAGCCCTCTATGCAACTTAGGCAGAAACTGGGTCAACACATCATGAAGACACCGCATCATGGACCCAATGATGTAATGCACAACCCCTCCCCAGCTGACTCAGGCTTCTCTTAAAAGAAGTTTGTTTTATTGTCACGGAGATCAACACGACTTCTATTGACTTTCTCACTCCGAGATAGTTGATATTGAATAGGTGGCATCTGCTCTAGCCTCCGACCACTAAAAGTGCACAAATCGAGTCTAGAGCCAAGAGATCAATCAAATCTCGTTAGGACACACGGATGACGATCAAGAGAGTCTTACGCTATATCCTTGTGATATTGCTAGAACACTCAGAGTGATACTACTTAGTAGTCACAATGATGAGTGGAAATCCTTCCAGTGTTAACATCAAACATCACTACGGTAGGTCATGTGTAAGATTCTTTATGAATTGAACATATGTAAAACTGAAAAGCAATAGTGGTTTGTTTCTCTATCGAATCAAACTCATTTCAAGTTTCTACGCAATATCTTTATGGTCTTGCCAGAACATTCAGAGTGATATTCATTAATATTCACAGTGACGAATGTAAATCCTTCTAGCATCAACATCAAACAGCGCTACGGTAGGTAGCTTGCAAGATTATTTATGTATCAAGCTTGTGTCAACTGGAAAGCAACAATTGTAAGATTCTTTAAGAATCAAACTTGTTCTAGGAATTTGAATTGACGACTTTAATCAAGCGGATATTTATCCAATTGATTCACTCTTTATGTTCGCAGTCTTGCTTTGAGACGGTCGAGTAAAGAGAACGGTTAGTACAGCCGCGAAACCCTGTCAAGGAGGTTCTTAATTAAATTTACCTATCACAGGTACGATATTTATATATCGTGTAACGGTCTTCACCGACCGGAGGTAAAACGCTACCGATGTAGGACGAATGTCAAAGCCATTCAGTTCGTGTCTATGTTTTGTCTCAAGAAGGTGGCATTACGGTGTACTCAACCAAGTCAAAGATTCAAAACCACATACTCATGCCCAAAGACATTCAACAATCAAGAAATCTAAAGACTTCCGCATCTCTAATGATCAAAATCTTCCTTATCAATTAATGTAGAGGAATGACCTCACTTCAAAGGAGATTGTTAGCAAGCATTCAAGATTATGCAAAGTATGAGAATGTGGATGACGACACAAGATCGCAAGATGGCAAAGACAAGTCAAGAATGATTTGAAGATCTCAAGATAAAAGACAAAGTCGAAAGACAATGACAAAGACTCAAAGATCACATCATGAAGGAACAAGACGACTATTACACGTTCAAGACTCAATTATGACGAAATTCGTAATCTCCATTGATCTCCAAATATCGAAGAGGAATGACCTCACATTGGGGGAAATTGTTAGCCTCAAAATATTGAGTCAAACAAGAATGTTCGGTCATAGGTTTATATTGTAACATTTATTAGAACGTTGTAATAGTTAGTTAAAATAGTCGTGACATTACGGGCTTGATGGCTAGCTTAAAAGGCATCTTTCAAGGTACTAAACATTTATTCAAGCCCGGTCCAATCAAACATATAGCCCATTATGCCATATGTAGGCAAAGGCTATAAATACTCTTCCTAGCATGTTAGGAAGGGGTGTTAGTTGATTGTAATTTTTCTTAATCTAATCTTCCTATAGTTTCACACACTTCTCTCTACTTTCTCTCACTACTTTCTCTCTCTAGACTTCATCTACTTCATCTATTTTCTTTCTTTCTTCCTTGCTTAATCATCACAAATATGGGACAACAGTTACATACGCGTATACATTGATTAGGATGGAGCCCTACTAAATATCTAATGGGCTGGTTATACATAATACAAGATAGGTATGCTAATACTCCTCCGTAGTTAGAGGGGGAGGTTTGCGAACGCTCAAACTGGACCTGAAATCAACAAACAATGGATATGGTAGTCCCTTAGTAAAGATATATGCAAACTGAAACCGAGATGGTACATGAAGAGCTCGGACGTGTCCTGCTACCACTTTATCACAAACAAAGTGAATGTCAATTTCGATGTGTTTGGTGCGTTGATGTTGCACTGTAAGAACCCGTACTTTTCCAAGTATTATTTTATTCTTTTATTCGTGTTTCTTGAATTTTCCAACGTATTACGTTTTCTTGTATTCTTATATGTAAATCCTGAGATCATGATAATTTAAATAAATTATACTTTTCAAGTATTTTCTGATCATTGATAAATACTTTATCGGGAATTATAAAACTCTTATTTTATTTTTCCATATTTATATAAATCAAAGTTTTTCATTTAAAAATCAACCGCGTGCGTTTTACAACGAGTTTACTTAAAATCAATGAACAACGAGAATTCCTAGTGATCGCGATACCGACGGATGCCCAAAATTTTACATTTTATTATCGATTATTTCGATAATTAATATTTTCGATGATGTCGTTTTAATTACGTATTAATTCGTGTCGGGAAATCATATAATCATTTTTATGATGCATTGTAACTTTTGAAAAGTATTTTTACGGAACCCGAGCCCCGTAAATATTTTCAATATTTACCAGTAACCATTTTCTACCCTTTAAACTAGTAAATTGTTTTTAAGTCCACAAGTTTCAAACTTGGCAAAACTAGTCCCTCCACATCCTACCATATATATATATTCAATCTTTTTCTTTCTTTCCACTAAATCTACACATACATAAACTTGAAAAAAAACTCTTTCTTCTTTCTTTCTTGTTGATGCCGCCACAAAAACACCCATGGACAACAAAATATAGCTTGAATCAATAAAAAGTAAATAAAGTCCCTTGTTACAAATGTTCTTGTCATTCTTTTGATACCAAAATTTACCACATGCATCAACTTTCAAGTTTTTATGATTTCCATGGTTGATTTATGTTTAAATCATCATGCATGTGATGATCTAGGTATGATCATCATGTTCTCATGTTAAAAAGTTGTATTTTTATCTTTTATTTTGGTAAAATTTTTACATACATGTGTTTTAGGAGTGTTTGTTTGGTGGATATGATAGTAGAATGATTCTATTGGTATGGGAATGATTAGCTTTGGTGGGAAAATTGATTTGACATGATTTCTAAAAGAGTATTTTAGGACAGCAGGTCTAGAACAGATTTTTCTTGGGTTTAAGATTTGGTATAGGCTGATAATATTTGAAATTGTTGTAGAGTTTCCCGAGACGCTCGTTTCGGTATTAGATAGAGCTTCTAACTCATTACGAGTCAAACGTTATGCTAGTTTTAGTATTCGTGTACCGGGAGAAGCAAGTCGGCACAATCCGAAATTGTGGCTGATTTTGGGTCGACTCTCGGGGACTTTAGGCTTGGTTAGATAAATGCTACTACTGGTTTTCAAAGTATATAAACTTAATTTGATGAGTCTAGTACTGGTTTTAAAAGGCGGATTGTCAAAATTATACTTCTAAAGTGGTATAAATGATTTTATAAAACAAGTTCACAATCTGTCCTAAATTTGGAGTCGAGTAAAGTGTCGAGCTGATGGATTTTAAAGTGAGAACCTTGGCTCAAATTTTGGCAGGGTATTATATAGGTTATAAGTGATCTTGACACCAAGTTTCATCTAAAACGGACAAGTCTAGATAGGGTAGATTAGTGCGTACATTCGGGGTGTACTTGCTGATTTTATTTTGGACACATAGTTTAATGCTTGTGTTGCATGAGTATGAGTATTCACCATCGGACATGGTGACTTACTCAAGTGCTTAGTAATTATAAAAATGACTTAGCTACTGGTCCGAGTAAGGTAAAGGGATAGTTTGACTTGCGTTGACTTGGCGTCGTATGACGGGTCAATTTCAAGTGCTCAAGTGTTTAATCGTGTAGTGTTGGATAAATGGGTTAGTATGGATTCTTTTAGTTCGTGTCATTGGTTTTGAAATATGAATACTTTGAAAATATTTAAAGTCTTATTATACTTGGTATACAACGACATTTGAGTTCGAGTATTAACGCGCGCCTTATTTTAATAGGTTGCGGTTTTCGTGTTTCCCGGGCATCCATGTCGTCGGTGATCGTCTCACTACCATTGTTTCTAATTAGTTGTTGAGTACCGTGATTGGCTTACCTCGTGGCTAAGGTGAGTTGATAGCCCCTTTTTACTTATACATTGTTTCTAAAAACGGGGTGAGATTTTACATGGTGGAACATGTTGGAAATACGTTTTACGTATACAGAAAGTCTCGGTCACTCCAACAATATAGTTATAGGCTCGTAGTAGTGTTTTATTAACATTTATAAAGTAGCCCGACCCATGAGCATGTTCATGGGCCGGAGGCCCATGTCCATTAAGTACTTGGGTATATAAGCCTCTTTCCACCATGGAAAGAGGTGTTGGTTGTTTCATTTCTCACTTTGATAATACATAGTTTCTTTCATTTCTGTCTCTAAGTTTTTCTCTCTAGAAAACATCAACCCTCTTGAATCATAAAGATTATTATCACCCCCACTCGTTCCTAATGATGTTGAAGAGGATCCCTATGATCACGATTTAAAATATGCTCACTTACAAGCGCTTCCTTTATTTGGTTCACAAATACCTGAAGACCCTAACGGTTTGTCTACCTCAGAGGAAGCTCCTGCAATTGTTCACTCCCGACCACCACGGATTGAAAATCACAATACAAAATGGACAAAGGATCTAATATTGTAGTTTTTAGTGAAATACAAGTCTTAGGAAAGACGAGTATAAATGTGGCAAGTATTAATCTCGACGATTTAGGAAAACCGTGAAGACGAATAAATTCCAAGTTCGTTCTCGAAGGAGGTGTGTGTATTAATGTGCCAAAATATAAAATAACAATGTTTGGATTAGTGACGTTTTTGGTTTAGAAAGAGAAAAAGTAAAGACGAGCTACGACTACGATTAAACTACGACGTTGACGTAAAACGCGAACGTAAATACGTAAAACGTGACGAAATTAAAAATAAAACCTAAAAATTAATTAAAATATTAAACTAAGTCCTAAATAATATAAATAAGAATAAAAATCCAACAAATATATTTTAAAACCTTTTATTAATTAAATATTCAATTTTTAATGCTAATTAAAGCCCTAAAATTAAATATAATTAACAAAATGCCCAAAATATTATTTTATTGAACTAATAACTAACTTATATTATTTAAAGACTAAAAACTATTTTTCCTAAATTTTAAAAACTATTTTTCTATTTTTAAATCACTAAAAACTATTTTTAAACTAAAATAATCATAAAAAATAATAAAATAATGCCAAAAATAATTTAACAATTTTAAAAATCCTAAATTACACTAAGGAACAGTAGAAAATTGAAAAAGTTTAAAAAATGTAAAATTATGCACTAAAAGACAAAACTTAAAGTAATTAAACCCTAATTAACTTAAATTAATTATAAAAAATAATTAAAAGAGTGAACAGTGAATATTTTTAAAACTAAAAATCTTAAAATAATTTCCTAAATCTAAGAAAAATTTAAAATCTGAAAGATATTGAATTTTTACACTAAAAGACAAAATCAGAATAATTAAAAGTAATTAAAAATGCAATTTAATCTAAAAATTATAAAATGAACAGTAATATAAAAACTAATTAAACAGAAAAATTAAGAATAAACAAAGAAAAATAATGGAAAAAGTTTCAGGCCCTAATTCCTAAATAAACACACAAAAGACAAAAAAAAATCAAAGCTGATAGTGACCTTTTTCTTGTTTTCTGTCTTTTAGCCAAGCAGGGGAAACCCTAAAGCTAGCAGTGGGAAAGGAGTTCCCACTGCTTGTATTTAAAAAACGGGTCTGGTGGTATTTAGCTTGATTTCAAGCTTGTTTCTGAATTTTGATGGGAACCAAAGGCACGCCCACACTCATGGAAGTGTGGGGAGTCAGATTAAGCTAGAAAAACAACAATCACAATGCAAATATTTCACACAAAAGCTCAAATAGGGGACTGTATATCAGAAACAAGGCCTGGGGTGTTTGTTTGCTGATGCAAATGGTAAGAAAATGAATTTTAGATGCCAAATTCTTGCATACACCTTGACCAAATCACTTATAACCTGAGTAGAATCCTAGATGACCCTACTTCTTAACAGTCAACAAACTTACAAGGCAATTTACTCTAAATTGAACACAGAAAAAGAACTTTCTGTTTTTAAGCACTATAAACCAAATTTTAACATGCAAACCTTTTTTAAAATCTATTAATATGAATACCACTAGTTGATATACCACAAGAATACTTAACCAAGTGTGTTTAGGTTGGTTTCAAGCCAACATTTTGTTAACAGCTGTCCATAAAACCCACATCCAAACACACCCTTAATTTCTGAAAACAAATTTTAACACAGCAAAAGTATTCCAATCCTACCAAAATTGATCCTAACCTAGTCTAACATGCATGTAAATCTTCAATAAGCATAAACAATCAAGAAAGACATCAACTAAACAGTTTTCTCACAAATCATACAAAATCACACAACACACAATCTCAAATCAGTCACAAACCAAGGGTGTTCAAAACAATACCATATTTGACCTTGTTTGGGGCAAACACACCATGCTGATGCCACCAGCTTAAGTTTGAGAGCTTAATTGATCTTGGTCTTATGAGGGTGCTGAAATGTAGAGAAGTGATGATGGTGTGGGGTTGCAAGGTACCTCACACCACCCAATATGTCTTCAAAATTGACAACCTGAAAAAGATGAGCAAACCACACAAAAGTTAACTGTAACAAGAGCTCATAAGCTATAAGTGTGACTTATTGAACAAGTCAGCTTATAGCTTATAGCTTAAAGCTTAAAAATGACTTTTTTCTTAAAAACTGATTTTTTCAAGAACACTGAACCAAATCCTTTACACTTGAAACTGAGGAAAGCTTAAATCAAAGCTGAAAACAAGAACACACTCCACTTTCACTTCATGTGAACTTGGATTCAACCTTTTAAAAACAACTTTTTCAAAACAGAACTTAAGTACGAATTATATTACACTAATCTTGCAAAATAAAGTAGATAATTATACTAAAACAAGAACAAGATGGAACTCAGTTTATTGCATAGAAACTTTTACTTTCATTGTCATTAATAATAAAAAAATTTTACAATGAAAACTGGAACAAAGGGTAGCCAACATGTTTGGTGCTCCTTTTATAATGCTAAGTAGAACATTCTAGTCTAAAAACCCTAGCTAACTGATTTTCCTAAGTTGCCCTTGGTCAAAATATGAAATTCAAGTCTTCATGGTCACATGTGGATGTTTGGTGGATGCCAGCAAGAACTTTTGATCATGGAAGTATAATAGGAACCTTTGGGACCAAGAAAAGTGTTGGAGCCGTTTGATTGCTGTAATATTCTCTTTTTGCCAAAAATGAACAAACAGGGGACCTTGGGGGGACCCATTAGAGTCAAGGGATGGGTAAAGTGAGTGATGGGTTTTGATGAGTGGGTGGTTAATCTTCAATCTGGATAATAAGGGGGAAAACCCCTTTGTTTTTAGGTGATTAGGATTAGGGTTCTTAGGATGGATTTAGGGGTAATTAGGGGGATGATGAATGAATAGTACCTGTTTGGCGCCAGGTTTAATAATATTTAACAAGTTTAAAACAAAGTTAAATATTTGTTAAAACCTGCTAGTGGTAATCCGACGTGGGAGGGTGATGAAGTGGTGAGAGTTGATTGGTTGGGGTGGTGATGTGGCAAGACCTGGTTGGCTGGGTTAAGTTGTGTGTCTGCCCCCTTTTAGTCCCCCATCTATCTTCATTTCTTCATTTGTAGAAAACAGCTCCAAAACTCCCATTCCCTTTATAATATCTTTCAAACATTTGTCAAATTTGGCACAATGATTTTCAAAACTTGTTTAAAGGGCTTTTTATGCATAAATTGCATTTTTCAAGGACCAAATGTGTATATTCTTGAAATATTAGGGACCCAATGTGTAATTTGAGTGTTCACAAGGGTATAATATGACAAGTGTTCCAAAGTAGAGGGACCAAAGTTGCCAAATCTTCAAATCTTCAAGGACTTCAATGGAAAATCATGATTCGGGTCCGGTTCTTTGTGCGGCTTCGTTTCCCGTGTTCGTTTTTGCTTGATTCTTGTAATCTTTTGGTGAATTCACGATATCCGTACCTGAAATACACAATGAACAAATACAAGCACATTTTTGGTAATTTGATGATATTTTAAGCGTTTTAAGCCCGATTTGAACGATGAGACTATGTATAATTACAGTCTCATCAGGATCACCCAATCCGCAATATTATTGGTGACATCAATCGACCAGTCTTAACACGCCCCAAACTCCAAGAACATGCATTATATTGCTACTTTGATGCATTTCTTTCCGACACTGAACCTAAAAACTGGCAACAAGCCATGACTACATCATCTTGGCCTGAAGCCATGCAAGAGGAACTTAATGAATTTCAACGTCTTGAAGTATGGGAATTAGTTCCTTTACCCAGCAACGTTGAAATCCTTACATTGTTGTGGGTATATAAGGTTAAACTCGACGAGTTAGGTGGAGTACTGAAGAACAAAGCTAGATTGGTTGCTAGAGGTTACAAACAAGCTTTGGGTATTGACTTTGAAGAATCCTTTGCTCCTGTGGCACGATTGGAGGCATCTAGACTATTCCTTGCTTATGCTGCTCACATGAATATGATCGTCTACCAAATGGATGTTAAGACGGCATTTCTCAATGGTGAATTAAGGGAAGATGTCTATGTAAGCCAGCCGAATGGATTCGTCAACTCGGAGTATCCTAATCACGTGTACAAGCTCAAGAAGGCTCTTTACGGGTTGAAACAAGCTCCACACGCGTGGTACGATCTCTTATCGTCGTATCTCATCTCGAAAGGCTTCTTCAAAGGCAAAGTGGACCCAACATTATTTATTCTCAAGGAGGACAACGACATGATACTGGTACAAATTTATGTTGATGATATAATATTTCTTGCTACTAATCAACGATTGTCTGACCATTTTGAGAAAATTATGTCCACACGTTTTAAGATGTCGATGATGGGAAAATTTTCATTTTTCTTAGGGTTGCAAATTTCTCAGAATCCCAGAGGCATCTTCATTAATCAATCCAAATTTGCTCTTGAATCATTAAAGAAGTATCATTTTGAAAACTGTGACCCCGTGGATACTCCAATGGCGGAGAGAGCCAAGTTAGATTAAGATAAGGAAGGGATAGTTGTCGATCCTAAACATTACAATGGAATGATAGGCACCCTTCTCTATCTGACTGCTAGCAGACCTGATTTGCAATTTGCTATATGCATGTGTGCCCGGTATCAGGCTCGGCCTACCGACAAGCACTTACATGTTGTGAAAAGGATCTTTCGGTATCTTAAAGGAACACTTAATCGTGGTCTGTGGTATCCGAAGGATTCTTCTATTGCACTAATCTCATATGCAGATGCGGATTATGCTGGGTGTCAAGATACTCGATGTAGCACTTCTGGCAGTGTGCAACTTCTTGGAGATAGACTTGTTAGTTGGGCATCAAAAAGGCAGAAAAGCGCTACGATATCAAGTACAGAGGCTGAATACATCGCTATGTCCGGTTGTTGTGCTCAAGTTCTTTGGATGAGATCACAATTAACTGACTACGGTCTTGGATTCAACAAAATCCCGATGTACTGTGATAACAAAAGTGCAATTGCTCTGTGCTGCAACTACGTTCAACATTCCCGAGCAAGGCACATTGACATACGCTACCACTTCATCAAAGAGCAAGTGGAAAATAGAGTGATCGAACTGTACTTCGTCAACACTGAGTATCAGCTGGCAGATATATTCACAAAGGCCTTAGATCGAGGACGTATCGAGTTTTTGATCGAAAAGCTAGGCATGAAATCATTCTCCCCAGCGACACTTAAGGAGTTGGCAGAAGAATCTGAAGAATAGTGATGGTAAACTATTCTAGAGTATCCTTTGATCGTGATTCTGTATATTATCGTATATATTTAAACCACCAAAAGAAAAATACAAAAATATAAAACATAGAAAAACCATAAAAAATATAAAACATACAAAATCCATAAAAAAATATAAAATCAAGAAAATCCAAAAATATTTTTTCATTTTCAAAACGGACATGTCTTTTAGTATGGTAATATTTACGGCCTTAGAAATGTCGATTAAAATTGACACGACGCCATAAATAGAGTCCGTATAAAAGTTGTACATGTTTTAAAACATGCCCATTATGGCTTGTAGTTATTTCAGACTGCAACCCGCTTTTCGCATTAAAGTCACGTATTTCTTATGAAAACGTTGGCTCAAAACGGGAATTAATTTTCTCTGGAAAGGTTTACTTTAAAACCTTGTAAGGGACTAAGTTTACTTTATAACTTGGTCTAACACAAGTTAGTGTACGTATCAGTGCACTGATTTTGTCAAAATAAGAGAAATCTTATTGCCACCAGAATCGTTCCAACTAATCACTTAACCGGATAATGTCTTCATGTATATTTGCGTCCTTAAAATAATTAACTACAGCTCTTTAAATAGAAAACGGGTCCGTGTTTAAGGGAGAGCAAATATTAAATCTTCTAGGAATTAAAATTGGTCTTCAAAAAGGATTTTTCAGAAAATATATACTGTTCTTCATCATCACTAAGTGCTAACTGTGCCTTGTGTGATATAGCAATTCATGTATAGGTTATTTGCATTTTGGCGTTAAGTGTATGTGTTCGTGAGCGGGTTGGTATTTCGTTAAGTGTATTTGGTTAATCCTTACGACTTTAACAAAATACTATAAAACTGGGGGGACGATTGTTGCAAATTTTGCAATCTTGGGGTTTAATGTGTAAACTTGGCAAAAACTTTGACCAAGTCAAAACACTACACCCCCTCCCTCCCCGTTCTTTCCTTTCCATCGTAAACACACACACCAAGCTCTAACCGCCATTGTTGGACCTTGCCATTACGTTCCATATTTTGAGTTTTGATTCCTTGCTATCTGTTCATCATCTAGGTATTTGTTTCATGCTTTAATTGTGATTACTTTTCTTATCCTAATACTCGCACAAACAAAACAGAGATCAAAGATAATCAACAAAAAATTATTAGGGTTTTTAGTTTTGCGATGTATATGTAAATTGAGTCGTGGGATTTGATTAGAATGAATAGATGCACAATGGTCTTGCCCAGAATTGTTTAAAACGTTGCCAAGCTCCTGATTTTGAGAAGTCAAAGTTTAGATCGGATCCCTGTCACGGATTCCGATGATTAATACATCGCTTTTACTAAGTATCAAAGTTCGTTGAATCCGATCTTTTCGAATTGATTAATGGTAGAAAGTGCGACTCAATCGTTCTTGGTGAAAAATAAAAGAATTTGGTTATCTAATTTAAACTAAAAATAAAAATGTCGTTGAAAGCTTGAAAATTAAATCTAAGATAAAACAAGTTAAAACAATGCTAAGTAAAAAGGCGGGAAAAATTAAAGTTTGAAAAATAGAAACAATTCAGAAACTAACAATGAAACTAAGTCTGAAAACAAGATAATTGGAATTTCATAAAAATTGACATTTTCGGAATAAAGGTATTTTCAGAAAAATAGGATCTTCGGAATAATTGTCTTTTCAGAAAAAGTTATGTTTTCGGAATAATGATCTTTTCAGAAAAATAGAATTTTCGGAATAATGGTGTTTTTAGAAAAAGGAGCTTCTTCGGAATAAAGAGTTTTTCAGGAAAAATGGTATCTTCGGAATACTTGACTTTTCAGAAAAAATAGCTTCTTCGGAATAAAGAACTTTTCAGGAAAAATGGTATTTTCGGAATAACTGATTTTTCGGAATAATGGAATCTTCGGAATAGCAAGGTTTTCAGAAAAATGGATTTTCGGAATAACTGATTTTTCGGAATAAATGGTTTTCAGAAAAATGATGATTTCATAGAAATGAAGAATTCAGAGAAAAGGTAAAATCGGAATACAGACCTTTTCAGAAAAGGGACGATTTCAGAGTTTTAAAACCCTTTTCCGAAAAGATAAAAACACAGATACAGATAATCAGTTAAATCAAAACTTAATAGATAAGCTACCAATAAACTCGAACCAAACAAGCAATTAACCAAAACTTTAACCAAATAAATTTTAAGAAGAACAAAATAAACCACAAATTAAAAACTATAAAAACACTAAATAATCAAAACATTTAAAATCAACTAATAAGCAACTCTATTAATGTTAGAAATACGTTTTTACGTATTTAGAAAGGATCGGTCACTCTAATGATATTGGGCTCGTGATCCAATATAGCCTATATAGCCCACTTGTAGGTTGGGCTATATATACCCCCTCCTAACATGTTAGGAGGGGTTGGTCACTTAGTGTTGACACACATTTTCACATAATCAACCATTTCCTTTCTTCTCTTCTTTCTCTCTCTACCTTTCTCTCTCTAAGTTTTCCATTTCTCCATCCATCTCAATAGATAATCTATAACATGCCTAATCCTTAGAAAACACGATCCTACAATTGGTATCAAGAGCTTTGGTGGATTCTTCAGATTGACGTGTTTTTATCTATTGATTTTGGTGGTAAAATTTCCTTGTTTCATAATTTTTTTTCTCTCGTCTATTGTCAACTTTTGTCAAAATTTCAACTTTTGGTAAAATTTCCTTGTTTGATATTTGATAGTTTATCTAATGTCAATTTTTTGTCAATTTTTCGTCTATTTGATATTGTCCAAACAGTGGTGATAGGATTATTTTATATTCACAAAAGAATCAGTTGTCTGTTTCAAAAGTATAAAAGTTACCAGTTTTTTTATTAATACTTAATTTATCGGATTTTGTCTTCACTGTTTTTTTGTGTTTCCTTTTCCGATACTCTGTCGAGAAAGTGTTCTTCATTCCGACACGTATTCCGACCACTCTTTCCGACGGTTACTAGATTTGTACATCGATCGCAATAACCCTCGGGTTTTACTTTGCGATCAAATTATTCCGATACCTTATTCCGACGTGGATTCCGATCGTACTTTGCGATCGTGGATTCCGACGGGCTTAAGGGAAATTGAGTCGAAACTCTGCCCAAATTTTTATGGACACATTCCGATGGTTTATTGTTGAGATTGCGATGGCATTGTAAAAAAAATTTGTACATTCCGATGGAAGTGGTTTAAACATTGCGATGGAAAGTTAACTGTTTTTGCGATGGGTTGTAAGTTTGACATATTGCGATGGAGTGAGCTCTTTTTAAATATTGCGATGGAAATTCTTTAAACATTGCGATGGTTTGAATATTGACACAAAACTAAAGGACTCAATCATTTCTTTTATCAAACTTCATAAACGACTCGACTGTCGACAGACCAAACACCCTCGTCTCACCTTCACTATTCGATTCAACAGACCAACAACATACACCACTCATACAAGACCCCACAGACCAAAAACCTCTATACAAACTCTCGAACAAACACTCAACAACACAGACTCTAAACAGCCTCAAACAAACAACCACCCTCACCCTCGACTTCTACACACCCACCCTCGACAAAACTCCACACTCGACTCAACCCAAACAAACTTCTGACAAAACGAATTCTCACCCACACAAATTCCAACCAATAAAACCCTCAATCTAACCGAAACTCACGACTTCGACTCAACAGACTTACACCCTCGACAAAACCCACACAAGACTCGATCTAAGTTTCCATCCAAAACCATCATCGATCCAAACACACATGCAACAAGAAAATATACATACTTGAGACCTTTTGATAAAGATCTTGAAGACGTTTAACGTTTAGTCTTTGATCATTCCTGAGAAAATCAAAGAGGCGGAGGGTTCTGTGATTGAGTGGTGATAAGGTTTTGTGACTCGTCTGCCATAGTTCTATTGTTTATTGTTGGGGTTTGGGATTCATATGTGTGTGAAACCATGTGTGAGATTTGAGAGGATTTAAGACGTTGAAAAAGACGATTTGAGATTCATCTGTGATTTTGAGATTTGAGAGGATTTGAGATTTGTGAGATTTGAGATTTGAGAGGATTCATCTGTGTGTGTTTAATTTTAACAAAGACGGGTATAAATTTAGTCAAAGACCGGTATAAATTTGTGGTGAGTGGGACGGAGAAAACAAAGACGATTAACTGTTCAACTACCACGTTTTTAGGGTATTTGGCAACGTGGGGTACCTATTCAATTTTCCAAATCAAAAATTTCAAATGTATTAAAACGCATGGTTGATTTTTTTATTTTGAAAAGTCACGTATATATTAGATTTATTTATATATTTTATATATTTTAAAATTTGAATTTTAGTTAAGTTAATTTTAAAAGTTCAGTTAATTTTTTATTTATATATTTTAAAGTTAATTTTTTAGTTTAGTTAATTTTGTATCTTTTGTCAATTGATACATTTGGATTTGGTACATTGTGTTGAGGCGGGTTTTTTGAAAGTATCAAAGTGGTACAATATTTGACGGGTTAAAAGTTTTTGTGGCCGGATTTGACGACAGAAGTGACGAGTCAAAGTGACGGGATTTGTTTTTAGTGGCTACGGATATTTGATAGGGCATTAATATTTGAATCGAAGACGGATTTTTTATAAATCAGTAATCCTTAACGTCATTGATTATCTCAATGGAATCATCGAATTTGACGTTTCACGAGGGAGAACTGCAACACATGCAACTCAAAGAGATCAAATTGCGTCAAAAAACTTTGGAAATTGTTCACGAGCTCAAGACACATCTTGCAATTCTTTATCCGCACAACATGAGTGAACTTCCAGCCACGGTTCAAATATTCTTTGGCAAAGTGAATAATTTTAAAGAGAAGATTTTCAATAATTTGAATGAGTTACAGTTGCAACTTGAAAGGGAAAATCTTCATGAGGTTAAAGCAAAGATATGTCTAGAAATCCTTCGCACTCAGTTTAAGGATTTCTTTGCCTCAACAATGGTACCTCCTTTTGATTATTCGACCCTAATCCTTCACCAGATTTTCAACTTGCATACGGGTTGCCAGACTAAAACCTTTAGAAGTGGTTTACTCAATCACATCAATATACTTGAGAAGTGTATTGAGGTCAGGTTAGTTAATTATAACGAGATACGGTTGAAAAATGGTCAGATTCAAAGAATCAAGGAGTCGTCTAAGTCATTGAATGAAGCAATACCTCATGAACATGAGAGAGAGACATGCTTCAAGTTGTCGTCAAAAGATGATTACATCTGCCCCGTGCAAGAAATAGGTGCCAGTTTGGTCGTCAAGGTAAGCAATGGCAAGGAATCAGGAGGAACACATGAAACAAGCAGCAAGTCACAAGCACCAACTGCTCAGGTGCCAAGTTTCAACAATATACAACATGTTGAGCTTTCTGAACCTAATTATGCCAAGCATGGGATGGAAAAGAGTGATAGTGATACCACTTCTGATTCATCCGATGTGAATCATAATGGGGGAGAAAGTGTTCAAAATGCTAAACATCATGATAAGTGTCTTATGACTGCTTCTTTAAATAATTCTGATTCTAGGATTAAAGAGCTTGAAACGATTTTAGCTCAGCAATCCAAAGAGCTTGAGGATGCCAAAATTGAATTTTCAAAGAAAACGGAGAAATTTGAAACTTATTTTGAAAAACTTGAAAAGTCAAACGTTGTTCTTGAATGAAAATTGGATCAAACTGTTCTAGATTCTAAAGCTGAAAAGGATAATCTTTTTAAACAAATTAAGTTGCTTGAATCTAAGTTGGCATCCCAAGATGACTTGCTCAAAGAGAATGAGACATTAAAAGCTCAAGTACAGGAAAAGGTCTTTGCTATAGCTGCATTGAAAAACGATTTGAGGAAAACTAAAGGAACTAGTGTGGACACTAAGCTTGAAAAACCATCAATCTTGGGGAAACCGCCTACAAATCAGTTCATTCGACAACCAACTGCATTTAGATCCGAGCGATCACAATCCTCGAGACCGCGGTTTGCCTCCCAAGTTGATATGGCTCATATTTCTAGAACAGTCACTCCACCATCTAGGTCTAATGTGACTAAAACAGCTTTTGCAAGACCTAATCACATGATTGCCTCTAGTCTCCCTAGACATAGTCCAAAGTACACGTCTCGAACTAGTTTAAATGACGTTCGCCATACATTTGGTCTAAGGGAAACTATGCAAAAGACACAAGTAAGAGATAGGAATTTCAAACTTAGTCAGATGCCTTCTAGTTTACCCAACACTGCTAACCATAGCATGTCACATCCTAGGAGCATCAATCAATCATCTAGGAATTCTAGATCTTACTCGGACATTAAATATGCTACTTGTAAAGCATGTAGGAAATGTGTCTTTAAAGGCAATCATGATTCTTGTATCAAAAAATTACTTAACGAGGTGAACTCCTGTGCTAGAATTAAATCCCAGTGGGTAGCTAAAATCAAACCCATTGGTAAAATGTGGTGCCCCACTGGTAGAACTTTCACTCTTGTAGGAAACGAGTGCCCTTTAACTAGGATAGTCTCCGATTCTACTAAGGCTACTAGGGAGGAAATTGAAAAGGATGATACTTCACTTAAGCCTAAACTTAAGGTTTTATATAAAAGGAAACGTTTGCCAACTAAGACAAGTGATTCATCTCCTCAGGTCACCTCTGGCACAAGTAAGGCCAACTGTGAACCCCCACTTGCTTCTAAGATAGATATTGCTAACCCATATCCAAGCATGCAAATTCCTAATGAAAATGCAGGTACCAAAGAGGATGTTCCAAAAGAACGATGCGGTCCAATCATTGTATACCATTCAATTAAGGACACTCTCAGAGTTTGGTTGCTAAAGAAGCTGATATCTAAGAAAAAAGTGTCTCAGGGGATTTCCAGTTCAGCTTACAGTGCATAAGGACTTATAGTCACATCACAGACTATAACTCGATCTTCAAAGAAAGGAAAGTTTATCGCCGATGGTAAACTTATCCTAACAACGAGAAATTAATTTTTCTCGGGCATGAGCTTCTATAAAAAACATTCCATGTTTTTAAGCTCATGCACAATGGCTCATAGTCAAATAACAGTCTGTGACCCGAACTTCAAAGAAAGGGAAGTTTATCTCGTCAACGATAACTTACCCTCAAAACGAGAAATTAATTTATCTCGGACACAAACTTATATTAAAATCATTCAAAGGTTTTTAGCTCGTGTACATGGCTCCTCGTTAAATGACAGACGATGACCCGGACTTTAGAGACAGGGAAGTTTATCTACGCAACGATAACTTACCCTCAAAACGAGAAATTAAGTTTTCTCGGACACGAGCTTATCCTAAAACCATTCAAAGGTTTTAAGCTCGTGTATAAGACTCATCATTAAATATCAGATGATGACCCGATCTTCAAATAAAGGAAAGTTTATTGCCGATGATAAACTTATCCTCATTAACGAGAAATTAAATTTTCTCGGACGCGAGCTTACATTAAAACTATTCAAAAGTTTTAAACTCGTGTAAATGGCGTATAATTATATTTCAGATTATGCCCCGGACTTCTATTTTAGGAAAGTTTATCTTTAAAGATAGCTTATCCTTGTGATGAGAAATTAATTTTTCTCGGTCATGAGCTTGTATTAAAACATTCCAAGTTTTAAGCTCATAAAGTAAAGTGTATCTTTTAAATAAGAGAACTTGTCTTCTTAACGAGAAATTCATCTTTCTCGGTCATGAGCTTTACGTTAAAACATTCAAAGTTTTTTAAGCTCATGAAAACGACTTCTAAGTAAATGTCAACTTAGAACTCATTCTTCAATTAAAAGGAAAGTTTATCGCCGATGATAAACTTATCCTTACAACGAGAAATTAATTTTTCTCGGGCATGAGCTAATATTAAAAACATTCGAAGTTTTTAAGCTCATGCACAATGACTTACAGTTAAATATCAGACTGTAACTCAGACTTCAATTTTAGGAGAGCTTATCTATAAAGATAGCTAATCCTCGTAACGGGAAATTAAATTTTCTTGGTCATGAGCTTGTATTAAAACATTCCAAGTTTTAAGCTCAGAAAGGAAAGTGAATCTTTTAAATAAGAGAACTTTACCTCATAACGAGAAATTCATCTTTCTCGGTCATGAGCTTTACGTTAAAACATTCAAAGTTTTTCAAGCTCATGAAAACGATTTCTAAGTAAATGTCAACTTAGGACTCGTTCTTCAGTTACAAGGAAAGTTTATCACCGATGATAAACTTATCCTTAACAACGGGAAGTTTACAACTTCTCGGACTTGAGCTCGTTTTGTAAGATATCATCTTAAGCTCAAGCAATTGGTTTTCAAAACTTTGAACACAATTTTTCGAGAATTTCTCAAAAGGTTTTTCTAAATCTTTCAAAATTGTGTGTTCAAAAATGTTTTGATAAAAAGAGCATGTCTTCTGGAATCGATAATATTTACGACACTAGAAATGTCATTCAATAATGACACGGGGTTGTAAATAAAGTTCGAGCAAAATTTCAAATGTTTTAAAACATGCTCAACATGGCTTGCTATTATTTCTGATAGTAACCCACTTTTCACATTAAAGTCAAGCATTTCACCGGAAAGCTTTGACTCAACAACGGGAATTAATTTTCTCGGGCATGGTTTACTTTATAACCATGTAAGGGATTTTGTTTACGGAATAACACAATCTAACACGAATATATGTACGTGTCAGTGCATTTATTTGTTAAAACAAGAGAAATCTTGTTTTTATGAAGTTATCATCTCCACCAACCGTAGCAATTTACAATTGATATCTACATACTCGACGATGCGACTACTCAAACGGCGACTACAGCTCTTTCAATAGAACACGGGTCAACAATTGAGGGGGAGCAATTGTCCAGCATTCAGAATCCTTGATGCCGAGAGTGCCAAGTTCACATATTGGTGTCAAGACAACGATATCAATCATACATATGGAGTCAAGAGATAACTTCAGACGTGACGAGGTGACCAACATTCGTGAACAAGAACCATGTGAATCTTTCATATGATGTTCTCTATCATTCAGGTCCAACCTCATAAATCGCTAATCTTGTGAATACATTATCATATATGATCTTTGCACGTGATAAATACCTTACACTTGTGTTTAAAAGGTATTTTATTTACGTTTCAAGCACACCCTCATTAATTTGAGGGGGAGCTTGTGTAATTCATGAAGATAAGTGGATTTGCATTTTTCTTCCCAAATTTTCTTAAAATTCTATAAAATCAATTGATATTAAAAACATCGATTGGGTTAATATTTTTAATATGGGGGAGAAAATGTGATTTAATATGGGAAACGATTAATCACAAATGGTTTGACTTAACGTGCTAGCTCATCCCGACATGTGCGAAATGTTTTCGGATATCGTGGCATATGTTAAGGGGGAGAAAAATGGATTTGCACTTCAAAATGGATTTCATGGTGATTTATACTTACCCGCAACCCATTTATTTCACGACGATGAAGATTATGGTGACATAAGGATGGTAGGATAGGTTAAAGTCCAATGATTCCTCTAGAACCGGAGGAATCTTCCCAAGGACATTCCATAGATAGAAATAGTAGTCCTTAGGAAAGATGGAGAAAGATTTTGAATGTAGCTGTATGCCGACCAAGTACTTAAGTTAGCACTGGAACAATCATAACAAGGTGCTAGTGATAACGTATTGGTAAGCATTGAAGGGGTTGAAGAATGAAAAAGAATTGTAAAGATAAAGGGTGTAAAGAAAGAAGCCCTCCTTACAACTTAGGCAGAAACCGAGTCAATACATATGCTATTAAGATCATTTTTTAATGATTCTTGATATTGAAGACAGACATCATGGACCCAGTGATGCAAGGCACAACCCATCCCAGCTAACTCAGATATCTCTTAAAAGATATTTGTTTTAATCACACGGAGACAACAAGTTATCTATTGATTTATTCACTCCGAATAAATTGGTATTGAAATGGTGGCACTCCTCTCCAGCCTCCGATCACTAAAAATACAAAATGCATGATCGAGTCTAGAGCCATTTGAGATCATCAAACATATCATTAGGACACACTTTCATATTTCCTTGCTTCTTCAGACACTGTGAAAAGTAAGAAAGATCTTAAGAGTCCTACGCAAAATCTTCATGATCTTGCCTGAACATCCGAGTAATACGAAAGTATTTACAATGAAGATGGAAATCCTTCTTGAGCGAATATCAAAAAGCTCATGGTAGGTGACTTGTGCGATTCTTTATGAATCAAACTTGTGATAACTGGAAAGCAATAGTGGTTTAATTCTTAAGTGAATTTAAACACGTTCCAGGCCTCTACGCAATATCTTAGTGATCTTGCCAGAACACTCAGAGTGATACCTTAGTGTTCACAGTGATGAGTGGAAATCCTTCTAGTGTTAACCTCAAACAACACTTGGTAGGTAACTTGCAAGATTCTATACGAATCAAGCTCGTGACAACTGGAAAGCAACGATGGTGCGGTTCTTAATTGAATTGCACTTGTTCCAGGAACATGAATTGTCGGCTTCAAATCATGTGGATATTATTATCCAAATGATTCACTCTTTATGTTTGCAGTCAGCTTTGGACGGTCGAATAAAGAGAACGGGTGTACCCGCGAAATCTTGTCAAGGACGTTCTTAATTGAAACTACCTGTCACAAGTACGATATTTTATATCGTCCAACGGTCTTCACCTATCGGAGGTAAAATGCTACCAAATTAGAATGAAATGTTCAAGGCCATTTCACCCGTGTATATGTTTTGTTGCTAACTGTCTTATGCAGCGTAACAAGAAGGTGGCAGTGCGGTGTACAATCAAGAAGAAGTTGTCACCACATGCTTATACTGTATGCACTTAATACTTCAACAAATTCAAGAAAGTCTACAAGTCAAGTCTTCTGCTATATCAAACTCTAAAGCTTTCAAGAATTTATAAAAGTATAAGTATGTGGAACATGAAGTCACAAGGAGGCAAATATCACAAGTGATGAATGCACAAGGTCAAAGCAAGGACACATGTTCAAGACCAAAGTCGGAGATCTCATCAACATATTCACAAGAACAAGATCGAAGACTCAAGCATAGTATGCTAGGTTTAAGATTTTGTAAAATGGTGTGACCTCCCTTTGGGGGAGATTGTTGGAAATACAATTTTCCAAGGAAAGTCTCGTTTACATCATTGTTAGCATAGATCACGAGCTATAGACTATTTAGGACATTGTAACTTGGAGTGACCTCCCTTTTGGGGAGATTGTTGGAAATACGTGTTTACGTATTTAGAAAGGATCGATCACTCCAATGATATTGGGCTCATGATCCAATATAGCCCATAAGCCCACATGTAGGGTGGGATATATATACCCCCTCCTAGCATGTTAGGAGGGGTTGGTCACTTAGTGTTGACACACATTTTCACATAATCAACCATTTCCTTTCTTCTCTTCTTTCTCTCTCTACCTTTCTCTCTCTAAGTTTTCCATTTCTCCATCCATCTCAATAGATAATCTATAACATGCCTAATCCTTAGAAAACATGATCCTACAATTAATCTATCAAAACAACTTAATAAAAAATAAGCCAAACACTAGAAGATCAATAACCACAATAAGCTCAAAACATCCACCACATCAAAACTAAAAGATCAATCACAAGAACAAATCAATCACATAATCAAAGAGATGAGATTAACTACATGATTATCAAGATTAAGAAAGGTAGAATGAGAATTAAGAAAATAAGCTTGATTGATTAAAGATGAATATCAAAAGATTACAAGATTAATGTAAAGATTAATAAGTTTGAAAGGAAAACTAGAGAGAAAAATTAAAAGCACACTTAAAAATTAAACTACAACTACTAAAAACTAACCACCTAACACCCTCCTAATGACATATTAGGAGGGTATTTATAGGAGGTGGGGAGATTACATGCTTAAGCTATCTTCTTTCTTTCTTCTCGTCTCGACTCGACTTAATTTCTTTGTCTTTCTCGACGTCGTCTTGGGATTTGTCGATATAAGTTGAACTAGTCTTATAATTTTCTTCTATAATTAGACTTGAGTTCTTCGACTTCATTAAACTTCCGTCTTTAGACTTTTTCTTCGCTAAATCTTTAGAATAGGCCTTGGACTTCCGTTCTTTTTGCATTCTCGATCTTTCGACTTCGTCTTTAGTCTTTTTCTTCGATAAAAACCCGTGATAGCCCATGTTTTCTTCCTTTTGCATCTTTTGGTCGTAAAACACAATAAAAACACAAACACGCATAATTCCGACTTTTACGACATAAAATACACGTTTTGGTCTTATTATTATTGGAAATAAGTGGTAAAAGGATAAGTGTTTTCACACTTATTTAATCCCCTACACTTGACTATTGCAATGTTCTCATGCAATGCACTAATTTCAAAGCACGGTTTACATTTTTCATCATAGATAACCCACCTTGGCCCTTATTAAATACTAAATACTAAAAGAACAAAACAAGTAAAGAAATCAACGACTTACATTGGGTTTTAGGTTGTCATGAATGTTCATCATTCTCAAGTTTCACGTTCCCTATACCAAGCTTAAAAACGAGATCATTGTTATTATAAGTTAGCAAACTAACACGAACTCATGTGGCCCAATTATTCACTTAGACTCCCTTATTCCTAGGTGTATCTATTATATTTTATTGTTGTCTTGAATGATCACGAGGATGCATTGTTTGACTTATTTCGATAGTTTATTAGGCTGAAAATAAAGTGGGACGATTTAATAAATAGTTAGCTAAAGGACAAAATCTTTTAAAACTACTTCTCGGGACCTTTCAAAGTTCATATCTTGGCATAACTCGCTTCACGATTTGAGACCTTTCTCGGACCGATATTTGGCAGCGACTTCATACTTCAAATATTTGAGAGACGTTCTTAAAATTATGGTCTTCTCTTCATAATAGGAATTTCTTCACTTGAAGTTTTCGAGAGATTCTTCATATTTGGACCACGACTTCTTCATTTTTCTCCAATCTTTATTTTGGACTTTGATATACAACGATCCGCCTCCTTTTAGGACTTGGATATATTTATCCTCATACCTTGCTAGGGTCTTTTCGGATAGACTTCTCCATGATCTTTAGGGGAGTTTTTTCTTTTCGTCGTGTGTCTCGATCCTTCATATTGATTTTCGATAAATGATTCTTCACATCACTTTTGGATCTTTAGCAACAAAATGTAGCCCTCATGCCTTGTTAGGGCCTTTTCACACTCGCCAATCTTCGCATCCCGCTTCAATAAGTTATGCCTTGGCTATGAACTCTAATTAATATCGAGCAACTTTTAAACGATCTTGTGCTAGAAGCTAAGTAACTTTTCAAATCGTACAACCTTATTTATTGCAGATAAATTTATTAGAAAGCGATGGGAGAATAGGCTTATAATCAACTCACATAAATTCACGAAAGAATACCAAACTTATAATTGACTCTATCATCTCTCGTTCTCCACAATTTAAAATCTCAAGGAATGAGACTCGTGGATGCTTAGCCAATTAAATCAAACTTTTGGGTTTTCAAGTCATCTATAGGATCTTGCAAATTCTTAGACTTTTTCAAGTTTAGAAATCGCATTTTAAAGTTCCCTTGATAAACAACTCTCTAGGATCAAATATAGGAACTTGCGAAAAGTTCTTGATCTTAACCCGTGAGAGTTAAGACTTTCGCGTTTTAAAGCTCCCTATATAAAAGCCTAGCAAAACTTGACTTAAACACGTTAAGGATACTGGCTAGAGTAAACTTAGATAAGTAAACTCGGGTTAAGTCAAAATATTCACGACTTTGAAAAATTTAAAACTACTTTATGAAATTTTATTTTAGCAAGGAAAGTAAATAACGATAACAAAGGAAAAACTACTAGGCCAAAATAGATTAAATTTTTTGAAAAATGTCGAAAAATCAAATTTTTCGGTTGAAATGAGGACAAATTCATGGAAAAGCCCCCTTACTTCGATAGAAGTCCCCCTACACTTGATATTGTCCTCAATGTTTAAGCATGTGGGAGTAAACTTCCCTACACTTAGGACATTGTGCACTTTGTTTAAATCTTGCTAACGAAAGGACAACTATAGTGATTTCAATGTGAACATATAAGATATGAAATATTGAATCACGATAGTTTAGGATAGAACTGGGAAGACGGGAACACGAGATTACGGTTCGTCAGAAGTCATCGAGAATGGATCTTTGAAGCTTTAATCCCTGCACAGAAGAAGAAACAAGACAACAAACACATACGGGGCTCCGCCTACACTTATTATGATAACGGTAGAGGATAGATCACGGGTTGCTTCCCGAGAAGCGCTTGTTTTATATAACCGAGTCACGAGCCTGACTCGACCCAAAACTTAATTCAAGGGAAATGTGGTGAGGGATGGAATCATCTCATGAGAGATGTCCTCACAAAAGTACAACTTCACGCGCTGGCCATTCACCTTAAAATTGGGCCCATTTGGATGAGAAAGCTCAATGGTGCCATATGGGAAGACTTTGGCGATGGTGAATGGACCAGACCAGCGGCTCTTCAACTTTCCCGAGAAGATCTTCAACCGAGAGTTAAAAAGTAAGACTTGATCACCAATGTGGAACTCTCGATTCTTAATACTTGCATCATGGATGATCTTGGTCTTCTCCTTGTAGATCAACGAGTTCTCATAAGCTTCATTCCTTAGTTCGTTGAGCTCGTTGAGTTGAATCTTCCGAAGATCGCCGGATTTGTTGATGTCGAAGTTAGCCCACTTCAAGGCCCAATATGCCTTATGTTCCAGCTCAATAGGGAGGTGGCATGCTTTCCCGTACACAAGACGATAAGGTGTGCAACCAATCGGGGTCTTATAAGCGGTACGGAAAGCCCAAAAAGCATCATCTAACTTATCGGCCCATGAGGCACGATGCTCTCCCACAGTACGTTAAAGAATTCGCTTCAATCCACGGTTGGAAATCTCGGCTTACCCATTAGTTTGGGGATGATAAGCGGTGGAAAGACGGTGATTGACACCATACTTAGCCATGACTCTTGCGAATTGATCATTGTAAAAATGAGTCCCGCGGTCACTGATTATAGCACGAGGAACACCGAATCGAGCGAAAAGCTGCTTCAAAAAGATCACAACCACCCTCGCATCGTTCGTAGGGAGAGCCTTATCTTCAACCCATTTGGAAATGTAGTCAACGGCTACGAGGATGTACTTGTTCCCTTTAGATGATGGAAACGGCCCCATAAAGTCGATGCCCCATACATCAAAGATTTCACATTCTTGTATGAAATTTTGAGGCATCTCATCTTTATGTGTGATCTTGCCTTGTCTTTGGCAAGCATCACAACGTTTAACCATTTCATGAGCATCATGATAAATGGTGGGCCAATAAAATCCAGAGTCGAAAACTTTCTTCGCGGTGTAATTGGGACCAAAGTGACCACCAGTGGGTCCTTTATGGCAAGCATCAAGGATTTGTAAAGCTGCCGACCCATCAACACATCGACGAATAATAAGATCAACACATTGTTTGAAAAGGTAAGGGTCGTCCCAGAAATAGTGTTCAATGTCTTTAAAGAACTTTTTCTTTTGTTGGGACGTTAACCCTTCCTTGAGAATTCCACCCGCTAAGTAGTTTGCAATGTCCGCAAACCACGGGGTTTCATAAACATTGGAATTTATAGACATTAAGGTCTCAAGGGGAAAAAAGTCATTGATATCTTGGTTCGGATGATCCCCTTGATAAGGATCCTCAAGTCTACTTAGATGATCCGCGGCTAGGTTTTCCGCTCCCTTTTTGTCACGAATATCGATTTTAAATTCTTGAAGGAGCAAAACCCAACGAAGAAGTCTTGGCTTAGAATCTTGCTTAGTCAACAAGTACTTCAACGCGGAATGATCGGTATACACGACGGTGGTAGAAAGGACAAGATAGGGGCGGAATTTTTCAAAAGCATACACTACAGCTAGAAGCTCTTTTTCGGTAGTGGTATAATGCAATTGAGCCCCCGTCATTGTCTTGCTAGCATAATGGATTGGTTGGAAGTGTTTGTTCACTCTTTGGCCCAAAACCACTCCAATAGCAAAGTCGCTAGCATCACACATCAATTCAAAAGGTAGCTCCCAATTAGGGGTAACCAAGACCGGTGCCTTAGTTAGCTTACCCTTAAGAAGATTGAAGGATTCAAGACACTCTTTGGAAAAGATGAAAGGAGTATCTTTTTCCAAGAGGTGGGTCATCGGGCGAGCGATTTTAGAAAAATATTGAATGAATCGACGATAGAAGCCCGCATGACCAAGGAAACTTCTCACACCCTTAACAGTTGAAGGTGGAGGTAATTTGGCTATGACATCCACTTTAGCACGGTCCACTTCAAGACCGGCCTTTGAGATTTTATGTCCAAGCACAATGCCTTCTTTTACCATGAAATGGCATTTTTCCCAATTTTGAACAAGGCGAGTGTCTTCACACGGCTTAAGCATGCGTTCCAAATTGGCAAGGCAATGAGAGAAAGAATCACCATAGACCGAGAAATCATCCATGAAGACTTCCATAGTTTCTTCAACCATGTCATGGAAGATAGCCATCATACACCTTTGGAAAGTCCCAGTAGCATTGCATAAGCCGAAAGGAATTCTTTTGTAAGCAAATGTTCCATAAGGACAAGTTAATGTGGTTTTCTCTTGGTCTTTGGGATCGATGGGAATTTGAAAATACCAGGAGAAATCGTCTAAAAAGCGGTAATAGTCATTACCCGCTAGACGTTCAAGCATTTGGTCCATGAAAGGGAGGGGAAAATGATCCTTTCTCGTAGCATCATTGAGTTTACGATAGTCTATACAAACTCTCCACCCTGTAACGAGACGAGTAGGAATCAACTCGTTGTTTTCATTGGGCACAACGGTGATTCCGCCTTTCTTAGGCAGAATGGACGAGACTAACCCATGGGGAATCCGAGATAGGGTAGATCATTCCCGCATCAAGAAGTTTGATAACCTCTTTTTTTATAACGTCATGGATCTTCGGATTCACCCTTCTTTGGCTTTGAATAGTGGGTTTAAAGTCGTCCTCCATGAGAATTTTATGTGTGCAAAAGTGAGGATCAATTCCACGAATATCAGAGATTTTCCATGCAATCGCTTTCTTATGATTCTTCAGCATGGCGATAAGTCGGGATTTTTCTTCTTCTTTCATGTCCTTTGCGATGATGACGGGTGACTTCTGGTTGTCTTCAAGGAAAACGTACTCGAGATGAGATGGTAGGTCCTTTAGCTCTAAATCCGGAGGATTTTTGATGGAAGGCGTAGTCAAATTCGGTTCATCGATAGAGATGTCCTTAGGAGATGTGGAGAAATATGGTCCTCATTGAGAAGTTTCTCAATGGTACGAAAGTCTTCATCCTAATTGGAGGGCGAATCGTCATATTTTAAGTCCACATCTCCCAAAGTTGCTTCAAAGTTTTTGAAAAGGAAATCACTTTCTCCAAATGGAGTTAGTGAAGGAGCAATAGAGGCAACGCTCTCAACAATGGGTAGAGAATAAGAACCACTTTTACAAGCGTCTTTGAAATGTTCTTCACAAGCCTCATCAAGAACGTCAATGAAATTAACACTCTCGTTTTCAGAAGGATGCTTAGAAAGTTTACCCATGTTGAAGACGATTTTATTGTCACCAACTCTCATGATTAATTCGCCCGCGGCTACATCAATGAGAGTGCGACCAGTCCTCAAGAATGGACGTCCAATGATTAATGGAACACAGGGGTCCATCTCGTAGTCAACGACAACAAAATCTGCCGGAAAGGTGAATTTGTCGACACCAACGAAGACATCTTCGGCTATCCCTACTGGATAAGCAACCGTACGGTTAGCTAATTCCAAAGTCACTCGTGTGGGGACTAGCTCGGGTAGAGACAATTATTTCCAAAAGCTTAAAGGCATTAAGTTTATACTATCACCTAGATCGAATAGGGCCATACAATTCTCTACCCCGGGGAAGTTGCAAGGAATCAAGAAACGACCCAGATCACCAAGTTTGGTTGGTAATTTCCTTAAGAGCACTGCGGAGAAATTCTCATTAAGTTGGGTGATAGGTGTGTAAACACCCATCCTTTTTACCACTTAATTACAATAATAACCGAGCCAAAATGTGTATTTTATGTCATTTATGTCGGAATTATGCGTGGTTTGTGTTTTTGTTGTGATTTAGGACGAAAATGTGAAAAGGGGCGAAAACACGGGCATTCACGGGCTTTTATCGAAGAAAAAGACGAAAGACGAAGTCGAAAGATCAAGAGTGCAAAAAGAACGGAAGTCCAAGACCAATTCTGAAGATTTATCGAAGAAAAAGTCAAAAGACGGAAGTTTGCTAAAAGCCGAAGAACTCAAGTCTAATTTATTGAAGAATTACAAAGACGAGTTTAAAAGAATCCCGAGACAAAGTCATTAAAGTCCAAGATTTAAGAAGAGTAAGGAGATTAAGGACTAAAGGGTGCAATTAAGGAAAGATGAAAGAGGGGAGGAAGCTTCCTAAGCACTCCCTAATCCTCCCCTATAAATAGATTAGGATTTCATTATTTTTCTCTTGTTGGCTAGTTTGACAAACTATGCTCTTCCATTTTAATTACTTGCACATTTAAATACATGTCATTTACTTTATTGTCAAATTTAAATACCTTGTCTTGCACCTTAAATACCTTTAATTTCAAGTAAGTTTTCTTTTAATTCTTGTCAATCTTTATTTTTATTGTTCATCTCCTATCTACCTTACTTTAATCTTTGATTTTTATGTTTATGTTCATGTTTATGTTTTTCAGTTTTTATTGATCAAAGTGGGTTTTGATTATTTTGATTAGTTTTGTTAGTTTCATTGTTTTGGATTGTTTGTTTACGATTAATAGATGTTTATTGATTAGTTAGATTTAATCTTGTGGTTGATTTTGTTTAGATTTTATTAGATCCGTATTATTTTTGGTTCTTCCTTGTTCTTCGCTGTGTTACTGTATTCCCAGGAACATTCCGGATCAAGCCCTGACATTCCGAGTGAAGGTTTGTGAAGAAGATATTCCGAATAGAAGGCTTTCATCCGGAATAAGTGACATATTCCGGATCAGCCTCTCATTCCGGATCAACAGAACATTCCGGATCAACAGAACATTCCGAATCAAGGAGATATTCCGGATAAAGGACCTTTATTCGGAATAATTAATTATTCCGGATCAAAGACTTCATCCGGAATCTCCAACATTCCGGATCAAGGAATTTATTCCGGATCAACTAGCAAAATCTCTTCATTAAAATGGCACCGCTGCCGGCTCTTTTCGTAAAGATTAACGGTTTTCTTTGAGAGACGCGTTGCTTTTTGGGATCCGTTCATTCGTGAGCGTTATTTTCTTGCTTAAAAATCTTCAAAAATCAAAAAAAATAAAAATTGTTAAAAATCCATAAAAATTAAAAATTTCAAAAATCCAAAAAGATTTTATTTTTATTGTGTATATATATTGTCTTTGTGTTTGGTTTCCTTTTCTTTTGTCTTTGTAGGTGTATGCGTACTAGATCTTCTAATTATCAAGAGTCCGAGACTCCTGAAGATTTAGTTATGGCAGGTTTGAACAACAACGATAATCCACCGCACCTCAACAATAACAACAATGTTCTCCCACAGCCCGATCTTCGGACAATGGAGGAGCTTTGTCAACCTACCATGTTTGGACGAGGAGGACCGATTGCGCCGATGCAAATCATGGCTCCGGAGTTTTCGTTGAAGCACCACATGATTCAGCAAGTGCAAACTAATCCATTCGCCGGAATGCCTGATGATGATGCCAACAAACACCTCGACAAATTCATTACAAGCACTCAAAGCATGAAGTGCACCGGTGACACAATGGATGTTCTTCGCCTTCAACTCTTTCCACATACTTTATCACATCACGCCGAGAAATGGTTTGATCATCTCCCGAAGAATTCTATTCATACTTGGGATGACATGACTCAACGCTTTTTGTCGCGCTACTTTCCACCATCCATGGTCACGAGCCTTCGCAATCAAATCAGCGGTTTCATGCAAGAACCTGATGAATCTCTTTTTGATGCTTGGGAATGATATAATGTCTTTATCGATCGTTGTCCAAACCACAACATGCTCCCTGTAACCTTAATTGATACTTTCTACAACGGTTTGACTTTTCGAGATCGTGATACGATTAATGCAGCCGCCGGTGGCACATTTATGAAAAGGAGACCCGAGAAGTGTAGAGAGCTTATTGAGAACATGACTACTCACCACAAAAACTGGGATTCCTCCGCTTCTTCAAGGAACAACCCGAGAGTCAATGTTTCTTCTACTTCAGCAAGCCCCGATATGACCGAATTCACCCGCATGATGACCGAAATGAACAAAAATATCTTGCTCCTCGCTAAAAACCAACAACATCAAGTTAAAGCGGTTGCACCTTCTTGTGAAACATGCGGCGGTCCTCACTCATACACTGATTGTCCTTCTTCTCAAGGAAATCCGAAAAACGTGTATGCAGCTTATGGTAATTATTCACCGGAAAATTACCAAGCTCGACCTCAAGGGGATAGAAATTTGCTGAGTTACCGATCAAACAACTACCTTTCACCCGGTTTTTCTCCTCAAAACCAAAACCCCAACAACAATTACAATAGAAGCAACCAAATCCCACCTCGAGCTTCTAACCCTTATCACCCACCCGCTCAACAAGCCCCACCCATGAATCAAGATGTTGAAGCACTAATGAGAACCCAAGGTGAGCAAATCAAGAATCTACAGAGCCAAATTATCAATTTGAAAGGAGATATCACCAAGCAAGGGAATGACATTAGATCCGAGCTTCGAGATAATATTCAATCCTCCTTCAGCAATCAAACGAATGATATAAAGAATATGTTGGCTAGTTTATTGCCCACAACTCAACCCTCTACCATGAGTTCTCTACCTTCAAACATCGTCACCAATCCACAAGCGAATGTGAGTGCTATTACTACCCGTAGTGGAGTTACCATAGTAGGACCACCTATTCTACCCCCATCATCTACACCTCCTCCACCACCATTTATCCCTACTCCTCCTACACCTAGTATTAGTACCCCATTACCGTCTCCGCCTCGTCATGACGATGTCCCAAAGAAGAACCCTTCAACATCTCAACCTTTACCTACACTTGTACCTTCACCACCCAAACCCAATATCCCTTATCCCTCTCGTTTAGGCAAGGCCAAAATGCACACAAAGGATGACGTTCAAGTGTCGAATTATTTGAAGATGATCTCTCAAATGACTTTCAACATTAGCCTTGTCGAAGCACTTGTCCACATGCCGAAATTTGTCAAAGCATTCAAGGAATTGCTTAACAAGAAGGAGAAGCTGATTGAGGTCGCCAACACACGCTTAAATGAAAACTGTTTTGTAGTTATTCTTAAAGAACTTCCGGAAAAACTTGGAGATCCCGGTCGTTTTGTGTTGCCTTGCATCTTTAACAAAACCGAAGAATTTACTGCCCTAGCTGATCTCGGGGCCAATATAAATTTGATGCCATTAAGTGTTTGGAAAACACTATCATTACCCGACCTTACTCCAACAAATATGACTCTTGAGCTTGCAAATCGCACTCTTGCTTACCCCGTTGGTATTACCGAAGACATGTTTATTAAAGTTGGCACATTTACTTTCCCGGTCGACTTTGTCGTTGTTGATTATGAAATGGACCCTCGTATTCCTTTAATACTTGGTCGGCCATTCTTGAGAACCGGGAGAGCTCTAGTTGATGTTGCCGAAGGTGAGCTCATCTTAAGAGTTAGGGATGATGCCCAAGTTTTTAAAATGGGGAAGCTTACAAGCAAATCCTTTGGACGAGAATCTGCAAATATGATTAATGTGCTCGATGATTTTGTCATCTACAACAATCCTCTATTCGAGTCTTGCATTGATAATCCACTTTTTCAAGATGATGTGGATGATTCTCTATCCAATTTGGAACCTTCTCCCATTTATGATTCTCCACCGATCTTTGATGCTTATGATGATGATTCTAGCTCAGATTCAGATGATTATGATGATCTTACCTCCGAGTATCCCGACATGACCATTTATGATGATTTTTTTGATGAGGCCGATACTCTTTCGAGTGATTCTTCACATGATGAAGATCCTCCGCCATCACTTGATCCTACTTTGGATGATTACTCATTTGAGGAAGATTTCTTTGCTTTTCTCAATACTTACTTCCCGCATGAGAGTGATGCCCCTCCTTTAGATTTTGATGATTATGGTCTTAATCCTACTTTGGATTTGAAGAAAATTCTTTCAAAGGAGAAGCAACCGGACGACACCAACATCCGCAGCACATATGATTTAACACCTCTTTGTCCACCTTCTGAGGACGAGGTTGTGCATCTTCTTCGCGGATCTTCTTCACATTCTGCAGAGCCTGAGTTCTATTTTCCCTTAAAGGAAAAGGTGTTCGACCCCGGTATCGATATTCTTCAGCCATCTCAGTATCCACCTGATGAAATAAAAGGAAAGATTTTTGGAACTACTAAAGATATGCTTGCACCACTTCATCCTTGCTCCCACCGTGCTCCATCTTTGCTTAAGGGAACCTTGCCTACTCTTCTTTGGCTTGCCTTGTTCGCCTTAAGCTTGTGCTATTTGATGGACGAAAACTATGTCTTTGATCCCGGTGGATATGTTTCATGCTCCTTCCTATGATAATCAAGGTCGAGTCAGGCTCACGACTCGTTAATCAAAAATCAAGCGCTTCTTGGGAGGCAACCCATGTATCTATCTTTTAGCTTTCTTTATCCTAAGTGTAGGGGAGACCCGTTGGTGTTTGCTATTTCCTCTCCTCTCTTAATCAGGGATTCGAGCGCTCAATGATCCACTGTTAATGATTTTTGATGACCCGTGATTCCGTTGTTCCCATTTTCCCGGTTCTATCCTAAACTCTTTTCGATTCACTATTTTATATTTCTCAATATTAAAATAGGAATCTCGTTAGTTGTCTTTTCCTTAGCGAGATTTAAACAAAGTGCACAATGTCCTAAGTGTAGGGGAGTTTACTCCCACATGCTTAAACATTGAGAACAATGTTTATATTAAGTGTAGGGGGACTTCTATCGAAGTTAAGTGGCCTTTTCCTTGTATTTGTCCTCATTTTAACCGGAAAATCAATTTTTCGACATTTTTCAAAAATTTTGATCTATTTTAGCCTATTAGTTTTTCCATTTTATAGTTATTTTCTTTCCTTGTTAGAATAAATCTTTAATAAAGTGGTTTTAATTTTCAAACGTTGTGAATCTTTTGACTCAACCCGAGTTTACTTGTCTAAGTTTACTCTAGCTAGTATCCTTAACATGTTTAAGTCAAGTTTTGCTCGACTTTTATATAGGGAGCTATAAAACGCGAAAGTCTTAACTCTCACGGGTTAAGAACAAGAACTTTTCGCAAGTTCCTTTAATTGATCCTAGAGAGTCGTTTATCAAGGGAACTTTAAGATGCGATTTCTAAACTTGAAATAGTCTAAGAATTTGCAAGATCCTATAGACGACTCGAAAACCCAAAACTTTGATTTGATAGGCTAAGCATCCACGAGTCTCATTCCGTGAGACTTTAAACTGTGGAGAACGAGAGATGATAGAGTCAATTATAAGTTTTGTATTTGATGTGTCGTGGATAGTATAAGTGATAATTTGAGATACGTTATAGGGTAAATTAGAAAATTACCTTTAGGAAAAAGTAATAGACTAATATTACCAATGACGAAGTCAATTAAACACGTTGGTGAACCAAGTTCGTTGTACACGAAGATCTTATGAATTTGAGACGTTTTGCTTTGATTTGGACAATTGATTTGAATTGGTTTTCGGTTTTTAAACTACAAATTAAACCTACCAATTTTTAAACTATTTAAAATAAGCCTAAAGTGCATGAATCGTTAAACCCCGCTATATTTAAATTCTACAACGATTAATTACTTAAAAATTAAAACTATTTAAAATAAACAAATTAAAAATCTATAAAATATATTTACTAAATAACTTTAAAGCTATTTAAAAATCTAATTAAACTTTTTAAAACTAATTTACTTTATTTAAAATTACTTTAAACAAATCTATTTAAAAAACTATGTTTATTTAAATCTAAAGTTATAAAAAAAACTAATTAATTAAAATTTAAACTAATTATACTTTTTAAATAAAAACATTTTTATATTATTTTCTTTTTTTTATTTATTTTATTTTATTTTTATTTTTATTTAACTAAAACTTATTTTAATAAAAACTTTGATTAAAGATTTATAAAAAAAACGGATTAAAAGTAAATTAAAAGTTACTTAGTAAAAATATGCCTAAACCAACTAATCTATATAAATGAGTTTACTCGAAATAATATCAAAAAGCCAACTAGCTCAGTTGGCTATCACTTTGTGCATACAAACGGTAGGTCATGAGTTCGAGACCCGTAAGCAACAAATTTTTGGAAATTAATTACTTTTTGAAAGCAATGGATTAAATGTCACAGGAGTGACTTGATGAAGCTTATTAGCTTAAGCTGATCAGACTCAGCTTTTGAACTTATCAGTCAATGGGACTGATAAGCTTAAACTTGAACAAATAAGCAGAAAGCTCAACAAACCAATTAAATAAAGACTATGATTCAGCAGAACAAATTAGACATCCCAACTAAGCAGGAATTTCAGCAAATCATAACCAAAAACAAACTGATATCAACTTAACCTAAATTCAGCAAAGATAAATTCAAACATCGATCGTTTCAACGTTTCAGGCATCAAATCAAACACTATCAACATTTCAAAATAAATCTATTTAAAATCTCACAGCATTAAGCTAGCAGAATTCACTTAACAAATTAACCTAAACTAAATCTCAAAAGCAGATTAACAAGTCCAATCTAATAGTTACCAAATAATCTAAAATTCTCCTAAACAATAGATCAGACCATTTAAGTGATTCCAATGTAATAATCAAACAGTAACGTGTATCTCAGCTAAACAAATATTTATCTCAGTTAAATCAATCCAAAACATCAAGACAGATTGCTAAATCAAAACCTAAACATCCCTAAAACTTATAAATCAATTCAATAGATAACTAAAATTGTAAGTAAACATTCAAGTCAACAAATCTCAAATCAAAAACTTAAGCAGTATTACTAATTCTCGTCTAAAATTCAAGCAGATTAAAATCATATAGCATAAAAAGAAAAACATGAAATTAAAAGGGAGTAGCACCTTTTGATGAGCCCATTGGGAAGTAGGTCAGCGCTGTGCTGCCTATGAACCAAATCCAAAACCGCCATCTACCACCATTAGACACCATTCGGACCACATATTATATCATCCGAACCAACAGTCGAACATATTTTTTAAAAACTCTTCCAGTGGGGAAAAATCTTATTCCAAAACTTAACTTTTAACATTAATTATAAACTATTATTTAGCTTATAACTAACATCTTACCATTACCCTTGTGAAACAGTAATTAGGATAAATTCATAAAATCAATTTTAACAGTAAAGTAAAAGAAACGAGACACGAATGGATTTAAATAAACTGATCTTTCATTAATTTCCATGAAAAATTACAAAGCTTAAAAAGAAATACAATATTTAACCTAAATCTATTTCTACAGAGTAACATTAAAGAAAAGTCAAGGATGATTTACAAGTAGAAAATGTGGGTTTTTATAGCCTCCCAAGGGCTGTTAATGAAGAGAATATCCGAATATCTTTGGAATATTCCATTTGATTTCCGGCCTTCGATCTTCATTCTCTCTCATCTTCGGTGAATCGGATGGTGAATATGACTCAATCTAGCACACAGATCGCCAACGTGGCATCCGTGTGCTAGTTGTGTTTCTTTCTTGGCCTGTGATTGGTGGATTTGCTAAATTGAGGTGTCATCTCCAATTAAAATTGGCCACGTATCACTTCTCTCCTGCATACTCTCTTCCTTAAAGTTTGGGGGTTTTAATTCCCCTACACGTGAATATCACGTGTGATCAAAAGCCCCATATCAATTTGCTTTTTACTGATTTTAGGGTTTTGGTGAAACAGTAAATTATTTACTGGTTAGGGTTGAGATGGAATGGGGAAGAAGGGTGAGAGAAACGATACATTGTTTGTATCGTTTTTCATTTATTGTGTGTGGGTAAAACTAGGTAAGTGGGTGAATGGTTTTAATTTATTTAATGGAAGTGAGTGGATAAAAAAAACGATTATTTATTTATGGTGAAGTGAAACACGTTTTATGGTGAGGTGAAATACGTAACGTATGAAGATATTTATGAAAGCAAAACCCTAAAGTCCCAGTACAATCCTTTCATTCGTTTATAATTAATTGAGGCTTTTGGGCTTTTGGCCCAAGATCTTTATTTCCATCCGTATAAACAAGTAATCCATTTGGGCCTAATGGGCTTTATGAATTCACAAACACCCCATATCATTAACTTGAAACTTAAATGGGCTTTTGAGCCCATTTACCCAATTGGCTCATAAACTCGATAAATAATAAAATCCGCTAAAGTCGAGCTTGATTTTGGCTTCTTTGATCTTTTTCTTCAATCTCGTGTCGGTTGTCGTCGGTTTTCGTGAACTTGGTACCTACACACATTCAAACAAGAAACAAGCATATCCAAGGCATATTTGATACATTTAATGCATAATTTCATTGTTTATTAATACAAATGATATGAGTAAATACACTCATATCAAATTCCCCCTTGCTAAGCAATTGTCGTGTCCTCACGCAATGATAAAATAAAACTATAACAACACCATTATGAAACTTTATTTTGTAAAGACATAATGTATTGCTTTCTTTATTGAAAAATAACTTTAAGGATCATAAAACTCAAATATATTCATCGTCCCCGACTTTTCACTTTTCCATGCCAAGTGCAAAAACAAGATCATTGTTATTATAAGTTGGCAAACTAACACGAATTCATGTGGGCCAATTATTCACTTAGACTCCCTTATTCCTAGGTGTATCTCTTATATTTTATTGTTGTCTTGAATGATCACGAGGATGCATTGTTGACTTATTTCGATAATTTATTAGGCCGAAAATAAAGTGAACGATTTAATCAATAGTTAGCTAAAGGACAAAATCTTTTAAAACTGCTTCTCGGGACTTCATAAAGTTCATATCTTGGCATAACTTGCTTCGCGATTTGAGACCTTTCTCAGACTGATATTTGGCAGTGACTTTATACTTCAAACCTTGAGAGACGTTCATGAAATAATGGTCTTCTCTTCATATAATAATTTCTTCACTTGAAGTTTTGAGAGATTCATACTTGGACCACGACTTCTTCATTTTTCTCCAATCTTTATTTGGGATTTTGATATACAACGATCCGCCTCCTTTTTGGACTTGGCTTCATTTATCCTCATACCTTATTATGGTCTTTTTGGATAGACTTCTCCATGACTTTTTGGGAGTAATTTGCTTTTCGTCGTGTGTCTCGATCCTTCATATTGATTTTTGATAAATGATTCTTCACATCACTTGAGATCTTTAGCAATAAAACATAGCCCTCATGTCTTGTTAGGACCTTTTTGGACTCGCCAATCTTCGCATCCCGCTTCAATAAGTTATGCCTTGGCTATGAACTCTAATCCATACCGAGCAACTTTTAAACGATCTTGGGCTAGAAGCTAAGTAACTTTTCAAATCGTTCAACCTTGTTTATTGCAATTAAATTTTATTAACAAGCGATGGGAGAATAGGATCATAATTAACTCACATAAATTCCCGAAAGAATACCAAACTTATAATTGGCTCTATCATCTCTTGTTCTCCATATTGTAAAATTTCAAAATTGTGAAATCAATGGATACTTAGCCTATTAAATCAAAGTTTTGGGTTTTCAAGTCATCTATAGGATCTTGCATCTTCTTATACTCTTGCAAGTTTTAGAATTTACGTTTTAAAGTTCCCTTGATAGACGACTTTCTAGGATCAATTATAGGAGCTTTGCGAAAAGTTCTTGTTCTTAACTCGTATGAATTAAGACTTTCGCGTTTTAAAGCTCCCTATATAATAGCCTAGCAAAACTTAATTCAAATACGTTAAGGAAAAGCTAAGGTTAAAAACCGAGTCAAGTCAAAAACTATTCTTATTTTCACCAACGAAAAGCCTACATTTGTGTCAAAAACACTTATTTTACTTATTAAAACTTAAAAATTAACACAAAAAAAATTTAAAATTTTATTGAAAAATGAGAAAAACACTACACGTTTGGACACGACAAGAGCAATTGCAAGCGATTATATCGATTGAATCCCCCATGCTAAAACCAAACATTGTCCTCAATGTTTCGTAGCTCAAGAGTGACACCCCCTTGCTAAGACACGAAGAGTCTAATGCAAAATCCTAGCATGGAAAGAGCACGCAAATCTATAAGCCGTTTATTAATTATGCCTCAAGATAAAACGTTAGCCGATAAAAATCAAGGGATAGAAAGTGTGCCCCTTTTTGGCATTCAAAGTACGGAAAATCAAGTGGACCGGCAAAAACCAAACACGAGAGTCTTCAAATATAAGGGTCATACCTAAGATCACAACACAACAAATCACGAGCACGAGCTTGAAAGATCAAGCCTTATTAGGTGTTAGAAAATAGAAAGAAGATAGAATGTATGGGACTCCCCCACAAGGCACCTCGTTTTTGTTAACCGAGTCATGAGCTCGACTTGATCCCCGCATTCATTGGTCCTTAGGGAAAGTGGTGAAAACCGGAATAATGAAATAAAATCCATAATAAAGCACGATGCCGGGGTCAAAGATCTTATCTTCGTTGTCGGATGACAAACGAAAGGATAAAACTCCAACACAAATCTCTAAAACGAGATGGAAGTCACAATTATTGGAATAAATATAAAATGCTCCCCGAGATAAACTCGCACCAAGATAGAAAAATCTTTCATTTATTACATCGGTGAAAGCCCGAGATTTCGCCAAATAAACGATTCCGGGATCGAATACCTCGTCCTCGGTGGAGAAAGGAAAGGATAACACGGTGTCGTCCCCCATGCTAATCCAAAATCATATGAAGCACATGGTAATGGTGGGATAAAAGTTTCATCCATAGTGGAATCAACATTCTTTGCTTTAACGACCATTTCACCCTTAGAAATGTGATCAATCGGGTCATGGTACTCAATATGAGACATATGAAAAACCCGCACATTAAGGTCAAAGTGGGTGGGAGGAAGACTTGGGACGAAATCATCATTAAGTAAATTCTCTAAAAAGAGAGCGTCCCCCTCCGGGTCGATGTCATCAACACCCGGTGGTATCGAATCATTAGAAGCAAGAAAAGTATCAATCTCCTCCATAAACGGATCACTATCCTCAACGGGAATAGGAGATGGAGAGAAAGACTTGGCATTAGACTTAGAATTTAAAGCCTCGATCCTAAAAATGAGAAGATAGACGTTGGATAACTTCTCACGAAGAATCACGTCCTCCACATCTAAATGAGTAAGTTCATCGGAGAACTTCTCAAGGATCGGAATAGTCAAATCAACCTCATTTCCCGGTGGAAATGGGTCTAAAGGAGCAAGTTCAAAAGTGAACCTCTCATAAAACGGATCACTATCATCCTCATTTCCCGGTGGAAATGGGTGAAGAAGAGTAGGTTCATCGATAAACCCCTCAAAATCCGAGTCGTAAATATCATCTTTATAAGAAAGTTCATCGGAGAACTCCTCATTAGAAAATTCACTAGAAGTAGAATCATCCTCAAAATCTTCATTTCCATCACAATTTTCATCATTAGGATTGGAGAAAATATCAAAGTGAATGGAAGAAGTCGAGTCATCACAATGTGGCGAATCACACATCTCATTGGAAATACCGTCAAACTCTCTTGGGTTTTGGACAAGAATAGTGCTAATATGCTCGTCCCCCTTGCTTAGAGAATTTTCGGGTTCCACGATGGAAGAATTATGAATAGGAGTGGTGATGTCATGAGAAATTTCCTCATCATCTAGGATGGGAGAATCCTCGGGCTCAATAGCCGGCAAGATACGAATAGGAAATACGATAGCACTAGACGAAGGATGAAGAGCCATAAGATCTCGCAAAGAAATAGTACTATCCTCGTCATCATCCAAAAGAAGAGAGCGCTTGAGTTCACGATTAGCAAGATATCTTTCTTCCTCTTGAATTTTTTCTTTCTTTCGAATCTCAATGCTTAATCCATTATAATCTTGCGAAAGTTGTCTAATCTTAAGCTCACAATCTCGTCTAAATCCCTCATCAATTATTTCACCATGAAATCGACGACTTCCTAATTCATTTGTAATGTCATTAATCTCTTGATTAATTTGTCTCTTTTCAAGCAACAAATCTTCAATACTTTTTTCAACAATTTCAACATTTCTTTGATTCATTGCTTCAAACCGTTCAATATCGAAAGAATATTGTGGAGATTGGTCAAAACCGGATGGAATCGAATTATAGCAAGGATTAGGCTCATAAAAATTTTGATCTCTTGGTTGACAACAAAAACTCTCGTGAGGACCTCCACAATACTCACAACAAAGATATTGTTGTGATAAACTCGGTAAATCTTGTGGATAACAATTATCATTAAAGTTTTGATTGTAGCTCTGTTCTTTCTCGTAATTAAGCAAGAATCGATGCGAACAATTAATTCCTAAATGAGAATTATCTCCACAAAATTCACACGAGGGTGTCTCGTATGTAAGGTGTGGAGGTGGATTGAAATCGAGAGAATTATTCGAAAAATTCGGATTTCCACATGAAGTAATTTCATTACAAGAAGGACAAAATCCAACTCGTAAATCGTGACGTAGATCATTTCCACAACGCTCACACGTGCACCACCGACATGGTAAAAAACCATATAACGGTTCTCCACACCCAACACAATCGATGAAGGAAGAATTAAAATTTAGAGGGTGAGGAGAAAAAGAATTAAACATGATAGAGGATTAAGAAGATTATTTTTGGATAAAAACGATACATACTATATAATAAGAAAATAACAAAACTTTTCCGAGGACGGAAAGGGTCTTAAAATCAACGATCAACAAATCTCCACAAAGACGAATCGTACACAAGATCCCCGGCAGCGGCGCCAAAATTTTTGATGTGTCGTGGATAGTATAGGTGATAATTTGAGATACGTTATAGGGTAAATTAGAAAATTACCTTTAGGAAAAAGTAATAGACTAATATTACCAATGACGAAGTCAATTAAACACGTTGGTGAACCAAGTTCGTTGTACACGAAGATCTTATGAATTTGAGACGTTTTGCTTTGATTTGGACAATCGATTTGAATTGGTTTTTGGTTTTTAAACTACAAATTAAACCTACCAATTTTTAAACTATTTAAAATAAGCCTAAAGTGCATGAATCGTTAAACCCCGCTATATTTAAATTCTACAACAATTAATTACTTAAAAATTAAAACTATTTAAAATAAACTAATTAAAAATCTATAAAATATATTTACTAAATAACTTTAAAGCTATTTAAAAATCTAATTAAACTTTTTAAAACTAATTTACTTTATTTAAAATTACTTTAAACAAATCTATCTAAAAAACTATGTTTATTTAAATCTAAAGTTATAAAAAAAACTAATTAATTAAAATTTAAACTAATTAAACTTTTTAAATAAAAACATTTTCATATTATTTTCTTTTTTTATTTATTTATTTTTTTTTTTATTTAACTAAAACTTATTTTAATAAAAACTTTGATTAAAGATTTATAAAAAAACGGATTAAAAGTAAATTAAAAGTTACTTAGTAAAAATCTGCCTAAACCAACTAATCTATATAAATGAGTTTACTTGAAATAATATCAAAAAGCCAACTAGCTCAGTTGGCTATCACTTTGTGCATACAAACGGTAGGTCATGAGTTCGAGACCCGTAAGCAACAAATTTTTGGAAATTAATTACTTTTTGACATCAATGGATTAAATGTCACAGGAGTGACTTGATGAAGCTTATTAGCTTAAGCTGATAAGACTCAGCTTTTGAACTTATCAGTCAATGGGACTGATAAGCTTAAACTTGAACAAATAAGCAGAAAGCTCAACAAACCAAATAAATAAAGACTATGATTCAGCAGAACAAATTAGACATCCCAACTAAGCAGGAATTTCAGCAAATCATAACCAAAAACAAACTGATATCAACTTAACCTAAATTCAGCAAAGATAAATTCAAACATCGATCATTTCAACGTTTCAGGCATCAAATCAAACACTATCAACATTTCAAAATAAATCTATTTAAAATCTCACAGCATTAAGCTAGCAGAATTCACTTGACAAATTAACCTAAACTAAATCTTAAAAGCAGATTAACAAGTCCAATCTAATGGTTACCAAATAATCTAAAATTCTCCTAAACAATAGATCAGACCATTTAAGTGATTCCAATGTAATAATCAAACAGTAACGTGTATCTCAGCTAAACAAATATTTATCTCAGTTAAATCAATCCAAAACATCAAGACAGATTGCTAAATAAAAACCTAAACATCCCTAAAACTTATAAATCAAATCAGTAGATAACTAAACATTGTAAGTAAACATTAAAGTCAACAAATCTCAAATCAAAAACTTAAGCAGTATTACTAATTCTCGTCTAAAATTCAAGCAGATTAAAATCATATAGCATAAAAAGAAAAACATGAAATTAAAAGGGAGTAGCACCTTTTGATGAGCCCATTGGGAAGTAGGTCAGCGCTGTGATGCCTATGAACCAAATCCAAAACCGCCATCTACCACCATTAGACACCATTCGGACCACATATTACATCATCCGAACCAACAGTCGAACAGATTTTTTAAAAACTCTTCCAGTGGGGAAAAATCTTATTCCAAAACTTAACTTTTAACATTAATTATAAACTATTATTTAGCTTATAACTAACATCTTACCATTACCCTTGTGAAACAGTAATTAGGATAAATTCATAAAATCAATTTTAACAGTAAAGTAAAAGAAACAAGATACGAATGGATTTAAATAAACTGATCTTTCATTAATTTCCAAGAAAAATTACAAAGCTTAAAAAGAAATACAATATTTAACCTAAATCTATTTCTACAGAGTAACATTAAAGAAAAGTCAAGGATGATTTACAAGTAGAAAATGGGGGTTTTTATTGCCTCCCAAGGGCTGTTGATGAAGAGAATATCCGAATATCTTTGGAATATTCCATTTGATTTCTGGCTTTCGATCTTCATTCTCTCTCATCTTCGGTGAATCGGATGGTGAATATGACTCAATCTAGCACACGGATCGCCAACGTGGCATCCGTGTGCTAGTTGTGTTTCTTTCTTGGCCTGTGATTGGTGGATTGGCTAAATTGAGGTGTCATCTCCAATTAAAATTGGCCACGTATCACTTCTCTCCTGCATACTCTCTTCCTTAAAGTTTGGGGGTTTTAATTCCCCTACACGTGAATATCACGTGTGATCAAAAGCCCCATATCAATTTGCTTTTTACTGATTTTAGGGTTTTGGTGAAACAGTAAATTATTTACTGGTTAGGGTTGAGATGGAATGGGGAAGAAGGGTGAGAGAAACGATACATTGTTTGTATCGTTTTTCATTTATTGTGTGTTGGTAAAACTAGGTAAGTGGGTGAATGGTTTTAATTTATTTAATGGAAGTGAGTGGATAAAAAAAACGATTATTTGTGGTGAAGTGAAACACATTTTATGGTGAGGTGAAATACGTAACGTGTGAAGATATTTATGAAAGCAAAACCCTAAAGGCCCAGTACAATCCTTTCATTCGTTTATAATTAATTGAGGCTTTTGGGCTTTTGGCCCAAGATCTTTATTTCCATCCGTATAAATAAGTAATCCATTTGGGCCTAATGGGCTTTATGAATTTACAAACACCCCATATCATTAAGTTGAAACTTAAATGGGCTTTTGAGCCCATTTACCCAATGGTGAGACCCACTTGGCTCATAAACTCGATAAATAATAAAATCCGCTAAAGTCGAGCTTGATTTTGGCTTCTTTGATCTTTTTCTTCAATCTCGTGTCGGTTTTCGTCGGTTTTCGTGAACTTGGTACCTACACACATTCAAACAAGAAACAAGCATATCCAAGGCATATTTGATACATTTAATGCATAATTTCATTGTTTATTAATACAAATGATATGAGTAAATACACTCATATCAGTATTCTTTCGTGAATTTCTGTGAGTTAATTATAAGCCTATTCTCCCATCGCTTGCTAATAAATTTATCTGCGATAAATAAGGTTGTACGATTTGAAAAGTTACTTAGCTTCTAGCCCAAGATCGTTTAAAAGTTGCTCGATATGGATTAGAGTTCATAGCCAAGGCATAACTTATTGAAGCGGGATGCGAAGATTGGCGAGTCCGAAAAGGCCCTAACAAGGCATGAGGGCTACATTTTGTTGCTAAAGATCCCAAGTGATGTGAAGAATCATTTATCGAAAATCAATATGAAGGATCGAGACACACGACGAAAAGCAAAAACTCCCCAAAAGTGATGGAGAAGTCTATCCAAAAAGACCTTAGCAAGGTATGAGGATAAATAAAGCCAAGTCCAAAAAAGGAGGCGGATCGTTGTATATCAAAGTCCAAAATAATGATTGGATAAAAATGAAGAAGTCGTGGTCCATATATGAAGAATCTCTCAAAACTTCAAGTGAAGAAATTCCTATTATGAAGAGAAGGCCATTATTTCATGAATGTCTCTCAAGATTTGAAGTATGAAGTCGCTGCCAAAAATCGGTCCGAGAAAGGTCTCAAATCGCGAAGCGAGTTATGCCAAGATATGAACTTTATGAGGTCCCGAGAAGCAGGTTTAAAAGATTTTGTCCTTTAGCTAACTATTGATTAAATCGTTCACTTTATTTTCGGCCTAAATAACTATCGAAATAAGTCAATAATGCATCCTCGTGATCATTCAAGACAATCATAAAATATAAGAGATACACCTAGGAATAAGGGAGTCTAAGTGAATAATTGGCCCACATGAGTTCGTGTTGGTTTGCTAGCTTATAATAACAATGATCTCGTTTTTAATCTTAGTTTGGAGAAAGTGAAAACTTGAGGATGATGATTATTCATGACATTTCCAAAACCCAAGGTATGTTTTTGATTCTTTACTTTGAATGTTTATAATTTTCTATCTCTTTAATAAAGGCCAAGGTGGATTAATTTTGATGAAAAATGTAAACGTGCTTTGTAACTAATGCATTGCATGAGGACATTGTAATGGTCAAGTGTAGGGGATTTGATTGGTGTGTAAACACCCATCCTTTTTACCACTTAATTACAATAACAACCGAGCCAAAACGTGTATTTTATGTCATTTATGTCGGAATTATGCGTGGTTTGTGTTTTTGTTATGATTTAGGACGAAAATGTGAAAAGGGGCGAAAACACGGGCATTCACGGGCTTTTATCGAAGAAAAAGACGAAAGACGAAGTCGAAAGATCAAGAGTGCAAAAAGAACGGAAGTCCAAGACCAATTCTAAAGATTTATCAAAGAAAAAGTCAAAAGACAGAAGTTTGCTAAAAGCCGAAGAACTCAAGTCTAATTTATTGAAGAATTACAAAGACGAGTTTAAAAGAATCCCGAGGAAAAGTCATTAAAGTCCAAGATTTAAGAAGAGTAAGGAGATTAAGGACTAAAGGGTGCAATTAAGGAAAGATGAAAGAGGGGAGGAAGCTTCCTAAGCACTCCCTAATCCTTCCCTATAAATAGATTAGGATTTCATTATTTTTCTCTTGTTGGCTAGTTTGACAAACTATGCTCTTCCATTTTAATTACTTGCACATTTAAATACATGTCATTTACTTTATTGTCAAATTTTAATACCTTGTCTTGCACCTTAAATACCTTTAATTTCAAGTAATTTTTCTTTTAATTCTTGTCAATCTTTATTTTTATTGTTCATCTCCTATCTACCTTTCTTTAATCTTTGATTTTTATGTTTATGTTCATGTTTATGTTTTTCAGTTTTTATTGATCAAAGTGGGTTTTGATTATTTTGATTTGTTTTGTTAGTTTCATTGTTTTGGATTGTTTGTTTATGATTAATAGATGTTTATTGATTAGTTAGATTTAATCTTGTGGTTGATTTTGTTTAGATTTTATTAGATCCGTATTATTTTTGGTTCTTCCTTGTTCTTCACTGTGTTACTGTATTCCCAGGAACATTCCGGATCAAGCCCTGACATTCCGAGTGAAGGTTTGTGAAGAAGATATTCCGAATAGAAGGCTTTCATCCGGAATAAGTGACATATTCCGGATCAACCTCTCATTCCGGATCAACAGAACATTCTGGATCAACAGAACATTCCGAATCAAGGAGATATTCCGGATAAAGGACCTTTATTCGGAATAATTAATTATTCCGGATCAAAGACTTCATCCGGAATCTCCAACATTCCGGATCAAGGAAATTATTCCGGATCAACTTGTTCATTCGAAATATTTTAATATTCCGGATCAAGGTTCATTCGGAATATATTCCGAACGAAGGGCCAAGGAATTATTCTGGATCAAGACATCATTCTGGATCAAGGCTTTATTCCGAATCAAGACTTTATTTCGGATAAGTGACATATTCCGGATAAAGGATTTATTCCGGATCAAGGGTTTTGGTGAATATTCCGAGTAAAGAATAATCATTCCGAACGAAGGTGACATTCCGGATGAGTGATTATTCCGAACGAAGTTTTATTCCGGATGAGCTGTTTTCAGGTTCTTTTTAGTTTCAGCTTTTAATTTTCTGTTTTTTTATTTTCAAGCTTTATTTTTCCCGCCTTTTTACTTAGTTGCACTTTAAGTTTATTTGCCTTAGATTTATTTTAGCCTTGCCTTAGTTTTAAGTTTTAGTTGCGTTTTAAGTTTGCCTTAGTTAGATTTAAGTTTGCGTTATTTACTTTAAGTGCCTTTTAATTTCCGTCACGCTTTTAATTTCTCGCCATTTATTTTAAGTTAGATTTAGATTTACTTTAACGTCATTTTACTTTTAAGTCTTGCACCATTTATTTTAAAAACAACCAAAAACATTCTTTTTCACCAAAAACAACTGAGTCGTACTTTGAACCGGAAATCAATTCGTTAAGATACCGAGAAACAAACTTTTTCAACTAGCAAAATCTCTTTATTATTGGGTCTGAGCTATATCGAGGAGTTTCTCCTTATCACTGAGAAGATCTTTAAACATTTTAGCATACTTCGGCGTATGAGCGAGAGCCTCATCAAAGGAGATATTGAAATTCAGTTGTTTAAACATTTTGAGAAAGTTAGAAACCTGAATATCATCCTTGTTCTTCAATTTCTCTTTCCTCAACCTTGAAGGATAAGGTATATTGGGTTGAGATGAAGGCTTTGGGATAGAATTCTCACTCACATCCTTGGGTGGTGGAGGGGTAGAAATAGAAGGTGGTGGAATTGGAAAAGTAGAAGTTGGAGGAATAGAAGGTGGAGGAATTTGAGAAGTAGACTCGTTTTTCTTTGTCACAATCACCGGTGTAGGTGTAGGAAGCTCGGGTTCCTTTAAACTTTTTCCACTTCGAGTGGTGATTGATTTCATCTCCCCTCTTGGATTAGCAACGGTGTTACTCAGAAGAGAACCCGAACCAGAGGCTTGATTACTTGGGAAGAAACTAGCCATCATGTTTCTTAAGTCATTCGTTTGACTTGCAAAAGAGTTTCGCATATCGGCTCGAAGATCATTCTCTTGTTTCACCATATCTGCTTTCATGTGGGCCATTTCCCGCTGAAGATTCTGCACTATCGCATCATTAGTCCTCATGTAAGTTTCAACCTCGTGATTAAATACGGTGGGTTGGTTGGGAGGAGGAGCATGGTAGGCAGGTGGTTGATAAGCAGGTTGTTGGTAAACTTGATTGTTTCTTTGAGGTGGATATGGGGTTCTTTGGGTTTGATATTGATTTGGAGCAAGAGGTTGGTTTTGATTGTTACGATTGAGGTTGTTTGGGTTTTGTGGGGGAAAACCGGGTGGTGAAAGAAAGTTGTTTGAGCGATAGCTGAGCAAATTGCGGTCACCTTGAGGACGTGCTTGATAGCCTCCTGTAGAGTAGGTACCTTTGGCGGCATACACATTTTCCGGATTGTCATGAGTCGAAGGACAATCAGTTTATGAGTGAGATCCCCCGCATATTTCACATGATTGACTCAAAGCATTAGCTTGGGCAGTGATTTGTTTGGCATTGTTGGCGGTTTGGAGAGCAAGTGATTCAACAAGCGAAGTAAGCTTATCAATTCTCTTGTCGCTCTCATTAGTGCTAGCTCTAGCCGCATTAGTCCGAACACTCTTGGTTTGCACTCTAGACTTGTTCTCAATAATATCCCAAGCGACATTAGAAGACTTAACCAAAATGTTACCCCCCGAAGCACTATTTAGTGAATCTTGGTCATTCATGCTTAAACCATTGTAAAAAGTATTAATTTGATGTACTTTTGTGAAACCATGTTCTGGACACTTTCTTAAAAGTTCCTTAAAACGGTCCCAAGATTCACTAAATGTCTCACCGTACTTTTGTTCAAAAGTAATGATTTCATTCCGCAAAGCGGTAGTACGTGAGGGTGGGAAAAAGTAGTTGATGAATTTGGTCTCTAAATCCGTCCACGTAAGAATACTTTGTGGCGGTTCCTTATCAAGCCAATGCCGGGCTTGTCCCTCTAAGGAGAAAGGAAAAAGTTGCAAGCAAATTATCTCTTGTGAAACCCCATTATACTTAACCGTATTAGTGAGTTGAAGAAACCTTTTTATATGGTCATGAGGATCATCAATTGAACGCCCCAAGAAGGGTTGAGCAGAGACCATTTGAATGAAGCCAGAATTTAAGCTCAAAGTTGTTGGCTTCAATCTCGGGTTTGACAATAGCATCAGTTTTTTCCTTCTACGTGCGATTGCAAAAGCTCGATCATTGGTTGATTGTCCATGGTGACAATAGGTGGAGTAATGACTTCGGCTTGAGCTGCTTTCTTCTTATGAGCACGAGTACGCATACACACCTACAAAAGGAAAAGCAAAATAGACAAGAAATATTTTTGGTTTTTATATGTTTTCTATTTTTTTGTATTTTTGAAATTTTTTTAATTTTTATGGATTTTTGAAAATTTTAAAGCAAGAAAAATAACGTTCAAAAGTGAACGGATCCCAAAATCCAACGCGTCTCTCACTTAAAACCTTTAATCTTAACGAAAAGAGCCGGCAGCGACGCCATTTAATACATCGCTTTTACTAAGTATCAAAGTTCGTTGAATCCGATCTTTTCGAATTGATTAATGGTAGAAAGTGCGACTCAATCGTTCTTGGTGAAAAATAAAAGGATTTGGTTATCTAATTTAAACTAAAAATAAAAATGTCGTTGAAAGCTTGAAAATTAAATCTAAGATAAAACAAGTTAAAACAATGCTAAGTAAAACGGCGGGAAAATTTAAAGTTTGAAAAATAGAAACAATTCAGAAACCAACAATGAAACTAAGTCTGAAAACAAGATAATTGGAATTTCAAAAAAATTGAAATTTTCGGAATAAAGGTATTTTCAGAAAAATAGGATCTTCATAATAACTGTCTTTTCAGAAAAAGTTATGTTTTCGACATAATGATCTTTTCAGAAAAAGTAGGATTTTCGGAATAATGGTGTTTTCAGAAAAAGGAGCTTCTTCGGAATAAAGAGATTTTCAGGAAAAATGGTATCTTCGGAATACTTGACTTTTCAGAAAAAATAGCTTCTTCGGAATAAAGAACTTTTCAGGAAAATGGTATTTTCGGAATAATGGAATCTTCGGAATAGCAAGGTTTTCAGAAAAATGGATTTTCGGAATAACTGATTTTTCAGAATAAATGGTTTTCAGAAAAATGATGATTTCATAGAAATGAAGAATTCAGAGAAAAGGTAATTTCGGAATAAAGACCTTTTCAGAAAAGGGACGATTTCAGAGTTTTAAAACCCTTTTCCGAAAAGATAAAAACACAGATACGGATAATCAGTTAAATCAAAACTTAATAGATAAGCTACCAATAATCACGAACCAAACAAACAATTAACCAAAACTTTAACCAAATAAATTATAAGAAGAACAAAATAAGCCACAAATTAAAAACTATAAAAACACTAAATAATCAAAACATTTAAAATCAACTAATAAGCAACTCTATTAATCTATCAAAATAACTTAATCAAAAATAAGCCAAACACTAGAAGATCAATAACCACAATAAGCTCAAAACATCCACAACATCAAAAATAAAAGATCAATCACAAGAACAAATCAATCACATAATCAACGAGATGAGATTAACTACATGATTATCAAGATTAAGAAAAAGATTAAGAAAGGTAGAATGAGAATTAAGAAAATAAGCTTGATTGATTAAAGATGAATATCAAAAGATTACAAGATTAATATAAAGATTAATAAGTTTGAAAGGAAAACTAGAGAGAAAAATTAAAAGCACACTTAAAAATTAAACTACAACTACTAAAAACTAACCACCTAACACCCTCCTAATGATATATTTGGAGGGTATTTATAGGAGGTGGGGAGATTACATGCTTAAGCTATCTTCTTTCTTTCTTCTCATCTCGAATCGACTTAATTTCTTTGTCTTTCTCGACGTCGTCTCGGGATTTGTCGATATAAGTTGAACTAATCTTATAATTTTCTTTTATAATTAGACTTGAGTTCTTCGACTTCATTAAACTTCCGTCTTTAGACTTTTTCTTCGATAAATCTTCAGAATAGGCCTTGGACTTCCGTTCTTTTTGCATTCTCAATCTTTCGACTTCGTCTTTAGTCTTTTTCTTCGATAAAAACCCGTGATAGCCCATGTTTTCTTCCTTTTGCATCTTTTGGTCCTAAAACACAATAAAAACACAAACCACGCATAATTCCGACTTTTACGACATAAAATACACGTTTTGGTCTTGTTATTATTGGAAATAAGTGGTAAAAGGATAAGTGTTTTCACACTTATTAATGATCATTACGATACATACATTGCGATGCCTGTCCTTGCGATGAGTCATTCCGATGGCTCATTGAGATGGGCTATTGCGATGGGTCATTCCAATGGCTCATTGCGATGGCTCATTGCGATGTGTCATTACGATGGGCTATTGCGATGGGTCATTCCGATGGCTCATTGCGATGGCTCATTGCGATGGGTCATTCCGTTGACGCATTGCGATGGCATATTGCGATGATGCATTCCGATGCATCATTGCGATGACATTGTAATGGTATTGCGATGGGACATATTGCGATGGTTTCTCAAACATTACGATGGAAGCGTAATTATTGCGATGGACTTAGATATTGCGATAGACCATGATTACGATAGGATTGAGATGTTTAACATTGCGATGGCTATGTTAGGATTCCGATGGATTGATAGATTGCGATGGATTTAGGACGATTATTATTCCGATGACTTGTAAGCATGCATTGTGTAATCTTAGTAATATTGTGATAGCTTTTATTATTATGTTATCACTATAAGGTAGTGATGAGTTATAGGATTGTCTTGCTAGCATAATGTTAGGTGGCACCTATAGACTTATGTCGTGATCTAGTTATGGTTGTTTTATAAATGTAATGTGCTATGATCGTCGTGTGTTACTACAAATGCTACATATTGGCATAGATTTAAGATATATATATTTTGTGTATATCATTTGTGCTTATGTCATCAAAGCAGGAAAATGTCGATCACAGAAGAACAACAACGACAACGTGATCTCGAACTTGTTTCCCTCAGCGACAGGCTACCATATGCTGAGAACAACTCTCGTTTACAAGAGGATTTTGATCCGTCTTTACCAGCTTTCAAAATCGCCGTGGATATCCTAGACATCTCACCCATCAGAGATGCACTCATATGTACTGCCTCTGTTCCCGAATTCTACATGTACGAGTTCTGGAACACTGCATCTCTTATTAAAAAGACTATCTCATTCCAACTGAACAAAACACCAAGGGTACTTAACTTGAGCATCTTTCGGCAACTGTTTAAACTTCCTAGGTTGGCACAAGGAGAACAATTTGTGGCTAACCCAAAGATCGATGAAGTGTTTCGAGTCATTCGTGCTATGAATTATGAAGGAGAAATCCACAACCTATCCCAGTTCAACACATCACACATAGGGCAACCCTGGAAAGCACTTATCACCATTATTGTCAAATGTCTTACTGAAAAAACTAAGGACTCCGACGCAATGAGACCACCTCAGGCTCACTTATTTTGGGGACTTCATACTGCGTCTAAAGTAGACTATGCACTTCTTCTCTGGCAAGAATTTTGTTATTAGTTTACTGGAACGAAGAAGAAATCCGTGCATCTTCCATTCCCAAGATTCACCAAGCTCACTATCAACCACTTTATGAAGAATGACCCAACCATTGACACCTGCGGGAATTTCTTCTACCACACCAAAGATGATGACTATGTGATTCTACAAATGAATGCAGACACTAATTCCACAAAGTATGCATTATGTCCTGCCCTAGTACCTGACACAATGATAAATGATAGAATCAAGGAAAGTGATAAATATCAAGAGATGCTTAATGATATTGACGCACAGTTTCGACGTGCAAATTTACTTCCCTCAGAGAAGCAAAAAGGTAAACGCAAGAAAAGAGTTTCAAAGCGCCAATCAACTGCTTCTTCTAAAGATAAAGGCACAGGGAAAATGCAAATAGTTGATGAAGATGATGATGAAGATGAGACGATCATTACTGAGGAAGAACAGGAAGAAGTACCACTCAGAAGGCCTAAGAAAGAAAAGCAGACTAAAGGTAAATAAGCAAGTGTTGCTTCAGATGAACCTGCTCAACAAAACATTTTTGAAGCCAAATGACTGCGTATCGTTCTTCAACAAAGCAGACAGGAAGCTTTTGCAACTTCCACAGAATCAGGCTCAAGAATGTTTGAAGACTTAGCAGATTTTGGTGATCCTGATGCTGACATGGCATTTTATGAAGATCCTACCGATGAAGATGCTTATGAAGATGTTGATAACTTCCATTTTGAAAGTCGTGAGCAGAGTGAAGAGGGTGGTAGCAGTGCAAACACAGATACAAGTTTGATATATCGAGACGCCAATATCACCACATCCTTACCAGAACCAACTCACACAGTGGTACACGATGATGCTCATGCAACTTTCATACCAGAAACGCAACTTCAAAGCAAGTCTACTTCCAACTCTGACGATGTTATGAAATATTTTAATTTGGAAGGGGAGGGTTCGAGGTTACAAATATTGACCCATCGACAAATGAAGACATGGTGGATGTTCCCATAACTACTGTTACATCAACCACCACTCCACCATTATCCACCCCGATCATCAGTGAAGTCATAACACCAGCTATCACACCATCACTTGTTGAACAACCGGTATCAACCACCATCCTAACCACTGAATCTACACCGTCATCAACAGCTGAACAACCTGTATCAACCACTGCCCCAATCACTGAATCTACACCATCCCCTATCCTTGAACAACCTTTATCATCCACCACCACATTAACAGTCATGGTTACACCTCCATCATTAGTACAACAAGTATCATCCACCTCCAATCCATTCCTCACAGTCAGTGATCCACTGATCTAGTCTCTTCAATCACAGCTGGAGGCTCAAGCTAAACAAATAGCTTCATTGACTGAAAGATTCACCTCTCCTCTTAAGGAACCGCAACTTGATGAGCCCACACTAAAGAAAATATCCGACAGAGTGTCTAAACTTAAAGAACAACACAAATCATTTCTTGGAGAGAAGAAAACTCGTGACAAAGAGAATGCTGCTTTTCTTGGGTCAATTGATGAGAAGATGACCAAGATCATTCGACGAGAAGTCAAGTCATATGTTGATCAGCAGCTACCAACTTTTTTCGATAATGATTTATCTACACTTCAACTAATGACTTTGTTACAGACACGTCTGCTAAATATGGGGTCTCATAAATCGAAAAATAAACGAAAAGTTCTGCAATATCTCAACAAAGCAATTATTGACGATACACCAGCAGATACTACCGACTCTGAGTCTGACAATGAAGACGAACTAGAGGAGGAAGATAATGAGGGTAATAGTGAGGAGGATGATGGTGACAATGAGGAAGAGGATAAGGAAGGAGATGAGGAGGAATAAGAGGATGAGGAAGAAAAGGATAAGGATGAAGATGAAGATAAGGACGAGGATACAGATGACGATGAGGATGACGATGATGATAATGACGATGGTAATGGAACCAACAAGGGTGATAAGAATGACGAAACGGGTACTAATGCCGTAGAGTTAAACAAGGATGAAGGTGATAAGGCAACCGAAAAAGGTATTGAGGAAGCAGCAGCAAGCATTGCTGAAACCGCTAAAAAGACAGTGGAGTCTACTGTACCAGAAACTCAACAAATTGACACAGGTATATCTACTACACCAGTTTTTACTACTGATTCTCACAATGAATCTGTAGAATATATGCAAGAAGAAGAACCAACAGGGTCAATGCTAGAAGAAGAACCTCGCGATGATATACCGGTGATGCAAGATCAACCTTCAACACCATCTGAAGATCAGCACAACACTGATATGGAAGTTGAAGATTTAAATGTGCCAGAACCAACGTTTGCTGAATCTCTTATCATCGATGACACGGTACAAGAGCAACTCTGGCTCACAAATGCAGCACCACAGCATCCTTTTGACACTGCAACTGAAATGGAGCTGACTCAATTCCTGAACAATCCTATCGATTTCTCGGCCTTTCTAAGGTATTCTCATGGGAAACCAACAATGACTCCGGATCTGATCAAAATGGCAGCCGCAAATGTGGACTTCTTTGATACTTTGAAGATCAACCATAATGAAGTAGAATATCACTTGAATGAGCTTACCAAGGCAATGAGAGCGACAAATATAGGAATTCAGACTCCTGTGTTACGACCTCTTACACCCACGGTCATTGCCGGTTCTGAAACGATCCCAATAGAGCACTTTGTTTCTCACGATCTTGAATACCTTGAAAATGGAGCAAAAAATATGCCACGTCACTCACTATGCTCAAGGCTGTTAATTTGGAGAATGTTCCATGGATAGAGGATAAAGTACCTGATGCAATATAGAGAAAGAAACTGCTCAAGTTTTATGATACCTTTGCTTCACTTGGCATCTCTCACTGGACTGCAAAGAAAAGGTTAGCTTACAATCATTTCCATCATCCTAAGAGAGGTTCTTCTATTGTCTCAGCTCACAGAATCAAAAGCATCCAAGGAGAAACCACTCAGACTGTCTTCGGTTATGATTACTTGAATGTAACCGTGTTCAAACGTACCGATGAGAAAGAATACCGAATTGACGAAAGTGATCTCCAGTACCTTCAACTTGAAGACATCGAAGATCTGTTGCTGTTATTGGCTCAGGAAAAAGTTGACCATCTACAACCTGAGATTGTCATTGCAATGAGCTCCAACTTTCGTCAATATGTCTAACACCCCACCAAATGCTATGCGCAGCGGAACTACAACATTTTGGTGCTAGGCAGTTATCATCGCACACAAGATATATCAAACGACTCTAAAGAGACGTAAAAGTTTGAACTTAAATTACGAATTGTTAAAAATGTACATGTCTACGGTTTTCCAAACTCAAATGATACAACACAGAGTTAGCGTTTCGGTCCCCATGAATCTCAACCCCAAAAGATACAGTTTTCACAACAACATGACATAAAGTTTAAAATATTCAAGTAAGAATGGGTGGAAAAACAAGTAGACGCCAAGCCACACACACAACTCCCATCCAATGCATGCTCCATGCTACACTTCATCGGTTACCTGAAACACATGCTAAATTTGGTCAACAAATAATGTTGAGTGGAATTCATAGGTTTTACAATTTATTTTGAACATATGTGTTATAAAAATCATTCACGATCATTCATAGACTTGTCGATCAAAAAATCTATTTTCAAGGTTATGACAATTGTATTTAAGCTCATGACACTAATCCGTTAACTCAATCACCCGCGTAATAATTACCGGCGTGATTCAGATGAAACCAGTGCCCCTACTAAAGGCATCAGTTGTAATTATACCTTATCTCTTATCACAAGTTATCCGTCCGCAGGGGGTACTCAACGCACTAGCCCTCGTCTCGGATAGGGTCGTCAACCCCATAGTACTACCAATTGTATAAGCGGCTATTTTCAATCCACGCTAGGATTAAACAATAGTTAATAGTTCATGAAATTAGGGACTTTTGCAACTAGGTACTCAACACAATTTCTAAGGCAACATTCGGGTCCAACAAACATTCATGACATATGTTCATTTTGGAAAACTAGCATGCATTTTCCTCGCGGGTAAAACAATTTAAAACAATAGTAAGCGAGGCTATAAATTCACACCTTATATATAAAGTAGTCGACGATTCGAGTGACGATCACTGACAATGATGAGGATGCCCGGGAAAATCAACACCTATCAAACCAATAACGCATAATGAGTAATCTCATTTATAAACCTTAAGTAATGTATATAATACATACATATTAGTCAATTGTGATAATTACAACTCACGCCAAAACCAAACAAACAAGTGTTACTCGTTTTATACTATTCGTCCCTGTCATTAACGTTATTCCCTTTTACACGTTTTTCGCTGATACTTACCAAAAGTACGGACTGTTTTACTAGACTTAACCCTTTTAATAAAATTTGGGAAAATTCTCAAAAATACCTTAAGACCTGTAGAAAACACATTTTTAATCCCATTAAAAGTTTTCGCTTTTACGACCTGTTACTCAACACTTTACCAAACCTACGTTTTTCGGACTGAATTTGCACTTTGACCAAGTCGGACTCATTTGACCCATTTAAAATATACCATTGACCCATTTGACACCTAAGTCTAATAATAGACTCACATATGCAAGTTTGAGACCAAAAATCAACCTTTAACCATTTACCAAACTATATCTATGGTCCCCGGGATTTGACCTAAAACCAAGCATAATTTCGGATTATGAAGGTTCTCATCTCCCGGTACACGATTTTCAAAACATCATAACTTTTGACTCGTTAGGAGTCGTAAGCTCTATCTTATTCCAAATCGAAGCTAAGAAGACGCTCTACAACTATATCCTAGTCACATGACCTGTTTACAAAATAATTTTTATGAAAACATCCCAAACTTTCTGCCTAAACCTATCCCAAAATCAATCCAACACTCGTTTCCAATCCCATTTATCGACACTAGAACTCAACCTAATCACTCCTAATCATACCTAACCATACTAATCAGTCCTAGACACCCTAATTATCAAATCCATCATAAAACCCAAACACAAAATCAAACATGCAATGGGTTTTACCCATTTAAAAACCTCTAAAAACAAGAACAAACACATAATCCACAAGCAAAATAACAATCACCAAGATCCACCAAACACCCCCTTTGTGCCGTGGGGTGTGGGTGATCAAAACCCCCCAACCAAATTGATTTTGGTTGGTTTGTTGAGTGATTACATATCCTATACACATGAATTAAACATGCATACATCCAATTAACATCAAAACAACTTTTGAAAAATCCATTGATTCTTGGAAAAAATTTTGTGGATGCATGTGTGATTAAAGTACATGAAAAGGATGGGAATGAAGTAACTAAATGTGGTCTAAGCTTACTTTTGATCAAAACAAGCTAGAAAAAAAAATGGTGGTGGTGGTTTGGGTGGTTTGACCGTCGGCCTAAAGAGAGAAAAAGGGAGGGGGTGAACAAATTTTGGTGTGTAAATGTGTTGTGTGTGTTTACTTGTCCCTTTTTAATTTTTGGGAGGTCTTTGGGTGCAAATTTTGGCTTTCTTTTGTCCTTAAGTGAAAATGACCTCACAAGTTTACGGGATTGACTCACTAGTCATTTTGGAAAATTTTACGGGAGTCGAGGTTCATCCCGAACACTCCAAAATACTTTTAGGACACTTTAAATGTACCCGGAAAGCAATAAAACTTACCCGACTTGACTTAACACGAACCGAAAGTAAAATTCTCGAAAAATTATAATATCGATAAAACGACAATAAACATAGAAATTTGGGAATCCATCGGGATCGTAGTCGTCATCGTTCTTCTTAAATCGTCAATCGTCAAAATTACGACCTCAAATATCGGTTTCAATCAAAATGATAAAATATAGAGCAAATAAAATTTATTAAAAATTTCAAAAATAAGCGTAATTTAGGGTAAGGTAAGTGACCTCGGTTCTAGGTATTACATCCACCCCTCCTTAAAGAGAGCGACGTCCCGGCGCTCGCCTCTTCTTATACTCATATTTCGTGCCGCTAGAACAGATGAGGGTACCTTTCCTTGAAAAAGTCCTCACGTTCCCAAGTGTATTCCGGTCCACGCCTAGAATTCCATCGAACCTTCACAATGGGAATTCTACTATGCTTCAGCCTCTTGACCTCTCGGTTCATAATTTCCATGGGTTCTTCCACGAAATGCATTTTATCGTCCAATTGAATCTCGTCCAAAGGAATCACCAATTCCTTATCCGCCAAACTCTTCTTCAAATTTGATACGTGAAACGTGTCGTGAATGACTCTAAGCTCGCTCGGCAACTCTAACTTATACGCTACTGGTCCAATTCGTTTAACGATCTTAAATGGTCCAATATACCTCGGACTCAACTTTCCTTTCTTCCCAAAACGAATCACACCCTTCCACGGCGAAACCTTAAGCATAACCATGTCTCCGACTTCAAATTCCAACGGTTTTCTTCTGTTATCAGCATAACTCTTCTGTCGTCTTCTTGCAGCAAGTAATCGGTTCTTGATTTGCACAATCTTCTCTGTCGTCTCCAAAACCATTTCGGGTCCAGTCAACTGACTATCTCCTACTTCACTCCAACACACAGGTGATCTACACTTCCTTCCATACAACGCTTCGAATGGTGCAGCCTTGATGCTCACATGGTAACTATTATCATACAAAAAATCCACTAAAGGCAAGTGGCGTTCCCAACTTCCTCCAAAATCAATCACGCATGCTCGGAGCATGTCCTCCATCGTCTGAATAGTTCGTTCACTCTGGCCATCAGTCTCCGGGTGATAAGCCGTGCTCAAACTCAATAAAGTGCCCATCGCACGTTGAAGTGATTTCCAAAATTCCGAAGTAAACCTACTATCGCGATCCAAAATGATCGATAAAGGTACTCCATGTCTGCAAACGATCTCCTTCACGTACACACTGGCCAGCTTCTCCATACTGTCCGTCTTCTTCATAGGTAAGAAGTGAGCAGATTTCGTCAATCTATCCACTATTACCCAAATCATATCACATCCACTAGGAGTTCTGGGTAAACCCGTCACGAAATCCATAGCGGTTCTCTCCCATTTCCATTCTGGGATCTCTCTGGTTGTACCAACAGCCCAGACGGCTTCTTATGTTCGGCTTTAACCTTCGCACAAGTCAAACACTTACTGACGTAACGAGCAATATCCGCCTTCATATTCAGCCACCAATAGACTTTCTTCAGGTCATGATACATCTTATCCGATCCAGGATGTATCGAGTACTTCGACTTATGAGACTCGCTCATAACCAAATCTCGTACTCCAGGCTTTCCTTCCTCAGATGGACACAACGGTAACCAAATCCGATTCTCGAAATATCTCAGCCCGTCTGACCTAACCACAAACAGAGGTTTCAACATTCTTCCCAAGTTCTCAGCATCAACATTCTCTTTCATTAATCCCTTCTCTTGAGCCTTCAGTATTGTTTTGGTTAAATCAACACTCTCAGTCATTACTAAAGCTCTGACTCTCAAAGGTTTCTCTCGATCCTTCCTACTAAGTGCATCTGCTACGACGTTCGCCTTGCCAGGATGGTAGCGAATTTCACATTCATAGTCACTCAGTAATTCTACCCATCGCCTCTGTCTCATGTTCAACTCCTTTTGGTCTAAAATGTGCTGCAAACTCTTATGGTCAGGAATACAACACACTTCGTCCCATACAAGTAATGTCTCCACAATTTCAGCGCAAATACCACAATTCCTAATTCCAAATCATGCGTCGTGTAGTTTTCTTCATTCTTCCTCAGTTGTCTCGACGCGTAAGCAATCACTTTTTCACGCTGCATCAACACAGCTCCATAACCCTTACGAGATGCGTCACAATACACTACAAAGTCTTCGGTTCCTTCTGGTAATGACAATATCGGTGCAGAACATAACTTGTCCTTGAGTGTTTTGAAAGCGAATTCTTCCTCATCTCCCCATTCATACACCCTATTCTTCTCGGTAAGCTTTGTCAATGGCTTCGCAATCAATGAAAATCCTTCAATGAATCTCCGATAATACCCAGCCAAACCAAGGAATTGTCGAACTTCAGTCGGCGTTGTCGGTGCCGACCATTCCCTGGTCGCTTCGACTATGGCAGGATCCACGCGAACTCCTTTGCTATCAATTACTTGACCAAGGAATTGCACAGACTCTAACCAAAACTCACACTTTGAGAATTTCGCATACAGCTTCTCTTTCTTCAGCAGATCCAATATCCTTCTCAGGTGCTTCTCGTGCTCTTCCTTACTCTTAGAGTAAATAAGAATATCATCGATAAAAACAATGACAAACTTATCCAGATACGGCTTGCATACTCGATTCATAAGGTCCATGAATACTGCAGGCGCGTTTGTCAACCCAAAAGGCATCACTCGAAATTCGAAGTGTCCATACCGCGTACGAAAGATAGTTATAGGGATATCCTCCTCTCTCACACGCAGTTGATGATACCCTGACCTCAAGTCGATCTTTGAGTATACACAGGAACCTTGTAATTGATCAAACAAATCGTCAATCCTCGGCAATGGATACCGATTCTTAACCGTCAGCTTGTTGAGCACTCTATAGTCAATACACATCCGAAATGACCCATCTTTCTTCTTCACAAACAACACTGGCGCTCCCCATGGTGATGAGCTCGGTAGAATAAATCCCTTATCCATCAACTCCTTTAGTTGATCCGGTAACTCCTTTAACTCTGATGGTGCTAATCGATAGGGTGCACGAGCAACTGGTGCAGCTCCCGGCATCAAATCGATTCGAAATTCGACTTCACGGGTGGGTGGTAAACTCGGCAACTCGTCTGGAAAAACTTCCGGATATTCGCGAATTACAGGTACCTCTTCTAATTTCGCCTCAAAGTCACCATCAGTAGAAACTTGTGCCAAAAACACATCACATCCATCTTCTACATACCGCATCATTTTCAAGCAAGATATCACCTTCAAACGAGAAGTGCATTCATCTCCCTTCACAGTCAAGACTCTATTCCTCAACGGGATCTGAACCAATCTTTCTCCACAGACGATCACGGCACTATGCGCCATCAGCCAATCCATTCCAACGATCACATCGAACGATCCTAGCTCTATGGGCATTAAGTCGATTTCCAAAGCGTAATTTCCTAACTTCAAGGTATACCCTTTCAGTATAGAATTTGTACTAACGATTTTCCCATCGGCTAATTCCACGTTATAACTAGTCGTTAACAATACCGGTTCTCTATCGATATGACGACTAAATTTAACATCTATGAAGCTCTTGTCGGAACCAAAATCAAACAATATACTAGCATAACAAGCGTCTAGCAGAAACGTACCGGTAACCACGTTAGGGCCTTGTGGTTTATCAGCCGTCCCTACTTGATACACAACAGCAGCATTATTTCCTCCTTGCCTGTTTCCAGCCTTCGGGCAATTCCCTTGCTTATGCCCTCTTTCTCCACATCCGAAGCAAACCATCACTCTCGTAGCATTTGCCCCAGTAGCTACCCCTTTAGCTCGGCAATCTGACATCCTATGACCCGCTTTTCCGCACTTGCCACACGTAGGTGGGCAACTCCCTACATGGTACAAATTACATCGACCACAGTGGGGATTCACCTTCGCTCCTCTCGGGGGTTTGTGACAGCCCTCATCCCATCATTTCTTCTCTGGTTGAACTGCTGATTGCAGTTCTGACCCTGGTTGTTACGGTTTCCTCCACGGTTTTGACCTTGGGATTGATTACTCTGAGCTGCCTCCCACTTTCTCTCGTTTCCTTCAGCAATGAAGTTCTTCTTATCTTGCAGTTTGACATCCATTAGCGCGTGAGCCATTTGGACTGCTTCATCGAATGACCCAGGCTTAGATGAAGTCGTCTCACCCTTGATATTACTTTACATACCCTTGATGTACTGCTTCATCTTCTTGTTATCATCGGCAAAGGCATCGGGACACAAAAGGCTCAATTCATTAAACCTCCTTCTATACGCTGTAATATCATTGTTCCTCAAAGTCAAATGCCTTAACTCATCTTCCAATTGACCCAGTTCCTCTTCGGGACAGAACCTTTTGGTCAAAAGAGCCTTAGTAGCAGTCCAAGTCCTCGCATTTGCTACTGCTAATCCAACAGTGGCTACTTGATTGTTCCACCAACTCAAGGCGTCATCAAGAAAAGTGGCAGCTGCAAACTTGACCTTATTTGCCTCTGAACATCCGCTAATCTCAAAAGTACTCTCGATCTTCTCTAACCACCTTCGGAGTTCTAGGGCTCCGCCAGTTCCACGAAACTACGTGGGACCGCATTTCATAAAACCAGCATAAGTACACTCCCTCGGGGCTTGCTGTCTCCCTACATTTCCACCTTGATCTGGGTTTCGGTTTGCATGATCTGCTTCGAGTGCATTTGCAATTGCTTCTTGAATCATTGTGTTCACACGGGTTGCTGTTAGCTTTGGAGGCATGGTGAGTTCTCAAGTACACCTCTCTGCAAAGACATGGAAAATAGAAAAACAATGTAAGTATACACATCAAGATTAAGATGGATTTCTCTTTCAAGACATAATATAAGTACAACGACACATCACTACAAGGTTACTAATATTCATCCATTCACATCACAAAAGAGCAAATTAAAGACATATCACAGATCATGAAAGGTAAACATGGATTGTATTGATAAATCAACCAAAATTGTGACAAGTATTGCCACTACAACCATTCACCATAAAACTTAAGTCATCAATTTTTTCGTCACAATACCATCATACAAAAGTCTAAAATAGTTCGATTACAACGATCAAAGATAAAGTACAATACAAGCAACTAGTCATGTGGTGATCCACACGACCTCTTGGATGGTGGTTCATCTTCATCCTCCTCGGGCTCTTCGTCACTGTCTTCCTCGTCCTCTTCGTCCATCTTCCTCTTTCCTTTGTCATTCGGCCCACATTCAGTCGCCTTTTTCGTCCCAGGAGTAGATCCACACTCAACTGCTGCCTGATTTCCTACAGTGATACATACACCTTTGGCAGGTGGCTGGACCATAAAATCATTAGCCTCCATTTCCAAGTCATCTACAAATCTCCAATCTGGTGGCAAGGATGCTCTAACTCGATGCTCCCAACTTTGCATCCTAGTCAACCTCGCTTGATCCTCCCTAACTTGTTCAAGACTGGCACTCAGGTTCGCTATCATCGATCTCAGACTGTTGATATCACTCTTGTTTTCCACTCCATCAAATTCAATCCTTGAAGTTCTTGCCAACAACCTTTGGTGTGCCCTCTCATTCTCGTCGAACCTCTTGATTACTCTAGTTTCTACTATGTACCGCTCGTACATCGATTCATCCAATCTTCTCACAATACGCGGAACGTCACGATAAGCTATTGGTCCGGGGCAGATAACTCTTGCGATGTCCTGATGAAGAGAATTAGCGCTCGCAGCAGCGTCGGAACTTCTAGGGATACCTGGCATACCAATCAGATGGGAAGTACGAATAGGCCTGGGGAAAGTAGTTCTCCTTTGGTCGAGGTCTTGGGCTTGCACATGGTTCGTCTCGGCTTGTCCTTCAGCAGCTGTTCCAACATTTCCCCCTTCGTGTCCTACGGCGTAATCGTCTCCATTTCCGTTAGGTGGTACCTCGGCCATTCCCGCAATTACAGAGAATTTTGGAGGGTACGTAAGATTACTATTCAATATTTATAAATACATGCATGCAAATTCAATGCAAAGGTGGTACACATGCCCAAAATGAGATAATATGATGCTCATGCATATGTAATACAAGAATTATGATATCGGGTACTCCACGTACAATTTCAACGTTTACATATAGTAGTTCAATTTTACGTAATAAATACCCACATATATACTTCAACTCAAAAGTATACATCAATACCATGAATACAAAATAAACCTTACCGGAGCCATGTAGGATAGTTGTGTGCTTGGACAATTTCTTACGACACCAAAAGTTATAGTTTAGGAATTTTCAAAACGACCTAGTTCTCTATAACTCATGGCTCTGATTACCAATCTCGAACACCCCACCAAATGCTATGCGCAGCGGAACTACAACATTTGGGTGCTAGGCAGTTATCATCGCACACAAGATATATCAAACGACTCTAAAGAGACGTAAAAGTTTGAACTTAAATTACGAATTGTTAAAAATGTACATGTCTACGGTTTTCCAAACCCAAATGATACAACACAGAGTTAGCGTTTCGGTCCCCATGAACCTCAACCCCAAAAGATACAATTTTCACAACAACATGACATAAAGTTTAAAATATTCAAGTAAGAATGGGAGGAAAAACAAGTAGACGCCAAGCCACACACACAACTCCCATCCAATGCATGCTCCATGCTACACTTCATCGGTTACCTGAAACACATGATAAATTTGGTCAACAAATAATGTTGAGTGGAATTCATAGGTTTTACAATTTATTTTGAACATATGTGTTATAAAAATCATTCACGATCATTCATAGACTTGTCGATCAAACAATCTATTTTCAAGGTTATGACAATTGTGTTAAGCTCATGACACTAATCTGTTAACTCAATCACCCGCGTAATAATTACCGTCGTGATTCAGATGAAACCAGTGCCCCTACTAAAGGCATCAGTTGCAATTATACCTTATCTCTTATCACAAGTTATCCGTCCGCAGGGGGTACTCAACGCACTAGCCCTCGTCTCGGATAGGGTCGTCAACCCCATAGTACTACCAATTGTATAAGCGGCTATTTTCAATCCACGCTAGGATTAAACAATAGTTAATAGTTCATGAAATTAGGGCCTTTTGCAACTAGGTACTCAACACAATTTCTAAGGAAACATTCGGGTCCAACAATCATTCATGACATATGTTCATTTTGGAAAACTAGCATGCATTTCCCTCGCGGGTAAAACAATTTAAAACAATAGTAAGCGAGGTTATAAATTCACACCTTATATATAAAGTAGTCGACGATTCGAGTTACGATCACTGACGATGATGAGGATGCCCGGGAAAATCAACACCTATCAAACCAATAACGCGTAATGAGTAATCTCATTTATAAACCTTAAGTACTGTATATAATACATACATATTAGTCAATTGTGATAATTAAAACTCACGCCAAAACCAAACAAACAAGTGTTACTCGTTTTATACTATTCGTCCATGTCATTAACGTTATTCCCTTTTACACGTTTTTCGCCGATACTTACCAAAAGTACGGACTGTTTTACTAGACTTGACCCTTTTAATAAAATTTGGGAAAATTCTTAAAAATACCTTAAGACCTGTAGAAGACACATTTTTAATCCCATTAAAATTTTTTGCTTTTACGACCCGTTACTCAACACTTTACCAAACCTACGTTTTTCGGACTGAATTTGCACTTTGACCAAGTCGGACTCATTTGACCCATTTAAAATATACCATTGACCCATTTGACACCTAAGTCTAATAATAGACTCATATATGCAAGTTTGAGACCAAAAAGCAACCTTTAACCATTTACCAAACTATATCTATGGTCCCCGGGATTTGATCTAAGGTCGAATGGTGAGAATTTTTACATACATTGCAATAAGGTTTGACTAACCTTTCCCCTTTGGGTTCACCTAGGACTGACTTAGGTTGCATTCAGCGGAAGGCTTAATGTGTTGTTTCAAGAGTTCTACTTCTTTCATAAGAGACAACAGGCGATCTTCAGTGGTAGGTTCAACCTTATTCACAGCTTTAGTAGTAACAGGCTTAAAATCTACTTGTTTACCATTTTGTTTAGCAGGCACATGAAAAACTTTAGCTGGAGGATTCTCAATATCTATCCTAAGTTCATCCTTAGCATATCTAGAAGAACTGCTGGGTTCAACTCCAGAGAGTTTGGGCAAGGGTGGTAGCTCAGCCACATCTTCAAAGACAGAGTCATTTGTCAAAGTGGTATCTGACATATGAATAGTCTCTGTAGATTTAAGACAATGTCTTTGGGTTTGGTGAGAATCCTCAACTTATTTTTCTTAGCAGATATATCCCTTTTTAAGTCAGCAGGCACTTCATCCCTAAGCAATTAATCAATAGTAAACCTAGCACACAGCCATTTTTCAATAATCTTGTTTAATTCAGAGACTTGATCATTTAAAGCAATGTTTTTCAAGGTTAATCTAGCTACTTCATTTTGCAGGGATATTTTCTCTAAATTAACCCGCCTGAGGGTTTCACATTCTGCCTTAGCATTTAGCATTTCAGATTTAACAGAGTGAAACTTATCAAGTAGGTTCTTTCTTTGTTCCTCAACAAAGTGTAAATCAACAATGGTGTAATCAAGGACATGCTTACGTTCATCACTATCAGACATGGATAAAAGCCTGTGTACCTTTTTCATTGTGATGTCAACCCATTGTCCTGATCTAGCATCACCTTTTCCAATAGCTGGTTCATCCCCAGCTATCGCCATAAAAGCCCTGACTCTGGTGGTTTCTTCTTCATCTGAAGTCAGTGGCTCATCATTCCAATCATAAGTTTCAGCAACCAACCCTTTCTCTGTCTTTTTCTCACCACCTTTCTTTTTGGACAGAGCTTCGATCTTCAAGTTCATTTGTTCTAAATCAGCTTTAAGTGCCTTGTACTTATTTTTGTAATCTTTCTTCTCAGTGTCTGAAGAATTGGATTGAGATGAGTTGTTATGTTGTTTGAACTTGTAGGGTTTGGATGAAGATGATGGATAAGAGGGTGAGGATGTCTTGGTAGAAGGACAGTCTTTTTGATAATGTCCAAGCTTTCCACAGGCAAAACAAGTTTCTTTTGACCTGTCAGTTGGTTTACTAGCTGATCCTACTCTTCCCGATCTTTTGTAGTATCTTCTTTGGTTGGCTAGCAACGCTCTTTCATGGAACTCTGCATTAAGGTCTGACAAGAACTCTTGGCTGCTACGGGTATCTTCTTCAACATCAGAATCACTGTCATGAGGATGTGTTGCAGAGATCAATGCTTTGGAAGATGCTCCTTGGACTACAAATCTTTCAGTCTCTGATTTGTAGATAGTATCGATCAGCCCTTCTTCATAATTGTACTTACCATAGAGCTGAGCAAGGGTATCATTTTTGATTGAGTTGTTAGCTCTCTGAGTCTGATTCATGCTCAGCCACTTTCTTGGAAGGCTATTGACAAAAGTAGCATTGATCTCAGCTTGACCAATAGTGACATCATTCATAGCTAGGTCATTTAGAAGAATCTTCAGCCTAGTATAGGTTTGCTGAACCTTTTCACCTTCAAGTGACTTAAAGGCATTAAACTGAAGTCTGAGTGCCTGAATCTTTGTCTCTCTTGTTTCAGAGGGTCCTTCATGGCCAAGAATGAGGTCTGTCCACATTTGTTTAGCTGTGGGACACTGAATGACAGACTTCATGATATGCTTGGGAAGACAGGATATTATGATGCTTTTGAGACGTTTATCTTGGTTTGCCAATTTCCTATCAGCTGGAGTCCATTGTTTGAGAGGTTTGGGAAGAGGGTTTTCTTCAGTGGATGTAAGCGCCATGGGAATATATGGACCATTTTCTAAAATTTCTAAAAGAAAAGGTTCAAGCCCATCAAGATATACAAGAAATTGACTCTTCCAACTGACAAAATTTTCTTCATCAAAGACTGGTACACTTGTGACGTGTGATCCACCTCTTGAGTCAAGAAGTTGGGGTAGATCATCGTCATTAGCAGGAGGGTTGAGTCTTGGTGAAGATGGGTTTGTGGAAGGTGATTGTGGTGGGTTAGATGTTTCTGGCATGGTGGATCTTGATTATAAAACTGAGAACGATGTTTCTTGAAGGTTTTAATATCAAACACTGCTCTGATACCAATTGAAAGTCCCTAATCAATGCAAGAAACCCTAATCTTAACTTAATCAACACAAGGTATTACTTTTCAAACGTAATCTTATTATTGTATAATAAAGAATTACAAGTGTTATGGATAACACAGTTTGATGACAATGTGTTGTGCACACTTTGAACAACAATAAACCCTAACTTATGAATACAGTCGTAGCTGTTTGATTCACTAAGTTATATGCAATAATGTTCTTGATATCTCAAAGTGTTGAACATTAATGCATGGATACACATCCTATTTATAGTGTTACGAGTTTGACTTAAACAGTACTTGATGGCGACTACACAAGCTTTTACAAGTTCCCACATCAGTCACATGATGTCCTTCTATTCTTGGTAGTCTTCCATTATGCTTTAAGGAACAGTTGTCAAAAACAGTTTCCTTATTCTTCATAGTCTCGAACATACAAATGACATGTCCAAAGTGTGCTGAGAGTTATCAGGGTATTGCCACCCCTGTTAACTCTCAACCCCTCAGAGTCCCTGATACATCTTGGCTGTTATCCATCACAGCCAATGAGTATGTCTTCAGGTAATTCTTCGACTTCCCTGACAATGTCTCTGACATGGACTCCTCTGAGGTTGCTCACAGAGACTTGGATCTCTGTGATTCTTGCGAAACTTGCCTGCCTCCTAGGCACAGGCAAGGGACTATCTAACAGCCTAATTATGTTTAAATCAATGATCAGGGAATCTAACAAGTTTAGATTCCCAACACCTTTTACACGTTTTTCGCCGATACTTACCAAAAGTACGGACTGTTTTACTAGACTTGACCCTTTTAATAAAATTTGGGAAAATTCTTAAAAATACCTTAAGACCTGTAGAAAACACCTGTAGAAAACACATTTTTAATCCCATTAAAAGTTTTTGCTTTTACGACCCGTTACTCAACACTTTACCAAACCTACGTTTTTTGGACTGAATTTTGACCAAGTCGGACTCATTTGACCCATTTAAAATATACCATTGACCCATTTGACACCTAAGTCTAATAATAGACTCATATATGCAAGTTTGAGACCAAAAAGCAACCTTTAACCATTTACCAAACTATATCTATGGTCCCCGGGATTTGACCTAAAACCAAGCATAATTTCGGATTATGAAGGTTCTCATCTCCCGGTACACGATTTTCAAAACATCATAACTTTTGACTCGTTAGGAGTCGTAAGCTCTATCTTATACCAAATAGAAGCTAAGAAGACGCTCTACAACTATATCCTAGTCAAATGACCTGTTTACAAAATAATTTTTATGAAAACATCCCAAACTTTCTGCCTAAAATTACCTATCCCAAAATCAATCCAACACTCGTTTCCAATCCCATTTATCAACACTAGACCTCAAACTAATCACTCCTAATCATACCTAACCATACTAATCAGTCCTAGACACCCTAATTACCAAATCCATCATAAAACCCAAACAGAAAATCAAACATGCAATGGCTTTTACCCATTCAAAAACCTCTAAAAACAAGAACAAACACATAATCCACAAGCAAAATAACAATCACCAAGATCCACCAAACACCCCCTTTGTGCCGTGTGGTGTGGGTGATCAAAACCCCCCAACCAAATTGATTTTGGTTGGTTTGTTGAGTGATTACACATCCTATACACATGAATTAAACATGCATACATCCAATTAACATCAAAACAACTTTTGAAAAATCCATTGATTCTTGGAAAAAATTTTGTGGATGCATGTATGATTAAAGTACATGAAAAGGATGGGAATGAAGTAACTAAATATGGTCTAAGCTTACTTTTGATCAAAACAAGCTAGAAAAAAAAATGGTGGTGGTGGTTTGGGTGGTTTGGCCGTCGGCCTAAAGAGAGAAAAAGGGAGGGGGTGAACAAATTTTGGTGTGTAAATGTGTTGTGTGTGTTTACTTGTCCCTTTTTAATTTTTGGGAGGTCCTTGGGTGCAAATTTTGGCTTTCTTTTGTCCTTAAGTGAAAATGACCTCACAAGTTTACGGGATTGACTCACTAGTCATTTTGGAAAATTTTACGGGAGTCGGAGATCATCCCGAACACTCCAAAATACTTTTAGGACACTTTAAATGTACCCGGAAAGCAATAAAACTCACCCGACTCGACTTAACACGAACCGAAAGTAAAATTCTTGAAAAATTATAATATCGATAAAACGACAATAAACATAGAAATTTGGGCATCCATCAGGATCGTAGTCGTCATCGTTCTTCTTAAATCGTCAATCGTCAAAATTACGACCTCAAATATCGGTTTCAATCAAAATGATAAAATATAGAGCAAATAAAATTTATTAAAAATTTCAAAAATAAGCGTAATTTAGGGTAAGGTAAGTGACCTCGGTTCTAGGTATTACAATATGCAAGAAAAATCGTCATTCAAAACCGGGTGGAAGATTTTCAACTTGGAGTGGAGAGCTATCAGAAGCAGCTAAACTTAGAACGTCCCCATACAACACCACTCAGTAATTTCCATAAGAACAAGAAGGTTTACATGGGGAACACAACGCCAGAAGTAGTGATCTTTTATCCAAATGAGACTGGCGTCATGCAATATATGCGATTCTCCGAACTGCACAAATTCAGCGATGGAACGCTCAAGCATGTTCGAGATGATCTGACGGTTCTCAATGCCAACCTACCGCTTCCAGCAGTCAAGTACACCTGGACTACCCAGTGCAAAAAGGGAGCAACATACACGATCAAGAAGATCGAGGAACTTCTAAGGAAGCGCCGGTTGCTACGAAGTGTGGAACGATTCGTCGATGGACGACCATATGGAGCTCACCATAGGTTCACGGAACGAGCCATTTAGTTATGGTTCGTCTTATAACAGGTCAACTCCATATGTCTATAATTGTGAATATGTTAATGTTTTGTATAATCAGCTTTTGTGGCTTGTTGTAGTGTAAAAGTATGATATTTTTCAAGAATTTCTCTCGAGATTCTAAATCTTTCAAACATATCGTACTCAAGCACTACAACTAACCCTCATAAATTTGAGGGGGAGCATTAATATGTTCTTTGGCCAACATCTAATTTCATTTTATTACCCAAAGACCGGTTAATCCATTAATATCCAAAATATTGATGGTTAACATTTTGGAAAGGGGAGAAAATGGGATTAAGGAGACTTAATGATACTTGGCTAAACAATGAAAAAGGCTTAAAAGATAAACCAACTTAATATGTGTAATGCACATGTTAAGGGGGAGCGTTTTTGGTGATCAAAACACTTAAGGCACAAAAACTTTGATTATAATATCACAAGTGCTTTATAGTGATTTTTCAAGGATTTTTCATGGTGACAATACTTACCCAAAACACACTTAATTCACGACGGATGTGGTGACAAAAGGGTGGTAGGTATAGGTATTAGTCCAATGATTCATCAGAACCGATGGAATCTTCCCAAGGACAATTCCCTAGATAGAATTAGAAGTCCTAGGAAAGATGGAGAATGATTGTGAACGTAGCTGAATGTCGACCAAGTACTTAAGCTAGCACTGGAACAATCACAACAAGGTGTTAGTGATGACGTATTGGTAAGCATTGAAGGGGTTGAAGAATGAAAAAGAATTGTAAAGATAAAGGGTGTAAAGAAAGAAGCCCTCCTTACAACTTTAGGCAGAAACCAGGTCAATACATATGCTATTGAGATCATTTTTTAATGAGTCTCGATATTGAAGAAAGACATCATGGAACCAGTGATGCAATGCACAACCCTCCCCAGCTAACTCAAATATCTCTCAAAAGGTATTTGTTTTAATCAACGGAGATCAACACGTTATCTATTGGTTTATTCACTCCGAATAGACTGATATTGAATAGGTGGCACTCCTCTCCAGCCATCGCTCACTAAATCAAAACGCACTATCGAGTCTAGAGCCACGAGATCATCAAAAGTCTCATTAGGACACTTTCCATTTATTCCTTTCTTCTTCACACACTGTGAAAAGTAAGAGATCTTTATGAGTCCTACACAGTATTCTTGTAATATTGCCAGAACATCCGAGTGATACGCAAGTATTACAATGAAGATGGAAATCCTACATGAGCCAACATCAAACAAGCTCATGGTAGGTGACACGTGCGGTTCTTTAAGAACCAATCTTGTGAAAACTAGAAAGAAACAGTAGTTTAATTCTTAATTGAACTTAAACTCGTTCCAGGCCTCTACGCATTATCGTATGATCTTGCCAGAACACTCAGAGTGACACTCTTTAGTGTTCACAGTGACGAGTGAAAATCCTTCTAGTGTTAACATCAAACAGCACTTGGTAGGTGACAAGCAAGATTCTATTTGAATTAAGTTTTTGACAACTGGAAAGCAAAGATGGTGAATATCTTAATTGAAATTCACTTGTTCCAGGTTTCATGAATTGACGGCTTCAATCATAAGGATTTTTAATCCAAATGATTCACTCTTTATGTTCGCAGTCAGCTTTGGACGGTCTAATAAAGAGAACGGGTTTACCCGCGAAATCCTCTCAGGAAGTTACTTAACTGAAACTATCCGTCATGGGTACGATATCTAATATCGTCCAACGGTCTTCACCGACCGGAGGTAAAATGCTACCGAACAAGAATAAAATGTCAAAGCCATTTTATTTGCGTCTTATTATGTTGCATTCGAAGGCGGTGGTGTTGCGGTGTACCTGTTGAAGACGTCCTCACATACTTATTCCTTCTACATCAAATACTTCTGCAAATTCAAGAAAGTATGACTGGCCTAAAAGTCTTCCGCTGTATCGACTTTGAAACTTTCAAGAATTCAACAAAGGATAAGTGTGTGGGACATGAAGTCACGAAGAGGCGAATATCACAAGAAGATAAAGACTGCACGTGAAAGGCCAAAAGAACGTGTTCCAAGCAAAAGGCTGATATTATCCAACACATATTCACAAAAAGAAGAAAAAGAAAGAAAGAAAGAGAAAGTGGAATACGAGCTCAAGAACAAGATCTAACATGCTAGATTAGGACTTTGTAAATTTGGAGTGAACTCCCTTTGGGGGAGATTGTTGGAAATACGTTTTACGTATAAAGAAACTCTTGGTCACTCCAACAATATAGTTATAGGCTCGTAGTAGTGTTTTAGTAACATTTATTAAATAGCCCGACCCATGAGCATGTTCATGGGTCGGAGGCCCAAGTCCATTAAGGACTTGGGTATATAAGCCTCTTTCCAACATGGAAAGAGGTGTTGGTTGTTTCATTTCTCACTTTGATAATACATAGTTTCTTTCATTTCTCCCTCTAAGTTTCTCTCTCTAGAAAACATCAACCCTCTTGAATCATAAAGATTATCATTGTTCTACAGAACACAACCATTTAACAACTGTATGCTATCAAGAACTTGTATGCTATCCAGAACGTGTATGCTTTCCAGACTTTCGATATTATTATTGCTTTTTAGTCTAGCCTTGAGTTTCCTCTCGTGATCATGAACCGTTAATTGTCCTGTGTGCATTGCACGAAGCACGAATATTGTGGGTGGATCCATCGGGATTGACTATCCCCGTCCCGATTACCTTTACGCACTAATATTTGTTTATACTTGAGTATTTATGTTGAATACTCCCTAGAGAAACTTACAATGAGTTAAGCTTCGGTTCATGAACTGAAACTGCAATAATAATCATAACGTTTCGGACTATGGTTATCGTACGTAACCATTTTCCCCTATTTCTTGTTTACAAATGAATTCTTGTGTTCCACAACTTTACGGTTAAACATATGAATATCACCCAACTTTATGTTGACGATTTTACATGTTTAATCTCAGGTATTATTATTTAGCTTTGCTTGGATGGGAGCCCGCAGGATATTATCGCAGCTTGGAGGTTTCTGTGATGCTTTTAAAAGATTGGTTTTAGTATAAACTGTTAGAAGTTTATTATATCTTTTGAGAAACTTTATGTTATAAATCATGATGCAGTAATATAATTTTTCCACTTATAAAACTCTAGGACCTATATTTAAAACTCTGATATTTTATGATGTAATGTATATGTTTTTATTACGTCAGCTTTGTGTCAACTATAATTTATTGTTTCTTGTACCATGACGTGTTACCCCCTCATTGCATAGTTGTTCCATGTCAGATTCTGGGGGTCTCACAGATTCCCTACCTAACATATTCCACTAAAAACCACATAGAAAACAAAATCTATCATCTCTTCGTCTCTCTCTAATTCTTGCCACCACCCCCCTTCACACAAAAACCATATGATCTTAAAACTTTACTTTGAATCATTAAAAACTAGTTGATATCCCATCTAGGAAAATTGATGGTGATCATTTTGGTGTAGTATTTATACACATGAAACAACGTTTGAAAGTTTGATATGATCTAAGGTGGTTTAATCTATTTTCTTGTTAAATAATTGTTGTTAGTGTTGATATATATGAATTTTAAGTGTTGCATGTTTGAATTTTTAAGTGGGTAAAACTTTGAATGATTATTCTAGTGTTTTATGGGTTAGATAAATGGATGAGGATGATAGTAAGATGATATTAGGCATAGGAGATTGAGTAAAATGGGTTGAAAAATTGATCTAGTATGATTTTTAGAAAGGTATTTTAGATCAGTGGGAAAAAGCTAATTTTTGGGTATCTTACTTTTTGAAAATGGTTAAACTAATGTCATAGGGTTGTAGATAATTTCGTTAGCTTCGATTTGATATAAAGTAGAGCTTCTAGCTCCAAACGAACGAGAAGTTATGATGATTTGATTATTCGTGTACCGGGAGACGAGTATCGACACAATCCGAAGTTGTTGTCGATATTTGGATCGAATCTCAGGGACTATAGAATGAGTTGTAAAATGGCCAAGGTCTGATGTTAGTTCTAAAAACCTAGGGTTGTGAGTCTATTTTCAAACTCAAGTGTCGGATTTATAAACGGGATTGTTTAGAATGGTCAAAATGGTTGTATGAGTCGGTGACGTAAAATTGTCCGGTTTTTGTAGTTCAAAGATGTGTCGGGCAGGGAACTTTAAAACTAAAATCTTTTGATGGTTTTTTCCAGAGGACTTTCTATAGATAGTAAGTGATATCTGTGAGTAGTATCATAAGTATTTGACGTGTTTAAGTGGGGTAAATTATAAGTAAAGGTGGAAATGATTGATTTGAAATGTTGTTGAGTATTGAGTACTAACTACAAGAATTAATAAGTGAAAATTCTATTTAAGGATTTTGTTTGATAAAAAATGAGAAGGTATGTAGGAGGAAACAGTAATAGGTCGCATTTTCAGTGCACTTCACCAGTAGTAGCCGAAAGGGAATGAGAATACGAGTTTGTATTTAAGAGTATTTTGTGATCGTCCTACGGAATCGTAGAGTTTACTGTCGTCTTGGGAAAAAGAAGCTTTGTGTTAGCTTAGTGATGGAGGTTGTGTAATCTGCTTGTATATTTTGTCATTTGACACTGTTAGGAAATTGAGGATGATAATTTGATCAATTGTAAGGATTGGCGGATGAGACAACAAGAATAATCCGATAAGACTGGAAAGGTAAGTCATAAGAAGCGTAGTAATGAAAGCCAGAAAAGAAGTTGGATGTTTTGAGAGTAAGATGATTGTTGTGAGATTGAATAAATTAATTACCAAGAATCGGTATCCATTACTGAGGATTGATGTTTTGTCTGGTTAATATTAAGAAAAGTGAGGAAAGTAATTGATAACAATTGTAAAATTGTTAAAGAAGGAGAAATGGTGTGTGAAATTCTTTGGATATGAATTTTAGCTAGAGTTAGTATAAATTTTGGAATGTGCGATTTAGGGCTGAAGTATTCGTTGAAATCTTGACTAGAATGAAGCAATTGAGGATTTGTCGATACCGAGAAACCGACTGAAGCTTGTTAATTCCTTTGTATAAGCTGGGTATTATCGAAGGTTTATCGAAAGGTTTTCACTGATTGTTGAATCATTGACAAAGGTAACAAAGAAGAACTAAATGTGTGAAATCCATTCATGCATCCAAGTTGTAGTTTGAGATCTGATCTTCGTCAGTTAAGTAAGTTGTTTATGAGCGCTGAGGATAGGTTGAGTTTTGTGGCCGTATTGTCAGTATCGGAGGAATCTGAAGGATTTGTAGAGCTGCGGTGATAATATCTTAACATCATCAAATGGAAAGAGAAAGTAATAGTAGTGTGTTGACTTATTTAGAGAAGTATAAAGGGGAATTATATAATTTTGAGTTTCGACGATGTGGTATCTATTTTGGAATTGTGAAATACTACTTGTATGGAATCAAGTATGTAGTAATTTTTAATCAAAGGTGATCATAATCAAGAGATGTGTTATAGCTCTGTATCACAAGATGTAATTTTGTGAGGCAAGTATGGTAGTCGAAGTATTTAGTAAGAAGGAGAAGGAAAAGGGTTTATAAATTTATAAAAGTAATTGAGATTCGACTATTGAGTGTTAAGTTTTGAGAAGTGAATCTTGAGTTTTGAGATGTTTGAATATTGGTAATAACAAGCAGAGTGGATGTAATGGAATGAAAAATTAGAATATAATTGAAGAATTAATGGAAAAGGAATACTAAGGAAAGAAGATCAACAGTTGTCAGAAATTTTGAAATGGATTGGTAGTAGGGATAAGTGAGATGAAACATTTTAGAGGAACGAAATCGATTATTATAATTATCTATTTGAAGGAGGATGTGATAGGAATGCGAGGACGGTGGTGAATGAATTTTTTAGATCAAAGAGAATTCAATTATTCTAAAAGTGTTGAGAGTGTTATAGGTAGTATTAAAGGAATTTCACAAGTTGAAGTATTGATATATTCTGGTTGGGATAAGATGTATTACGACATCAGGAAAATGTATTAATAGTCAGATTTGAATATATGAGACTGATGAAGTTATCTAAACAATATATGATATAAGAAAGATATTATGATATAATATGGATGGTACAGTGGTTCAGTGTTGTGGTTGTTAGATTGAATGAAAGTGGAAGACGAGCATAGGAAATTATATACGTGACTAGTACGAGATGCAATTTGTGAATAAAGGAAAAGAAAGAAATCACTAGGAATTTAATGATGAAATTGTCAATAACCCCGAACCGTAGTGTCAGTATTTTTTTTGAATCTTTAGAAATCGATGTAAGAAGAAATGAGAATGGAATAAAGTTTGAATATAATATATGTAACCCAGAGACTGAAGTTAACTTTTAAATATTATAGATCATTACCAAAAGTGAGAAGAATCGAGTCAAGAAGGAATATTACGTATTTTTGGAAATCAAAGGACAGAGTGAGAGTACAATTTGAACGATGAAAATTGGACTTGTGTAGATGCGATTGAAACTTGGGATGATGATATCTTTAAATACTTTGCTATGAGGTTAAACTAAATAAATTAATGATGGAGTCTTTATGCGATGATAGTCGTCATATCAGTAATTAGGATGTGTAACTTGAGATTTTACATGGTCGTATGCTAGCTTTTAGGATATTGAAGTAGGAAATGGAACTGAGGAAATGATGCAGAAGGATTATGGATGATGAAAGATTGGGATTATTAGAAGGTGAAATTTGGAAGTTAAAAGTATAGTAAGGATTATTCGGTATGGTGATATTATAGGAATTGAGTTGAACTGGTGCGAAGGACGTGAGTATTTCTTAAGGAAAAGAGGTCTCATTGGTTTTAGAGGTGAGAAATTACGAGTGTGAGGCGGGTCGATCACCGGGACGTCGCTCTGTTTTAGGAGGGTAGGATGTGATAACCCGAACCCGTGGTTATTATTTAATTATATTTTAATGTATATTTTTGAAATTTTTGACGAGATTGAATGTTATGATGTTTGGTGATTTGAATTGAACGAATGTTGAAAGTTGTATTTTTACGTTTTGACGAATTGCGAGGATTGTTAGTGATCACGATATCAACGGATGCCCGAAATTTTACGTTTTATTTTTAGTTATGTCGATGTTTAACATTTTGATGTTTTTATTTTTAATTTCGTATTAAGTCGTGCCGGGACTATATAATATCATATTTTGTGTGCGTTTCAAGTTTTCAAAATTTTTTTTATGAAACCCGAGGCCCGTAAATATTTTCAAAATTGACTAATAGTAATTTCCCGCTTTTTAAACAAGTATTTGCAATTTAGTCCACAAGAATCACAATTGGAAAAAACTACCCTAAACTTTTCCCATATAAAAGGAAAATTTATAACAAATAAACACACAAACTCCACTAACTAACAAAATCAACTCTTCTCTCCTCTCACCCTTGTTTATGCCGTCACCCTACACCATCACAAAACCTTGATCACACAAATTTCTAGCTTGATTCTTTAAAAACAAATCAAAGTCCCATTCTAATTTCTTGATTCTCTATCTTTTGGTATAAAATTTACCTACATGCAAGAACTTTTTGTAAAAATCCATTTTTGATGTAAATAGGTGTTTGTGATGATATATATAATTTTTACTTGTTGCATGTTAAAAATTTTGAGTTGGGCTTTATATGATTTGATCATCTAGAGTGATATAAGGTGTTAGGATTAGAAGTAGTGATATTAGTATGATTATAGTGGTAAAAATGAGGTTAAAATGGGTGAAAAATATGATTTTGAGTGATTTTGAAGTATATATTTTTAATCAGCAGCTAAAAGCTAATTTTTGGAAAACTTAAGTTTTTGTATGATATAAGTTAGTTAGATGTTGTTGTAGAGAATTTCATGAGCTTCGATTTGGTATAAAGTAGAGCTTCTAGCACCAAACGAGCGAAACGTTATGATAGTTTGATTATTCGTGTACCGGGAGACGAGTATCGGCACAATATATAGTTGTTGTCGATATTTGGATCGAATATCGGGGACTATAGAAATGATTTTGAATGGAGTCAATGACTTATGTAAAATGGTAAACATTAGGATGTTGAGTCTATTTTCAAAGATGAGTGTCGGTTTTTCAAATGGAGTCGTTTATTGAGGTCAAAAAGACTATATGAGTTGATAACGTAAAACTGTCCGGTTTTTGTAGTTCGAAGATGTGTCGGGCAGGGAACCTTAAAAGTAAAATCTTTTAACCAACTTTTGGGAGTACTTTCTATATATAGTAAGTGAAGTTTCTGATTAGTATCGTAAACATTTGACGTGTCTAAGTAGGGAAAACAGTTTGAACGATTATTATATATATCGACGGATTTTTAATAAAGGAAATAAATAAAGTAAAAGTGTAATAGGTGTACATGTGTAGGAATTATTTTAATGTGAATGGTGTGAGTTTACTTTTGACTTGAGTTATTTATTTTATTTTATTAAAGTATGAAATATTACTTGAATATGATATTAAAGGTGCGTGTTTATTTTGATAGATTGTGAATTTCGTGTTCGCCGGGCATCGTCAATCGTTGAAAGTCGTCTTACTGTAGCTATTACTCAAGGTGAGTCTATAGCCGTGCTTTGTAGTTGTTTTGAATGATTTTAAAACCCGCGAGGGGGATACATGTTATTTGAAAATAAAATGAACACAAGTCATGATTGTTTGTTTGGACCCGAATATTTCCTGTTTTTGCCTTGAATTGTATAAGTACCTAAATTGCAAAAGCCCCTAAATTCATGAGCCGTTAACTATGTTCTGACTTGATGTTGTGAGTTGGGAATAGCCGCTTATTCAAATAATAGTACTATAGGGCTGACGACCCTATCTGAGACCAGGGCTTTACGCTGAGTAACCTCTGGCAAGGATAATTTACGAGAATAAGAATGTGGTATACTTGCAATTGATACCCTAGTAGGGGCAATGGAATTCATATAGTCATGCCGGCTTTAGGCGTGGGTGACTAAGTTAAGGGGTCGGTGTCATGAGCTTAATACAATTCTATAGCTATTGCTATAAGCCAGAATGCCTGAATAATAGATTGTATGTACAATAATTCTATTAAATGATGTTGATTGATTTTTCTCTTGTGTTCAAATGATGATTTAGTAAACCTATAGACTCGCTAAACCATTGTGTTGATGATTTTAAACATGTATATCAGGTAATCTGATGAGTTGATCAAGGAGCTTGCTGGGGAAGGTTGTGGTGTCGCTTTTATAGTTGTTCAAGCTGAAACTGTTTTCTTTCCCTGTCGTTGTTAAATGTTATCTTTTGTCTGCAAGAAATTATAAAAAAATCAATTTTGAGTATTTATAGTTGATAAAAGGTTTGTATTTTTGGGATGGTATTTTGAAGAGACTGAAGCGCTACTCTGATATTTATAAAATTTCTTTATTGGGATTGAAAACTTCAGACTAAAAGACAGAATTATTTTATTTTATCTTTTAAATATCTCATTTTGAGATCGTATAAAGTGTTTTGATGACGAGGTTTGAGTTTAGTACCCAAATGTGTATTTCCGCTGCGCAATGTAATTTGGGGTGTTAAAGATCGGTATCAGAGCAATCTTTAACACCCCCAAATTACATTGCGCAGCGGAAATACACATTTGGGTGCTAAACACAAACATCGTTACACAAGACACTTTGAACAATCTCAAAATAATACATTTGAAATATAAAAGAATATAATTTAACCATTGTCTAAAACCTTCGATCCTAAGTAAAACAATTTTAGAAATATCATAGCAACATTTAGGTCCCCCCAAATATCTCGACCAGTCAACAAACATTTTTACCAAAATACATGACCATACATTATTAATTTTATAACAAAAGGGAAAGAAATCAGCTTTAGACCCAATCACCACAAAAGCAACCCGCAATCCTTCTCCAGAAAGCTCCGCCAGCAATCAACTTCAATCACCTGAAATACATGCTTAAAATCATCAACACAACGGTTGAGCGAGTGTATAGGTTTACCAAATCATCATTTGAACACAATAGAAAAATCAATCATAATCATTTAATAGAATTGTTGATCATACAATCTATTATTCAGGCATTCTGGCTTATAGCAATAGCTATAGAATTTTATTAAGCTCATGACACCAACCCCTTAACTTAGTCACCCACGCCTAAAGCCGGCATGACTATATGAATTCCATTGCCCCTACTAGGGTATCAATCGCAAGTATACCACATTCTTATTCTCGTAAATTATCCTTCCCAGAGGTTACTCAGCGTAAAGCCCTGGTCTCAGATAGGGTCGCCAGCCCAATAGTACTATTATTTGAATAAGCGGCTATTCCCAACTCACAACATCAAGTCAGAACATAGTTAACGGCTCATGAATTTAGGGACTTTTGCGATTTAGGTACTTATACAATTCAAGGCAGCATCAGGCAACAACAGGCAACATTTGGGTCCAAACAATCAATCATGACTTGTATTCATTTTATTTTCAAATAGCATGTATCCCCTCGCGGGTTTTTAAATCATTAAAAAAAGTACAAAGCGAGGCTATAGACTCGCCTTGAGTAATAGCAGTAGCAAGACGACCTTCGACGATAGTTGATGCCCGATAAACACGAAACCCGCAACCTATCAAATAAGGCGCGTTCATTAATAATAGACTCGAATATAACCCATACATAACAACATCAAACTCAAAATAATAACATCACGACAAACCCGAAAGAAAATAATACAAGTGATACTATTACTTCCATTGATATGTTTACTCTATTAGTTTATTCTTTCGTTAAAAATCTGTCGGTACATACCAAATGTATGAGCTCATTTACCCCACTTAAACACGTCAAATATTTATGATACTAATCAGAGATCTCCCTTACTATCTATAGAAAGTCCTCTTAAAAGCCCATCAAAAGATTTTACTTTTAAAGTTCCCTGCCCGACACATCATTGAACTATAAAAATCGGACAGTTTTACGTCACCGACTCATACAACCATTTTGACCATTCCAAACAATCCCGCTTACAAATCCGACACTTGAGTTTGAAAAAGACTCACAACCCTAAGTTAGAACCTGACATCAGTCCTTGACTATTTTTACAACTCATTCTATAGTCCCCGAGATTCGATCCAAATATCGACAACAACTTCGGATTGTGTCGATACTCGTCTCCCGGTACACGAATAATCAAAACATCATAAATTCTCGCTCGTTTGGAGCTAGAAGCTCTACTTTATATCAAATCGAAGCTAACGAAATTCTCTACAATCCTATGCTACTAGTTTACCCATTTTCAAACAGTAAAATACCCAAAATAGCCTGTTTCCCACTGATTTAAAATACCTTTCTAAAAATCATACCAAATCAATTTTTTAACCCATTTTACTCAATCTCCTATGCCTAATATCATCCTACTATCATCATAAACAACTTAGCTAACCTCTAACACCCTTGAATAATCATTCAAAAATTACCCACTCATTTAAACATGCAAGACTCAAAATTTATATGTAACAACACTATCAACATATATTTAACAAGAAAATAAATCAAACCACCTTGGATCATATCAAAATTTAAAAAGTTGTTGCATGTGTATAAAAATTACACCAAAATGATCCTAATCAAATATCCAAGATGGGATATTTGATTAGTTTTTTAAAGATTCAAAGTAAAACTTGATGATCAATTGGTTTTTATGGTGTAAGGGTGGCGGCATAGAGCTAGAGAGAAGGAAAAGATGAAGTTTTCATCTAACTATGTGTTTTATGAGTTAGTGGTGGTAGGTGTGTGGTTTATATATGGTGGGTGGAGGGACTTGTTTTGCCAATTTGTGATAGTTTTGGTCCAAAATGCAATAAAATAGTTTAAAAGGTAGAAAATACAAATTGTCAATTTTGGAAATATTTACGATGCTCGGGTTTCGTAAAAATACTTTTCAAAAGTTAAAACTCACTCAAAATATGATAATAATATGATCCTGGTACGACTTAATACGCAATTAAAAACAAAAACGTCAAAAATATAAACATCGAAACAACAAATAATAAAACATGAAATCTCAGGCATCCGTCGATATCGTGATCACTAATAATCCTCGCTATTAGTAAAAAAGTAAAAATAAGACTTCCAACGTCGGTTTTAAAATAAACCATCAACCGTTATATCATTCAAGCTCAATGAAAATTTCAAAATTATTCGTAAATTAATATTAAATAATGACCTTGGGTTCCGGTTATCACATCCTACCCTCCTAAAAGAGAGCGACGTCCTCGGCGCTCGTCCCCTCTTATACTCACATTTCATACTAATAGAACAAAATAGAACTCTTTTCCTTAAAGAAATCCTCATGCTTCCTTCACGAATTCAGATCCACTCCCAGAATTCTTGTATCCTCACAATATAATTCTTACTATGCTTCAATCTCTTAAGAACTCTCCACAGTTCTCTCTATGAAAAGAAACTTATCTTTAAGTTAAATTCTTTCCTTGTTGTTCCCAAAACAAATTTCACCCTTCATAACGACACATTAAGAATAACCACGTTTCCCAACTCCAAATTCCATCGATTTCCTTTGATTGCCAAAATAACTCTTCTGACAACTCCTTGTTACTAATAAGCGATCCTTAATCTATACAATCTTATAAATATTTGCCAACATCAGTTCTAATTCAGTCATTTAATTTCACCTATATCTCTGCGATGCACCGAAAACCTAACTTACATCCATAACTCACGATCTTTAACCTTCATAAATTGAGGTTCTTTATGGACCTTCAAACATTACATCCTCATTACTAGCATGACAACCATTGTCGTATAAGAATTCTAACAATTCCTAAGTCAATCACACACGCACAAGTATATCGTCCAAGGTTCGAATCGTCCTTTCACTCTGTCCATCAGTCCCTGTATAACACGTAGTACTCAACTCAACTTTCACTTTTACCCAAATCAGAGCGCATCGATTACTTGACTTGTGAGATTTCTTCATCACTAAGTCTCACTCTCTCAACTCAGGTATGTTAGGAGTGCTCAATATACCATGTCTCACTTGACTTTATAACAAAATCCTTTCCATAAGTTTGACAAAATGTTGAAATCACTTTATTTAACATCCTTCTCAAATCAGACCACTAACTTAAAATTTCAATATCCTTTCTATCAAATCCACACTTCTTGTCATCACCAAAACTCAAATCCTTGTGGCTTTTTCCTTTTTCTTCCTGATAAGTGCATCAGCTACCACATTCGCCCTTCCCGGATGGCAGCGAATCTCGTAGTCATAATCACTCACAGTCATATTCACCAACATACTCAGGTACTCGAAATTTATAACCGGTAATCCTCTACTCATCTCCTTTGCCTTCCCAAAAAAGTTAATTATGAAGCAAGCTCTTATGATTCTTAATTAGTACAAACTTGATTCTATACAAGTAATATTTCCTACAATCTCAAAGCAAATACCACACCTACATAATCCTTATGAGATGCATCACATTAAACTACAACCTACAAATACTTCGGGTACTTCCAACAATGACAACATCGGTGCAGAACACAACTTACCCTTCAGTGTTCAGAATGTAGCTTCCTCATCTAATAAGGATCAGATCTCGAGACTTACAATTTAGATGTATAAGTGGGACTCACACATCCAATTCTTCTTAGTCAGCTGAATTAATGGATAAACAATCAGTGACAACCTTTTGATAAACCTCGGATTATTTCCAGCTTAGAACAAGGAATTAACAGATTTCCGTCGGCGTCGTTGGTACCGACCAATCCTTAATCATTTCAATCTCGGCAAGATCTTCACGAATACCTTTGTTGTCAATCAACTGTCTTAGAAAACGCAAATATTTCAACCAACATTCACACATAGGGCACTTTACATACAGATTCTCTTTTTCCAATCATTCCAAAATTATCCTCATATACTACTTATGTTCCTCCTTTCCTTTTGGAATAAAATAGAATATCTTCAATAAATACAATGACTAACTTATCCTATTACAACTTACATACATGATTCACCAGGTTCACGAATACGACAGACGCGTTCTTCCATTCCAAAAACATCACTTGAAACTTAAAGTACCCACATCAAGTACGAAAAACAAGTATAGGAATATATTCCTCCTTAACTCTCAGTTAATGATAACCAGAACTCAAAGCGATCTTTGAGTAGACACTGGACCCTTACAGTTGGTCAAATAACTCAATATGCCTTGGATTGACGTCTTATTTGATAAGCTCACGATAGTCGATGCACCTTTGAAATGATCCATCCTTCTTGACAAACAACACAGGCGATCACCATTGTAACGAAACTTAATCTAATACATCCCTTATTCATCTATCCTCGCAGTTGACCGGATAACTCATTCTGCTCCGACGATGCCAAATGATAAGGCGTACGAATACTACTCGACAAAACACAGAAGCACTACACAATGAAACACAAGAGCACTACATATATCGCTTACAACACTCAATCGACACGAACTCCACTTCATGAGACGACAACAACTCTACAAAACTTCAGGAAAACTGTATAATAGGTGGTATTTTTGAATACTATTTTTTGAGTGTTAGAGATCTTCAACATTTAGGGTATTCAAAAGTAACACCAACATTTAGGGTATTCAAAACTTTAGGGTATTCAAAATTTAGGGTACTTTAGCTCACAAAAGTACCACCAACATTTAGGGTATTCAAGAAGTGACGACTTTCTATAATCCTTTTTTTCTTATCATTTTTATCATCGATGCGCCTATTCTATCACGTTTATTAAGAATTGATACGAATTTTGTTTTATTCCCTTGTTTTATTGCTCGTATGCAAAATTTTTACCTTTATATGTCTCATATTCGTTGTTGTCTTGTCACCTTTTGAAAACCAGAATATGTCAAGTTGTATCTTTTAAAGTAATTGATTTTTATCATACTTTACTTTCAATATAATGAAATTAATAAATTAATTTATAATTCTAGCAATGATTTTAAATAACCTAGAAAATTATTTTTTCTCTAATGGTAACGATAAACTTTAGCTTTTAACGGTAAATTCATACAGTCATCCAAAAGTTCTTTAGCCGATCAAGATAACTATTTTGAACTGATCTACTTTTTACGTTGTAATCCTGATCAAGAAAAAGATATAGCAACAACTTACTCACTAAATATAGATAGTTTGATTTTAAATCACTACACCTTGTAAAATTTTCTGTTAACCAAGAAAATATTTAAACTGAGTTTTAAAGTAATACCAAGATCCTAGACTACTAACTGTGACACCTTGCATTTTAAATGTACGTATGTAATTCATTTTTCCCTTCTATTTCCATTGTAACTAGATTGGTACGTTTTAAGATTGTCGTGTTTTACAGTTGCGCGAATTACGATTCCTTGTTGATCAACAATCTTGGTTCATTTTAACGCACTTTGTCCGTTTAAGCGTTTCTTGAGTTCGTTCTATCCCTTGATATTTCTCCGTACTGAAAGGTAACTATTCTAATCCGAGTTTGAAAATTTATCCGAAATGGAGCTAAGAAACTGAAGCGTAGTGAATTCTAATTGTGAAGATTCGCCATGATGCAGAAATTACCTGTGAAACAATGAATTTGTTCTACACTTTGTACCTCCCCTTGTTTGCATCTTCTATTGTTTCCAGGAGAACTCTAAGGGACCAGTATCTAGAACTCTGAGGGACCAGAGTTCTTTTAGTAGGGAAGGCTGTAAGAACCCGTATTTTCCCAGGATTATTTTATTCTTTTTTTCGTGCTTCTTGAATTTTCCAACGTATTACGTTTTCTTGTATTCTTATATGTAAATCCTGAGATCATGATAATTTTAATAAATTATACTTTTCAAGTATTTTCTGATCATTGATAAATACTTAATCTAGAACTATAAAATTCTTATTTTATTTTTCCATATTTATTTAAATCAAAGTTTTTGATTTAAAATCACCCGCGTGCGTTTTACAACGAGTTTATTCAAAATCAATGAACGACGAGAATTCTTAGTGATCGCGATATCGACGGATGCCCAAAACCTTACATTTTATTATCGATTGTTTCGATAATTAATATTTTCGACGATTTCGTTTTAATTACGTATTAAGTCGTGTCGGGAAACCATAATATCGTATTTATGATGCATTGTAACTTTTGAAAAGTATTTTTACGAAACTCGAGCCCCGTAAATATTTTCAAGATTGACTAATAGTCATTTTCTACCATTTAAACTATTAAAATTCTTTTTAGTCCACAAGTTTAACCCTTATACCTAACCAACATATATAAACCTTTTCTTAAACAAAACACACACAACACACCACTTTTATAAAATCAAACCAACTCTCTCCTCACACTCTTGTTTTGCCGCCACCTTCAACCACAAACACCCCTAGATCACCATTTTTTACTTTGATCTAGCTAAAACTAATTTTAGACCACCTCCTAAAATTTTAAGATGATTCCATCTATATAAAAAATTCACACATGCATCAAGGTTTTTATAATTTTGTGATTTATGATTGGTTTATGTTATAATCATCATGCATGTGATGATCTTGGTAAGATCATCACTTTTTGATCCTAAAAAGTTGTATTTTTTATCTTGGTTTTTGGTTAAATTTTACATAAAAGTGTTTTTAGGTGTGTTTGGTTGATGAGTTTAATAGTAGAGTGATTCTATAGGTATAGGAATGAGTGGTTTTGGTTGGAAAATTGATTTGACATGATTTCTAAAAGGGTATTTTGGGACAGCAGCTTAGAATAGATTTTTTCGTGGGTTCATGTTTTTATATAGGCTGAGATTATTTGAATTTGTTTTAGAGTTTTCCGAGACGCTCGTTTTGGTATAAGATAGAGCTTCTAACTCATTACGAGTCAAAAGTTATGCTAGTTTTAGTATTCGTGTACCGGGAGATACAAGTCGGCACAATCCGAAATTGTGGCTGATTTTGGGTTGACTCTCGGGGACTTTAGGCTTGGTTAGATAATGGATACTAATGATTTTCAAAGTTTATAAACTTAAATTGATGAGTCTAGTAGTGATTTTAAATGACGCATTGTCGAGTTTGTACTTTTAAAGCGGTCTAAACGGTTTTATAAAACAAGTGCACAATCTGTCCCAAATTTGGAGTCAAGTAACGTGTCGAGCTGATAGGTTTTAAAGTATGAACTTTGTCTAAAATTTTAGTAGGATCTTATATAGGTTATAAGTGACCTTGACACCAAATTTCATCTAAAACGGACAAGTCTAGATAGGGTAAATCGGTGTGTACATTTGAGGTGTACTTGCTGATTTTATTTTGGACACATAGTTCAATGCTTGTGTTGCGTGAGTTTGAGTATTCACCATCGGACATGGTGACTTATTCAATTGCTTAGTCATTATATAAGTGACTTAGCTATTGGTCCGAATAAGGTTAAGGGATAGTTTGACTTGCGTTGACTTGGCGTCTTATGACGGGTCAATTTCAAGTGTACAAGTGTTTAATCGTGTAGTGTTGGATAAATGAGTTAGTATGGATTCTTTTGGTTTGTGTCAATGGTTTTGAAATATGAGTACTTTGAAAACATTTTAGTCATATTATATTTGGTACATATCGATACTTGATTTCGAGTCTTAACGCGCGCCTTATTTTGATAGGTTGCGGTTTTCGTGTTTCCCGGGCATCCATATCGTCGGTGATCGTTTCACTACCATTGTTTCTACTCAGTTGCTGAGTACCGTAATTGACTTACCTCGTGGCTAAGGTGAGTTCATAGCCCCTTTTTACTTATACATGGTTTCTAAACACGGGATGAGATTATACATGGTGGAACACAACCATTTAAAAACTGTATGCCATCCAGAACTTGTATGCTATCCAGAACTTGTATGCTATCCAGAACATGTATGCTTTCCATATTTTCGATATTATTATTGCTTTTTAGTCTAGCCTTGAGTTTCATCTCTCCGATCATGAACCGTTAATTGTCCTGTGTGCATTGCGCGAAGCGCGAATGTTGTGGATGGATCCATCGGGATTGACTATCCCCGTCCCATGTTGCGGTTGTTTAACCATGACGAACTAATATTTGTTTATACTTGAGTATTTAGGCTGAATACTTACGTAAGTTAAGCTTCAGTTCATGAACTGAACAACAATAATAATAATAATAATAGTTCGGACTATGGTTGACGTATATAACCATTCTTCCTAATACCGTGTTTACAAATGAATGCTTGTGTTCCACACCTTTACTGTTAAACCTATGAATTTCACTCAACTTTATGTTGATGATTTTACATGTTTAATCTCAGGTACTATTACTTAGCTTTGCTTGGATGGGAGCCCGCAGGATATTATCGCAGCTTGGAGATTTCTATGATGCTTTTAAAAGATTGGTTTTAGTATAAACTATCATTATATCTTTTGGGAAACTTTATGATATAAATCATGATGAAATAATATATCTTTCCGCATATAAAACTCTGGGTCCGATGTTTAAAACTCTGATCATTTATGATGTAATATATATGTTTTTATTTCGTCAGCTTTGTGTCAACTGTAATTCGTTGTTTCTTGTATCATGACGTGTTACCCCCTCGTTGCCTAGTTGTTTCATGTCAGATTCTGGGGGTCTCACATATCTATAACACCCCCGAATTACATTGCGCAGCGGAAATACACATTTGGGTGCTAAACTCAAACCTCGTCATCAAAACACTTCATACGATCTCAAAATGAGACATTTAAAATATAAGATAAAATAATAATGTCTTTAGTCTAAAGTCTTCAATCCCAATAAAGAAATTTTATAAATATCAGAGTAGCGCTTTGGTCCCTTCAAAATACCATCCAAAAAATACAAATCTTTTATCAACTATAAAATACTCAAAATGATTTTTACAATTTCCTGTAGATAAAAGATAACATTTAAAGATGACAGGGAAAGAAAACAGTTTCAGACTGAACAACTATAAAAGCGACACCGCAACCTTCCCCAGCAAGCTCCTTGATCAACTCATCAGATTACCTGAAATACATGCTTAAACACATCAACAATAATGTTGAGCGAGTCCATAGGTTTAACAAAACACATTTGAACACATCATAAAATCAATCATAATCGTTTAATAGCATTGTGGCCATACAATCTATTAATCAAGCATCTCATCTTATAGTAATAACTAATGAATTGTATTAAGATCATGACACTGACCGTTTAACTTAGTCACCCACGCCAAATGTCAGCTTGACTATATGAATTCCATTGCCCCTACTAGGGTATCAGTTGCAAGTATACCATATTCTCATTCTTGTAAATTATTGTAGGATATGTAAATCTTGCTTATGTTTTAGAGAGAGAAAGAGATAGAGAGATGATGGAGTTCTCACACTTCTAGAGAGAGAAGCAAAAGATTACTGTGTGTAAATTATGAAAACCACCACCCTCTCCATCAAAGGAGAGGGTTTATATACCCAGGCCTTATGATGGTCTTGCGCTTACAATGTTGGGCCGGCCTACACATGTTATAGGCTAGGCTTGGATTTGTTTGTTTAATAAAGATATCTAGACTACGAGCTACTACTTAATATATTGTCGGAGTGACCGAATATTCCTAAATACGTAAAAATGTATTTCCAACAATCTCCCCCTAAGGGAGGTCACTCCAAACAAGGGCGTTACCTAAGTTACAATAATAAAATAAATCTAGCATACTATGCTTGTCTTGAGCTCGTAGTCTTCGTCTTTCTTTTCTTTTTCTTTTCTGGTGAACATGCTGATGTGATCTTTGATATCCATCTTTAGCATTAATCTCTTGCCTTGATCTTGTGCATCCATCACTTGTGATCTTCGCCTCCTCGTGACACCATGTCCCACATACTTATACCTTTGTAATTCTTGAAAGCTTCAGAGTTTGATACAGCGGAAGACTTAACTTTTAGACTTTCTTGAATTTGTTGAAGTATTAAGTGCGAAAAGTATAAGCATGCGGGGACAACTTCTTCTAGGATTCCACAACGCCACCGTCTTCAAATGCCGCAACATAAGTAGACACGTGCGAAATGGCTTTGAACATTTCATTCTAATTCGATATCATTTTACCTCCGATCGGCGAAGACCGTTGGACGATAAAAAATATCGTACTTGTGGCAGGTAGATTTAATTAAAAATCTCCTTGAAAAGATTTCCCGGGTAAACCCGTTCTCTTTACTCGACCGTCCAAAGCTGACTGCGAACGTAAAGAGTGAATCATTTGGATAAAATTACCCGCATGATTGAAGCCGTCAATTCTGATTCCTAGAACAAGTTTGATTCATTAAAGAATCACACCATCGTTGCTTTCCAGTTGTCACGAGCTTGATTCATATTGAATCTTGCAAGTTACCTACCAAGTGCTGTTTGAGGTTAACACTAGAAGGATTTCCACTCATCACTGTGAACACTAAGGTATCACTCTGAGTGTTCTGGCAAGATCACTGAGATTTTGCGTAGAGGCCTGGAACATGTTTAAGTTCAGTTCAGAATTAAACCATTGTTGCTTTCCAGTTATCACAAGCTTGATTCATAAAGAATCGCACAAGTCACCTACCATGAGCTTTTTGATATTCACTCAAGAAGGATTTCCATCTTCATTGTAAATACTTTCGTATTACTCGGATGTTCAGGCAAGATCATGAAGATTTTGCGTAGGACTCTTAAGATCTTTCTTACTTTTCACAGTGTGTGAAGAAGCAAGGAAATATGAAAGTGTGTCCTAATGAGATATTTGATGATCTCAAATGGCTCTAGACTCGATCGTGCACTTTGGATTTTATTGATCGGAGGTTGGAGAGGAGTGCCACCTTTTCAATACCAATTTACTCGGAGTGAATAAATCGATAGATAATGCGTTGTCTCCGTGTAAATAAAACAAATACCTTTTGAGAGATATCTGAGTTAGATGGGATGGGTTGTGCATTGCATCACTGGGTCCATGATGTCTATCTTCAATATCGAGCATCATTAAAATGATTCTCGATAGCATATGTGTTGACCCGATTTATGCCTAAGTTGTAAGGAGGGCTTATTTCTTTACACCCTTTATCTTTACAATTCTTTTTCATTCTTCAACCCCTTCAATGCTTACCAATACGTCATAACTAGCACCTTGTTGTGATTGTTCCAGTGCTAACTTAAGTACTTGGTCGGCATTCAGCTACGTTCACAATCTTTCTCCATCTTTCCTAAGGACTACTATTTCTAGCTATGGAATGTCCTTGGGAAGATTCCTCCGGTTTTGGAAGAATCATAGGACTTAACCTATCCTACCATCCTTATGTCACCAAAATCTTCATCGTCGTGAAATAAACGGGTTGTGGGTAAGTATAAATCACCATGAAATCCATTTTCGATGTGCAAATCCGTTTTGCTCCCCCTTAACATATGCCACGATATTCGAAAACATTTCGCATATGTCGGGATAAGCCATCACATTAAGTCAAACCATTTGTGATAATTTCCCATATTAAATCAATTTTTCTCCCCCATATTAAAAATATTAACCCAATCAATGCTTTTAATATTAATTGATTTAATGAAGTCGTAACAACGGTTTTGGGAAGAAAAATGCAAGTCCGTTTTATCTTCATGATATCAAATGTATGAGATATGATACTGATTTGTAACATGATCACATATTCACCATATTAGAAAAAATTGACAAGGTTGGACATGATTGATGAGAACATCATATGATAAGATCAAATGGTTCTTGTCGGCATATGTTGGTCTCCTCGTCACGTCTGAAGTCATCTCTTGACACCACGTGTACGATTGGTATTGCTGTCTTGACACCAATTAGTGAGCTTGGCACTTTTGGCATCAAATATTCTGAATGCTTGACAATTGCTCCCCCTCAATTGTTGACCCGCGTTCTACTGAAAGAGCTGTAGTCGTTGGTTGAGTAGTTGCATCTTCGAGTATGTAGATACCAGTTGTAGATTGCTATGGTTGTAGAGATGATAGCTTCATAAAAACAAGACTTCTCTTGTTTTAACAAATAAATGAACTGAAACGTACATAGATTTGTGTCAGACCAAGTTATAAAGTAAACTTGATCCCTTACAAGGTTTTAAAGTAAACCTTGCCCGAGAAAATTAATTCCCGTTGTGAGCCAAAGCTTTCATAAGAAATACTTGACTTTAATATGAAAAACGGGTTGCAGACAGAAATAACTACAAGCCATATAGGCATGTTTTATGAAATATTTACAACTTTTGTACGAACTCTATTTATGGCGCCGTGTCAATATTAATCGACATTTCTAAGGCATAAATATTATCGTACTAAAAGACATGCCTTTGAAAAATAAAGTAAAAATATTTTTGGATTTTTCTAGATTTTTCAATTTTTATGGTTTTTATATGGTTTTATATTTTTGTATTTTGCTTTTGTGGATAAAAATAAAAACAATATATACAAATGATCACCAAGGATACGGAGAATAGCTTACCACCACTATTCTTTCGCTTCATCTGCCAGTTCCTTTAGAGTCTCAGGCGAGAAAGTTTTCATTCCTAGCTTGTCGGCCAAAAATTCCATTCTAGCGTGATCTAAAGCCTTCGTGAAAATATCCACCAATTGATACTCAGATCGGACAAAGTAAAGCTCGATCACTTCATTTTCCACTTGCTGCTTGATGAAGTGGTAGCGAATGTCAATATGCTTCGACCGAGAGAATTGAACATTGTTGCAGCATAAGGCAATTACACTTTTGTTGTCACAGTACATCAGAATTTTGTTGAAACCTAGACCATAGTCAGTTAATTGCGATCTCATCCAGAGAATTTAAGCACAGCAACCGGACATAGCTATGTATTCTGCTTCCGTACTTGAAATTGCAGCGCTTTTCTGCCTTTTCGATGCCCAACTGATTAGTCGATATCCTAGTAGTTGCAAAGTTCCACTCGTGCTACGCCTAGTATCTTGACAACCAGCGTGATTCACATCTGCATATGCCATAAGTGCAATCGAAGAGTCCTTCGAATACCAAAGTCCCCGATTGATGGTTCCTTTAAGATATCAAAAGATCCGTTTCACAGTATCCAAGTGTAACTCAGTAGGTCGAGTTTGATACCGAGCACACATACATATAGCAAACTGAAGATCAGGTCGGCTAGCCGTGATATACAGAAGAGTACCGATCATTCCACGATAAAGTGTCGGATCAATAGCAACTCCGTGTGGATCTGCATCAAGCTTAGTTCGTTCCATTATTGGAGTATCCACGGGGTCGCAAGATTCCATCTTATATTTCTTTAGCGAATCAAGGGCATACTTGGATTGATTGATAAAGATGCCTCTGGGACTCTGAGATATCTGAAGACCTAAGAAGAACGACACCTTGCCCATCATTGACATCTTAAACTTGGAAGACATGAGTGTCCCAAACTCATCGGATAAGGTTGGGTCGAGGCTGCAAATATAATACCATCAACATATATTTGTACCATAATCATATCTTTACCTCGTTTCTGAATGAACAGCGTGGGATCCACCTTGCCTTTAGCGAAACCTTGTTTAATGAGGAATTGTGACAATAGATCATACCATGCGCGTGGAGCTTGCTTCAACCCATAGAGAGCCTTCTTAAGCTTGTACACGTGATTAGGATAATTAGGATTCACAAAACCATCCAGTTGTTGAACATAGACCTCTTCCTTGATTTCACCATTAAGAAATGCCGTCTTCACATCCATCTGATAGACGATCATATTCATATGGGCTGCATAAGCGAGGAATAGTCTAATAGCTTCCAAACGGGCAACAGGTGCAAAGGATTCCATAAAGTCGATCCCCAATAATTGCTTGTATCCACGAGCTACTAGTCGAGCTTTGTTCTTCAATATTCCGCCTAACTCATCGAGTTTTACCTTGTAAACCCATTTCAAAGTGAGTAACTGCACTTGATCCGGGCATGGGACAAGTTCCCATACTTCAAGACGTATAAATTCATTAAGTTTTTCTTGCATAGCTTCTATCCAACAGGATTGAGTAAAAGCTTCTTGCCATGTCTTAGGTTCAAATTCAGTGAGGAAAGCATCAAAATGACAAAACATTGCATTTTCTTGTAGCTGACTTCGTGTGGATACCGGACAATTAGGGTCACCAATAATAGAATCTATAGGATGATCCTTTGTCCACTTGCTGTCATGTTCACGAATCCGTGGATTGGAGTAAACTTTAGTAGGAGCTTCCTCTGAGGTGGACGACCCGACTTGATTAGGGGCGGGAATTGGTACACCAAAGAATGGAAGTTCACGCATTTGAGCGAATTCCAAATCGTGATCATCATCATCCTCTTCATCATCAATAGGCATGACATGGGTAGTTGGTTCGGGTGTTGGTTGAGAATTACTCGTTGATGGTATATCTTAACCAATTCGGTTGCTGGAGCTACAAATTCGGTTATCGGAGCTATTACCTCAGGTTCTGGAGCAACAATAGTTAGAGGAGTAAAAAATTCATCAAAGAACGATTGAAACAACGTATCGCATTCAGTCCTAGAAGGTGGTGTAAATGATGATGAAGTAGGGTTGTTTGGGACAAGACCAGAGCTAATGTTACAGGGTCCCATTTCATGAAGTGCGGGTTCAGAGCTGCTTTGCTCAGAAGCCATTGGTGTTAGCTCATCAAAATCAACATTCATGGTTTCGAGGATCTTACGAGACTTACGATTGTAGATTCGGTATGCCTTCTTTGTGGGTGCGTAACCAATGAAAATACCAATATCAGCCTTTGGTTGAAGTTTTCCCAAATTGTCACCATCATTATTTGGATAGCAAAGAGAACCAAATACATGAAGATATGATAAATCTGGTACTTTTCCATGGAGAAGCTCATAGGGTGTTTTACCATGGCGTTTACGAATTAGTGACTGATTTTGGGTGTACATTTCTGTAGATACTGTTTCTGCCCATAACAACAATGGAGCCTTTGCGTAAATTAACATCGTTCGAGCAGCTTCCATAAGTGTGCGATTTCGCCTTTCAACGACACCGTTTTGTTGTGGAGTGCGTGCAACGGATGTTTCATGAGATATGCCAACTTCTTCATAATAATCACGCAAGATTTGATTCACAAATTCGGTTCCATTATCTGTACGAATGCGTCAGACAGTGGTGTTGAGACGCACTTGAATCATCTTGAGAAATCCGATGATGAATTTAGGTGCCTCACTTTTTGTTGTAAGAAATTTCACCCATGTAAACCGAGAATAATCATCGACAATGACGAGGATGTACTTTTTACCACTAAGACTTTCAACACGCATTGGCCCACAAAGATCCATATGCAACAGATAAAGTTTCTCTTGGTTGGTGTCTTCAGTCTTGGGTTTGTATGATTTCTTAGTGCTTTTCCCCATTGTACACGCGGAACAAAAATGATCCTTGTGAAATGAAATTTTAGGAAGACCACGAACAAGTTCGCTTTTCGCCAAATGATTAATAGCGTCAAAGTTAAGATGAGATAACCGTCGATGCCATAACCATGACTTAGTCTTTGATGCTTTGGAGAGAAGACATACGGGTGAAGCGGCCATCATGTCTTGTAGAGACAAAGTGTACAAGTTATTCCCTCGAGTACCGTTCAATAAATCAACCCCTTCCAAATTACGAATGAAGTAGGTATGCTCACGAAAAGCAACTTCTAGGTTTGCATCACAAATACACTCTTGAAATTATAACATTTCCAATATGATATTCACCATAACCCATTATCTTTGCAATATGATCATTTCCAAATCGAACCGTACCAAGAAACTTGCTGACTAAATTTCTGAGCTGAGAGTGATCTCCGGTCATATGCTTGGAGCAACCAGAGTCCAAATACCAGAGAACAATCTGGACCACCTGTTTTCAATATCAACAGTAGACAATGCATTGGAAACTATTCGTTCCGGAGTGTTAGCAGATACAGATATAACATTATCAGAATTGCTAACATTTGTGTGACCCTTAGATTTCCTGTGACAATCCGTCAATTTATGGTTTATATTTTATTCTCAAATATTATTTAAAAACATTATTTTAATGTTATATTATGAAATCTGATGAGATGGCATTTATACATGATCTCATCGGTCTTTTCGGGCTTTAAATGCATAAAAATGTCATAAAATACCATATATATGCTTGTGTTTGTTTACTTGTGTATTTTAGGTATGGATATCGTGAAAAAGACAAAAGATCACAAGAAACAAGGAAAAACAGACACGAGAAACGAAGCCGTACAAAGAATCGGGCCCTAGTTCATGAATTATCCAACATTTACCCTTGAAGACTTGAAGATATGCAAGATTGATCCTCAGTGAATGAAGAAATGACACTTAAAACCCTTATGAATTCATAATTACAAGTTTGGTCCTTTAAGTTTATCAAAATTACACAAAAGGTCCTTCAACTTTGAAGAAATGGCAAGATTAGTCCCTCATCAAATCTAATTTGTCAATTATGGTCCCTTATGGAGTTAAAGTTACATTGAAGACCTTTGAAGATCAACAATGTCCAAGATCAGTCCCTCAAATATCCAAAAATGGCAAAAACAACCCTTGATATCTTTTTACCAAAGTTTTGTGCCAAAAGTGTGAAAACCATAACTTGAATAACAAAGGAATGCGTTTTATGGGGCTGGAATTCTTTTTATACATGTTTTGCCAAAGAACAAGGACTTAAGTTGCCACAATGAAACATTCAAACACATTTTTGCGCCAAACACATCCCCTTTCCACAAAAAACGGATCAAAAAGGTTACTGTTTACCTTTCACCACCCAGAACTTACCCCACTTAAAACAAAGGGTTATTTAAAACTACCCAGGCACACACTTAATTCACACGCCCAGAAACCCATCCTACATCAAAAACCCTCACCCCCACTCACCAAGAGGCCCCACCATTCAACACGTCAACCAATCAAAACACAACTTCCTCTCCAAGTAAGCTGACATGGCAAGATCAACAGCCCACACTCTTAGCTTCATCCCAAAGCTATTTTAAACGGTTTAGATCATTTTGGACAGCTCACAACCAAGAATCGTCTAGAAGACCTCAAGGACATATTTGGAATTTCACTTCTAGGGTTTGTGAACAGTGATTAGCTAGCATTTGCCTATAAAAAGACTCCTCAACATGTGAGAGAGCTTTTGTTCCAGTTTTAGGCTATCAATCTTTGTAATCCCTTTTTAAGTTAATAAAATTTGATTTTCAGAAATTTATGAAATCTTGTTCTTGTTTATTAAAAGTTGGTGTTAGAATAGCCTAATTCTGAGTTCTATTTACATGTTTTTAAGGTTCTTAAGGCAAGGTTTTAATTGATAAGGCTTGTGTTTCAAAAATCAGAAAGATCTTGTTTATTGTTCATCACTTTTGTTTGTTGTTCTTAGCAAGTACTTGGAAGCTGGTACTTGTTCTGCTAGTACCTCAGCTCAAACAATCCAGGGCCTGGATGTAGGTCTTGGAGGTTTGCACCTTCTCCCTTTTCAATTTTCTCTCTTATTTTCTGAATTTTGGTGATATTGCATGTTTATTCTTGAATCTGTGTTATTATTGTTGAATCTGGTTTATTTGTGTTGATTTGATGTTTATGAGTTGTTATTGACTTGATTTATGGGTTAAAACTGGATAATCCTTTAAAAATTTGTGAAAACAGATTATTAAGGGGTGTTTGGGTTAACTGCATAAGCAGGTTTTAAGGCTTGTTGAGTGGTTGTTTGTTGTTGCTATTTGTTGGTACTTATTTACCTGGTGTACTTGGTCATATATCTGCAGGTTTTGTGGTTTAAAACACCTAGATTCATAATAGGGCTATAAAATCTTTGTTACTTGATATTTTTGGTTGTGGTTTAAGGGAAACCTAGATCTAATCATAGACAAGGGTTAACAAGTGATTAAACTAGGTTAATAACATCAGGGAAAGATATTTGGATGCTTGAAATTGGATCTATGGTCAATTAGATCAGCAAAAGGTTTCTGCATATTATACTTGTTCATCAGTAAGTTACATATGCTTATTTCTGCTTATTCACTTTGATTCAGTGCTTGATTTAAGTTTGTTTGTGCTTATTCATAGTCTATATAGCTTGTGTATGCATCTGGTTGAATTTGGTTGGCTTATTCATGCTATATCTGCTTATTTGTGCATAACTGCTTATTTCCCATATCTGTGCTATATCTGGTGACTGTTTGATTAATTTGGGCTTATTGTGTGAACCAAATTATGATTTTCTTGTTGATATTGACTCCTTGTGATTCACTGATCACAAGGGTGCCTTTGTTTCTAATTGAATCCTACTAAATCTCTCTAAAAAGCTTGGTCAAATAGTCAAAGCAGTGGGAACTCCTTTCCCCTGCTGCTAGCCACTGCTAGTGTATTTTGGGTTTCAGCTTGTCAATAAGCTAAAATAGCTTATTTTAACCAGCAACAACTTGGATTTTGTAATAGGTGCTCATTATTTGACCCATTTGTTCATACTGGAGCATTTGGTGTGTTGACTTTTAGGTTTGACTAGAAAACCAACTTAATTGACTTTTTCATAAGTGCTTATTGGTTCATTCTGGTTTATTGGTGTTGCTTATTGGAATTTTGTTGATTGATTTGGCTTATTTAGTTCATTTGTGACATTTTGCAAGTTGAATCAAGTCCTGAGGTGCCCTAAATCTCAAACCCGACTATTTTGTCTTTTAGTGAAATTGTACTTTTCTTATTTCTGGCTTATTGAGTGTGCTTTTTCAAAATTTCTTTTTACAGATCTCTTAAGCATCCGAAAAGAAGGTTGTGTGTCAAATTAGAGCTTATGGCATTAGCTTATTGCTTAATGGGCTAAAAAGCCCAATAACGATAAGCTGTTTGCTTATTAAGCTGTGATAAGCTCACTTTCAGCTTTTGGGCCTTTAGAGTTTTGTGTTTAGAATTAAATTTTAAGTCAGATAGGGCTTTTCCAAGTCAATTGGGCCAAGTTTGACTTTTTGGGCTAAAAAGCCCATTTAAGTGGACTGTTTTTTGTTTTGGCCCATTTGAGGGCCCAATAGGGGTATTCTGGTTATTTCACTTTCATTTTCTGTTTAATTAGGTTAAAATAAACTAGTTTGCAAGTTTTTAGAATTTTTTATAATTTTTGGATTTTTAATATTATTTTAATATTATTTTATTATTATTTTTCCAATTTCACATTTTTCAGTTTTTACATTTTTCTTAGCTTAAATACATTAATATAGGATTTTTGCAACTCTTAGATTAATTTTATCACTTTTAGATTAATTTTTATAATTATTTTAAGTTTTAATAGTTTTTAAATCATTTTAAATAGTTTTTGTTAGTTTAAAAATTTCTAAAAATAGTTTTTAATCTTTTTAGGTCATTTTAGAGGTTTACCAATTGAAAAATCTTTTTTGGGCTTTTTGATAATTAATTTGATTTTTAGGGCTTTAATTAGCATTTAAAAATTGAATTTTTAATTAATTAAAAGGTTTGAAAAAGTTTTGGTCATTGGTAAACTCTTAGTTTATTTATTTTGATTTTTGGTGAATTTTTGGTATTTTTAGAATTAATTTTTATTTTAGCTTATTTTACGATTTTACGTTAAGTCTTAGTAGTAATTAATTTCACGTCTTCGTCATCTTCTTTTCTCATCCCCTTCTAACCAATATTAATCTCAAATCTTGCTACATTTTAGTCACACACAAATACCTCCTTGGGAAACAAACTTGGAACTTCACTAAGGGTCATTAACACTTGGTTTTTCCTAAAATCATTTGTTTAATACTTACCGGTTTTATGCTCCTTTTCCTAAAGGTCGTATTTTACCACAATCATATTGGCGCCGCTGCCGGGGAGGTGTGTCATGATTAATTTGTCTTGTTGTTTTTAATATTAACCATAAATAGTATTTGTGATTGTAGAAATCTACTAATACGTATTATCGGTTTTTTTGGTTTTCTTGTGAAATTATTATTACTATATTGTATTAAGTATCACAATAAATACAAAGTATCTCCAAAAGTGTGAAAACACAACCTTAATTGAGATTTGATCTCCTAATTATTGTATTCGAATCTCAAACAAAAAGAAAAAGGCAAAAATAGATAAATACTTTCGTGAAGCTCGATTTTGAAAAATACAAACTATAAGGTGGGTATAAGGCGGGTATTATAAAATATACCCTAAGGAAAAAGGCTCTTAAGTGCTTCGCGCCGCCTCGTTTCCCCGCTTGCTTGTGAGTATTTTGAGATTGAAGGCTAATCGAGGGTTTTGCCGCCCAAAGTATTATTACGTATAATATATTTGCTTGTTTTCTTTGTGATTAAACCCTCTTGAACAATTTGGTTTTCACCAAAGTTCTAAAGTCATTCGAAGGCGTTCACTCCACGTGATCGTTTTCAATTCCTTTGAGGCTTCTTTAATCAAGAGTTTGATTCGAGGAGAGATTTGTTAGATTGTTGTCTACGAAGATACACCAAAATCCAAAAAAATTTAAAAACAATCAAAAACACAAAAAAATTGAAAATCCACAAAACACCCAAAAAGAATCTTCTTTGCTCACCTCCCATTCTACGTGAAGTTTATGATCACTCGTAATCAAGCAAAACGAGCTCGTAAACGTCTTCAAAAGCAAGCCAATCAAGAGACGTTGATTGAAGAACAAACTCCAATTGTTGAACCTATTGTAGAACAAGAAGTCATCAAGGCTAATCGTATTATGATGGAGTTGCTACAAGCACCCACCGAGGGTGTTGGAGAGGCCATTGTGATTCCCGCTATCCTTGCGGAGAATTTCGAGATTAAGACGGGTTTAATGTCGATGTTCCAAGCTAATAAGTTTAGAGGTCATGAAAAAGACAACCCGCATTATCACATAAGGAATTTTAATCGTCTCACCGCTACTAGCAAGTTTAAGGATGTTCCACATGACGCCATTAAGATGATGTTGTTTCCATACTCGTTAGATGGACCCGCTAAAATTTGGCTTGAGAAAGAACCGCCAAATTCAATTTTGACATGGGGTGATCTCGTTTCTAAGTTTGTGAACAAATTTATTCCACCATCTAAAACAACACATTTGAAAAATGAGATTTCTAGATTTGTACAACGAAATAATGAAAGTTTTTCAATGGCATGGGAACACTTTAAAGAAATGTTACATGAATGTCCACACTATGATTTTTCGGAATTGCATCAAATTGATACTTTTTATAATGGGCTTAATGATCATGAACGAGATTACTTGAATGCCGCCGCGGGTGGCAATGTTTTGTGCAAAACGACTGATGAAGCTTTAAAGATTATCGAGAATATATCTAAGGTTTATAGCCCTCGTAACACACCGAGTGTTGCCAATTTGGGTTCGTCAACGTCGTCATCGTCTCGTAGCATTAATGCCTTACATGATGAAGCTAATGAGGAAAATCGGTTTTTCGATAGATTTGCTAATCTTATGTCTCATTGGAAAGCTCAAGAAGCTTCGAATTCCGCTTCGGTTAAAGCGGTTGCTAAGAGTTGTTTGTCTTGTGGTGGAGCTCATGATCTTTCCGAGTGCATTACCACGGATGGAAACACTTCGAGTGCTTATGTAGCAACGGGAACTTATAACCAAAACGGCCAAGGTTCCCACCCAAATCAAGCTCCACCAAATCAAAATGCTAATAACTATCGAAACAACAACCAAGGTGGTAATTATCAAGGCAATTCACGTAACTACAAAAAGGGGAATTATCAAAGTGGGAATGGACAAGTCACTAAGCAAAACCAAAACCGTGATTTTCAAAACACTACACAAGGTTTTCAAAATGCTCACACTAAAAATCTTCAAGGAGAATTTTTGGATTATGCTAAAGCAAATGATGCTAAGTTTGATAATATGCAACGTGAGATGATTAGCTTAAGATCCGAGTTGAAAAACGAGCTTAAAAACGAACTTGCTAATGAACTTAAAACTCATGCTAACAAAATGGAAGGAAATGTCCAACGTCTTCAACAAAACCAACAAAAGATGGAACAAGGACAACATGAGATTAAGCAAGAATTGTTAAAAGCGGATGCTAGGCAATCAAAATTTGAGGACCGAATGGCTAAAATGTTTGAAGCAGTCATGTGTAAACCCTCTTCCTCGGGTGGTCTTCCTAGTGATACCATTGCAAACCCGAAGGGAGAAATGAAGGTTATTACTACACGAAGTGGTAAAACTTTCAAGGAACCAATCTCTCGTCCAAGTACTTCTACGGAGAAGGAAATCGAGAAAGAACCCGAGGTGATGGTCGAAAAGGAGCACATTACAATCCCACGAAGTCCCGCTCAAACCACATCTACGGTTGAACCAATACCAATTTTGGAACCCGAGATTCCAAGGCCGTTGCCTAATGTCCAACCCACACCACCCTTACCTTACCCTTCGAGACGAAACAAAGAGAGATTGCAAGAACGTAACAAACAACAAATCGAGCTTTTTATAAAAATGTTTCAACAAGTGCATTTTGATGTGAGTTTAGCCGACGCGTTGTTATATATGCCTCGTTTCGCTTCCACTTTTAAAAGTATGATGAGCGATAAGGAAAAGCTTTCAAAGCTTGCTAATTGTTCATACCGGAAAAAGTTGGTGACCCCGGAAAGTTTCTCATTCCTTGTGACATACAAGATATGAAAGAATGCCTCGCCTTGGCCGATCTTGGTGCGAGCATTAATTTGATGCCATTTTCCATTTGGAAATCGCTTTCGCTTCCGGCTCTTATTCCTTCGAACATGTCTATCGAGATGGCCGATCATTCTACGATTTTAGCATGTGGAGTAGCCGAAGATGTTTTCGTGAAAGTGGGGAAGTTCTACTATCCCGTTGATTTTATAGTAGTTGACATCCCCGCGGATCCTCAAGTTCCTCTAGTTTTAGGTCGTTCATTTTTAGACACCTCGAGATCGCTTATCGACGTTCATGCAAGAACTATCACTTTGAGATTCAACGAAGAGGAACTTGTTATAAACGCTACTCAAAACTCGAAACCTTCTCATGTTTATGCAATCGCTACCATCAATCACATTGACATAGTTGATGTGGTTTGCGATGAGTTTTCACAAGAAGTGTTAGGTTTTTCCGATAGCTCGTCAAGTGGCAATCCCACTATTTTGGATCCAATTCTTGCTAATTCTACACCGAATCTCACTCCATTCCAAGGAGGCGATCTCACTTCAAATGAAATCGACAATGAAGATGAGGTGTTGATTAGTGATGATACTTCTATTCCACCATTTCTTCCGTCGATGGAGGTTATGAGTGTTGAACCAAAATCTTCAATCGAGGAACCACCTATCCTTGAATTGAAAGATCTTCCTTCTCACCTTGAATACGCATTCTTGGAAGGTGATGACAAGTTGCCGGATATTATTGCAAGAGGTCTTGCTAATGATGAAAAAAACGAGCTCTTGAAAGTTCTTAAAGCTCATAAAGGGGCAATTCCGTGGAAAATTTCCGACATTAAGGGTATTGACTTAAAATTTTGTACTCACAAGATTTTAATGGAGGAGGACTACAAACCCGCAATTCAAAGTCAAAGAAGGGTGAATCCCAAAATTCACGATGTCATTAAAAAGGAAGTCTTAAAACTCCTTGACGCGGGAATGATTTATCCTATCTCCGATAGCCTATGGGTGAGCCCAATCAATTGTGTCCCTAAAAAGGGAGGAATGACTGTTGTGCCTAATGAAAACAACGAGTTAATTCCCACTTGTGTTGTGACCGGTTGGAGGGTGTGTATTGACTACCGATAGTTAAATGACGCCACTCGTAAAGACCACTTTCCTTTGCCCTTCATGGATCAAATGTTGGAGCGACTTGCGGGAAATGAATTCTATTGCTTTTTAGATGGTTTTTCCGGTTACTTTCAAATCCCTATCGACCCTCGTGATCAAGAGAAGACTACGTTTACGTGTCCTTATGGAACGTTTGCTTATCGAAGGATGCCTTTCGGACTTTGTAATACACCGGGTACGTTTCAACGGTGTATGATGGCGATTTTTCACGATATGATCGAGAAGTCGATGGAAGTGTTTATGGATGACATTTTGGTATTTGGCAATTCGTTCACGTCGTGTTTATCAAATCTCTAGCAAATGTTAAAACGTTGTGAAGAAACCAATCTTGTGCTTAATTGGGAAAAATGTCATTTTATGTGTAAACAAGGAATCGTCTTAGGACATAAGGTGTCGAAAGCGGGGATTGAGGTCGATAAAGCTAAGGTGGACGTCATCGCCAAGTTACCTCATCCCAAAACCGTTAAGGGAGTTAGGAGTTTCCTAGGCCACGCGGGCTTTTATCGTCGTTTCATCAAGGACTTTTCAAAAATCTCTCGACCTATGACACACCTTCTCGAGAAGGATGCTCCTCTTAATTTCAATGAGGATTGTGTTAGAGCTTTCGAAACTCTTAAAAGGAAACTTACCGAAGCTCCCATTCTTGTTTCTCCTAATTGGGAATTACCCTTTGAAATCATGTGCGATGTAAGTGATTATGCTATAGGGGCCGTCTTAGGGCAACGATATGAAAAGCATTTCCGTCCTATCCATTATGCTAGTAAGACGATGACCGAGGCTCAATTAAAGTACACCACAACGGAAAAGGAATTCCTTGCCGTGGTTTATGCTTTTGAGAAATTCCGACCTTATCTCGTCTTAACTAAAAGCATCGTGTATACCGACCATTCGGCTATCAAGTATCTCTTAGCTAAGAAAGACGCTAAGCCGAGATTTCGTTGGATGCTCCTCCTCCAAGAATTTGATGTCACCGTGCTTGAAAAAAAAGGAGCCGAGAATCTAGCGGCCGATCATCTCTCTCGTCTAGAAGATCCTCACAAAGATATTTTCGAGAACAAGGAAATCACCAAAACATTTCCTCTCGAGACTCTCGGTGTAGTGAATTCTAAAGACACCACCCCATGGTTTGCCGACATTGCAAATTACCATGCGGGCAATTTCATAATCAAGGGTATGACGACACAACAAAAGCGAAAATTCTTTCGTGACGTCAAGTTCTATTTTTGGGACGACCCTTATCTCTTTCGGGTTTGTGCGGATCAACTCGTTCGACGTTGTGTTTTGGTGCCGAAGCTTCTAATATCCTTAGAGCTTGTCACGAGGGACCCACGGGTGGTCACCACGGTGCTAATATCACGGCTAAGAAAGTGTTCGATGCCAGCTTCTTTTGGCCTTCTATCTATCGTGATGCACACGCACTTGTGAAGTCGTGTGATTCGTGCCAACGTCAAGGAAAATCGTCTCAACGTGATAAAATGCCGCAAAACATAATTCAAGTGTGTGAGATTTTCGAAATTTGGGGCATAGACTTTATGGGGCCGTTCCCATCGTCTCATGGTAACAAGTATATCCTCGTCGCGGTGGACTACCTTTCTAAGTGGGTGGAAGCTAAGGCTTTACCTACTAATGATGCTCGTGTGGTAGTGAAGTTTTTGAAACAACTATTCTCTCGGTTCGGAACCCCTCGTGCTATTATAAGCGATCGTGGAACCCATTTTTTTAATGACCAATTCGAGAAGGTCTTAAAAAAATATGGAGTTACTCATCGTCTTTCTACGGCTTATCACCCGCAAACAAGTGGGCAAGTCGAGGTTTCGAACCGAGCTTTGAAGAGGATTTTAGAAAGGTCAATTGGAGAAAACCGTGCTTCATGGTCCGACAAACTTGATAACGCTTTATGGGCCTTTAGGACCGCTTATAAGACACCTATCGGTTGCACTCCTTATAAGTTAGTCTATGGAAAGAATTGTCATTTGCCCATTGAATTGGAGCACAAGGCATATTGGGCCCTTAAGCATGCAAACTTTGACTTGAAGACCGCGGGAGATCACCGGAAAATACAATTGAATGAATTGGATGAATTAAGAGACAATGCTTATGAAAAGTCATTAATTTTCAAAGAAAAGACTAAAAAGTTTCATGATGCAAAGATTAAAAACTGGGTTTTTAACGTTGGTGATCAAGTGTTACTTTTTAACTCTCGACTTAAGATATTTTCCGGGAAATTAAAATCTCGTTGGTCGGGTCCTTTCACCGTTACACAAGTGTTTCCTTATGGGACCATCGAGCTAGCTCAAGATGATGGTCCTAATTTCAAGGTGAATGGACATAGGCTTAAGCACTACTTTGGTGGGGAAATTCCTTCAATGGTTGACCTCGACCAAGTCACCTTCCCCAATGATAATTAGCATTGAGGGGATCGAGTCAAGCTCATGACTCGGTAATCAAAAACGAGGTGCCTCGTGGGGGAGATCACATGCTTATCCTTTTTTGCTTACTAATCACTAATAAGGGGACTTGTACCCTTCAAACTCGTTGTCTCGTGGTTGTTTGTGATTGTGTTATCTAGATCATCATCATCTACGATTGAAGACTCTTGTGTTCGTTTACGTGAGCCTCCATCGTTTGCTTGAAGAAGTTTTTCACGAATCCATGACATATCCTTTATTGTTCTAACAATTATCTTTTAGCATACTTAATAAACGGCTTTAGATATATTGTTGATCACCCTTTCCATGCTAGATCCTAAGCATTCGATTCTTCGTCTCTAGTATGGGGGTGCTCCACCTTTAGACTCGAAACATTGAGGAAAATGTTTAATTTTAGTATGGGGGGTGAATAGGTACTTGCTTTGCTACGCCCTCACGTTTTCCAACTTTCAATGTTTTGTTTTTGTTGCTAATAAGGCTAAAAATGGCCAAATTTTAAAAAATTTTCTTAGTTTTCATAAGTGTTTTTAAGACACGAATGTATATTTGCCGATGGGTAGAATAAGAGATAATGTTTGACTTGATGGGCATTTGGAGCCATTTACATTCCTTAACCCGCTCAATTCAAGTTTTGCTAGACTTTTATATAGGGAGCTTTAAAACGCAAAAGTCTTAGCTCATTCGGGTTAAGAACAAGAACTTTTCGCAAGTTCCTATAATTGATCCTAGAAAGTCACTTATCAAGGGAACTATAAAATGCATTCTCTAAACTTGAAAAAGTCCAAGAAAGTTCAAGATCCTATAGGTGGCTTGAAAACCCAAAACTTTGATTTGATATAGTCTTAATGAAAGCTAATCCAAATTTGGCTTAATTTTGACTCGCATGGCTAAGTATTCACGAGTCTCTTTAATTAGAGGTCTTTATATAGTGAAGAACGAGAAGTGATAGAGTTAGACAAGTGATCATGCTAAACGTAGAACATGAAAATGTTCTTTCAAAAACTCATATGTTTTTAATTGTGGCTTTTTCTTCCCATAAGATCAATGCATTAGGAACAAAAATAATTGCAATAAGTAAGGTCGTACGATTTGAACGGTTACTTAGCCTCTAGCGCAAGATCGTTTAAAAGTTGCTCGGGGTTGAATAGAGTTCATAGCCAAGGCATAACTTATTGAAGCGGGACGCGAAGATTGGTGATGATCCAAAAAGGCCCTAACAAGGCATGAGGAGCTCTATTTTTGCTAAAGATCCAAGATGATGTGAAGTATCATTATTCCTAAATCAATATAAAGGATCGAGACACACGACGAAAAGCAATTACTCCCCTTATGATCATGGAGAAAGTCTATCCGAAAATACCCTTACAAGGTATGAGGATAAATATATCCAAGTCTGAAAAGGAGGCGGATCGTTGTATATCAAAGTCCAAAATAAAGATTGAAGAAAAATGATGAAGTCGTGGTCCAAATATGAAGAATCTCTCAAAAACGTCAAGTGAAGAAATTCCAAATATATGAAGAGAAGACCATAATTTCAAGAACGTCTTCCCAAGATTTGAAGTATGAAGTACATGCCAAATATCGGTCCGAGAAAGGTCTCAAATCGTGAAACGAGTTATGCCAAGATATGAACTTAAGGAGATACACGAGAAGTCTTTTTAAAAGATTTTGTCCTGCGGCTAACTATCGATTAAATCGTGCTACTTTGCTTTCAGACTAATAACTACTCAAATAAGTCAATATGAATTACTTGTGATCCATGACAAATAGTTTAAAAAAATGCTAGTAACCCATTTCCTTTTATAATAACTAGGATTGCGGGGAGAAAAAGTATTACACAATTTGAATGTATGAGTAGTGTTAGCATTGTGACTTGTACCAACAATGATCTCGTTTTTGCACTTAGCATGGAATGTATGACAATCAAGGATGACGAAATTTACTCTAAGGGAAATTTACTTGTTTCTATTCTTTGACCCTAAAAGTCACATTTGTGATGAAAATCATACATCATGTCTTTACACATCTTCATAGTATTGTTGCAAGTCTTTTACTTTTCAATAAAGGTTAATAAAATTGAACTTTGGTGATACTTAGATACTTTATTCTAGCATTGCGTGAGGGCACGGCAATGGCTTAGTATGGGGGAGTGATGAGATGGCATTTATACATGATCTCATCGGTCTTTTCGAGCTTTAAATGCATAAAAATGTCATAAAATACCATATATATGCTTGTGTTTGTTTACTTGTGTATTTTAGGTATGGATATCATGAAAAAGACAAAAGATCACAAGAAACAAGGAAAAACAGACACGAGAAACGAAGCCGTACAAAGAACCGGGCCCTAGTTCATGAATTATCCAACATTTACCCTTGAAGACTTGAAGATATGCAAGATTGATCCTCAATGAATGAAGAAATGACACTTAAAACCCTTGTGAATTCATAATTACAAGTTTGGTCCCTTAAGTTTGTCAAAATTACACAAAAGGTCCTTCAACTTTGAAGAAATGGAAAGATTTGTCCCTCATCAAATCTAATTTGTCAATTATGGTCCCTTATGGAGTTAAAGTTACATTGAAGACCTTTTAATATCAACAATGTCCAAGATCAGTCCCTCAAATATCCAAAAATGGCAAAAACAACCCTTGATATCTTTTTACCAAAGTTTTGTGCCAAAAGTGTGAAAACCATAACTTGAATAACAAAGGAATGCGTTTTATGGGGCTGAAATTCCTTTTATACATGTTTTGCCAAAGAACAAGGACTTAAGTTGCCACAATGAAACATTCAAAAACATTTTTGCGCCAAACACATCCCTTTTCCACAAAAAGGGATCAAAAAGGTTATTGTTTACCTTTCACCACCCAGAACTTACCCCACTTAAAACAAAGGGTTATTTAAAATTACCCAGGCACACACTTAATTCACACGCCCAGAAACCCATCCCACATCAAAAACCCTCACCCCCACTCACCAAGAGGCCCCACCATTCAACACGTCAACCAATCAAAACACAACTTCCTCTCCAAGTAAGCTGACATGGCAAGATCAACAACCCGCACTCTTAGCTTCACCCCAAAGCTATTTTAAACGGTTTAGATCATTTTGGACAGCTCACAACCAAGAATCGTCTAGAAGGCCTCAAGGACATATTTAGAATTTCACTTCTAGGGTTTGTGAACAGTGATTAGCTAGCATTTGCCTATAAAAAGACTCCTCAACATGTGAGAGAGCTTTTGTTCCAGTTTTAGGCTATCAATCTTTGTAATCCCTTTTTAAGTTAATAAAATTTGATTTTCAGAAATTTATGAAATCTTGTTCTTGTTTATTAAAAGTTGGTGTTAGAATAGCCTAATTCTGAGTTCCATTTACATGTTTTGAAGGTTCTTGAGGCAAGGTTTTAATTGATAAGGCTTGTGTTTCAAAAATCAGAAAGATCTTGTTTATTGTTCATCACTTTTGTTTGTTGTTCTTAGCAGGTACTTGGAAGCTGGTACTTGTTCTGCTAGTACCTCAACTCAAACAATCCAGGGCCTGGATGTAGGTCTTGGAGGTTTGCACCTTCTACCTTTTCAATTTTCTCTCTTATTTTCTGAATTTTGGTGATATTGCATGTTTGTTCTTGAATTTGTGTTATTATTGTTGAATCTGGTTTATTTGTGTTGATTTGATGTTTATGAGTTGTTATTGACTTGATTTGTGGGTTAAAACAGGATAATCCTTTGAAAATTTGTTAAAACAGATTATTAAGGGATGTTTGGGTTAACTGCATAAGAAGGTTCTGAGGCTTGTTGAGTGGTTGTTTGTTGTTGCTATTTGTTGGTACTTGTTTACCTGGTGTACTTGGTCATATATCTATAGGTTTTGTGGTTTGAAACACATAGATTCATAATAGGGCTATAAAATCTTTGTTACTTGATATTTTTGGCTGTGGTTTAAGGGACACCTAGATCTAATCATAGACTAGGGTTAACAAGTGATTAAACTAGGTTAATAACATCAGGGAAAGAGATTTTAATGCTTAAAATTGGATCTATGGTCAATTAGATTAGCAAAAGGTTTCTGCATATTATACTTGATCATCAATAACTTGCATATGCTTATTTCTGCTTATTCACTTTGATTCAGTGCTTGATTTAAGTTTGTTTGTGCTTATTCATAGTTTATATAGCTTGTGTATGCATCTGGTTGAATTTGGTTGGCTTATTCATGCTATATCTGCTTATTTGTGCATAACTACTTATTTCCCATATCTGTGCTATCTCTGGTGACTATTTGATTAATCTGGGCTTATTGTGTGAACCAAATTGTGATTTTCTTGTTGATATTGACTCCTTGGGATTCTCTGATCACAAGGGTGCCTTTGTTTGCAATTGAGTCCTACTAAATGTCTCTAAAAAGCTTGGTCAAATAGTCAAAGCAGTAGGAACTCCTTTCCCCTGCTGCTAGCCACTACTAGTGTATTTTGGGTTTCAGCTTGTCAATAAGCTAAAATAGCTTATTTTAACCAGCAACAACTTGGATTTTGTAATAGGTGCTCATTATTTGACCCATTTGTTCATACTGGAGCATTTGGTGTGTTAACTTTTAGGTTTGACTAGAAAACCAACTTAATTGACTTTTTCATAAGTGCTTATTGGTTCATTCTGGCTTATTGGTGTTGCTTATTGGAATTTTGTTGATTGATTTGGCTTATTGAGTTCATTTGTGACATTTTGCAAGTTGAATCAAGTCCCGAGGTGCCCTAAATCTCAAACCCGACTATTTTATCTTTTAGTGAAATTGTACTTTGCTTATTTCTGCCTTATTGAGTGTGCTTTTTCAAAATTTCTTTTTACAGATCTTTTAAGCATCCTAAAAGAAGGTTGTGTGTCAAATTAGAGCTTATGGCATTAGCTTATTGCTTAATGGGCTAAAAAGCCCAATAAGGATAAGCTGTTTGCTTATTCAGCTGTGATAAGCTCACTTTCAGCTTTTGGGCCTTTAGAGTTTTGTGTTTAGAATTAAATTTTAAGTCAGATAGGGCTTTCCTAAGTCAATTGAGCCAAGTTTGACTTTTTGGGCTAAAAAGCCCATTTAAGTGGACTGTTTTTGGTTTTGGCCCATTTGAGGGCCCAATAGGGGTATTCTGGTCATTTCACTTTCATTTTCTGTTTAATTAGGTTAAAATAAACTAGTTTGCAAGTTTTTAGAATTTTTTATAATTTTTGGATTTTTAATATTATTTTAATATTATTTTATTATTATTTTTCCAATTTCACATTTTTCAACTTTTTACATTTTTCTTAGCTTAAATACATTAAAATAGGATTTTTGCAACTCTTAGATTAATTTTATCACTTTTAGATTAATTTTTATAATTATTTTAAGTTTTAATAGTTTTTAAATCATTTTAAATAGTTTTTGTTAGTTTAAAAATTTCTAAAAATAGTTTTTAATCTTTTTAGGTCATTTTAGAGGTTTACCAATTGAAAAATCTTTATTTGGGCTTTTTGATAATTAATTTGATTTTTAGGGCTTTAATTAGCATTTAAAAATTGAATATTTAATTAATTAAAAGGTTTGAAAAAGTTCTGATCATTGGTAAACTCTTAGTTTATTTATTTTGATTTTTGGTGAATTTTTGGTAATTTTTAGAATTAATTTTTATTTTAGCCTATTTTACGATTTTACGTTAAGTCTTAGTAGTAATTAATTTCACGTCTTCGTCATCTTCTTTTCTCATCCCCTTCTAACCAATATTAATCTCAAATCTTGCTACATTTTAGTCACACACATATACCTCCTTGGAAACGAACTTGGAACTTCACTAAGGGTCATTAACACTTGGTTTTTCCTAAAATCATTTGTTTAATACTTACCGCTTTTACGCTCCTTTTCCTAAAGGTCGTATTTTACCACAATCAAAATCACTTATTTATGGGAAGAAATTTGGATTTACGTCTTGAAGTAGCATCGACTACGTCTAAACCGGAGGATTCAACGTTACGTGCTTACGTTTACATACACCGTTTTGGTGATAGTCCGACATTTCAGAAAATAAATTTATCCGTAAATATTATTTTGAGATTTTAAATTTGTGTTGGTTCATAAACTCACAAATTTACGAGAAGAGATTAGGACTTACGATTATAATTTAACGTCCTTTACGACTAAACCGGAAACCTTAGGATTACGTATTTACATTTTAGAACTCCGTTTTTGATGAGACAATTTTTATTAGATTTGTTTTGTGCCGTTGATTCATAATTTATAAAAACGTTTTTCGTAAAACGACCCGAGGGCACGCAAATCGAGGAAACTAGAATCGAGGAATACCCGTAAATTAGCGGGATGGGACAAAACAAGTTTATCCCACCCCACTAATATGGGACGGCCAAGAGGACTACACCTCACCCCATTATGTGTCAAGCTTAGCTAATAAGCTAAGACACATGTATAACACCTTGAAACCACTTTTGCTTTAACCATTTTCTCACAAACACAACATGCAAACCACTCACTAAATCCTCTCATCTCTCTCTCTATTTCCGTCCCACTCTCACCCTAAACATCCTATTTTGATCAATTTTTACCACAATATCATGTGTTATTCATACACATGATGAAGGACTCTTGAAGCTCTATTGATTGGTGGTCATTTTAACATCCAAGGAGAAGTTTTGTTGGTGTCTTGGGGCTGATTTTCCACAAGATGTTCATGAAGATAGGTGATCTTGAAGTTGGTATTGGTATATCACAAGTTTTGCCATCAAAATCCAAGCCTTGTTCATCAACCTCATCTTTTCATCACTATGGTGGTATAAGGATCATTCTTCCTATCCTTCTTGTTATTTTGATTATGTAATCTTGTATTTTATTTTACTTATGTATATGTATATGATGATGAATGATGATTAAAAATATTATGTGGGGATTTGGTGTTGATAGATTTGATAAACATGGGTAAAAAGATGGAAAAACCACATGTAAAAATGGTTAAATCATGGCTAAATTAGGAGGCTGTATAAAACAGTAAATACTCTTATGATAAACTGATAAAATGGTTTGGATAAATTAATATACAGTAAGCTATGAGTCTTGTACACATGTGAGAGTTGGCCATGCAATGGAATCATAAAAATGAGTGAGATATGATCAAAACAAGTTTAGAGTGCAAATCTGGCTATACTGTTTTGGACGAATTTTATAAAATACTTAGAGCTTGATTCATCAGTAGCTATAAAGGAATAAAATGAAGCACATATCATGGTTTCTGTGATAAAAATTTGGGGTTCTATCTCCATGTGGAACTCAATATATGACCATTTTAGTAAACTAGATTTTTAGGACTGATTTTGTATAAATAATATATAATATAAGCACTCAAAAATTTATATAAAATATATATAAATACAAACTCCACTAGTTGTTAATGATTATAATAAAAGATTTATATAAATGTTGATATTAAAATGGATTATGTTATATAAAGTGTATATATAAATGTTTTTCCAAGTTATAAAAACTATAAACATGATTTTTACGTCTTTTCGGCTAATACCGTAAAATTAACGTTTTTCGCCAATTAAAACTTAGACGATCGGACCCGTCTAATGTAAACTTTTTAAAATTCATATACTGATATATAAGTACTAATACAAGTAAAAACCGATAAAACCCTAACTATAAAACATACGGACATTAACGGGCCAAAGTAGCCTTATTGGACTATAAACCCGACGAGTTGATAAAACTCTTATAAACTTACTTATTGGGCTTAACCCACTTGAGCCCAACATGTAAAGTATAATATTGATATTAAAGGTATAATTGGGATAATGAAAAGTATTGGGCTTGTAATGGGCCTATTGGGCCTAAAACATGTAAATAAGTAAAACTAGTAACTAGTATAAAAATGTTACCAACACATAAACACTATAATGAATGAGTAAAGATGTATAAACCCACTTGATCATCATCATATATATAAAATCATCATATGTATACATAATTGTTATTTTGATAAAGTCATTGGACAAAAGTCTAAGACGAGTATTATTTGTCTAGGTTTCCGTGATTGAAGCACGTACCGTACATCCAAATCGCCGATAACCGCCTTCCCACATCAACGTGAGTTCATAGCCTCGCACTCTTTTAAATGTTTTATAAAATGTTTTATAAACCCGCGAGGGATATAACATGTTAGTTTTGATAAAATAAGACACCATTTGTCCCGATTGTTTGTTTATTGATTTGGAACCGAATGATTGTATGACCCGATGAATGATTATATGACCCGATAATGAGATAAAATGGATTATTAAAGTTAGGTTATGTCACTAAAAGTCCCATTAGCATGAATTGTGAACTACCGGGATTTGGTAGACGCTTATGCATATAATAGTACTATTTGGGGACGATCACCCCAGTTCGCGCCTTGACGGTTGATCCCCGCCGTGCCACATTGATTGGTAAGAGAATTTATGTATGAGAAGATTTACACAAGCGTGATTATTGTGACGACACGCTAATTTAGATGGGCAAATTGAGATTCGGGCGCTACCCGTTGTTTGTTGTAGTAAGGTAACAATGTCATGCGGCTTATAATAATCCAGATAACGAAATACTGCTATACGCACTAAATTACGATATATTGCTTGACTAGCAATACGGGGTCTTACTATTGATATTATGTTCGTGTTTTGGTTTTACATAACCATATTCATATAACGGTTTTTATTTAACTTTATACAACGTTATCAAACGTAATGTATGATGTTTTTACGACTTTGGTTCGTGTAATGATCTTGAAGGCAAAAGCCTATATTATGATTTTTGATAAAGATTTATATAAAATGACGTTGGCTATTTTATGGCCTATTACAAAGATTTGTTGTTGACCTCAAAATATTGAGCCAAACAAGAATGCTCGGTCATATGTTTATTATGTATCGTATTTTAGAACGTTGTAATAGGTAGTATATTAGTCTTGTTATTACGGGCTTAACTTTAAGCTAAGGTTCATTAATAAGTAACCAAAGCCCAAAAGGAAAGCCCGGCCCATGATCATATAGCCCATTAAGCTACATGTAAGCAAGGCTATATAAACCTCTCCTTGCATGTAAGGAGAGGTTGGTTGGTCATTTCATTTTCTCTCTAATCTAATATTCCACAAGTTTCACCAACCATTTTCTCTCTACTTTCTCTCACTACTTTCTCTCTCTAGAATTCTTCTCATATCTACCTTTCTTTCTTTATTTCGTGTAGTATAACATCACATATTAGGGACAACAATTGGTATCAATCGCCATGGAGTAGTTTTGTGATTGGTTGTTGTGCTTTCATATGATTCGTGTGATTTAATCCATAAATCATCTCGAATTCGAATTTTTTTTGTGTTTTTCGTGTTCTATCTCTTGCTACAAATCTTCTATATACTTGTTGTAGAGATTTGGTTGTTTTGGTTTGGTTAAAAACACGATCTTGTTGCCTAAAGTTGCTAAATTTGTTGCCTAAAAGTTGCTAAAATCGTTGCCTAAAAAGTTGGAAAAAAGGACCCTTTATTGCGACAGCTTGAATTTCGGAAAAGGAGAGTACGATTTCGATCGCAATAACCCTAGGGTTTTACTTTGCGATCAGTATTGCGATAGCCCCCTTATTCCGATCTGGTCATTCCGATCGTTATTGCGATCTGGATTGCGACGGAATTTAAGGCAATCTTGAAACGTTACTCTGCCCACATTGCGACAGCCACACTGCGATAGGTGTTATTGCGACAGATTATTGCGATCAGAATATTCCGATCTGGGATTTCGATAGGTACACTTTGCGATCTGAACATTCCGATCTGAAGGATTCCGACAGGTGCACATTGCGATCTAAAGGACATTCCGATCCATGCAACATTCCGATGGGCATTCCGATGGCAAATTCCGATGACATGTTTAGCTAAATTTTGTTTGAGTATTTTTTAGATTTAGCCACCATCAAGTAAAATCAAATTTTTTCCATACTAGTTTTAGGACATTTCTAGCTCAATTTCAAAATTTGGTGATTACAAATTTTTTAGGTCTACCGTTTTGTCGGACTGAGGAATTTATTGTCGGACTGAGAAAAAAATTGCAATTTTCGGAATTTCAACAACCAAACAATCACAACACAACTACTTAAGATCCACATTCGATTCATCATTTCAGAGAATATTGAGATGGATTCTACTGCCGAATATCGTGTGACGAACAACAACATAATGGTGGCAGGTAACAAGGAAAGACCACCAATGCTTGTGTCTGGTCGATATGATCAATGGCAATCCCGTTTTATACGTTACCTTGACACAAAACCTAACGGTGACGCTTTAAGGCAATGTATTTTGGAAGGACCCTATAAACTCTCAAGGATTCAAGTTCCTGCAGTACCAGCCACAGACACGAGTGATGCACAACCCGCATATGAACGTGATGAGAAGAGGACCGACCTCACCCCAGAGAACCGTGCGTGGTTTGATGCAGAGAAGGAAGCAATCTACTTAATTCTCAGTGGCATTGGAGATGAGATTTACTCTACGGTTGACGCATGTCCTACTGCTCAAGAAATGTGGACGGCCATTGAAAGATTGCAACAAGGTGAATCACTTAACAAACAAGATGTGAAAACTAAGATGTTTTGGAACTTTGGCAAGTTTACATCAAAGGATGGGGAATCAATTGATTCTTATTACTCCCGATTCTACAAGATGATGAATGATATGACCCGAAACAACTTGCAAGTTTCCACCATGCAAGTCAATGTCCAATTTCTACAGCAACTTCAACCAGAGTGGACACGGTTTGTCACCTTGGTCAAACAACAACAAAAGTTAGACGAAGTTTCATATCACAAGCTCTTTGACATCTTGAAACAATTTCAAAACGAGGCAAATGAACTTCGAGCTGAACGAGTTGCAAAGATTTCCAATCCACTTGCTTTGGTGTCTACCACTCAACATTACCCAGATTATCACTCCCGTACTTCAAAGACCTACTCTACTCAATCATCATCACCACGATCATCCATTGTCTCTAAGTCACATGATCCAACACGATCCCGAGGCAAAGAAGTTGCCAGAGCACCATCACCCATACCTGAGCAATCATCCGAAGAGGACAGTGATGAAGAAGTAGCTCAAAGGGATAGGGAATTCAAGCAACAAATGGCTTTCGTTATGAAGCAATATAAGAAAATCTATAAACCCACCAACAACAACCTTCGAACATCTTCAAACTCGAGGAACACCCATGCACAGAGTCCTCCAAGGTATGACACACGAAGACGTGCTGAGAGTCCTCCAAAGTATGATCGACAACCCAAGTATGATAATCAGAGGGTGGCTACCGTTGTTGGAAATAGGGAAACTGTTGGGACTCAAGTTGTGCAACAAAGTGGGATTCAGTGCTTTAACTGCAGAGGTTTTGGGCATTTGGCCAAGGAATGCAGGCAGCCAAAGAGGGTTAAAGATTATGGTTATCATAAGGAAAAGATGCTGTTGTGCAAGAAAATGGAAGCTGGAATCAAGTTATCAGCTGAGGAAGGAGAAATGCTTGACGACACAGATGATGAACTCTCAAACCAAAAACTCGAGGCACATTATTCATACATGGCAAAGATTCATGAGGTCCTTAACGTCACTGAAGATGACAATGGTCCTATCTTTGATACCGAGCAAATTGATAAGGTACAAGATGATGCTGAATATAATGTGTTTGGTGATACACATGAGCATAGTGATCTACCAACAACAATTACTGACACGTGTATGATGGAAACGGTTGATAGCAATACCACACTCGACTCATCAGACATGTGCAATAATGGGTTTGAGGATGATCAACATGCAAATGAGTATGATGACGAGGAGCGTGTCGCGCTTGCTAATTTAATTGCTAGTTTACAAAAAGATGTCAATGAAAATAGAAATAATCAAAAGCAATTAAAGAAGGCAAACGCAGCACTTACTCAAAACTTTGAAGAATGCAAAGCCGCTCTTATAAAATCTAGTGAGACTATTGATAGTTATAGGGCTGAGCTTCTTCAAAAGACCAACGAGCTTGAGGGGTACAAAAGTCGTGTCATCAACATTAAAAAGGACGATTTTGAAAATAAATACAATGAAGCTCTTGCTTTGTTAACTAAAGAAAAACGTCAATTTAATGTTTTATTAAGTGATGAACGTCAAAAAACGTATCTTGCCACAACAAAAGTTAATGAACTTGAACAAAGGCTTTCTATGAACACCACCGATTCTGCTAAAATTCTTGACGAGAAGAAACAAGAGGTTGAAACATTAAAACAAGATTTCAAAAATAGACAAAGCAAAGATACTGAAAAAGTAAAGGATCTCGAAGAACAAGTCGATTTTTTGAAAAAAGTTGTTTATAATACACATGACTCTATTCAAACCGTAAGAATGATAGCACCTCGGTCGTTTTTCAAGGGTCAACCTAGCTTTGCCACCCCCAAGTACCTCGAACAAGCTCAAGCTGCAAACCCCCATTTATATCTTGATGAGTCCGAATGGACCAATCATGATTGCCCTGTAGCTAACCTCGATAGTGAAGAGACGTCCCTTTGGGATGAGGAGAGTAGATCACCGGTCAATAAAGATTTTGTGAAACCATATAACTATGCTTATGAAAACAGTCTTTATGGTCTTTTCACTCCACAAAAACAGAAGTCTCGTGAGGAATTATTTTTAGAATGCAAACAAAAAAGAATTCAATGGAAAAAAGCTTTTTCCACTAAGAGGAAAACTAATGTTTTTAAATATATTAACTATTTTCCTCTAGATGCTTCTAAAAGCAAAAGTCGAAAAATACTTGGTTTTCTTAAACACCACATTAATAATGTTCAATCAATTGTTGAAAGCGATTGGGAGAAACGTCAAAAGGATAAGTGGAAAACCGAGATTCCTCACGACATAACTGTGCTTGTGAAAGAACTTTTAATACCAAACACGAAGATAATAAAAGAACATGTTCTTGAGTTTGAAAATTTAATTCAGTCTGAAATGTTTGATGATTTGAAATATGTTGAGTCTCTTGAAAAAGAAATTGATGACCTTCAAAATGACAAATTAGAATTTTCAAACGAATATGATCTACTCTTAGAAGAATGTCTCTCCAAAGATATTTTGTGTGTTACTCTTCAATCTTGTGCTGATATCGATGAATATTCTGATGTTGCATGCAAATATCTTGATAAAATCAAAGAGTGTGAGCGTCTTGAACTTGAGCTTTCGAAACATAAGGAAAATGTTGATAAAAAGGCTTTTGAGTTACTTCAACACAAAACTGATTTCCTTCAAAAACATTGTCATTCTCTTGAACTTGCTTTGCAAAAAGACGTTGGTAGTTTTCCACATGATAATAAATTGCAAGAAAAACTTTCCCAAACGTTTTGAGAAATGAACGAACAGAATTTGGAAATTAAAGGGTTGAAAGCTCAGTTACAAGACAGGGACAGAGCGATAGCAGAGTTGCAGAAACTCATTGCTAAGATGGGTGGGAAGATTGTGGAACCTAGTGTTAAGAAACCTGCTGTAAGACAACCCAATGCTCAAAAAGTGACTAGACCCTCTGTCTTGGGAAAACCATCTGTTTTCTCTAATTCTGCATTTGCAAAACCTGCGTTTGCCCCCAAGACGGATGGGAAGGATAGGTTACCACAAAACACTCCCAACACAAATATTCGATCACAAAGCATTAAGAACACAAATGTGGTTAAACCAGGGATGTATAGATTGACCACTAAACCCACACAAAACAAAGAAAGTCAATCACCTTAGACTTCTAGAAACACTAATAGACGTGTGTCTTTTACTACAGGAGTAGTCCCCACTGCTAGTGTTAGCCGGCCCCAGCTTAAGAGCACTCGCATGAATGAAAAGGTCTGGCAAAACAAAAGTCAAGGGAAGATGAAGCAAGTAGAAGACCACCCTAGGATTTTCAATGTTTCTAAGAATAAAACGTCTGTAATCGCGTGTAATGACGATTTGAATGATTCGACTTTGAATGCTATGAAAGTTAAGTTTGTTTGTGTGAAATGTGGAAAGTGTGCTAATGCTAATCATGCTATGTGTGTTTCGAATAATGTCAAAGGCGTAGAAACTAGAACTAAGAAGCAAACTGTGATGCCTATTAGTGCTAGAAAACCCAAACGCAAAGTGAACCATTCTGGTGCAACCCCCCCCCCCTTAAGAAAAGTATTGCATCAGACTCCACCACTAAGAACCCTAGAAGCAGAATTAGGGAATTATATGAGTCTGCTAGCAAGCCTTGGAAATGGTGGTTTGCTAATCAATGTCCTCCAGGATATAAATGGATGCCTAAGGATAGGACAGAAAATGTGACTACGAGCGTTAGTGTGCCTCTAAGTGATGAAACTAGGGAAACTAATGAATCGGAAATCACAACTAACATGGAATCCAATTTAGCAAATGCTCCATCGTGTTCTAATTCTTCTGCAGGTGATCGAAGTAATTCTCTTCATAATGGACTCCGGATGCACGAAGCACATGACGTGGAATCTCAAGCTTCTAATTAACTTCGTGGAGAAGTTCCTGGGTACGGTCCGATTCGGAAATGATCAATTTGCACCGATCCTAGGATATGGAGACTTGGTTCAGGGGAATATCACTATCAAAAGGGTTTACTACGTCGAAGGGCTCAATCATAATCTTTTCTCGGTTGGTCAATTCTGTGATGCGGATTTGGAGGTTGCTTTTAGAAAGAAGACATGTTTTGTTCGTGATTATGATGGGAATGACTTACTTACCGGAACACGGGGTACTGATCTCTACACTATTTCACTACAAGACTCCACATCTTCAACTCCAATCTGTTTCATGGCTAAAGCTTCAACGACTCAAGCTTGGTTATGGCATCAACGTTTATCTCATCTTAACTTCGATACCATCAACTTGCTTTCTAAGAAAGATATTGTGCGAGGCCTTCCTAACTTGAAATTCATCAAAGATCATCTTTGTTCTTCTTGTGAGCTTTGTAAAGCTAAACGGAGTAGTTTCAAGACAAAGACTACACCTAGCTCTAAAGGACGGTTAGATCTTCTTCATATAGATTTGTGTGGTCCCATGCGTGTTCAAAGTATTAATGGGAAGAAATACGTTATGGTAATTGTCGATGACTACTCAAGGTACACATGGACGCACTTCTTGAGGTCCAAGGATGAAACACCCGATGTTCTCATCAACTTCCTTAAAGTGATACAACGTGGTCTTCAAGCTCAAGTTAAAGTGGTTCGTACTGACAGAGGTACTGAATTTTTGAATTCAAAACTGAGAAACTATTTTGAAGCTGAAGGAATTGAACATGAAACATCTATTGCTCGAACACCCGAACAAAACGGCGTTGTTGAAAGACGAAACCGTACTTTAGTTGAGGCTGCTCGAACATTATTATCCGCTTCAAAACTTCCACTATACTTTTGGGCCGAAGCCGTGTCAACCGCATGCTACACACAAAACCGCTCCTTAGTTATCCCAAGACACGAAAAGACACCATATCACATAATTAATGATCGCAAACCTTCACTCAAACACCTTCATGTTTTTGGATGTACGTGTTACATTATTCGAGATGGTGAAAATCTGGACAAGATGAAAGAGAAAGGTGATGCATGCATTTTAGTGGGATATGCAACTCAGTCAAAGGGATATAGAGTGTACAACAAGAGAACAAAATTGATAGTCGAGACTATTCATATCAGATTTGATGAATTGCAAGAAATGGCACTTGACCAAAGCAGTTTAAGTCCCGATCCACAACGACACACGACTTCCGTTCACAACCGCACGGAACTCGGAACTCAAGACCACAGCAATGAACCGTCAAGTTCAAAGCTGGTTCCTGAACATGTTCCTAGAGCAGATATGACAGTGGATACGACACTTGAAGAGTTGGAAATGTTATATGGACCAATGTATGATGAATATTTCACGGGGGAGAAACAAGTTGCATCGAAGTCTTCCGCTGACACTCATGATACGAATGATGATACCGATCATCATCAACAAAAGGATACAACTTCATCTACTTCAACACGGGTTGTGGCAGATTTACCTCCTCAGAATATCACATTAACAATCACTCCTACAACATCCACAACTACTGTCATTGCTCCAGAGAACACACATCAAGCAGACGATGCATTATCTGACGAAGACGAACTTATCAACTCATTTGGTACACCGGTACACGAAACTGGAGAGTCTTCTACTCGCCATGTTGATCCGTCAAATATGCATACGTTCTATCAACGACATCCTTCAACACATCATTGGACCCGAGATCATCCTTTGGTTCACGTAATTGGAAACCCTTCACAGCCTGTTCGTACAAGACGACAACTAGAAACCGATGGCGATGTTTGTATGTTCGCACTCGCTGTGAGTACAGCTGAACCGAAAAACATCAAAGAAGCCATGGCTGATCATGCTTGGATTGAATCGATGACGGATGAACTTCAACAATTTGAAAGACTTAAAGTCTGGGAACTTGTTGACAGACCATACGATGTGACTCCATTAAATCTTCGTTGGATCTGGAAAAACAAGATGGATGAAGAAAATACGATCATCAAGAACAAAGCTAGGCTAGTGGCTAAGGGGTATGGCCAGAAAGAGGGAATTGATTTTGATGAATCATTTGCACCAGTTGCTCGTATGGAAGCGGTCAGGATTTTCCTTGCCTATGCTGCACATAAGGGATTCATTGTATATCAAATGGACGTAAAGACGGCGTTTCTTAACGGTCATTTGAAGGAAGAAGTCTATGTCACACAGCCGGAAGGATTCGTCAATCCTTATTATCCTAACAAGGTGTATCGTCTCCACAAAGCACTTTATGGACTCAAGCAAGCTCCAAGGGCGTGGTACGACGAGCTCTCAAAATTTCTGGTATCCAAAGGTTTCTCAAAAGGTTCCATTGATCTAACTTTGTTCACTTATAAATATAGGGATGACATTTTGCTTGTGCAAATTTATGTTGATGACATTATTTTCGGGTCTACAAACCCAAAACTTTCAAAATGGTTTGAAAAAGTAATGCACAGCAAATTTGAAATGTCAATGATGGGCGAACTAAAATTCTTTCTAGGAATTCAAGTTCACCAATCCCCAAGTGGTATCTTTATAAACCAAGCTAAGTATTGTCAAGAGATAATCAAAAAGCATGGTATGACTTCATGTGACCCCGTTGGGACACCATTATCAACCACATCGCTAGATGCTGACTTGGAGGGATTACCCATAGATCAAACGAGATATCGTTCCATGATCGGGTCCCTCATGTACTTGACAGCAAGCAGACCTGATATACATCATGCTACATGTTATTGTGCACGATATCAAGCACGACCCACTAAAAAGCACCTCAAGGAGGTTAAACGGATCTTTCGGTACCTTAAGAATACCATTCATTTGGGACTCTGGTATCCGAGGGAAACCGGTTTCTTTCTAACGGCCTATTCAGATTCTGATCATGCAGGGTGTCTTGATACACGAAAAAGTACTTGTGGTGGTGCACAATTTCTAGGTCAAGATAAGCTTGTGGGATGGTCTTCCAAGAAGCAGGATTGCACGTCACTTTCATCAGCCGAAGCAGAGTATGTGTCTTTATCTGCGTGTTGTGCTCAAGTTCTTTGGATAGAACACAACTCACGGATTATGGCTTCCACTTTGATAAAGTACCTATGTACTGTGACTCAAAGTCGGCCATAGCCATCTCCTGCAATCCAGTACAGCATTCCCGCACGAAACACATCGATGTTAGATACCACTTCATAAAGGAACAAGTTGAAAGAGGTATCGTTGAATTATACTTTGTTGGAACGGATTACCAATTAGCCGACTTGTTTACGAAAGCTATGTCGAAAGATAGGTTTGAGTACCTCGTTAGGCAAATTGGTATGAGATGTTTGACTCCAGCAGACCTGGAGATTCTGGCAAAGGTGCCTGCTTGATTTATCTTTCAAACATCAACTTGTAAATATCTTTGAAAAAGCAAAATACAAAACTATAAAACATATAAAAGCAAAACACAAAATTAAAAATCTTTCAAAATCCAAAAATATTATTCTCGACATGTCTTTCAGTATCGATAATATGGACGTGCCTAGAAATGTCGCTCAATAACGACACGGGTGTGTACATAAAGCTCGAATGAAAGTTGTAAATATTTTTCAAAACATGTCATTTCTTCTTTTAATAAAGGAAATTGTCTATTTTGGACAAATATTTCCAAACAACGGGTAGAGCAATCTATCACGGGTTGAGCTTGTCACAAAACATTCAACGTTTTGAGCTCAACACAATGGCTTGTAATCATTTTCAGATTGCAACCCGGACCGATATTCACGGGGGAGTGTACGATTTAGTACCCTTACCCTCAGCAAAAAGAAGAGAAATCTTCTTACACTTGAGTGGATTCGTCAAGACATTCAAAGTCTATGAACTCAAGTTTATGCTTTAGAAAAACCTTTCGACAAAAAGAATTGATTTTTCAAAAAGCGTTGAACACAATTTTTTCAAGAATTTTTCAATGATATTCAAAATCTTTCAAAAATTGTGTGTTCAACAACTCCCATCCTCAAAAAGCGAAACGTGGATCATATCCTCACAATGACAATTCAATTGGATCAATTTTTGAGGGGGAGCATTTTAACTTCATGCAAAAGATTAACACATCTTTCTCCCAGAGATTTCAAGACTATTTTTTCTAAATATATTTTAATCAAATTTGGTATCTCTAATATCAAAAGATTTTATATATTAGAGATAGGGGGAGAAAATGTGATTAAAATGTGATCTAATATAAGACTCAAGCACTTTAACTCTTACCTACATGTGCAAAACACTTTCGTTTATCGATGCACATGTGAAGGGGGAGCATTTCTAAAACGACAAAACTAGCAAGGTGTTAAATGTTTTTCAAACACTTTGTTAGAATTTAAAGTGGTTTTCATGGTTACGATCAAATACCCACAACATCTTTAATTCACGACGTTATTGGTGTCAAAAGGGTGGTTAGGTTTAAGTCCTATGATCCAACCAGAACCGGAGGGATCTTCCCAGGGACAATCCAATAGATTATTAGAAGTCCTTAGGAAAGATGGAGTAGAATGTGAACGTAGCTGAATGCCGACTAAGTACTGATGCTAGCACTGGAACAATCACAACAAGGTGCTAGTAATGATGTCTTGGTAAGCATTGAAGGGGTTGAAGAATGAAAAAGAAATGTAAGGATAAAGGGTGTAAAGAAAGAAGCCCTCCATACAACTTAGGTAGAAACCGGGTCAACTCATCATGAAGACAAACTCATCATGGACCCAGTGATGTATGCACAGCCCTTTCCTAGCTACTCAGGCTTCTCTCAAAAGAAGTTTGTTTTATTGTCACGGAGATCAACATGATTTCTATTGACTTTCTCACTCCGAGATAGTTGATATTGAATAGGTGGCATCTGCTCCAGCCTCCGACCACTAAAAGTGCACAAATTGAGTCTAGAGCCAAGAGATCAATCAAATCTCGTTAGGACACACGGATGAAGATCAAGAGAGTCCTACGCTATATCCTTGCGATATTGCTAGAACACTCAGAGTGATACTACTTAGTATTCACAATGATGAGTGGAAATCCTTCCAGTGTTAACATCAAACAGCACTGCGGTAGGTCATATGCAAGATTCTTTATGAATTAAACATGTGCAAAACTGAAAAGCAACAGTGGTTTGATTCTGAATTGATTCAAACTCGTTTCAGGTTTCTACGCAATATCTTTATGGTCTTGCCAGAACATTCAGAGTGATATTCATTAATATTCACAGTGACGAATGGAAATCCTTCTAGCGTCAACCTCAAACAGCGCTACGGTAGGTGACTTGTGAGATTCTTATGAATCAAACTTGTGTCAACTAGAAATCAACAATGGTAAGATTCGTTAAGAATCAAACTTGTTCCAGGAATTTGAATTGACGACTTTAATCAAGCGGATATTTATCCAATTGATTCACTCTTTATGTTCGCAGTCTTGCTTTGAGACGGTCGAGTAAAGAGAACGGCTAGTACAGCCGCGAAACCCTGTCAAGGAGATTCTTAATTTAATCTACCTGATCACAGGTACGATATTTAATATCGTATAACGGTCTTCACCGACCGGAGGTAAAACGCTACCGATTTAGGACGAATGTCAAAGCCATTCAGTCCGTGTCTATGTTTTGTCTCGAGAAGGTAGCGTCACGGTGTACACAGCAAAGTCAAAGATTCAAAACCACATACTCATGCCTAAAGACATATTCAACAATTAATAGTGTGAGCATGTGGATGAAGGCACAAGATCGCAAGATGGCAAAGACAAGTCAAGGATGATTTGAAGATCTCAAGCTTAAAGACAAAGTCGAAAGACAACGACAAAGGCTCAAAGATCACAGCATGAAGGAACAAGACTACTATTACACGTTCAAGACTCCTTTATGGCGAGATTAGTAATCTCTACAAATTTCCTAAATGACCAAGGTTTATGACCTCTCATTGGGGGAGATTGTTGACCTCAAAATATTGAGCCAAACAAGAATGCTCGGTCATATGTTTATTATGTATCGTATTTTAGAACGTTGTAATAGGTAGTATATTAGTCGTGTTATTACGGGCTTAACTTTAAGCTAAGGTTCATTAATAAGTAACCAAAGCCCAAAAGGAAAGCCCGGCCCATGATCATATAGCCCATTAAGCTACATGTAAGCAAGGCTATATAAACCTCTCCTTGCATGTAAGGAGAGGTTGGTTGGTCATTTCATTTTCTCTCTAATCTAATATTCCACAAGTTTCACCAACTATTTTCTCTCTACTTTCTCTCACTACTTTCTCTCTCTAGAATTCTTCTCATATCTACCTTTCTTTCTTTATTTCGTGTAGTATAACATCACATATTAGGGACAACATTTGTACAAAATGATTTTCGGTAATAATTTTATACCGATGTTATATTGATGGATTGTATTAAACTCTATGAATTCACTCGGCGTTATCGCTGACCTTTTCTTTTAACATGTTTTGTCTCAGGTACTTGAAGGTAATTCTCGGGAAGACAACAAGAATTCATGGCCCGCACATAAATAATAATTTCCATTCAAATGCTTTGTAAAAACCTGTATGAAATACAATGACTTGAGACCTATGTAACTTTGATATTTATGAATGGAAATGCTTTACTATTAAACGACACGATTTTTAAGCCTTCTATGATGTGAGTAATGTGCTATCCCGTAACACCAACGAGTCTTCCGCTGTATTGAATTGTGTAAATTTGGGGGTGTTACAGTTTGGTACCAGAGCTCTCGTTATAGAGAACGAAAGATTTTTAAAACCAAGGTTTTGAATAAAACATTTCAAAATCTTTTAACTATAAATATTTTTCTAAAAATGTCTAAAAATATTTTGACTATAACGGTGTCGAAGATTTCCTGAGTTACCGACAAGGCCAGACTGAGAAGTGTTATTTTAATATATATATATATAACTTGGATTATATATATACATATAATGTAATTTGATTACATGATTGTTTGACGATTATTTCTATATTTATACGAGGTATTTATACGACGTAGATTGTCACAAGGAACCCTAATTCCCCTAGCAAATTAATCTAAGCTATTTCTTTAGGAATTCTAGCTATTCAAGATCTAAACCAAGTTGTGGATATTTATGATCCCAACAAAATGGTTAATATTCGTAGAAATATAGATATTAGTTGATTGTGATATTAAAGAAGAATTGGCAAGATTAAATCTGATATCGATGTCATGATGATCTTTCCTTATAGAGTGGAGTTTGACAAAAGGTTACCACCTAGAAAGATGTCATCTGATTCGTTGTCACCCAATTCTTAAATTGAAATCGAAAGGGTGAATGTTGCACTTGAGGCTGTCATTGGAACCATTACCCAAAAGCCTCATGCCACTAGTACCTTTCTGAGAAGTCTAATTGAATGTGTGAGTCATTTCATACTAGTGACTCATTTGATAACTATTGTTGTAAGAGCTATAGGATTGGAAATTAAGTGTTGTTCATATCGAGCTTCTATTGCCCTATTAAGGTCTAAGAATAAGGTTGAAAGTATTGGAGAATGAGGTAGGATATCGAATTGAGTATAAGTTGGTTGAAACTTGAATAAAGGCAAAATTTAAACCTTATGGAATATGAGATTAATAAGAGGAAGTCGTTAAGTTCTGTGATTGAATTATAAGGTTTTAAATGATTGTTTGTGTTAAGGGTTGTTCCTAAGCCATTGTCCACTGACGAGGATGCCCAGTGTCCAATAAATAAATTGAAGAAAACCTCTTCTAAAATTGGGACCGATGGATCTTTCGGGACATGTGGAACACCTAATGACTCTTGTAGATTAGTATTCATTGTGGTATCTTTTAAAAATCCCTAACTAAACTGAGACATCAGTTGGTAGGATGAGTTCTTGGAATTGTATGACATAGTGACACGTAATGTGTTACGGTACAATTTTAACTTGTTTGTGATTAATGAAAAGACTACCTTTGATTGCTAAACTCTACATGTATCGATGTTATCTATCTTCTATTGCTTCATCCTGATGTTCGCATTAGTGATGTAACCATTGAACAAGTACTCATCTCGATTTAAGTTACGTTGTAGATTATTATTTTTAAGTGCCATCGAGATCATGAACCTCATGATTAATTGGCTAAGCTCGATTTCTATTATATTGTAGTTAGTTCTTGGTGAACAACTCTTCATCACTCTTTTGCAGATCACTGATTGTTTTTATAAGATAAAACAGTATCCCTTGATAAAGATTGAATTTTCATCACCGAAAGGATTATTTAAAGTGAGATTTATAAGTAATCGTTATCAAAATAACGTTGTTTATGAAACACCTTGGAAAACTTAATTGTTTCCATAACAAAGAAAATCTTTGTAAATTTATTTTTTATTCTTATTTAAGAATTAAGCATGAAAATGTTTTTATTATAAACATGATGATAAAATTTTGACGAACTGAGTATTGCATCGTTAATCTTGAAATTGTATATAGTTGTGCGCCTACATACAATTTGGAATGGACCATGCAAGGCTGATTAATAGTCACCATAAAACTGATTAATAAACACTACATTTTCTTTAAAGATTGTGAAAGATTAAATTTTATGAGATCTGCAAGAAGTGAAAAATAGGGACATAGTGTTAGGGACACCTACATATGTGCCTGTAGCATCTATTCTTCTGAGTCGAATTTACTCATCTGTGGAAATTTTCTTATTTGACAATTGACAGTTCTTTCTTGTCCAATTCTCCCGTAGTGAGATTCTTAGGAAAAGTATTTGATTACCGAATGTTGATACCCGACTGGATGTATCGACGTTCCTATCATTTCTTTTGATTTGCTTTCATTTGAATGACCTGGGTAACGATCCGAGGAGCTTTCGAATGCGTACTCAAATTATGAAAACATGGGCTATATTCATATTCGTTAAATGTTTTCGTCTTTATCTGAATTGAAATTCTCTCGCGTAAATTATGTGTTGACATTACTCTTTTGATGATAGTTGTGTATCCATATATCCTTGAATTTGTGAAGGATTATGAATTATTATTAGTCTTTTGAGAAGTTCACATCTTATCAACGGTGATGAAACTGGAAAGTTGATAGTGCCAGTAGAATGGATAGATTGATTATGACATAACGACATTGTCTTAATTGATGGGAACTCGAGTAGAAATCCCCTAAAAGATAAGATGTTGATTATCATAAGTTATCTAAATAATTCTTGGTGGATGACCATATCCTGCATTTAGACTTGAAATTATACCGTGAATGGTTGTGAATTAGTCATAGATATTATAATTTAGAAAGAACTTAAAGTAAATTTATTAAAAGATGCTTATGTTATCTAAAACTTTAAGAGGTATTTGCTGGTAAATTACCTAGACTTTAGCCATTAAGGCAAGTTGAAATTGGTATTGATTATATTCCCGGTGCTGCACCTGTGGCTTGTGCACTGTACGTCAGCACCATCTGAATTAAAAGAATTACCATACGACTGAGAGAGTTGTCGGAGTAAGCTTTTATTCTACCAAGCTCGTCATCATGAAGAGCTATGGTGTTATCATTTCTTATGTTTATTAATTACCGTGAACTAAATAAATTGATGATGAAAATCTATATCCACTACCCAAGATGATAGATTTGTTCGATCATTTACAAGGTTCTAGCGTATATTTAAGATTTTATCCTCGACATGGTTATCATCAACTTCGCATCTATGAAAAAGATTATCTATTCCAATCTCTACCTCCAGAACTTGTAATGAACATTATAAGTTTCACGTGATGTCGTTTGGACTGACTAATACACAGGTAGCATCCATAAATTTGGTGAATCACGTGTGTAGGCTGTAATTTGATAAATTCATGCGTGTGATCATTAAGGACCATCTGTTTGTTTATAAGAATAAGAATGATTTAATAATTATTTATAGATTGCCCTGAGTTGACCGAACAATGAAAACCTATACCTTGAATATTTAACATGTGATTTAAGACTTGATCCTTTACATAAAATGACAGTTTGATTAATGATGGTAAGATATATATATATATATATATATATATATATATATATATATATATATATATATATATATATATATATATATATATATATATATATATATATATATATATATATATATATATATATATATATATATATATATATATATATATATATATATTGACTCTTAAAAATTAGAGCCATTAAGACTTAGGGTTATACCAAAAAGGAAGTGCAAATATGTTTTGACAAATAATTTATCAAAGGATTTTTAAGAAATTATTACCTTATACATAAATCATTTAACTAAACTCCTGTTTAGGGGTAAATATTTGTGTATACCTCAAGACAACATAAGAGGGATTAAGGAAACCGTTAAACCATGACTTAAAATTTGAAATGACAATTTTTTCTTTTCAAACTAAGAAAATTTTGACCAAAGTATAACCAAAGATTTTTCAAACATTTACGAATCTTATTAGTTATTTTCGATAAATCAGCAAAAATCGTGTTAATTAAATTCAAATTTGTTTTGAACATTTTATTATAATTGGTCGAACTAAGAAATTTAAACTTTTAACGTTTACGTTTCATAAAAACTTAATATTTATTGTTAATTTACGTGTAATAACTATCGACGCTTTAAAACGTCTGATCCAGCAAAACTGATAAAAATAATAGTTGAGACGAAACTAAAACTTAGAAAATATGAGGAAATAATTTCTGAGTAATATTGACCATGATATTTATTTCATCAAGGAAGATAAATGTAGATACTGACACATAATATAGAAAGGATAAAGAATCAATTAGGACATGTTCCTTAATAATGAAGGTGCAAAATAAATTGCCGAACAATATAAAAATAAACAATGCTTGTAAGAAGGATAATATAAATAATAAAGGGGTTCGTGGCTAATGTGAACCATTAGAATTAAGAAGCCGATGACATTAAATGTATAAAAGGCCACCTATGGTTGTCTAAATATGGAGATTTTGAGATTTAGTTATGTTGGAATCCCGTAAGTATAAGTATTCTATTCCTGTCACTTCTGATTTAATGTATCTTTATCTGAAGAAGTTGTACTGATGGCAAATTATGAAGGCAGACATCGCCTCCTACATTAGTAAACGTCTAACTATTGCAAAGGTCATCATCTGAATTTGATTTGATTTGGGTCATCGTCGACAGACTGACCAAATCTGCTAATATCATTCCTGTTAATGATAGATTCTCGATGAAGAAATTGACTCTTTGTATTTAAAGGAGTTGTGTAAACATAGTGTGCCTGTATCGATCATCTATATCAAGATCCTCGCTTCGCATCGAATTTTTAGAGATTTGCTCAGAAGTCATTGGGAACGAACCTTGATGAGAGTGTTGTTTACCATCCCAATCGAAGGGACGTGGTAAAATAACGATACAAAATACTATAAGTGCTGTTTTATGTTTTAATGATTGACCTTTGGTAATAAACCGTATAATCGTTTTCCTTTGGAGAGATTATCATTGATAATTATCGTATTAAGATCGAGATCGAATCTTGTTAGGATCTAAATATAAGAGCATCTGTAAGCAGGAGTTGGGATGAAGACACCCGACATACACCCATTGTGAGTTGGACATGTCTTTTAGGTTTAAGGTTTCCTATGATGGCGAACATAACCTTAAAAAATACTCGACCCGCGAGACCTGAAATGATTGTCGAAATTAGGATTTGATTATTGACTGCCGGTAGTGGGCAGGAGGTTATGTGAATATGAAATGTAGATCTTGAAGTGCCGGATGGGTAGCGAAGTTATGCCAAAAATTTTAACTACGGAAAAATGAATTGATGATCTGAAAGATCATGGGATATAAGTCCCCGTTGTATGGGACCATTGAGATGATGTAAAAGTTGGTTTGAAAGGCATATAAGCTGGATCTACCCTAGGACTTCAAGAGCTGCGTGAATTATGTTTCGTATATCGAACTTGATGAAATGTCTATCAAGTGAGAATCTGGTTATTTCTTAGTAAAGTTTAGATCAGCGAAAAGTTGCATTCATCAAAAACCCGTGAACATCATGGATAGAGAAAGTAAGTCAACATTAAGCCTGATCTTATTCCCATAGTTATGTTTGATGAAACTCGCGTATTGTAATGAATTACACTTGTGAGAAAAGATCGAATGTGGAGGAAATACCCACATGGCTTTAACTCTATAAGAAGTGAGTAGTAAGATAAGATGATCTTTGAGGACAAAGATCCTGTTTAGGGGTAAATGCTGTGACATCCGTCAATTTATGGTTTATATTTTATTCTCAAATATTATTTAAAAACATTATTTTAATGTTATATTATGAAATCACTTATTTATGGGAAGAAATTTGGATTTACGTCTTGAAGTAGCATCGACTACGTCTAAACCGGATGATTCAACGTTACGTGCTTACGTTTACATACATCGTTTTGGTGATAGTCCGACATTTCAGAAAATAAATTTATCCATAAATATTATTTTGAGATTTTAAATTTTTGTTGGTTCATAAACTCACAAATTTACGAGAAGAGATTAGGACTTACGATTATAATTTAACTTCCTTTACGGCTAAACCGGAAACCTTAGGATTACGTATTTACGTTTTCGAACTCCGTTTTTGATGAGACAATTTTTATTAGATTCGTTTTGTGCCGTTGATTCATAATTTATAAAAACGTTTTTCGTAAAACGACCTGAGGGCACGCAAATCGAGGAAACTAGAATCGAGGAATACCCGTAAATTAGCGGGATGGGACAAAACAAGTTTATCCCACCCCACTATCATGGGACGGCCAAGAGGACTACACCTCACCCCATTATGTGTCAAGCTTAGATAATAAGCTAAGACACATGTATAACACCTTGAAACCACTTTTGCTTTAACCATTTTCTCACAAACACAACATGCAAACCACTCACTAAATCCTCTCATCTCTCTCTCTATTTCCGTCCCACTCTCACCCTAAACATCCTATTTTGATCAATTTTTACCATAATATCATGTGTTATTCATACATATGATGAAGGACTCTTGAAGCTCTATTGATTGGTGGTCATTTTAACATCCAAGGAGAAGTTTTGTTGGTGTCTTGGGGCTGATTTTCCACAAGATGTTCATGAAGATAGGTCATCTTGAAGTTGATATTGGTATATCACAAGTTTTGCCATCAAAATCCAAGCCTTGTTCATCAACCTCATCTTTTCATCACTATGGTGGTATAAGGATCATTCTTTCTATCCTTCTTGTTATTTTGATTATGTAATCTTGTATTTTCTTTTACTTATGTATATGTATATGATGATGAATGATGATTAAAAATATTATGTGGGGATTTGGTGTTGATATATTTGATAAACATGGGTAAAAAGATGGAAAAACCACATGTAAAAATGGTTAAATCATGGGTAAATTAGGAGGTTGTATAAAACAGTAAATACTCTTATGATAAACTGATAAAATGGCTTGGATAAATTAATATACAGTAAGCTATGAGTCTTGTACACATGTGAGAGTTGGCCATGCAATGGAATCATAAAAATGAGTGAGATATGATCAAAACAAGTTTAGAGTGCAAATCTGCCTATACTGTTTTGGACGAATTTTATAAAATACTTAGAGCTTGATTCATCAGTAGCTATAGAAATAAAATGAAGCACATATCATGTAGTTTCTGTGATAAAAATTTGGGGTTCTATCTCCATGTGGAACTCTAGATATGACCATTTTAGTAAACTAGATTTTTAGGACTGATTTTGTATAAATAATATATAATATAAGCACTCAAAAATTTATATAAAATATATATAAATACAAACTCCACTAGTTGATAATGATTATAATAAAAGATTTATATAAATGTTGATATTAAAATGGATTATGTTATATAAAGTGTAAATATAAATGTTTTTCCAAGTTATAAAAACTATAAACATGATTTTTACGTCTTTTCGGCTAATACCGTAAAATTAACGTTTTTCGCCAATTAAAACTTAGACGATCGGACCCGTCTAATGTAAACTTTTTAAAAGTCATATACTGATATATAAGTACTAATACAAGTAAAAACCGATAAAATCCGAACTATATAACATACGGACATTAACGGGCCAAAGTGGCCTTATTGGACTATAAACCCGACTAGTTGATAAAACTCTTATAAACTTACTTATTGGGCTTAACCCACTTGGGCCCAACATGTAAAGTATAATACTGATATTAAAGGTATAATTGGGCTAATGAAAAGTATTGGTCTTGTAATGGGCCTATTGGGCCTAAAACATGTAAATAAGTAAAACTAGTAAACTAGTATAAAAATGTTACCAACACATAAACACTATAATGAATGAGTAAAGATGTATAAACCCACTTGATCATCATCATATATATAAAATCATCATATGTATACATAATTGTTATTTTGATAAAGTCATTGGACAAAAGTCTAAGACGAGTATTATTTGTCTAGGTTTCAGTGATTGAAGCACGTACCGTACATCCAAATCACCGATAACCACCTTCCCACATCAACGTGAGTTCATAGCCTCGCACTCTTTTAAATGTTTTATGAAATGTTTTATAAACCCGCGAGGGAGATAACATGTTAGTTTTGATAAAATAGGACACCATTTGTCCCGATTGTTTGTTTATTGATTTGGACCCGAATGATTGTATGACCCGATGAATGATTATATGACCCGATAATGAGATAAAATGGATTATTAAAGTTAGGTTATGTCACTAAAAGTCCCATTAGCATGACATATGAACTACCGGGATTTGGTAGACGCTTAGCATATAATAGTACTATTTGGGGACGATCACCCCAGTTCGCGCCTTGACGGTTGATCTCCGTCGTGCCACATTGATTGGTAAGCGAATTTATGTATGAGAAGATTTACACAAGCGTGATTATTTTGACGACACGCTAATTTAGATGGGAAAATTGAGATTCGGGCTAGCTACCCGTTGTTTGTTGTAGTAAGGTAACAATGTCATGCGGCTTATAATAATCCAGATAACGAAATACTGCTATACGTACTAAATTACGATATATTGCTTGACTAGCAATACGGGGTCTTACTATTGATATTATGTTCGTGTTTCGGTTTTACATAACCATATTCATATAACGGTTTTTATTTAACTTTATACAACGTTATCAAACGTATTGTATGATGTTTTTACGACTTGGTTCGTGTAATGATCTTAAAGGCAAAAGCCTATATTATGATTTTTGATAAAGATTTATATAAAATGACTTTGGCTATTTTATGGCCTATACAAAAATTTGTACAAAATGATTTTTGGTAATAATTTTATACCGATGTTATATTGATGGATTGTATTAAACTCTATGAATTCACTCGGCGTTATCGCTGACCTTTTCTTTTAACATGTTTTGTCTCAGGTACTTGAAGGTAATTCTCGGGAAGAAAACAAGAATTCATGGCCCGCACTTAAATAATAATTTCCATTCAAATGATTTGTAAAAACCTGGATGAAATACAATGACTTGGGACCTATGTAACTTTGATATTTATGAATGGAAATTCTTTACTATTAAACGACACGATTTTTAAGCGTTGTCTATGATGTGAGTAATGTGGTATCCCGTAACACCAACGAGTCTTCCGCTGTATTGAATTGTGTAAATTTGGGGGTGTTACATTTCCTGCGTTTTCTAATGTGAGTTTTAGCACTAACAGGTTTTATTGTTCTAACTTTCTTAGGTTTTGGATTATTCGCTGGCACTATAGTGGGAGTAGACCTATTTAAAGGGCACTTGGTTCCTACAGTAGTGTCGGTGTTCCTAGTTAAAGGACACGCTTGTGTTTTGGTAGCCTTGGTACTCTTAGTTAAAGGGCACGCTTTGTTCGCTTTAGTGGGAGTGATCCTAGTTAAAGGGCACATATTTCCTACTATAGTGAAAGTTCTACCAGTGGGGCGCCACATCCAACCAACTTGGGTTAACACTTTCCCAGTCGGTTTCCATTCTAATCTATTTTTCCGGGCATTCATCTCATTCACATGGTCAATAAGGCAAGAATCATGACGACTAGAAAACATACATTCATTGCAATTAAAACATTTCAAATTAGAATTCACAGTAGGCTTAGAACGCTGCACAACCGCAGAGCCTTTAGGTTTAGCTACATGATTCTTTTTATTCAAAACAGAAATAACATTCCTAGGATGGGCTTTGTTAGGTCAATTCAGTACCTAATGACCTCCCTGAAGGATTTGAATAACAATCAGCCTAAGTGAATTATTAACCTTGAACATAACAAGGTCACTGAGTGAACAGTCACTCACTGAGTTGCCTTCGAGTTCCTAGACTGAGTCTAAGAGGGAGACTCAAGCATTCAGAGAGGCGAAGCTCAACGAATGTCTTCTATGACAAAGAAGAAGGTGATGGGTTCAGTGAGTTGTGGCAATAGACTCACTAAACCCCATACAATCTCCCTGAAGAAAACAAGCATTCTCCAAGACTGAAGAAAAGGCGGGATAAGTTGAATTGTGACAAGATGAAGTACATCACACAGTTAGCGTGACTTACCCTTTCGGGATAGATGGGGTACTGACATGTGTAAAGGACTTACGTCTTACTACTTAGAATAGGTTAAGACAAGATACTACACTGTACCAATAAGACAAGAATTGCACATGGGCAATTATTGTCTTCTACCCACTTTTCTTCTATAAATAGGATGCTTGTAAAGGTGAGAAAATTAAGTTTGTGCAGTAAATGCTTTAGACATTCACAAACAAGTTTTCTCTCCTCCAAACACGATCATACACTTTAGTTATAAACTCCTGTTGATAGAATCGTCAAGCTTAGCAATCGTTAGGATTGGACTAGCTTGTTAGTGAGGAGATCACAAAACCACACATTGTCTATTCAATCCCTATTGTAGCTTCGTATACAATAGGGTATAATTCTTTAATAAAGCTAAGAGTTAAACGTTGAAAACATTGTGTTATTTACTTACTTGTATTAAATTTATTACATTACTTAACCATGGGTTAGTACTATACTTAGTTTACTTAAGTATAGTACTAATTACAAGGGACCAACAAGTGGTATCAGAGCGGTAGGATTATAAAACTTTTAACCACCGTCTCAAAGTTTTTAAAACCTTAATCCATTATGGCTGAAAGTAATGTACCTCAACTTGTTAACAAGAAACGAGCGAGTTACTCTGTTAACGCTCCTAAGTTAGAAGTTGAAAGATTTAACAAATGGAAGAAAAGAATGCTATGTTATTTGATGGGAATGGAACCTTATTACATAGCTTGTATTAAGGATGGTCCAGTCAAACCAAAAACAGCAACTGGTGATGACAAACCTGAAAACCAATGGTCTGACGATGAAAGGAGAGTGGTCAATCAAGACCAACGTCTCAAAAGCATCATAATATCTTGTCTTCCTGACGATATTATGGAGGCTGTCATCGAGTGTGAGACGGCCAAAGAAACTTGGACAGATCTTGTTCATAGTTTTGAAGGACCATCTGACACAAAGGAAAATAGGATTATGGACCTGAAGTTAGAATATAACACTTTCAGGGCCAAAACATCTGAAACACTTCCTCAGACTTACACCAGGTATAAAACCTTGCTCAATGAGCTAACGAATGACGGGGTGAAACTGTCTAAGCATGAAATCAATGTTCGTTTTGTGAACAGTCTCCCTGAAAAATGGCTTGGTTTTTCTCAAGGACTGAGAAATGCTAATCACATAAAGACTCAGGATCTTGCAGATATTTATGGGAGATTCATCTATGAAGATAATCTGATAAATAGAAGATATCCTGAGTCCAAGAAGGCCTTAATAACAGACACCTCAGCCAAACCCACTCAAATTGATAATGGCCCCATTTCAACTGCTTTTTACTCAAATGCAATTGTTCAAAATTTTCAGGAAACCTCAGATGATGAGGTGGATGAAAGATCTAGTACTGAATACATAAGAGATTTGAACAGGGAATATCATGAAAGGGCCATGTTGGCAAATACCAAACGTTATATCAAAAGAACGAGATTTGCTGGTAACCAATCCACTGAGGGAGTGGATTGCTATCGGTGTGGTAAAACTGGGCATTTTGCTAAATATTGTCTTTCAAAAACACCTTTGGCCTCTTATAAAAATCAAAGTTTTTCAACAGGGAATGACAATTTTCAACCCAAGTTTACACCAAAACTAATTCAGGCTTCTCCAATTAATCAAAGCTTTCAGAATAGTAAGAAAACTGAGAAAGACTATAGGTCTGAGTATAAAAAGGTAAAAGCTAAACCTGCACTCTTGGAAGCTGAACCTACTATTGCTCAGACTCAAAAGCCTGCTCAAAACAAAGCCAAAGGTCTTGTAGCTGAAACTTTTGATTGGGATGATGAAGATTTGTCCTCAGAAGAGGAGGAAGTCAGGTTTCAAGTGTTAATGGCTCTAGCTGATGATGAATTATCAGTTGGAAAGAATCATGCACGAAATGGAGAATGGGTTGACATCACCATGAGAAAGGTAAACATGCTTCTCTCTATGGATGAAGAATTTGACTGGTAAAATTTCCTTAAGTATATTAACATTGACCTATCATTTGTTGAAGAGCAGAGATTGAATTTTTTTTCAAAATATAATAAACTTGTTTTTAAATTGAACAAATGTAGAGATGATTTATTAGTTCTAAAACAAGCTAAACTTGAGGCAGTAAGCTGTCAACTTCAGAACACTGAACTCACTAAAATCAATCATGCTCTTCAAGAACAACTTAAGGAAGAAAAACGAATCAATGAGAAATGGACAAATAGCTCTACCTTAGCTTCTTAGTGTATAAAAATACTTGCCCAAAAGAAGAAAATTCTTGGGGCACGTCAACTCACTGAAAAGGCACCAACTAAGGAAATGAGTGAAAATGCATTTCTCCCTGCTTCAGTTGGGTTTGATCATGAAATGATTCCTAAGTCAAAAGACTAGGTTGTGAGATCAAATCCATAGAGTGTTTTGCCTAATTTTGACACTAGAAAAATATTAATTCCTGAATCTCAGGCTATTAATGAAAAACTTGGTCTGAATGAAGAGACTGAAAAAATCAGTAACACTGAAACATCTAGTGTTGTTGAAAACATTCAGACTCCTCTACCTCCTTTGAAAAACCTTCAAGGAGCAAGTCCATGTTCTGAACTAATTCCATTGTCTTATCAAGAACACTCACCTATAGGAAGAGTTGGGTTAGGTTGTATTGAACAAACAAAGCCTGACTCAAAAATGATACCAGATCACACTGAGTCAGGAACTGTCACTGAAAAGACAACCAAACCTATATCTCCCTCAGGGACATCAAAACACTCAGTCAACTCTACTCATATTATAAATCAAGAGGAGTTAGGTAGATTGTTCCAACTTTTCATGGAAGAGAAGCTGAACTCAGCCTCTAAAACTCAGGGTGAAACATCTGTGTCGTCACAGCCTGAATCATCAACAAGTAACAAAACTGAACCTGAGTCTTCTAAGAAAATTAAAACAAAGAAACCTACCTGTGAGCTATGTCACTATACAAATCACACCACTGACGACTGCTATAGAGTTCTCTATTGCATGAAATGTAAAAGTGAAGATCATAGGACAGCAGATCATGAGATGCACATTGCTTCTATTAAAAATGCTAAAAGATACAATGCTCAGCCTTACAACTATGGGCCCACCTCAGAACAAACCAGAAAATCCAAGGCTAAGCCTTACCCACCTTGTACACATTGTGGGATTCTCGATCACAGACCTGATGATTGTGTATACTATCCTGAGTGTGAGATTTGTGGAAGCAATGATCACCCTACCTCAGGACACAATAGAATCATCATGGTCAAAAGAGGAATGATAGCTGAGTCATCTCAAAGTACTGAATCCTCAGTCAGACTAAGCTGCAAAACATGTGGAAGTAATGTTCATTCTACCTCAGACCATGCTGAGTTTGAGTACTTCAAACGAGGTGAAAGACGTCATGCTCTTCGAGCCAAAGGGCCTACTAAAAAGTAGGCTCACAAGAGAAACTAATCCATCTCGTTATTTGTGTAGAAACACTTCAAGGAGCCTGTCTGGTACTTAGACAGTGGGTGTTCAAGAAGTATGACAGGGGTCAAAAGTTATCAGCACAAATACGTGGAGCAACCAGGTCCTAAGGTAGTATTCGGTGATAATTCATCTTGTGTTACTGAGGGATATGGTTCAATTAAATGTGGTGGAATAGTTTTCTCAAAAGTGGCGGTTGTAAACGGTCTGAAGTACAATCTCATCAGTATCAGCCAACTATGTGATGCTAAGTACATCGTTCAGTTTGATGATAAGCAAGGTACAATCTTTAATGCTAACAAAGAAATTGTGTTGACTGCTCCAAGAAGAAATGATGTATATGTCCTAGACATGTCATCTGTAACAAACTCAGAAGCATATTTCTTTGCTAAAGCCTCAGACTCTGTCAATTGGCTTTGGCATAAGAGACTGTCACATCTAAATTTCAAAGATATGAACAAACTTGCAAAACAAAACAAAGTTCTTGGCTTACCTTCTCTTGTGTATGCAAAAGACAAACCTTGTTCAGCCTGTGAAAAAGGTAAACACAGGAGAGCTTCTTTTTAGCCAAAACAAAACTTTTCTATCAGGAAGTATCTTCATCTTCTTCATATGGACTTGTTTGGACCAGTCAGTCCAATGTCTATAAATCATGAGAAATACACTCTTGTGATTGTTGATGAATACTCTAGATACACTTGGGTATACTTCCTGAAAAAGAAGAGTCACGCTCCTGAATTCATAATGTCTTTATCAGGCAAGTAGAAAATCAAAATGATACTAAAGTTAAACAAATACGAACTGATAATGGAACAGAATTCAGGAACCAAGAGCTTGAGAGTTTTTGTGATGAAAAAGGAATTTATCAGAACTTTTTTTCTCCTTACACACCTGAACAAAATGGTGTGGCTGAAAGGAAGAATAGAACTCTCATTGAAGCTACTCGAACCATGCTTAATGGATCCAATCTTTCAAAACACTTCTGGACTGAGGCTGTAAAAATAGCTTGCTATACTCAGAACAGATGTATCATTGTCAAAAGACATGATAAGACTCCTTATGAAATATTCAAGGAAAGGATTCCAGATATCAGCTACTTTCATGTGTTTGGTTGTCCTGTGTTCATTCACAATAAAAAGGACCATCTTGGTAAATTTGATGCCAAAGCTGATGATGGATACTTTCTTGGATACTCTTTTGTCTCCAAAGCCTTCAGGGTCTTTAACACAAGGAGACAACAGATTAAGGAGTCATTTCATGTCACCTTTGATGAAAGTATGGATGCCATTAACTTCACAAACCAATCAATGGAAGAAATTGGGATCAATGACTCATCAAGATATCCTCCTGATGAGTATGAACATTGTCCCTCAAAACAGTATCAAATTGATGCTGATATTTCCTTCCATATATCACCTCATAATAGGTCAATTGATAATTTAATCGCATCCCAACATGTCCCTAAAGTTATCACTTCTCAAGCTAATGAATCAAACGATTCACCCATCTATGAGAACACTGAAGGGACAAGTGATGAAAATATTGAATCCCCTATTACTGAAAATCCTTCAGAAGGAGGTGATGTCCCAGTACAATGTACTGAATCTCTGGTCCCTGATAATCACCAACCATCAACAAGCTCTATTCCAAGTCCTCAGGACAGATGGTCAAGACAACAACACATAGAGCTTGTAAACATAATTGGTGATGTATCTGAGGGGATGCTCACACGCAGTCAGGCTGCTAAACTCTCTGCTGCCTCAGCCCATGAATGTCTGTTTGCAGACTTTCTCTCTGAAATTGAACCAAAGAAGGTTTCAAAGGCCCTGACATATCCAGGGTGGGTTGAGGACATGCAAGAAGAGCTCAACCAATTCCTTAGGAATGAAGTGTGGAAACTAGTTCCTCTCCCCAACGGGAAATCAGCTCTTGGTACAAAATGGGTATTTAAAAACAAGACTGATGAAGATGGAATTGTCATCAAAAACAAAGCTAGGATGGTTGTTCAGGGGTGTGGTCAACTTGAAGGGATCGACTATGAGGAAACCTTCGCCCCTGTAGCAAGAATAGAAGCCATCAGGATTTTCCTTGCCTATGCTACCTACATGAACTTCAAAGTTTTCCAAATGGATGTAAAAAGTGCCTTCCTAAATGGAAAGATCACTGAAGAAGTTTATGTTGCTCAGCCTCTTGGTTTTGAGAGTTCTGAGTTCCCAAACCATGTTTGTAAACTTGACAAAGCCCTTTATGGACTAAAACAAGCACCAAGGGCATGGTATGAAACTCTCTCTACATTCCTGATAATGAACAAATTTGTCAGGGGGAAGATAGACAACACCTTGTTTATCTTCAAAACCAAGGAGGATGTTCTACTCGTTCAGATATATGTTGATGACACAATATTCGGATCTACTAACTATGATCTTTGTAGAAAGTTTGAAAAACTTGTGACAAAGAAATTTGAAATGAGTATGATGGGTGAATTAACATATTTTCTTGGACTACAAATCAAACAGGGGGACAAGGGGATCTCAGTCTATCAAGAAAAATACACCATAGAAATACTTAAGAAATATGATATCTTTGAGTGTGCTTCAGTAAAGACTCCCATGGTTCCCCCCCCCCCCCCCCAACAACTTAGGTCCTGATCTTGCTGGTAAACTAGTCAATCAAACCTTATTCAGGGGAATGATTGGATCATTAATGTACCTAACTACAACAAGGCCTGATATTCAGTTCTCAACAATCTTATGTGCAAGATATCAGGCCGATCCCAAAGAATCACATCTTACTGCTGTTAAACGAATCTTCAGGTACCTGAAGGGTACTCCCTCACTGGGTCTATGGTATCCTCGTTGTTCAGGCTTCGATCTTAAAGGATACTCAGACTCAGACTATGCTGGCTGCAACATGGATAGAAAAAGTACCTCATGTGCATGTCAATTCCTTGGTGGCAAGCTCGTATGTTGGATTGCAAAGAAACAGCAGTCTGTCGCAATGTCCTCTGCTGAGGCTGAATACGTGGCAATTGTTGGTTGTTGTGCAAACATCCTTTGGATGAAAAGTCAACTCAGGGACTATAATGTGGAATACAAAGTAGTCCCTATCTTTTGTGACAACACCAGTGCAATTGCCATTTCAAATAATCTAGTCCTACTTTCAAGGACTAAACACATTGACATAAGATATCACTTTCTCAGGGATCACATCTTAAAAGGAGATATTGAATTACACTTCATCCCCACTGAATATCAGCTAGCTGATATTTTCACCAAACCTTTGGATGAACCAACGTTCACTAGACTGAAAGCTGAACTTGGTATGCTGAATATTGATTAATCAGTATCCCTGATGACATTGGATTCAGTATAATGTATATTCTTTCTCTTCACTCTGAGTAAATGTATCTTATTGTCCTCCCTTTGACACTGAGGTACATTAAATGATGTAACTAAATGCTCTAAGGATTTAGTTACTTAATGTCCTAGGTTGGTGAGTCACAATATTAAATAAGGAACATATATTCCTTCAATAAATTGTCATAAACCAGTCAAAGGGTCACTCATGACAAGTATCCCACTAAGCATTAAATGCTTACCCTTTTTCTAGCAAAATCCGTTGTAAAAACGTCCTTTCAAATGCACGTGACCCCACGTCATCTCTGGAAAAAGCGTTATCTCAATGGAACAGTTGCCAAGAAAATAGGGGGACCACTTGTACGCTTTCATTAAATGCGGATGTGAAAGGAAATTATAGCAAATAAAAATCTTCTTCACATCCGAGCCTGTAAATACCCCACAACCACAACAAACACACACACAAAGAACTTGCAATTTTACTCTGCCAAAATTTTCTCTCAAAGAAAAAGTGTGTGTGTTCAAACTAATTTCCAAAAAAGGTTTCTTGTAAACAAGGTGATCACATTGATTACTCGTTTTTGTTATATAGCACAAGCAATCAAAGTTACCTATTGTTTATAACTCTTGATCCTTTTTATAAGGCAAAAGTTCTCATTAGGTCACTTGGTGAATCTTGTTGTATTATAACAAGAAACAAGTCTTGATTAGATTTCCACAAATTGCCATTATCCTTTTTCAAATCTTTAAAAGCTATCTTTAATGGCAATGTCCAAGGCTATCAAATATGCCCCTCAGCCTGAACATCTCACCAATGAGGGTGTCCATTTTGCAGGAAACAACTATGAGGGAAATTTCAATTACCCTAGTAGTGTATCAGCCTACAAACCAATTTGCAAAATTTTGAAAAACTGTGATTGGGCTGATGCTTTTACAAAAACCCCCTCAGTCTTCTACCATGAATATCTCAGGGAGTTCTGGTATACGGCTGTGGTTGTAACCCCTACCCAAGGGCCTGAATGATCTCAGGGGTCTGAGATCAAGTCACATAAGAACTGTGTCATCATGTTCACTCCAAACAATGGGAAGACACCATTGATTTTAGACTTCAAAACATTTTGTCAAAGCAGTGGACTTGATTATAACAATGGAAAGTATGTTTCACATCCTGACATGGAGTCAGTTAAAAAAGGACTAAAAGAAATCGGGGTCCCTGAGTTACTTGTGACTAAAACCCCATTGATAAAAACTGCTTTCCCCTGGCTTGGAGGATCCTGGTCACTTTTGTGATTCAGGTGATCGGTGGGAACTACTCATCTACTGAGCAAGTTAATTCTACTCAGTAGATGCTAATCTACAGTCTTATTAATGGACTGAAGATTGACATAGGAGAGATTGTTTATAATGATCTCGTAACCAGGCTCCTGAAGGAGTCAAGGCAAAAATATGTTTCTTACCCAAGATTCATATCATGCGCCTTAGAACGGTTACTGGGTTCCCTTTACACTCAGGAAAAATTCAATGTTTTTTCTACTCCAAGCTTGAGTTCCACAAACTTTTCAAAGAACCCATCTGAAGTCAACCCCATTGCATTGACGGCTCACATGACTGAGGTGATCAGTCGTGAATCATTCGTGTCTCTCCTTCCCTTCTTACCAAAGAAGGGGAACAAGAAGACTCAGACTGTGCCAAAGACCAAACCAACAAAGGCACAGGGCCCTGAGGCTTCTGAGGCACGACCCAAAAAGGCCAAGGCTAAAAAGACTACCCTTTTTCAGACCAAGCTTCAAATACCTCAAGGGAAAAAGCTTACGGGAGGCCCTGATACATCACAATCAGGGTCGACGGGCCAACCTACTGGTCCTCTTGATGGAGAAGGAAACAAGTAACCTTCTTCTACGGGACTGCCTTCCACTCAGACCGATGAGGGCATTCGTAAATCACAACCTTTGCCTGAGGTCAAAACTAAGGCCAAAGACTCAGAGAGACGCCCACGGGTAACACACCTCGCTGATAGGCCTATAACTTCTACTAAGTCCAATGAAGGCACACTAGCTCAAAAGTCTTTGCCTGAGGACCCAAAACTTGATTCCCTAGACTCAGAGGGACGCCCACGGGTAAAACACCTCGATGATAGGAATCTCACTTCCACAACTCCTGATGAAGGCACAATAAAACAAATTCTTTGCCTGAGGGAACCACTCTTGATCCCAAAGACTCAGAGGGACGCCCACGGGTAAAACACCCCGTTGATAGGGATCCTACCTCCACAACTGATCAATCACAAACTACCCCTGAGTATCAATTGGCTAAATCCTAAGCCTCAGGATTTGGGGCAGGGAGTGACGACAACAAAGGCAAACCTTCTTCTGAAGGGGAGCTGGATAAACCTAAGGGGTTACTCAACTTTGGAGATTTTATAAGTTTACTTGAGAAGCCGGATGAGTTACTCCAAGGGTTCAGTGACGACGATGAAATGACTGAGGCTGGGGAAGAACCTGAAACTCTGGCCCCTCCTCAATCAGACCAGAAGCCACAGTCCCCTCCCTTGTTCGTAGACATACAGCCCTCCCCTGAGGATCAACACAAGCCCTCCCCTGAGGCATCCGAACAAAAGGAGCCCTCCCTGAGGCACCGAAAAAGCCCTCCCATGAGGCAAAACTTGACACCTCTACATTGGGGACTCAGACTGTGGTTCTGGATGAGGTAACTTTGAAAGCCTTGCAGACTAAGGTAACTCAGGCTCATGAAGATTTGGCTTCAAAGGCTGATGAACTCCTTGATGAGTTCAGGACATATGGTGATAGGTTTGATGTGGCTGAGGAGAAGATGAGAATTTAGGTAGATAATCAAATGGAATTCATCAGCTCTGTTAACAACAGTCATGAGAATCAGGAAAAGAAGCTCATCAACTTCCTTAACCATGCTCTTCCAACGGTCAAGGCGAATGTGTCCTTGAAGACAACTCTAGATGGACTGATCACTAGCACCACTGAGTCCAATTCCAGAGTTTGTCAATTACTTGAGTTCCTGAAGGTGGATAGGCTCACTAAGGTTTTCACTAGGTTAGACTCTCTCAAGTCTGACTTAGATGTGGTTAAAGGGAAATGCGATGCCATCTATGAGGATGTTCATATGGATGCTAAAGCAGAGTTCAGATTGTCAAGAGCTGCACAAGGATACATGGCTAATGCCACCAATCTCTCTGACATCTCCAAATCCCTGAAAGAAGCTGATATTCCTAGGCTCAGGACAAGGATCACCACCATTGAAAACACTCAATCCCTTATTCAAATCGATGTTCAAACTATCAAAGCAGACACTCAGTCCATGAAGGAGATGGTGACTGAGATGTTTCAGGCTTTTAAGGGATCTTCCCTCACCTTAGGATCCTCACAGAGGGCAAAAGTTGGGATTAGTCAGGCTGATCCTTCAACTTTTGAGGGGGAGAATGTTCCACCAATGATGTTAACATGGAATGAGCCTCATTCTCACACCGAGGGGGAGCAGGAAAGACTAGCACAACCCCAACCCTTAAACTCGATTCCTCCCAACCCTGAGCCCTCAGTATCTAAGTCAGATAGGGGCAAAGGTATAGCTGATGAAACCCTAACACCTCCAAAGAAACTTGTAAAGGCTTCAAGGGAAGTAAGGCCTGACCCTGATGCCTTGGTCTTGGTACCATATGAGATAAATGGAATAATGTACCAAATGACTCCTGATCAAATCCAAGTGTATCTAGATAGAATGGAGTCGGCTAAGGCTAATGAAGCAACAAAGGCTGAGATCTTGAAGGTGTCCACTAAGTTTGTAAAAGAAGTGGGTGGTAACCCTGAGGTCTTGCTGAGCAAGAAAGGGGGAGAGGAGTTTATTCAGAAGCAGGAAGAGGAACTCAAGGCCATTCAGGATGAAATGGTCTTGAAGCAAAAACAAAGAACCACACAACTCAATAAATTGTATGACCAATACACCAAAGTCGTCACCCAAAGAAGAAAGCCTGAACCAATCACTAATCTTCAGATCATTCATCATACCACACCAGTCTCAGTATCTGTTTACAGAAACAATGATGAGAGGAACTTTGAAGTCATGAAGAAATTTTCATTTGGTGATTTCGGTCTCAGTGAGTGGGACGAAATGGGAAGGATTTTCAGGACTAAACAAACAAGTGTGTCCCTGAGATACTTAACTCTCTCAGTAAGAGATATGAGAGGTTGAATCAAATGAAGGAACAATTGGGAATCACTGAAGATCTTCCTTCATCTGAACAGGATCCTACCAAAGCCCAGGGAAGAAAGAGAAAAATAGTTGAACTTGAAGCTGAGACTAAGATCTCTGGGTTAGAATGCAATCGTACTCTCCCTGAAAATGTCCCCTTTGTGAAAAACATGGTTATAGAGGAACCTGAGTGGGGTATCTTCTTCATTGATGTATTTGGGGATCAAGCATTTCAAAGAATGAGTGACATAGAGAAATGCACCACTGAGAGTGTTCTCATCTTTCTTGTGATAGCTGGATAAATTCAGACTGATGAGAATAAAAGATTTGGTGAGAAGCTCAAGGAGATAATTGCTAGGAGGCCTGACAAAGAAAAGGTGTTAAAGTAGTCAAGGGTGAAGAGGGAAGCAATGGATTCCTGAATAACTGTAATCTTTTGTTTTTTTGTTTCTTGTATCAGACTATTCAGTCTTATGTAATGATGAATGAAAATGAAGTACTTTGTTATATTAAGTCTTTTCATCAAGTAGAATAGTTTGTAATAAGAAGAAGCATCTTTGTTCACTTATAACAATTCTACTTAGGCAAATTTTATATCCAAATAGGGGGAGATTGTTAGGTCATTCAGTACCTAATGACCTCCCTAAAGGATTTGAATAACAATCAGCCTAAGTGAATTATTAACCTTGAACATAACGAGGTCACTGAGTGAACACTCACTCGGTGAGTTGCCTTCGAGTTCCGAGACTGAGTCTAAGAGGAAGACTCAAGCATTCAGAGAGGCGAAGCTCAACGAATGTCTTCTATGACAAAGAAGAAGGTGATGGGTTCAGTGAGTTGTGGCAATAGACTCACTGAACCCCATACGATCTCCTTGAAGAAAACAAGCATTCTCCAAGACTGAAGAAAAGGCGGGATAAGTTGAATTGTGACAAGATGAAGTACATCACACAATTAGCGTGACTTACCCTTTTGGGATAGATGAGGTACTGACATGTGTAAAGGACTTACGTCTTGCTACTTAGAATAGGTTAAGACAAGATACTACACTGTACCAATAAGACAAGAATTGCGCATGGGCAATTATTGTCTTCTACCCACTTTTCTTCTATAAATGGGATGCTTGTAAAGGAGAGAAAATTAAGTTTGTGCAGTAAATGCTTTAGACATTCACAAACAAGTTTTCTCTCCTCTATACACGATCATACACTTGAGTTATAAACTTCTGTTGATAGAATCGTCAAGCTTAGAAATCGTTAGGATTGGACTAGCTTGTTAGTGAGGAGATCACAAAACCACAAATTGTCTATGCAATCCCTATTGTAGCTTCGTATACAATAGGGTATAATTCTTTAATAAAGCTAAGAGTTAAACGTTGAAAACATTGTGTTATTTACTTACTTGTATTAAGTTTATTGCATTACTTAACCATGGGTTAGTACTATACTTAGTTTACTTAAGTATAGTACTAATTACAAGGGACCAACAGGCTTCTACTTTCTTCTTCACTGGACTACTAGATGGAGGCAAGATCCTATCATTCTTCTTGTTTCTTTTAAGCTTAGATCTTTGAGCCTTAGTAGTGGTGCTTACTCCTGTAGAAGGCAACACGAGCATATTAGAAGCTGGTTTTGATTCCGCCTTATCTTTAGTGACCAAAGTTTGAGATGGTATAGTCCTAGGGCCCTTATTAAATGGTGTGACCGCTATAAGGTTCCTTTTGATTGCACTAGAGGACGATGCTGAGACAGTGGCTGCGTTATCCACAACATTCTTACCTTTTAGAGTACGAAGTGTTTCCTTTAACTCAGCCAAGACCAGATTTTTATCACAAATTTGTTCCCTCAAGTCAGATATTTCCACCGACTTTCGATTCAATTGTTCAATCAATGATTGATTATGTGCAGTGGTATTAGCACATGTGGGCTTTACTGAATCGAAGAGTCGCGTATCTTTCTGTTTTAAGTTATCAACTTTGGACAAAATCTTGGAAACTCGATTATCTAGATCAAGTTTAAAATTCTCAGCGGCCTCAAGTACGTTCACACAGTTAAGCTCCTTAGATTTCTCTATTTTATCGGCAAAGATTTAGCAACTTTGTCACTTGGCTGACGCTGTTTAGATTGTAAATTCAATCGAAAATTCTTTTCAAAGTTTGCATCATCGATATTAACACCTTCAAATGACGTTTCAAAGATTTCTTGAATAAATTGTTGTTTGCATTCAAGCAAAATACAATGTGTTTGAATCTCATCAAAACGTTTTGAAAGCGAAGAATATGAATCTTGAAGCTTTAAAAATTCAGCGTCAGATTCGTGACAAGTACTATCTACCACATTTTCCACAGATTCAACATTATGCACAATAGAATCATTATCAACACTTTTATTCACACAGACGGAAACTATATCATGAGACATCACTTGCTTCAGAAGCTGATCATTTTGGCGTGAAACCCGTTCTATTTCAAGTAAACTATTTTCATAAGCATCATCCATTTCATTGAAAACACGTTTAACTTCTTCTATTTCCAAATGCAAATCTTGATCAAGATTACTAAGACAAGCTTTAACATTCTTTACAAACGGAACAATTTCGTCTCGGAACGCAGCTCTAGTGTGCTCAAAGTTCCATTCACCTTCCGTTATAGCCGTGGCCGTCGTACGTTCCAAAATGACCTTGTCAAAATTGGCTAAGTGTTGGTGTACCGCGTTCAAGTTAACGGATGCCTTACTTACCAGTGGAAGTAACTTCGTTAAATCCGTTTTGACGAGTGTAGGAGACGTACTAGGAGGGTTTTTATTTGACAAACTTGGGGGCACAAGAACTGTTAGTTCAGCTAATTCCTTTTGTAAGCGAATACGTGTCTTTTTAGAAAGTTGATCTTTGTTATGCTTATCATAATCAATCGTATGGAATTTTGAAAACATTTTAGAATGAGTTTCTTCCGTAAGTGACTGTGTCTCCTCAGAACTACGAACATAAGGTGCTTCTTTCGATTTGCCAATTATGGTCATATCATAAAGACCGGGAATATATTCCTGAGCTTGTTTTGCATAACCGGGATTAGGTGGTAAATTTTGAAGACGCTTAAGTTCGAGTTCTTTAAATGATTTAGTTAAAAGATGAACCTTTTCTGTGGAAGCGTATTGTTTTAAAGGCTGTTGTTCCTTGAATTTAATAAGCTTGGTAGCATTAATTTCTGATTCAAACTTTTTAGAATCGAGAGTTTCAAAATCCATTTTAAGTTTCTGAAAATCATTGACAACTGACTCTTTTGCTTTTAATTCATTGGAAAGATTAGCTTTTAATGATTCTATTTCTTTCAAGTGTTCAATCTTTTCAAAACGAAATTGGTCAAATTCAGAACATGTTATTTTCTCTGCTTGAGGGACCATTTCAAAAGTTTTGACCTTTTCTTTATGCAACGCAAGCTCAGCAGTTAGGGTGGAATTCGTATCTACGGATTGTCTGAGAGCCATATGCATTTGATCAATAATATGTTTAGGCACCATGACCAAATCATGTTGAGCATAAGATTCCATACCCGTCGTAGCATTTGGTTGAGGTTCACTCAAATGTGTAGGATTCAGTACCACATCATTTGAGTTACTAGTTCCCGAATGCTGTTCGAGGTTGTCATTTTCATGCCCAACTTGATGTGGGTTATCATCATTACCAAGATTGGTTGTTGTGGGTACCTCACTGACGACATCAGAACCGTAGTGAGAGAGATTAGCAACGAGAGCAGCTTGGGCAGAGTGAATGTCATCACAATCCGAATCATATGCGTCAAGATCATCTGCTTGATAAGCTGCATTAGAAGTGGAAACGACTGCAATGCCTTCAGTATCTGCTGCCCGTGGGTCTGCAAGAAATGCTAACTCCTCTGAATCAAAAATCTTTCCCTTAGACTAAGCATCAACCAAATACATCTTCTCACGAAACCATGCATCATCCCTCCTCCTTTTCGGCTGAGTGCATTCCCTAGCCATATGACGTTGTCCTCGTAAATTGTAGCAAGTCACAACCTTTTTAGGACCAATGGGTCTTCCATTTCCATTAGCTTGAGCATTCACAGTCCTTGTAGGAGGTCCATATGACTTTTGCCTTTCCTGAATAGGTTGCACTGTTACTTGACCATCTTGAACAGTAGCTTGTTGTCGAGGATTTGAAGAGGTGCGGAGCTGATTGTTTGTTGGTGGAAATCCTCTAGTTGTAACAAGTTTTGACAGGTAGGCAGTGAGATGGTTTAGAACATCAGTTGGCGTATCATTTGGAGTAAAGACTGGTGCTTGGATTGGTGGAAGTTCATTAGAGTAGAAAGCTTGTGCTGGTTGTGCTTCTATTGGAAAATATCCTTGCTGAGGAGTATAGCCCATTGGAATAGTGTTGGCTTGTGATGGTGATGTCTGATAAGGTGGTTGCTGTGGAAAAGATTGTTGATGAACACTTTGTTGAAATACTTGTTGTGGCATCATTGGTGGTTGATAAGATGGTTGTTGTGGTTGCTGATAGGTGTGTGGTGGTGGCTGCTGCAAGTATGATGGTTGTTGATAAGTATAAGCCATGTTTTGTTGAGAAGCATACATAGAAAGTGGATCGTGAACTTGAGGTTTAGACAACCGAGCCTCGATCACATGGCATTCGTGTTGTTAAAGAAAAGCTTGAAGTTGATCCACATTGGTGTTATGCAAGTCCTTAGCCAATTTAACATCCGTCACGTACTTTTTCCATTCCGAAGGAAGAGTGTTCAAATACTTGGTGTTCAATTGAAACGCAGGAATTGCCATGCCATATATATTGAGCTCATTCAACAATAGGGTAAATCTCAGATAGTAATCATTGAGAGTCTACCCTGGCACATAGGCAAACTTATCAAAAGTATCATAGAGCTTACACTCTCTTTCTTTTTTAGTTAACGAGGTGCCTTGCATTAGAACACGAATTCTATCCCATAACTCTTTGGCAACTTTATGTTTGCTGATGAGTTTGTAGACATCGAGAGGAAGGGCTTGGAGAATGATGTTTGTAGCATACTTATCACATTTGTCTTGAATCTTCATATCTCTATTCAATTCACCCGTTGTGCGAGGACGAGTAGTCGTACCTTCCGTCACTGTACCATAATCTAATGGTCCATTGAGCACCGATGCCCAAATGAGATGTCCATTCTCTTTGTTCAACATGTAAAGTTCCATTCGGGAAGTCCAATCCTCGTACATAGACTTCTCCAACATAGGTGGACGATTATCCGTACCCGAGAGGATGGACTTATCCGTAAGAGATGTGTACTCCATTTCAATAAGTTAAGATTTACAAAGTTGATCGAACAATGAAAGAAAGTAAATGTGTTTGTTGTTGTGTGTAGAAGCCGAGAAATAATGTTAAAATCCCCTAAATTATGTTCTCGATAAACCAAAAACTCCAAGATGAAATTTCACACGATTAAAAATTTTCAAAAACACGTTTTTGAAAAATCTTGGAATACTTGTTGTTCTATCGCAATGCATAAAAGGAATGCTGTCGCAATGTCTAAAGGAATGCTGTCGCAATGTCTAAAAGGAATGTTGTCGCAATGTTGTATCGCAATAAGTCCAATCGCAATAAATCCTATCGCAATACTTCCAATCGCAATACTCCAGTCGCAATACTCCAATCATAATACTGTCGCAATACCCTGTCGTAATATCCTTGTCGCAATACCCTGTCGCAATATCATGTCGCAATATCACAAAAAATGAACTCCAATCGCAATGTCAATCACAATATTGATCGCAATGTGACAAGATGAAATCCAATCGCAATACCAGTCGCAATATGGATCGCAATCCAAAACCCTAGATATTGCGATGGGAGCTGTCGCAATAGTACAAGCAGTATATGAATTTTCCACTTTTCTCGGACAAAACACACCAAATTCGAGATTTTAAGCCAAAAAATGATCCAAACACCCAAAAATTTTGTGTTTTTAGCCAAAGTAAATATACCAAATCTTTACCACAACTATGTAGAAGATTTCTATCAAGAAAAAACCATAAAAAACACAAAAAAAATTTGGACGTGGGTTTGAATAGATCAAAAAGCTACAAAAATCAAAAACACAAACACATAAACAATACAATCATCCCATGGCTCTTGATACCATTTGTAGGATATGTAAATCTTGCTTATGTTTTAGAGAGAGAAAGAGATAGAGAGATGATGGAGTTCTCACACTTCTAGAGAGAGAAACAAAAGATTACTATGTGTAAATTATGAAAACCACCACCCTCTCCATCAAAGGAGAGGGTTTATATATCGAAGCCTTGTGATGGGCTTGGGCTTACAATGTTGGGCTGGCCTACACATGTTGTAGGCTAGGCTTGGATTTGTTTAATTAATAAATATATCTAGACTACGAGCTACTACTTAATATATTGTCGGAGTGACCGAATCTTCCTAAATACGTAAAAACGTATTTCCAACATTTATCCTTCCCAGAGGTTACTCAGTGTAAAGCACTGGTCTCAGATAGGGTTGTCAGCCCAATAGTACTATCATTTGAATAAGCGGCTATTCCCAACTCACAACAAAGAGCTAGAACATAGTTAACGGTTCATGAAATTAGGGACTTTTGCAACTTAGTTACTTATACAATTCAAGGCAACAACAGGCAACAAAGGCAACATTCGGGTCCAACCATTACTCATGACATGTGTTCATTTTATTTCAAATAGCATGTATCCCCCTCGCGGGTTTTAAAATCATTAAAACAAGTATAAAGCAAGGCTATAGACTCACCTTGAGTAATAGCTACAGTATGACGACTTTCAACGATTGGTGATGCCCGACGAACACGGAATTCACAATCTATCAAAATAAAACACGTACCTTTAATATCATATTCAAGTAATATCTCATACCTAATAAAATAAATAAATAACTCAAAGTCAAAATTAGACTCACACCATTCACATTTAAAGAATTCCTACATATGTACACCTATTACACTTTTACTTTATTTATTTCCTTTATTAAAAATCCATCGATATATATACTAATCGTTCAAGCTGTTTTCCCTACTTAGACACATCAAACGTTTACGATACTAATCAGACACTTCACTTACTATATATAGAAAATACTCTTAAAAGTTGGTTAATAGATTTTACTTTTAAGGTTCCCTGCCCGACACATCTTCGAATTACAAAAACCGGACAGTTTTACGTCAACAACTCATCTTTGAAAATAAACTCAACATCCTAATGTCAACACTTCTACATCAGTCCTAGACTCATTTCAAAATCCTTTCTATAGTCCCTGAGATTCGATCCAAATACCGACAACAACTATATATTGTGTCGATACTCGTCTCCCGGTACACGCATAAACCAACAACCGTATATCATTCAAGCTCATTGAAAATTTCAAAATTATTCATAAAATAATATTAAATAATGATCGGGGTTCAGATTATCACATCCTACCCTCCTAAAAGAGAGCGACGTCCTCGGCGCTCGGCCCCTCTTATACTCACATTCCATACTTCTATAACAAAAGAGAACTCTTTTCCTTAAAGAAATCCTCATGATTCCTTCACGAATTCAGATCCCCTCCTAGAATTCTTGTATCCTCACAATATAATTCTTACTATGCTTCAATCTCTTAAAAACTCTTCACAGTTATCCCTACGAAAAGCAACTTATCTTCAAGTTGAATTCTTTCCTTGTTGTTCTCAAAACAATTTCACCCTTCATAACGACACCTTAAGCATAACCACGTTTCCCAATTTCAAATTCCATCGATTTCCTTTGATTGCCAACATAACTCTTCCGACAACTCCTTGTTACTAATAAACGATCCTTAACCTATACAACCTTATCAGTAGTTTTTTTTTTGTAAGCGTGATTTCCGACTCATTGGCCGACTAATCCATGGGGTTTGATCCCACCGCCACACAGACTCAAACCAGGTAAAGCCCTCCCTTTTCAGGAGGTTGGTAACATCAGTTCTAGTTTATTCATTTAATTCCACCTACATTTCTGTAATACACCAAAAACCTAACTTATGTCCATAACTCATGATCTTTAACCTTCACAAATTGAAGTTCTTTATAGACCTTCAAACAGTACAGCCTCATTACTAGCATGACAACCAGTGTCGTATAAAAATTCCAACAATTCCTAAGTCAATCACACACACACACACGTATACCGTTCAATGTTTGAATCGTCCTTTCACTCTGTCCATCATTCTCTGTATAACACAGTACTCAACCCAACTTTCACCTTACCCAAGCCAAAATGTATCGATTACTTGACTTGTGAGATTCCTTCATCACTAAGTCTCACTCTCCCAACTTAGGTATGTTAGGAGTGCTCAATATACCATGTCTCACTTGACCTTACAACAAAGTCCTTTTCATAAGTTTGACAAAATGTTGAAACCACTTACCTTGACATTTTTCTCAAATCAGACCACTAACTTAAAATTTCAATATCCTTTCTATCAAGTCCACACTTTTTGTCATCGCCAAAACTAAAATCCTAGAGGCTTTTTCCTTTTTCTTCCTGATAAGTGCATCAGCTACCACATTCGCCTTTCCAGGATGGTAGTGAATCTCGTAGTCATAATCACTCACAGTCATAACCACCAACATAAACTTTGATGTAATTCCAAAGTAATTTGTTTTGCCAAATGTGAGCTATGTTTGCTATGTCCTGATACTTTTGTGAATGATCGTAAGGCAATGAAGCAGTACATTAAAGGATTGTCTAAGTAATATCAAGGATGAGACTACTTCTTCAAGACCTAAAACTTTCGATGAAGCTGTTCAGATGGCGCATGCTTTAATGGACATGAAAGTGCAAGATAAGAAAGATAGCATTGTTGAAAACAATAAAGAGAAAGTGGGAATCTGCTCAGTCCAACCAGAATCAAGGTCAGAATCATAGGTATTATCGTAACAACAATAACCAAAGATATAAACGAAATAAACATTTAAACCATGAGGAATAAAGGAATTCATGTTGCCACTATGTCTGGAAGTAACAAGATAAATCCCAAGTGTGTTTGTTGTACTCTATACCATGTAGGTAATTTTCCACATTTGTGACTAGAGTTAGGACAACCTGGTCAGAAAGCTGCTAAGTGTAGGACAAGAGGAGTAGCTATTGGAATTAGTACCTCTAAAGTTGTGATATGTTTTCCGCTGTGGTGAGGAAGGACACAAGCAAGGGAATTGTCCAAGGAAAGGAAATTGACAAGATAGGAATGTTGCCGCTCCATCTTACGTTTTGAGTGATGCTGACAAACTTTAAGGTCTGAACGTTGTAAATGGTATATTCTTATTTGATGTTCTTTATGTTAGTATGTTGTTTGATTTCAGATCAGGTAGAAACTATAGATATGTAAAGATTCAGTCGTTTTATCAATGAAGAATTAGTAAGATTAATAACTACCTATGATATGGAGTTAACCGATGGAAAGGTTGCTAGTATTAGTTCCATACTAAGAGAGTGTTCCTTGAATTTAGGTAAGTAGGTGTTTAGTATCAACTTGATGCTCATAAAGTAGGATTCCTAGATGTTGATTATTGGCATAAACTGGTTAGTTGTCCGTAGTGCTGATGCTTGAGATTGAACCAATCTTCACCATGAATTGATAGCTTCTGGTTTAGATTTTGCTGAGAAACTGAGTGTTGATGTTAGGGGTGTAGGATGATGAGAAAAGTTGTTAGAATTGATCAAAAATATGATTATGTGGGAGATTTTAGAGGGTAAATTAGATCAGTGACTTGTAGTCTATTTTTGGGTATCTTACAGTTTAGAAATGATTAAACTAATTGGATAGGGTTATAGAGAATTCGATTAGCTTCGATTTGATATAAAGTAGAGCTTCTAGCTCTAAACGAGCGAGAAGTTATGATGGTTTGATTATTCGTGTACTGGGAGACGAGTATCGACACAATCCGAAGTTGTTGTCGATATTTGGATCGAATCTCGGGGACTATAGAATGAGTTGTAAAAATAGTCAAGGACTGATGTTAGGTTCTAAACTTAGGGTTGTGAGTCTGTTTTCAAACTCAAGTGTCGGATTTGTAAGCGTGATTGTTTGGAATGGTCAAAATTGTTGTATGAGTCGGTGACGTAAAACTGTCCGGTTCTTGTAGTTCAATGATGTGTCGGGCAGGGAACTTTAAAAGTAAAATCTTTTGATGGGATTTTAAGAGGACTTTCTATAGATAGTAAGTGATATCTCTGAGTAGTATCATAAGTATCTGACGTGTTTAAGTGGGGTAAATGAGCTCGTACATTTGGTATGTACCGGCAGATTTTTATCAAAAGAATAAACTAATAGAGTAAACATATAGAAGGAAGTAATAGTATCACTTGTATTGTTTTTTTCGGTTTTGTCGTGATAATATGATTTTAAGTTTGATGTTATTATTTATGGTTATTTTCGAGTCTATTATTAATGAACGCGCCTTATTTGATAGGTTGCGGTTTTCGTGTTTATCGGGCATCAACAATCATCGAAGGTCGTCTTGCTACTGCTATTACTCAAGGTGAGTCTATAGCCTCGCTTTGTACTTGTTTTGAATGATTTTAAAACCCGCGAGGGGGATACATGCTATTTGAAAATAAAATGAACACAAGTCATGATTGATTGTTTGGACCCGAATGTTGCTTGTTGTTGCCTGATGTTGTCTTGAATTGTATAAGTACCTAAATCGCAAAAGTCCCTAAATTAATGAGCCGTTAACTATGTTCTGACTTGATGTTGTGAGTTGGGAATAGCCGCTTATTCAAATAATAGTACTATTAGGCTGACGACCCTATCTGAGACCAGGGCTTTACGCTGAGTAACCTCTGGGAAGGATAATTTACGAGATTAAGGATGTGGTATAACTTGCAACTGATACCCTAGTATGGGCAATGGAATTCATATAGTCATGCCGGCTTTAGGCGTGGGTGACTAAGTTAAGGGGACGGTGTCATGAGCTTAATACAATTCTATAGCTTTTGCTATATGCCAGAATGCTTGAATAATAGATTGTATGATCTACAATTCTGTTAAATGATTATGATTGATTTTTATCTTGTGTTCAAATGATGATTTGGTAAACCTATAGACTCGCTCAACCGTTGTGTTGATTATTTTAAGCATGTATTTCAGGTGATTGAAGTTGATTGCTAGCGGAGCTTGCTGGAGAAGGATTGCAGGTTGCTTTTGTGGTGATTGGGTCTAAAACTGATTTCTTTCCTTTTTGTCATAAAATTAATAATGTATGGTCATGTATTTTGGTAAAAATATTTGTTGACTGGTTGAGATCTTTGGGGGACCTAAATGTTACTTTGATATTTCTAAATGTTTTACTTGGGATCGAAGGTAGAAATCCTCATGCTTCCTTCTCGAATTTCGATCCACTCCTAGAATTCTTGTATCTTCACAATATAAATCTTACTATGTTTTAACCTCTTAAGAACTCTTCACAGTTCTCTCTATGAAAAGCAACTTATCTTCAAGTTGAATTCTTTCCTTGTTGTTTCCAAAACAAATTTCACCCTTCGTAATGACACCTTAAGCGTAACCACGTTTCCCAATTTCAAACTCCGTCGATTTCCTTCGATTGCCAACATAACTCTTCAGACAACATCAGTTCTATTTCATTCATTCAATTCCACCTACATTTCTGCAATACACCGAAAACCTAACTTACGTCCGTAACTCACGATCTTTAACCTTCACAAATTGAAGTTCTTTATGGACCTTCAAATAGTACAGCCTCATTACTAGCATGACAACCATTGTCGTATAAGAATTCCAACAATTCCTAAGTCAATCACACACGCACCAGTTTATGTGTGTTTTAGGAAAAGAGTTCTCTTTTGTTCTAGAAGTATGGAATGTGACTATAAGAGGGGCCGAACGTCGAGGACGTCGCTCTCTTTTAGGAGGGTAGGATGTGATAACCCAAACCCGAGGTCACTATTTAATATTATTTTACGAATAATTTTGAAATTTTTGATGAGTTTGAATGATATGACGGTTGATGGTTTAATTTAAAACCGACGTTGGAGGTCTTATTTTTACCTTTTTACTAATAGCGAGGATTATTAGTAATCACGATATCGACGGATGCCCGAGATTTTATGTTTTATTATTTGTTGTTTCGATGTTTATATTTTTGACGTTTTTATTTTTAATTGCGTATTAAGTCGTACCGGGATCATATTATTATCATATTTTCAGTGTGTTTTAACTTTTGAAAAGTATTTTTACGAAACCCGAGCCTTGTAAATATTTTCAAAATTGACAATACATTTTCTACCTTTTAAACTATTTTATTGTATTTTGGACCAAAACTATCACAAATTGGAAAAACAAGTCCCTCCACCCACCATATATAAACTCCCTACCTAACATATTCCACTCAAAAACATAGAAAACAAAATTTATCATCTCTTCCTCTCTCTCTCTAATTCTTGCCGCCACCCCCTTCACACAAAAACCATATGATCTTCAAAATTTACTTTGAATCATTAAAAAATAGTTGATATCCCATCTAGAAAAATTGATGGTGATCATTTTGGTGTAATTTTTATACACATGCAACAACTTTTGAAATTTTTATATGATCTAAGGTGGTTTAATCTATTTTCTTGTTAAATAATTGTTGTTAGTGTTGATATATATGAATTTTAAGTATTGCATGTTTGAATTTTTGAGTGGGTAAAATTTTGAGTCATTATTCAAGTGTGTTATGGGTTAGATAGATGGATGAGGATGATAGTAGGATGATATTAGGCATAGGATATTGAGTAAAATGGGTTGAAAAATTGATCTACTATGATTTTTAGAAGGGTATTTTAGATCAGTGGGAAAAAGGTAATTTTTGGGTATGTTACTTTTTGAAAATGGTTAAACCTGTAGCATCGGGTTGTAGAGAATTTCGTTAGCTTCGATTTGATATAAAGTAGAGCTTCTAGCTCCAAACAAGTGAGAAGTTATGATGATTTGATTATCCGTGTACCGGGAGACGAGTATCGGCACGACATGTAGTTGTTGTCGATATTTGGATCGAATCTCAGGGACTATTGAATGAGTTGTAAAAATGGTCAAGGTCTGATGTTAGGTTCTAAACCTAGGGTTGTGAGTCTATTTTCATACTCAAGTGTCGGATTTGTGAACGGGATTGTTTAGAAGAGTCAAAATGGTTGGATGAGTCCGTGACATAAAACTGTCCGGTTTTTGTAGTTCAAAGATGTGTCGGGAAGGGAACTTTAATAGTAAAATCTTTTGATGGGCTTTTAAGAGGACTTTCTATAGATAGTAAGTGATATCTATGAATAGTATCATAAGTATTTGACGTGTTTAAGTGGGGTAAATGAGCTCGTACATTTGGTATGTACCGGCAGATTTTTATCGAAAGAATAGACTAATAGAATAAACATATAGAAGGAAGTAATAGTATCACTTGTAATGTTTTCTTTCGGGTTTGTCGTAATATTATGATTTTGAGTTTGATGTTATTCTGTATGGGTTATATTCGAGTCTATTATTAATGAACGTGCCTTATTTGATAGTTTGCGGTTTTAGTGTTTATCGGGCATCAACTATCGTCGAATGTCGTCTTGCTACTGCTAATACTCAAAGTGAGTCTATAGCCTAGCTTTGTACTTAATTTGAATGATTTTAAAACCCGCGAGGGGGATACGTGCTATTTGAAAATAAAATGAACACAAGTCATGATTGATTGTTTGGACCCGAATGTTGCCTGTTTTTGCCTATTGTTGCCTTGAATTGTATAAGTACCTAAATTGCAAGAGTCCCTAAATTCATGAGCCGTTAACTATGTTCTGACTTGATGTTGTGAGTTGGGAATAACCACTTATTCAAATAATAGTGCTATTGGGTTGACGATCCTATCTGAGACCAGGGCTTTACGCTGAGTAACCTCTGGGAAGGATAATTTACGAGAATGAGAATGTGGTACGCTTGCAATTGATACCCTAGTAGGGGCACTAGAATTCATCTAGTCATGCCGGCTTTAGGCGTAGGTGACTAAGTTAAGGGGTCGGTGTTATGAGCTTAATACAATTCTATAGCTATTGCTATATGACAGAATGCCTGTTCAATAGATTGTGACGACAATTCTATTAAATGATTATGATTGATTTTTCTCTTGTGTTCAAATGATGATTTGATAAACCTATAGACTCGCTCAACCGTTGTGTTGATTATTTTAAGCATGTATTTCAGGTGATTGAAGTTGATTGATGACGGAGCTTGCTGGAGAAGGATTGCGGGTTGCTTTTGTGGTGATTGGTCTAAAACAGATTTCTTTCCCTTTTGTCATAAAATTTATAATGTATGGTCATGTATTTTGGTAAAAATGGTTGCTGATTGGTTGATATCTTTGGGAGACCTAAATGTTACTTTGATATTTCTAAAATTGTTTTACTTGGGATCGAAGGTTTTAGACATTGGTTAAATTATATCCTTTTATATTTCAAATGTATCATTTTGAGATTGTTCAAAGTGACTTGTGTAACGATGTTTGTGTTTAGCACCCAAATGTGTATTTCCGTTGCGCAATGTAATTTGGGGGTGTTAAAGATTGGTATCGACACTGAGAACCTAATAAATTGTTGTTGGTAACGCCAACCGCACCCGTGAATTAAACTTGATAAATCCTTGTTTCTTATTGTCCTTGTCATTGATGCATATAGTCTATCATGTTCGTTAAGGATTGATACGAATTACGTTTTATTCCCTCGTGCTATTGCCTGTATACTAATTGTTGATCGTTATTCGTTTCATAATCGTTTGCTATTTTGTCACTTTCGGAAAACCAGAAACTGTCTCACGTTTACCAATTTATGTAGTAAACACCTCCTTGGGTTTCTAAAAATTATTATTAATTTTAAGAACGTTTATACATTTTATCAAATGTTTAAATTACCAAAATAACTGTTTCAAGTTTAATGTTAGATATATTTCCTCTTTGGGAAATTTACCTAGCGTTTCAAAGGATATTAGGCTGTATCTTTTAAAGTATTAGATTATATCATACTTTATTTTCAGTATAATGAAATTATTAAATTAATTCATAATTTCTAATAATGATTCTAAATAACCTGGAAATCTAAATTTTCTCTAATGGTAACGATAAACCTGAGTCTGTAACAATAATTTAGTACAGTCATCCAAAAGTTTTTAAGCCAATCCAAATAACTATTTTGAACAGTTCTACTTTTGCTTTGAAAATACTGATCAAGAAAAAGATATAGCAACAACTTAGTCACCAAATATAGATAGTTTGATTTTAAATCACTACACCTTGTAAAAATTTCTTTTAATCAAGGAAATACTTAAACTGAGTTTTAAAGTAATACCAAAATCCTAGACAACTGATTGTGACAGCTTATATTTTAAATGATCATATGTAATTCCTTTTTCCCTTCTATTTCTCTTGTAACTAGATTGTTACGTTTTATAATTGATGTGTTTACAATCCTCGTCATCAAAACACTTTATACGATCTCAAAATGAGACATTTAAAAGATAAGATAAAATAATATTGTTTTTAGTCAAAAGTTTTCAATCCTAATAAAGAAATTTTATAAATATCAGAGTATCGCTTCGGTCCCTTCAAAATACCATCCCAAAAATACAAACCTTTTTATCAACTATATAATACTCAAAATGATTTTTATAATTTCCTGCAGATAAAAGATAACATTTAATAATAACAGGGAAAGAAAATAGTTTCAGACTGAACAATTATAAAAGTGACACCGCAACCTTCCTTAGCAAGCTCCTCGATCAACTCATCAGATTACCTGAAATACATGCTTAAATACATCAACAATAATATTGAGCGAGTCAATAGGTTTAACAAAACACATTTGAACACATCATAAAATCAATCATAATCATTTAATAGCATTGTGGCCATACAATTTATTAATCAGGCATCTCATTTTATAGCAATAACTAATGAATTGTATTAAGCTCATGACACCGACCCCTTAACTTAGTCACCCACGCCAAATGCCAGCATGACTTTATGAATTCTATTTCCCCTACTAGGGTATCAGTTGCAAGTATACCACATTCTCATTCTCGTAAATTATCCTTCCCATAGGTTACTCAGCGTAAAGCTCTGGTCTCAGATAGGGTTGTCAGCCCAATAGTACTATCATTTGAATAAGCGGCTATTCCCAACTCACAACAAAGAGCTAGAACATAGTTAACAGTTCATGAAATTAGGGACTTTTGCAACTTAGGTACTTATACAATTCAAGGCAACAAAGGCAACACACGGGTCCAACCATTACTCATGACATGTGTTCATTTTATTTCAAATAGCATGTGTCCCCCTCGTGGGTTTTAAAATCATTAAAAACCAGTATAAAGCGAGGCTATACACTCACCTTGAGTAATAGCTACAGTAAGACGAGTTTTAACGATTGATGATGCCCGGCGAACACGCAATTCACAATCTATCAAAATAAAACATGCACCTTTAATATCATATTCAAGTAATATCTCATACTTAACAAAATAAAATAAATAACTCAAAGTCAAAATTAAACCCACACAATTCACATTTAAATAATTTCTACACATGTACACCGTTTACACTTTTACTTTATTTATTTCCTTTATTAAAAATCTGTCGATATATATATACTAATCATTCAAACTGTTTTCCCTACTTAGACACGTCAAATATTTACGATACTAATAAGAGACTTCACTTACTATATATAGAAAATACTCCCAAAAGTTGGCTAAAAGATTTCACTTTTAAGGTTCCCTGCCTGACACATCTTTGAACTACAAAATCTGGACAGTTTTATGTTATCAACTCATATAGTCTTTTTAACCTCTATAGACGACTCCATTTGCAAAACCGACACTCATGTTTGAAAATAGACTCAACATCCTAATGTTTACACTTATTCGTCAGTCCTTGACTCAATTCAAAATCCTTTCTATAGTCCCCGAGATTCGATCTAAATATCGACAACAACTATATATTGTGCCGATACTCGTCTCCCGGTACACAAATAATCAATCTATCATAACTTTTCACTCGTTTAGAGCTAGAAGCTCTAATTTATACCAAATCGAAGCTTATGAAATTCTATACAACAATATCTAATTAACTTATATCATACACAAACTTAAGTTTTCTGAAAATTAGCTTTTTGCTGCTGATTAAAAATACATACTTAAAATCATTCAAAATCATATTTTCACCCATTTTAACCTCATTTTTACCATTATAATCATACTAATATTACTACTTTCTATTCTAACATCCTATATCACCCTAGATGATCAAATCATGTAAAACCCAACTCAGAATTTTCAACATGCAACAAGTAAAAATTATATATATCATTATAAACACCTATTTACAACACATAAACAAGATCAAAACACATGATTTTCATCAAAAATTATCGACAAAGGCACACCTGGCTCTGATACCAATCTGTGAGACCCCCAGAATCTGACATGGAACAACTAGGCAACGAGGGGGTAACACGTCATGCTACAAGAAACAATGAATTACAGTTGACACAAAGCTGACGTAATAAAAACATGTACATTACATCATAAAATATCAGAGTTTTAAACATAGGTCCCAGAGTTTTATAAGCGGAAAAATATATTATTTTATCATGATTTATAACATAAAGTTGCCCAAAAGATATAATAAACTTCTGACAGTTTATACTAAAACCAATCTTTTAAAAGCATCACAGAAACCTCCAAGCTATGATAATATCCTGCGGGCTCCCATCCAAGCAAAGCTAAATAATAATACCTGAGATTAAACATGTAAAATCGTCAACATAAATTTGAGTGATATTCATAGGTTTAGCAGTAAAGATGTGGAACACAAGCATTCATTTGTAAACAAGAAATAGGGGAAAATGGTTATGTACGATAACCATTGTCCGAAACGTTATGATTATTATTGTAGTTCAGTTCATGAACCGAAGCTTAACTCAATGTAAGTTCCTCTAGGGAGTACTCAGCCTAAATACTCAAGTATAAACAAATATTAGTGCGTCAAGGTAATCGGGACGGGGATAGTCAATCCCGATGGATCCACCCACAATATTCGCGCTTCGCGCAATGCACACAGGACAATTAACGGTTCATGATCAGGAGATGAAACTCAAGGCTAGACTAAAATGCAATAATAATATCGAAAGTCTGGAAAGCATACACGTTCTGGATAGCATACAAGTTATGGATAGCATACAGTTTTTAAATGGTTGTGTTCCACCATGTAAAATCTCACCTCATGTTTAGAAACCATGTATAAGTAAAAAGGGGCTATGAACTCACCTTAGCCACGAGGTAAGCCAATCACGATACTCAGCAACTGAGTAGAAACAATGGTAGTGAGACGATCACCGACGACATGGATGCCCGGGAAACACGAAAACCGCAACCTATCAAAATAAGGCGCGCGTTAAGACTCGAACTCAAATGTCGTTGTATACCAAGCATAATAAGACTCAAATGTTTTCAAAGTATTCATGTTTCAAAACCAATGACACGAACCAAAAGAATCCATACTAATCCATTTATCCAACACTACACGATTAAACACTTACACTCGAAATTCTCTTTGTTCATTGATTATAAGTAAACCCCAAATTTGCATTGTGCAACAAAAATACACAATTGGGTGCTAGACACAAGCATCATCACACAAGGTATATTGTACGACTAAAATGGAGACGTTTACACATAAAATATAAATAAGGTTTCATACTTTGTCTAAAACATAATTTCAACCCATAATATACTAAAACAACACCAGAGTAAAGCGTTTAGTCCCCAAGGATCTCGACCAGAAAACCAACAAGTTTCAGTACAGTACACAACATTTAACAAATTGTTCAACAGTAAAAAGGATAGAAATCGTTTTAGACCAACAAACTTCAAAAGCCAACCCACAACACCCACATCAAAGCTCAGCCATCAATCACCTTCGATTACCTGAAACACATGCTAAAACGAGTCAACAATAATGTTGAGCGAGTCCATAGGTTTACCAAATCACATTTGAACACAAGAAGAAAATCAATCATAATCATTAATAGAATTGTCGTACACACAATATATTTCAAGGCAACATATTGTATTTAAGCTCATGACACCGACCCCTTAACCAATTAGTCACCCACGCCAAATGCCAGCATGACTAGATAAAAACCATTGCCCCTCTAGAGTATCAGCTACTAGATATACCCAAATCTCATTCTCGTAAACTATACTTCCCAGAGGTTACTCAACGTAATGCCCTGGTCTCAGATAGGGTGGTCAACCCAATAGTACTATCATTTGAATAAGTGGCTATTCCCAACTCACAACATCAAGTCAAAACATAGTTAACGGTTCATGAATTTAGGGTCTTTAGCAACAAGGTACTCAATACAATGTAAACAACATAGGAAACATTCGGGTCCAACAATTACTCGTGACTTGTGTTCATTTATTTTCAAATAGCATGTATCCCCCTCGCGGGTATTAAAACATTTAGTAGCTAGCATGAAAAGCGAGGCTACAGACTCACCTTAGTATAAGAGACCTAGCGAGATGATCGTCGATGATAGAGAATGCCTTTCGAACGCGAGAACCACTACCTATCAAATAAGGCGCGTTCATTAATAATGACTCGAGAAATAAATCATACATAACAATATCAAATTCAAACTCGTAAAATCACGACAAACTCGAGAGAAAACGATACAAGTAACGCTATTACACTCTTCTACACATCTACTTTACCATTTAATACTCTCGACAAAATCCGCCGGCACATACCATATGTACTAGCTCATTTACCCCATTTAGACTCGTCAAACGTTTATGAAACGACTCGAGGAACTAACTTAATATCTATAGAAAGTCCTCTAACAAGTTTATCAAATGACTTTACTTTTAAAGTTCCTTACCCGACTCATCTTCGAACTACAAAAATCGGACAGTTTTACGTTATCGACTCATACAACCGTTTTAACTTCAATAAACGACTCCATTTACAAAACCGACTCTTAGGCTTGAAAATAAACTCACCCTTGATTGTAGTAAAATACGACCTTTAGGAAAAGGAAGTAAAAGTGGTAAGCGTTAAGTGTCGGTTTAGGAAAACCGAGCACTAATGACCAAACAAGTTCGTTTCCCAAGGAGGCAAGTGCGTTGTGTTAAGAGTTGATTTATGATGTTTGTGATTATTAACAAGAAGAAAAGAAATGAGAAAGGAAAGAAAAGACGGTTACGAAGACGAATTAAACTACGACGAAAAAGGCGAAAACGTAAATCCGTAAATAGTACAAAAATTAAAATTTTAACCTAAAAATTCCTAAAAATTTCTAAAAATCCCCAATAATATTTTAAGAGTTTACAAAAAATCCAAACTTGCTAAAACCTTTTAATTAATTAGATAATGACTTTTTAATGCTAATTAAAGCCCTAAAAATCACTTTTAATTATTAAAAAGCCTTAAACAAGATCTAATAGTTTGTAAACCTCAAAAATATCCTAATTAAGCTAAAAACTATTTTTAAAAATTTTAAAACCAAATTAAACTATTTTTAAACACTTAAAAACTATTTAAATCTATTAAATCTTAAATTAATTCTAGAAATTAATTGAAAAGTATAAAAAATATTTGGAAAGTGACAAAACTCCTAGTTAAGTGTCCTTAACCTAGGAAAAATGAAAAAACTATAAAAAACCAACTTTTTATTTTTAGCAATAAAATAATATTAAAATATTCAAAAAAAATAAAAAGTTTGTAAATAAATTCTAAAAAATTACCAAAAATCTAGAATATTATAACTAAAACAAAAATGCAATCCAAATTTTCTGAAACTTATTTAATAATTTTATATTAAATTTTAAAGTTGCTTAAAAACCCTAAAATCCTATAAAATCAAAAATAAGCTAAAATGAAAACCTAAATAGCTGTAAACCTCAAAAATATGATTAAAAACCTAAAAACTATTTTTTTAGATTTTTAAATTACTTTTTACTATTTTTAATTGACTTTCTAAAAATTAAACTTAAAATAATCCTAATAAATTAATTAATAATGAGAAAAATAAACTTTTTGCTCAGAAAAATCAATAACCCTAATACAAACCTAAGAAAATTGTTAAACAGGAAAAAGCTTAAGGAAATAAGCTAAAAACAGCTTATTTAAAAGCTGCTGGCCAAATAAGCTATAAAACAAAACCTACTTAAATAAGTAATGGAATGAAAGGTAAACGTAAAAAGACATCTAGATCACTGGTTAACACGCTAGCCCTTGGAAAGCAAGGTCGCGTGTTCGAGCCCAGGCAAGGTGAGCTTTTTGCAATTTTTTTCTTTTTTTTTTTTACTTTTAAGAACTCAAACAGTACTCTTGTTAAGCTTCAAAACACAATCACAATTCACTTTTACACAAGATTAAACCAAATGAAAACCAAAAACGGGTTCAGTTATGCCTTTTTTGATGAACACAAGAAAAGCTTTCTTCACTTGTGAAGGTAATCAAGAGGAGCTTGATTGTGATGATTTTTGTGAATGATTTTAATGGACAATGGCACCCTTGTACTCTTTGGAGTACAAGGAGTCAAATCAAATACAAAAACAAGCAGATTACACACAAGTTCACACCAAAAAAATGGTCAAGAAGGTTTCAGATATAGCATACACAAGTCTGTTGGCTATTTGCTGAATTCAAGTGCACAAAAGTGAAATTTAAAGCTCTCAAATTGGTAAACAAACCTACAAACTAGCATACAAGCATTATCAATCCCTAAAATATCCTAAATCCTAACAACTTATCAAGATTTGAAGGCAAAATCAACACAAAATCAGACACAAGAGCAGTTACTAGATTTCATGCTATTTTCAACTTTTTAACATACAACTTGCTTAAAACTCTTAACAAACAGAAACCTAAGCACATGCATCTATTACCAGCCAACAAAGGAGTGTTTATAACCAGGTTTTAACTCTATATTATGTCACCAAGTTTAGTTAATCCCTTATCCCAAACACTCCTTTAAAATCTGAAATCAAATTTTTGCAAAGCAAAACCTTTCAAAACACACTCAAACTGATTTTTATCTATTCTATCATGCATACAATCCTATCATGAGCTATATTTATCAGCTTAAACAAACAATCAAACAACTTTCATACAATTTTCAAAGATCTCATATAAAATCAGTAAAACTAAAAACTAGAAAAAGGAAACAAGGTCTACCTTGTTGGGCCTACATCCAGGCCCAACAGTGACTGCTTTGTCACCTCCAATAGACCCGGGCCTATGCAGATCACTTGAACAACACTCCTTCAATCACACTTGCTAAGAAAAAGTGAAAAGAAACAAGCAAAATATTCAAGTCAAATCTGATTTTTCTTTCTCTTTTAAAAACCTTTTCATAAAACTTCCTTATACTTCCTTTAAAACACTTGCACAACAACTTTAGAGACCTGGAAAAACAAACCTTGAACAAGGTTTTTGCCAAAAATCCAAACTTTCAGAAACTTTGAACAAAAACTGAAATTTTAAAAACTTGAAAATAAAAGTTGGAACTCAATCTAAACAACAGAAATGTAAATGAGGATCCTGGAATCTTTTCATCAACAATGCTTAACCAATTTCATTCATTAATCAAACGGGATTTACAAGCTTGTGATCTTGGAAAAAATTCAGGAACAAGAACTAAAATGCTAAGTCTTATGGCTTTATATAGCAGCCTACAGATCTTTCTAGATACTGAATAAAATATTAAACAGCTAAAACCCTAATGGTTTGAAAATCCCAAATTGCCCTTGTGTTCTTGACTGAAAATTGGGTCAAAAAGCTCCATGTGATATGCCAGCTCTCATTGTGATGTTTGAATGCATCTGAGACGATGAAATGTCCTTGGGGACCAAGTACTTCACCATATGCGTTGGTTTGGTCGGGTATAGGGTTTGGGGGAAAGAGACGTGTGCAGGGGAGGGGTCCACAAGGCATGTGAGTGTGTCTTGTGGCGTTTTGTGATGTGGGTTGGGGTGAGAAAGTGGGGAATCAAGGATCTGGATAATATGAGATAAAAACCCCTTGATTTGAATGATGTTCATCCTGGGATTAAATTAGGGTTTAAGGGGATTAGTGGGATGTTTAATCCAAAAGGGGAAAAGAAAGATTTAAACTTTCTGTTTGGTGGGAAAGTGGGAGGATTTGACTGGGGGTTTGACTTGGTATTTAAATAAAACCGGGTTGGACTTGGGTGGGTTTGGTTACGGGTTGGGTAGGGTTATGGGTAAGTGGGTGGGTTTGCTGGGGTGTCACAAGCTGAATGGAGGGTAAGGTTTGGTTGTCTTGGCAGTTTGGCCCCCTCAAGGTTCTTCTTTCTTTCATCTTGTATAAAATGGCAATAACTCCAATTCCTTTGAAAATATCTTTGGTAATTTGGCAATTTTGGCACAAATACTTTCCAAACTTCAAATAAGGACTAAACATGTAATTTCTTCATTCTTCAAGGACTGATTTTGACATATCTTCATACTTCAAGGCCTTGACTTGTTTGTTGACTTCTTGGAGGACCAATATTGACAATTTAGATTTGTTGAGGGACTAAATTTGCCAATTCTTCAAAGTTAAGGGTCCTTTTTGTAATTTTGACAAACTTTAGGGACCAAACTTGTAATTATGAAGATACAAGGGTATAAAGTGTCAATTATTCAAACTTGGAGGACCAATCTTCATAATTCTTCAAGTCTTCAAGGGTTGACTTTGGAAAATTCTTCATTAGGGCTTGGTTCATCGTGCGGCTTCGTTTCCCGTGTTCGTTTTTTACTGATTCTTGTGATCTTTTGTCATTTTCTCAATGTCCGTACCTAAAATACACAAGCAACAAATACAAGCATATATTTGGGTATTTTGATGATATTTAATGCATTTTAAGCCTGATTTGGACGATGAGACTATGTATAAAAGCAGTCTCATCAACCCTCTAGGGTTTACACTTCTTCATCAGTATGTGACTCATTTCAAAACTCAATTTATAGTCCTCGAGATTCGATCCAAATATCAACAACAACTATATGTCGTGCTGATACTCGTCTCCCGATACACAAATAATCAAACTATCATAACTTCGCGCTCGTATGGAGCTAGAAGCTCTACTTTATATCCGTCAATTTCAGGTCGTTATTTTAATCTCGACTATTATGTATTACGTGTTTACTTTATTGAGAATTTTAAATTATCGACTAACCGAGAAGGTTATGACTTGAAACTTAGCGTAAAAATGTCGATTAGATGAAAACCGGCAAGGAATACGTTAGGTATCGATATTATATTCTCAATTTATCTTAAGAATGATTTATTTATATTTATCTTTATTTCTCGTGCTTTACGTTTTAATGAATGACGAGAACTATTAGTGATCACGATACCGTCGGATGCCCAAAAATTTATGTTTTATTATCGATTGTTTCGATATTTAATATTTTCGATGTTTTCGATTTAATTACGTTTTAAGTCGTGTCGAAGATTTATTATTATATTTATGAAGCGTTTTAACTTTTTAAAAATATTTTTACGAAACCCGAGTCCCGTAAATATTTTCAACTTTGACTAATAGTCATTTTCTACCTTTTAAATTATTAAGTTACATTTTGGCCCAAAACTATGCAAGTTTGGCAAAACTAGCCCTCCACCTACCATATATAAACTTCCACTTAATTTTTTTTCACATACTAAACAAGTTAAGTAAAAAAATCTCTCCACCCACTTTGCTCTTTCTCCTTGCCGTCCACCCTAGCCCCAAAATCCTCCAAAAATCATTGATTTTTACTTTAATTTAGCAAAAATAAAAACAAGACCACCTCTTATAATTCAAAGGTGATCACATCTATGTAAAAATTTCTCACATGCAACAAGTTTTTATTTTTGTTATGATCTTGAGTTGATGTGATGATTTGATGATCTTGCATGTGTTATCTAGCGATAATCATATGTAGATTATCATGTTTTGTTGAAAGAAACTTATTTTTGATTTTTGGGTTTTTATTTATTTGATTCATACAAGTGTTAGGATGATTATATGTTGTTATTAAAGGTACAGAATGATGAGAAAAGTGGTTAAATTTGATCAAAAGTGTTGTTTTGTATGAGTTTTAGATAGCTAATTTTGATCAGTAGGTAAAAGAGGATTTTTGGGTACCTTAAGGTCAAGTATTTGTTAAACTAATAGGATAGGCTTGTAGAGAATTTCTTTAGCTTCGATTTGATATAAAGTAGGGCTTCCAACTCCAAACGAGTGTGAAGTTACAATAGTTTGATTATTCGTGTACCGAGAGATGCGTATCGACACAATATATAGTTGTTGTCGATATTTGGATCGAATCTCCGGGACTATAGAATGAGTTTTGAAAATAATCAAAGGCTGTTGTAAGTCTCTAAACCTCAGGTCATGAGTCTATTTTCAAACCCAAATACGAGCTAGAAGCTCTACTTTATACCAAATCGAAGCTCATGAAATTCTCTACAACAATATCTAATCAACTCATATCATACACAAATTTAAGTTTTCCAAAAATTAGCTTTTAGCTGCTGATCAAAAATACATACTTAAAAATCACTCAAAATCATATTTTTCACCCATTTTAACCTTATTTTCACCACCTATAATCATATTAATATTACTACTTTCAATCCTAACATCTTATATCACCCTAGACGATCAAATCAATTCTTTCCATCTTTACTTATTATATCCAACAACTTGCGTCCTCATTTTGGAAATTCCAACGCAGCCCTAGTTCGTTTAATTGTGGTGATATAACTTAATTCCGTATGTTCAAAAAATATCTTCTTAATATATATATAATTATCAACAATCCTTCCACCGGTTAATTTCTCATTTCAATTAATTGCTAATTCCTGCTGATTTCTCATCCTCAGGTCAACTAAGATATAACATCTTCAGAATTTCATCAGATATATTTTTCAAACAATAGGCTAACTCAATGATTTCTAAATAAGAATATGCAAATTTCAACATCTGAACCTCAAGACTTATCATCATTTCCAAAAATATAAGCTGCAGTAACAACAACATTCCTTTCTTATCGATTTCCCTTAGCTGAACAATTCCTTTATCCATATTCCTTTACCATAATGAAAACATCTCACTGCTTCTAGGAATACTAATTCTTATGTCTACATTTCTTGTTCTTCCCTCCGCATCTTGACATTCAGCTAGTCCATACTTGCGACAAGTAGATATACAATTACCCATATGGTGCAAAATACATCGTCTACACATTATAATTCCCCCTGCTTACACAATTTATAGTAACAACATGAATACCATCTTTCCTTATCTTATACTGTTGAATTCTGAGTTTATCTTCTGTTAGAGGAAATAAAAGTTCATTCTCTGTCGACTTTCGTAGCAATACTGTCCTTTTTATCCTTTTCTACTACACTTAATTTCGAATCAGGATCAATCTTTAAATTACTATTTCCTTTCGTTTATTTGTATATTTCCAAATTACTGCTAATATTTCGATATATCCATCAGTTACTCAAACTTGTCCATATAGTTGCACATTTCCAGTCACCATTAGTATAGTACGAAAATCTTCACCGCATCCTTTCTCATTCATAGGATTCTAACATGCAGACATCCTTTACAATCTTGTAGAACAGCAACAGCATCTTCAACTAGAAAAACAACATCTTCAGTCTCGGCACCTTGATTCCTTGCAGCACGGTCAGCTTCAAACGTTCTAACTACTATTATTTCCACAATCATATAATCTAACCTAGAGGTTGTTAATTCCTGGAGACATATTTCAAGAAACTCAGTCACGTGGGATATCCACTAATGACAGTAAATATCTCACTCAATTCTTTCTACTGTTATCACATATGAAAGAAACATGGTAAGTATACACACCGAGATAGAAAGAAGGATCTTTTCATCAAGATATACCATGGATACTACATGTACAAACAACACAATACTACCTAAATTTACCAAATCAACTCACAGAAGAAATTAATAAAGACACATCAAAATAATAAAGGGTAATAGTAGATTACATCCATCAAATCCAAGAAAATTGTGACAAGATTTGTCACTGCAGTCACTTACCCTTATCAACCTAAACAATAGCAATATTCCATCACAGTACTACATCATAAAATTTAAAAAAATCCAAATGCAACACAACAATACATAAACTGAAATACAACAGAGATCCATTACTTCATCGCTCCATAGGACATGACATATCATTTTCTCCAACTTCGCTCGTCCCAGCTTCGTCCTCATCCGGTTCCAACTTGTTGCACTTCCCTTCTGGATCATAACACGGCTGAAACTCTAATCCATACTCCAGATACGCTCCTTGACACGGCGTATTTATCATATAGTGGGAATCAGCATACTCCTCACTGTCCTGAAACTTCCAATACGGTTCAAGATATGGCCTAAGATGAGCTTCATAATTATCTATCCTGCGAAGCCTATCTCTCTCTTTCTGATACGTCCTAAAGTCAGTTCCATAACTTCTTACCTCAGCTCTAACCTCAGTTTTTCCAACTTCACTTTCAGTTCTTAAATTGTCACTCTCAGAATCTATAAACTTACTCTTATCGTCCTGATCATCCTCATTAACTATCCACAATCCACTAGTATTCTTACCAATACCCCACGGAAATAAAACACCCCGTTTAACTGCAGCATAACCCGGCCTAACGCTATTAGGTGGTATGTTGGGCATTTCTGCAATCATATAAAATTCAAGAGTACATAAGGTCATTATTCAAAAATATATGCAATGCATGGTCATGCAAATGCAAATGATTTACGTATGCCAATACATATGTATGCGATGCAATGCAAATGATAATTATGCAATACTCATAAAAAGAAATTATGATGAAAGCACTTCACGTCCTTTCAAGTGAGACGCAACAACTTTTGAAATTTCTATTTAATTACCCCTACTTAGAAAGTGTATTGGTGGCCGAATATGAAGGAAGATATAGCCCAATATGTTAATAAGTGTTTAACTTGTGTGAAGGTGAAGGCTAAACATAAAAAGTCGTCTGGATTATTAGTGCAACCTGAAATTCCTGAATGGAAATGGGAGAAGATTACTATGGATTTTGTAACAGGTTTGCCAAGGACATCTAGTGGTTGTGATATGATATGGGTGATTGTAGACAAATTGACTAAGTCTGCTCACTTTTTACCAATAAAGAAGACGGATAGTATGGAGAGCTTGACGAGAGTGTATGTAAAGGAGATTGTTTGTCGACATGGTGTGCCTTTGTCGATAATTTCAGATCGTGATAGTAGTTTACTTCAGAGTTTTGGAAATCTCTGCAGAAGGCAATGGGAACAGAATTAAGTTTGAGTACAACATATCATCCGGAGACTGATGGACAAAGTGAAAGGACGATTCAAACATTAGAGGATATGCTTAGAGCGTGTGTGATTGATTTTGGAAATAGTTGGGATAAGCATTTACCGTTGGTTGAATTCTCGTATAATAACAATTATCATGCTAGTATTAAAGCCGCACCATTTGAGGATTTATATGGACGTAAGTGTAGATCTCCAGTTTGTTGGAGTGATGTAGGAGAGAGTCAACTGACTGGACCTGAAATGATATTTGAAACAACTGAAAAGATTGTGCAAATTAAGAAGCGTTTGTTATCTGCCAAAAGTAGACAAAAGAGTTATACTGATAATAGAAGGAAACTGTTAGAATTTGAAGTAGGAGACATGGTTATGCTAAAAATATCTCCATGGAAGGGAGTGATTCGTTTTGGAAAGAGGGGAAAGTTGAGCCAGAGATACATTGTACCATTTAAGATTATCCAAAGGATTGGATTGGTTGTTTATAAGTTAGAGTTGTATGATGAACTTAAGGCTATTCATAACACTTTTCATGTGTCTAATCTGAAGAAGTGTTTAGCAGAAAGGGATTTGGTGATTCCATTGGAGGAAATTCAGCTTGATGATAAGTTGCATTTTATAGAGGAACATGTAGAGATTATGGATTGGGAAGTTAAGAAGTTGAAGCATAGTAGGATTCCCATTGTGAAAGTGAGATGGAATTCTAGACGTGGGCCAAAATGTACCTGGGAACGTGAGGACTTCTTATAGGATAAGTATCCTCATTTGTTTAGAGGGGATTAACCACCGAGGACGTCGCTCTTTTTAAGAAGGAGGGGATGTGATAACCTGAAACGGAGGTCATTGCTTAATCTTATTTTATGACTATTTTTGAAATTTTTGATGAGTTTGAATGATATTTATTTTTGGAGGTTTAAGTTTAAATCGATATTGGGAGACTTATATTTTATATTTAATAAGTATAAGGAGTATTAGCAAGCGTGATGTCGATGGATGCCTAAAATTTTACGTTTTATTGACGGTTGTTCGATGTTTGTTCTTTTTGATGTTTTCTTTTAAATGACGTGTTAAGTCGAGTCGGGAGCCGATATTATTATATTTGAGGTACGTTTTAACTTTTGAAAAGTATTTTTATGAAACCCGAGCACCGTGAATATTTTCAAAATTGACTATTAGTCATTTCCCGCTTTTTAACTAACTATTTACACTTTGAACCACAACTATTGCAATTTTACCACAGTGGTCCCTCCACCACCGTATATAAGCTTAATATTCCACCTAACTACACATAGTAACAGGTTAACCACCAAAATCTTTTCCTCTCTCTTTCTTTTTATTCTTGCCGTCACCCCTACCCTTATATCAATTTTCATCAAAATTCTACTATGATCTAAGCTAAACTAGTACAAGACCCATCCTTAGAATTGTAAGGAGATCATTTTGATACCAATTTTGGGTACGTGCATGATGTTTCATTTTTTTTAGGTTGGTAGGTCAAAACCATGCTCATGCATGTGGTTTTTGTGATGATCAAAAGGTTTACATGCTAAAGTTCTGCTAAAAACTTGATTTTGATATTGGGTATTTGATTTTGATGATGTTAAAAGTGTTATGGTTGATATATGTTAGTATTAGGGGTATGGATGATCATAACTATGGTTGGTTTTAGCTAAAAACATGATTTCATGCAAGTTTTAGAAGGGTGTTTTAGATCAGTGGGAAAACTGTATTTTTGGGTATTTTATTTAGGCTTAACTAATTGCATAGGGTTGTAGAGAATTGGATTAGCTTCGATTTGATATAAAGTAGAGCTTCTAGCACCAAACGAGTGAGAAGTTATGATGTTTTGATTATTCGTGTACCGGGAGACGAGTATCGGCACGACATATAGTTATTGTCGATACTTGGATCGAATCTCGAGGACTATAAATTGACTTTTGAAATGAGTCACATACTGATGAAGAAGTGTATACCCTAGAGGGTGAGTCTATTTTCAAAGCCAAGTGTCGGTTTTGTAAATGGAGTCGTTTATAGAAGTTAAAACGGTTGTATGAGTCGATATCGTAAAACTGTCCGGTCTTCGTAGTTCGAAGATGAGTCGGGTAAGGAACTTTAAAAGTAAATTCATTTGATAAACTTGTTAGAGGACTTTCTAAAGATAGTAAGTTAGTTCCTCGAGTCGTTTCATAAACGTTTGACGAGTCTAAATGGGGTAAATGAGCTAGTACATGTGGTATGTGCCGACGGATTTTGTCGAGAGTATTAAATGGTAAAGTAGATGTGTAGAAGAGTGTAATAGCGTTACTTGTATCGTTTTCTCTCGAGTTTGTCGTGATTTTATGAGTTTGAATTTGATATTGTTATGTATGATTTATTTCTCGAGTCATTATTAATGAATGTGCCTTATTTGATAGGTAGCGGTTCTCGTGTTTGAAATGCATCCTCTATCATCGACGATCATCTTGCTAGGTCTCTTATACTAAGGTGATTCTGTAGCCTCGCTTTTCGTGCTAGCTACCAAATGTTTTAATACCCGCGAGGGGGATACATGCTATTTGAAAATAAATGAATGCAAGTCATGAGTAATTGTTTGGACCCGAATGTTGCCTATGTTGTTTACATTGTATTGAGTACCTTGTTGCTAAAGACCCTAAATTCATGAACCGTTAACTATGTTCTGACTTGATGTTGTGAGCAGGGAATAGCCGCTTATTCAAATGATAGTACTATTGGGTTGACCACCCTATCTGAGACCAGGGCATTACGTTGAGTAACCTCTGGGAAGGATAATTTACGAGAATGAGATTTGGGTATATCTAGCAATTAATACTCTAGAGGGGCAATGGTTTTTATCTAGTCATGCTGGCATTTGGCGTGGGTGACTAATTGGTTAAGGGGTCGGTGTCATGAGCTTAAATACAATGTGTTGCCTTGAAATAGATTGTGTGTACGACAATTCTATTAATGATTATGACTGATTTTCTTCTTGTGTTCAAATGTGATTTGATAAACCTATGGACTCACTCAACATTATTGTTGACTCGTTTTAGCATGTGTTTCAGGTAATCGAAGGTGATTGATGGCGGAGCCTTTTTGTGGATGTTTTTGGTTGGCTTTTGAAGTTTGTTGGTCTAAAACGATTTCTATCCTTTTTACTGTTGAACAATTTGTTAAATGTTGTGTACTGTACTAAAACTTGTTAGTTTGTTGGTCGAGATCCGTGGGGACTAAACGCTTTACTCTAGTGTTGCTTTAGTACATTATGGGTTGAAATTATGTTTTAGACATGTTGTGAAAATCTTATTTATATTTTATGTGTAAACGTCTCTCTTTTGAGTCGTTCAATATACCTTGTGTGATGATGCTTGTGTCTAGCACCAAATTGTGTATTTCCGCTACGCAATGTAAATTAGGGGTGTTAGAGATTGAGCAATCTTTAACACCCCCAAATTACATTGCGCAGCGAAAATACACATTTGGGTGCTAAACTCAAACCTCGTCATCAAAACACTTTATACGATCTCAAAATGAGACATTTAAAAGATAAGATAAAATAATACTACCTTTAGTCTAAAGTTTTCAATCCCAATAAAGAAATTTTATAAATATCATAGTAGCGCTTCGGTCCCTTCAAAATACCATCCCAAAAATACAAACCTTTTATCAAATATATAATACTCAAAAATGATTTTTATAATTTCCTAGAGACAAAAGATAACATTTAATGATGACAGGGAAAGAAAATAGTTTCAGACTGAACAAATATAAAAGCGACGCCGCAACCTTCCCCAGCAAGCTCCTTGATCAACTCATCAGATTACCTGAAATACATGCTTAAACACATCAACAATAATGTTGAGCGAGACTATAAGTTTAACACAACACATTTGAACACATCATAAAATCAATCATAATCGTTTAATAGCATTGTGGCCATATAATATATTAATCAGGCATCTCATCTTATAACAATAGCTAATGAATTGTATTAAGCTCATGACACCGACCCCTTAACTTAGTCACCCACGCCAAATGCCAGCATGACTATATGAATTCCATTGCCCCTACTAGGGTATCAGTTGCAAGTATACCACATTCTCATTCTCGTAAATTATCCTTCCTAGAGGTTACTCAGCGTAAAGCCCTGGTCTTAGATAGGGTTGTCAGCCCAATAGTACTATCATTTGAATAAGCGGTTATTCCCAACTCACAACAAAGAGCTAGAACATAGTTAATGGTTCATGAAATCAGGGACTTTTGCAACTTAGGTACTTATATAATTCAAGGCAACAACAGGCAACAAAGGCAACATTCGGGTCCAACCATTACTCATGACATGTGTTCATTTTATTTCAAATAACATGTATCCCCCTCGCGGGTTTTAAAATCATTAAAACAAGTATAAAGCGAGGCTATAGACTCGCCTTGAGTAATATCAATAGTAAGACGACTTTCAACGATTGACGATGCCCGACGAACACGAAATTCACATTCTATCACAATAAAACACGCACCTTTAATAATATATTCAAGTAATATCTCATACTTAATAAAATAAAATAAATAACTCAACATCAAAATTAAACTCACACCATTCACATTTAAATAATCCCTACATATGTACACCTTTTACACTTTTACTTTATTTATTTCCTTTATTAAAAACCTGTCGATATATATATATATATACTAATCGTTCAAACTGTTTTCCCTACTTAGACACGTCAAATGTTTACGATACTAATCCGAAACTTCACTTCCTATATATAGAAAATACTCTCAAAATTTGGTTAAAAGATTTTACTTTTAAGGTTCCCTGGCCGACACATCTTCGAACAACAAAAACCGGCCACTTTTACGTTATCAACTCATATAGTCTTTTTAACCTCTATAAACGACTCCATTTAAAAAACCGACACTCACGTTTGAAAATAGACTCAACATCCTCATGTTTACCATTTTACATCAGTCCTAGACTCATTTCAAAATCCTTTCTATAGTCCCCGAGATTCGATCCAAATATCGACAACAACTATATATTGTGCCGATACTCGTCTCCCGGTACACGAATAATCAAACTATCATAACTTTTCGCTCGTTTGGAGCTATAAGCTATACTTTATACCAAATCGAAGCTCATGAAATTCTCTACAACAATATCTAATCAACTCATATTATACACAAACTTAAGTTTTCCAAAAATTAGCTTTTAGCTGCTGATTAAAAATACATACTTAAAAATCATTCAAAATCATATTTTTCATCCATTTTGACCTCATTTTTACTACTATAATCATACTAATATTACTACTTTCAATCCTAACATCTTATATCACCCTAGATTATCAAATTAAATAAAACCCAACTCAAAATTTTAACATTCAACAAGTAAAAGTTATATAGAACATCATAAACACCTATATAGAACACATAAACAAGATCAAAATCATAGTTTTTCATCAAAAATAGGTTTTTACAAAACGTGCTTGCATGTAGGTAAATTTTATACCAAAAGATGGAGAATCAAGAAACTAAGATGGGTCTTTGATTAGAATTTAGAGAATCAAGCTAGAATTTAAGTTGATCATGGTTTTGTATGTGATAGGGGTGACGACATGTTTAAGGGTGAGAGAGAGATGATGGTGATTTTTGTTGTTAGTGGAGTTGTGTGTTTATGGGTTTTTGTTATTTAGTTTTCCTTTTATATTGGAAAAGTTTAGGGTAGTTTTTGTCAATTTGTGATTCTTGTGGACCAAAATGCAAATACTTGTTTAAAAAGCGGGAAATGAATATTTGTCAATTTTGAAAATATATACGGGGGTCTCGGGTTTCATAAAAATACTTCTCAAAACTTAAAACGCACACAAGATATGATATTATATAATCCCGGCACGACTTAATACGAAATTAAAAACAAAAACGTCAAAATATCAAACATCGACATGACTAAAAATAAAACGAAAAATTTCGGGCATCCGTTGATATCGTGATCACTAATAATCCTCGCAACTCGTCAAAATGTAAAAATACAACTTTCAACATTCGTTCAGTTTAAATCACCAAGCGTCATAACATTCAATCTCGTCAAAAATTTCAAAAATATACGTAAAAATATAATTAAATAATGACCACGGATTCGGGTTATCACATCCTACCCTCCTAAAAGAGAGCGACGTCCCGGCGCTCGACCCGCCTCACACTCGCAATTTCTCACCTATAAAACCAATGTGACATGTTTTCCTTAAGAAATCCTCACGTCCTTCACACCAGTTCAACTCAATTCCTATAATATCACCATACCAAAGAATACTATCATATTTCAACTTCCAAAATTCATCTTCTAATAGCCCCAATCTTTCATCATTCATAATCCTTCTGCATCACTTCCTTAGTTCCATTTCCTACTTCAATACCCTGATAACTTAACTTACGACCATGTAAAATCTCAAGTTTCACATCCTAATTACTGATATGACGACTATCATAGCATAAAGATTCCATCCTCAATAGATTTCGTTTGTCCTCATAGCAAAGTATTTAAAGATAACATCATTCCAAGTTTCAATCACATCAACACAAGTCCAATTTCCATGGTTCAAATTATACTCTCACTCTGTCCGTTGATTTCCGAAAATACGTAATATTCCTTCTTGACTCGATTCCTCTCGCTTTCTGTTGAAGATCTCTAACACTTAAAAGTAGGAGGACAAATTACTTTGGAATTCTTATACGATGTACACATCTCACAGTCATAACTATAGATGTGTTGAATACCCTAAAACCTCTAACACGAATGAGACGCCATTTTTGATTTCTTAGTTTATCGTTGGCATTCTTGAACCATTTCTATTCTATGTTTTTCCTTACATGATTAGATTATGCAATCTCTTCTTTTTCGTCTTTATGGAATTCACAGGTCTTATGTGTACATAAATTTTGAGTTATCATGAAATTTAGATTTAATTTCAAGCTGTGTCAAAAAATATACTTTGTACAAAAACTTTAGAAGGAATTTAACAGTGTCGAGAAAATATTTTTATAACTTAGACATAAAAATATATATTTCTACCTGTTGAGATGTTCGTTTAGGACATAATATTTTACCAGTATACATTAAAAATCGAGCAAGTTACGCTCATTTGAGATTGTAATATCAAAGAAGTTATTTTCTGAATAATTCTAAAATATCATTTTGTTGACAGATTTAATGCAAGGGCATTTTCGTCCATTTTTTATCCGTTTCAAGTCTCGAATAAACCTAGAAAGTTGTCCAAAACATCGTTTTACATCAAATTGCATTAGACTTTGAGTTTTAAAAATATCATTTAGCGAGTTAATGGGTCTGGTCAAATCCAAAAGTCAAACCCAAAAAGTCGAAATGGACTAAAAAGGTCAAAACTGATAGAATTCAAAAATATGGTTTGAAGCATTTTAAGTTCGTGTGAGCTTGTAAAATTTTAACTAATGACATTTTACAACCATGAAACATTGATTGCGTTTGAAAACGTTTACAGATAGTAACTTGAGCTCGGTCATACATAAATCGTGAACTTTTAGGAACCAAGTGATTTGACAAACTGATGTTCTACTTTCTTAAAAGTGTATTTTTGTCAAATAAATTACGATGTGAACACATACGGATTCCTTACTCCTTTCTTTTATTTATGACTTATTTGTCGTTCTACATCGCCTGTCTTTGCTTCTATCGTACCACTGATCCGGACCGAGGTTGAAGATCTTGCTTTCATATCCTTTGTAATCATCTTGACATGTGTCTCCTGACGATTCCTGCTAAACCTCTTAAGACTTTATCACCTTGTGACCACTTCATCATTGTCTGATGAACTACCCTTTATTACCCTCATGTAACCCACTCGCTATTTTATAAGTTACCATATAACCTCAAACTGGTATTGTTTGCGAAACATGTTACAAAATGTTCCATTTGGGCATTATTAAATACCTGAAGGTTATCTTATAAAATTAATTTATATTAATGTTACAATGTATTTTCACAAATTGTTCTAATACGGTCTTATAAAGAACCCTTGTAACATTGCAATTGTTGAATTAAATATCTAGCCAGTAACTTACTGGCGAAAAGTTTCATATGTTATTTTGATTCCTGTTTTTACAAATGCTATTATATACATATTTTAAATCATATGATATGTAATACTGATTTAACGAAGATGAGCATCGCGTTGCTAGTCCTAAATTATGCATGGCCTGATCACCTATGCTTAATTTAGAAGGAGCCATGCAAGGCCGAATAGTAGTCACCTTAAATATTTAACCAAGAATCAACTTTTTAACTATGTTCCTTAAAAAGTTAGATAAAGTAAAGTTTTAAAAACTTTTACATCTTATGCGAGTAGCAACAATTTGCAACATACACATATAATCCCTTATCTTTCCTTGAACAATTACATGCCTCAAGCACATATTTCTTTACTCAACAACCTTTGTTTCACTTGTTACCTAGTCTTCCTTTGTGATACAATTCTTGTTACTGCTTGTCTATTCTTACCATTGATACCCGACTTAAAAGTTTCAACGTTGTTATGCTTCTACATCAATCGATCTTCTTTATCTATTTTGGTAGACCTTCGAAACATCTCTGGACGCGTATTATGATTTATGACTGGAAGTGAACAATGATTACGTGTATTTGCCATGATGTGTAATAGACTTTGTTAATGTAAGTGATGCCTAAAAACATTATTAGTGTTAACTAATCTTTCTTAGTTTTGATCACAACAAACCATACAACACATTTAGTGTAAAACACAAAATGAATTATTTAACTAACACTATCTAATAATCATATCACTAACCTTTCTTAATCATACTTAGTGATCATCAAAATGATTATTCTTAAAACTCACTTTTGTTAATATGACAAAAGACTTTTTAATAAACTTTCTTTTTTAGAAAATGTTTTATTAAAATGGAAAATGAAAATTTGAAAATAGCACATTCCAAATGCTGTTAGAATATCCTTTGAAGGCTTCAAATACCTCAGATATTCCTACCCCACTAAAAGACAAAAAATGGAGCGTACTCTAGTGGCGGTACCATAAGTACCTACGCGGTTCCTTAGCGATATGGAACCGCCGGGCGAGATAAGGTACCGCGCACAGTAGCCATTATAGATCCGTTATACTTTGTCTCCTTTAAATAGTGGGTCAAATCTCATTTTCCATTAAGCCTCTTGGACGTTTTTCTCAGCCCTCTCTCTATTTTCTATAGCATAATCATTAGTAAATGATCACTTAAAGTGTTAAGGATGTTTACATATGATTATCCTCTTGATCCCCTCCTTTACCTTGTCCAATAAGAAGATCACTCACTCACTAGTGGTGTGATAAAGATGAATCTATGAGCTAGTCATATTCATCATGATACCCTTTTTGTTTTAGGTCAATCCATTGTATTTATGAATACTTGGACTAGTTGTGTTCATCCAAGTTATTTGTGGATACTTGGATTTGTTGTGTACATCCATTGCATATGTGTTTGCTTGGATTTATGTTGTGTAAATCCAAGCTACATGTGTGTACTTGGATAAGTCTAGTTGAGTTGTAATAGATTTGATTAGGAGTTCTCACTAAACTATAAAGTGATGTGGTTGTGTCTTGTGAGTTCTCACTAAACTTGAAAGTGATTAGTAGTTGTGTTGTGTGAAGTTCTCACTTAGCTTCAAAGTGAAGAGTCGTGAAGATTGGTTCTAGCTTTCGATTAGAACTCGAAATCTAGCCTTGTGTCGTAAAATGGTGAAGTAGGCAACGTCGTCAAGATTGGTTCTACCTTAAGATTAGAACTCGACATCTAGCCTTGTGTCGTTAAGTTGTGAAGTAGGCAACGTTGTGTAGATTGGTCCTAGCTAAAGATTAGGTCTCGACATTTAGCTTAGTGTCGGAAAATAATGTAAGCAACGATGTAAGGTTTTCTCCACCGAGAAGGGAGCTTGTGGATATAGTGGAAATCTCGAGTAGGTGTACTCGAGGAGTGGAGTAGAAACGAGGATAGAGCCTCGTTGTCGAACCACTATAAATCTTGGTGTCTTCCCACTAGGTTGTCTCCATCCTTACTCTTTACTTATTTCATTATCATTACACTTACCTATTATCTTTGCTAGTGCATTTGAATTGAACCTAATCATTATGCAACTTAGCTTCAAACAAAAGATAGTTTTGATACAAACCAAATTGAAAGTAATTTTAATTTGGTCACCAATCGAATAGAAATTATTCAACCCCCCCCCCCCCCCCCCTTCTAGTTTCTACAATTGGTATTAGAGCGATGGTCACTCAAGATCTTTGAAGTATATTGTACTTTGAAACTTGGATCGATCCATTGTCTCCTCAAATTAGAAGGTCAAGTTGTACTAAAGTTTCTCTTTGGTTAAAACTATTTTATTCTTGAAAAATAGGTCCTTTAATTGATAATATTGCATCCCACTTAAGATTACTAGTCTTTATGCATTTTAGATCTACTCTTGAAATGTATCTACTAGTTTGCATCTTGCTTTGTGTAGGTACTCATGAAGATCAATCACTTAATTGGTTGTGGATTGAGTTACTTGCACTTGTAGAAGACACATCTTCATTGATCTTTAACATCTTTGAATGATGATACCAAGATGATTGGGAATGATACTAGTCCTTGAAGACTTAGTACTCATCATACTCATTGTTGGACATATCATTTATTCCTTCATGGATTGCTCTTTGTGGCCAAGGTACGCTTTCGTTCTTCCACACGCCCTTTGATCATTCTTTTGATCATTACTTGACTATGTGCTTGTTCTTGGCATCCTTGCCTTGACATTTATTTGTGGTTTATGATTCTTTCCTTTTATCCTCTCAAACCTTCATTGCTTGGATACTTGACTCACTATGGTGATGTAGAGTGAGTTAGTAGTAGCTTAAAGTATCAAGCATGATTTCCATGGTTTGCACCCATACGGTTAGTAGGCCCTTTGTGGGAGAGAAAGTGAATTAATACCTTGCTCATATTTTGGTTTAGACTAAAACTATTATTGAAAGTGATCTTAGTCTATACTTGAATAATTACTTTGTGTTCATTCATTACCAAAGCCGTTTAATGTTTCGCCGGAAAGGCACGTCTTAAACCACTATATATGACACAAGCTCTTTGTTACCACTATTTGAAGATTGTCATTAATCCCTTGAGCATTGGTCCTAGTCTTGATTCACTTCCGTTGACTTCTCTCCACTTTGTCGTTTTACTACGAGTAGTCGTTTGTTCGTTTCGGTTCTTTTCGATCTTGATTTAACTCGTAATCCTTCGTTAAGGCATATTGCTTAGTGTCTTGATGATCCAATGATATTCTAAAAGGTTCATGATATATTTTTGAGTATCTTAGAAAAACTTGGTTTTCAAAATTTGGCGTTTTTCATAGATAAAAACCTGCCTCTGTAGGCGGTTCCTTATCTAGGCGGCTCAAACCCGCGGTACCTTATCGATAAGGAACCGCGGGCAGAAACTTTTGTCAGAGCGCCAGTTTGATTATTTTATTCTTTTTCAAACCAAACCCTCTCTCTCCCAAAAACACACAGCCGACGGTTTACCCTTTTTCCACCATTGTTGAAGCTTCCAAAACCTTCAATCACTCAAATTAATTGATTCCAAGTTGTGGGTTTCACTCATCCTTCATCTAACATCAATTAATTGTAAGTATTTTCTTTCAATTTAATCTATTGTGTTCTAGGGTTCATCCTTTCATAATTGGGGATTTTTAAAATTAAAATTGAATTAAAACCTTAATAGGAATGTGGGTTGACATGGTTATTTTACTATGATTCCTTAGGTTCATATTCATTAAGATTTCACTAAAAACCACTTGTAGAACAAATCCGAATTTAGGCTAAATGATTTTGGTTAAAAGATGGATTTGAGATGAACCCATGAACAAATAGGTAATGACATTGTTAATGCTTACCTAAAAACCTTGTTTTGAAAAACCAATGTTCTAGTCCATTGTTGATCCAACATAGTTCTATGTTCTTGGTAAATAATGGAATAGCTACATTGTGAGCATGAGAATGATATGGATTCAATCCTTTGTTTGTCAAGAAATTGATATAACACATTCTCATATTTTCGTTTTTTGATTTTAATTTTTCATATCAGTGATTGGAAAAATATTCTCTTGTTTAGGTAAGTATCATGTCCTCGAGATATCAAAAAGATCATGAATGAACACGAGCATACATGCCCTCTTCACCTTACCCTCATCACACTCACTCTCTCAAAAACTCGTCTAAGTCTCTTGAACATCGTTGTTTCCATGAAGGACGCATCGTTCGTTCCAATTACGCAAATGAGTTTCTTCGCTTCATGTTTAAGTCTATTGAGTTTGATTGTCTTCTTGCTATTGATGAGCCAATATTTCCTTCGTTTCTTATGGAGTTCTTTAGCTCATTCACATTGATAGGCATCAATAATGGTTTATCTATACGATTTTCCATTATGGGGAAAATCATTATTTACACTCTTGAAGAATTCGGTGATATTCTTAGAGTGCCATCTAATGGTCAATGTCGATTCACCGATGCTTGGAGTATTGACTCTTTAGAATCGGCTCCTATTGATGCTCCTTATGTGACTGTGCTTCCATCTTTTTCGGACATCATTCATGTCATTTCTAAACCTCGTGAACATCCTATTCTTGGTGAATTTCAAGGAGTTGTTCGAACTCTCTCTCCTTGGGAATTACTTACTAGCGATCTTAATGATTTCATGATTCCTTGGGCCGAAATCATTAGGGAAAATGCAATGTGTCTAGATGGGAATCGGGACTTGGTACCCGCTTGTCTTGCACATATGTTTTATTGTGTTGCCACTACAACTCCTTACAATCTCGCATTTTTCATAGCTAGAAGAATTAGATTTGTTCTTCTTGAGTCTGATTCAAGTCTTCCCTACGGAATGCTTCTCTCTCGTCTTCTTAGAAGAGTCCTTATTGACTTTCCATCTCTTCTCTCTTCACCTTATCACTCCGTTGATCGTGTCATGTCTCCCATTCAAGGGAACATTTCACCCGAGATCAATGTGAACTCGTGTCAAGTCGAAAATACTTCTCAAGAAGAGTCTTCTAGCAACCCTCCCTCCAATTTCAATAACTTCATGTCCTCTTCAATCTCCATCTTGTCCTCCCATGAAATTGATTCCGACTATCAATTTTATCTCAATCATCTTCTTCGAGAACGTCTCAGAAGTGAATCAAGGAATTAGATGTTATGCTCATGGTTACTTGCAACACTCATCTAGGATGATTTCCTGACTTTCTTTCCTTCATTTGGTTGTGTATTAACTTATGTTTGGATTATTATTTACTTTGATCCTAAATATTGCTTATTCAATGATGTTTGTGATTTACATAGCTTTGTGCATGCCTTATGAGAGTTAGCTTATTAGATTATGATCTGTAGTTAACTTTGGCTTGTGAATCTTTTGGTAAGAATCTAGGTTAACCAAAATTTGGGATGGGAAATTTTTGAAAGCCCTCTGGTCGCGGTTCCATATCAACCCGCGGCTCCTTATCGATAAGGAACCGCCGGTCCTAGATAAGGAACCGTCGGCCACTGTGCACGACAGCATCTTTTGCTTTACACTGTTTTCTCAATTCTGTGTAAACACTGCATGATTTTCTGTAATAAACTGCACATTTCCTAAACTAGCTTACCTAAATTCATTATTCACCTAAAATGATTTTAACCCATTACTAGTTTGGATCATCCCCTCACCCATTTAAACCCACCTTGTTAGTCATGTTCTTCACACATCAAAACATCCTTCCCTAACCCTTAAACCTCCCTTGTCAACCATGGTTTCTACAAAAACCTCAAACACTCCAAGGAAAACACTTAAGATTAGGATTAAGGTACCCATGCCTAACTCCTCACCCTTCCACACACCTAAGAATGAGATGGTTCCTATCCTCATTTCTTCATCACCTTCACCACCCCTTGCACCATGCAAGACATCATCCACCCATGGTACTAACCACTCCATTGGTTCTACCTCCTCTTCATTCAACTCAAGAATGAATGAGCTCTCTTCACCCTTCACTCCAAATGCACCCTTGGATGTGACCACACAACCCCAACCAATCCAAAGCATTCCTTTTGTGAATGACTTTGATGACACTTTGGTGACTTCACTATTTACCCCTCCAAATTCACCCATTTCACCAACCTTGGAGAATATACCTTCACACTCACCCATTTTCCCTTTAGGGAACATGCCTCCACTCTCACCCACATCACCCTTGGAGAACATGCCTCCTCCACCTCCACCTAACTCAAACATTCCAATTTTGGGTGTTCCACTTTCCCTCCTTTTGGGTGATCCATACTATGGGTTTCAACAAACACATGGTCCTAGTTGTCCATGTTGTCTTTACAACCACTACATCATCCATAACCTTAGGATGGATATGTTTGGACTACATAGGAGGTTGCAAGAGTTCTTGCTTGCCTTGTTCTCCATGCCTCCTCCTAGGAGATGAATGATGGAGTTTTCTAAATAAATGGTTTTCAACAAAACCAAGCCAAAGAAGATTACTCATCTAGATTTAATGTTAAGCTAGCTATGTATTAGTTAGTTTTATTTGTCATTGTACTTGCTTCCTTCATGAATGTTTCATGTTGTTGATCTATGGATTTAGTTTTATGTGTTTCTATCCTTATGTGCACATTAATCAACTTTAATTTGAAATTAAAATTGAACCTAAATCTATCACAACCTCTAAAAACCTGACTAAAATTGGTTCAAAATGATATCTAAATTATTTTGTCACCCTTTGTCAAGACATTCTTTGTGAATGTGTTGCTTTATGCAACCCTAGCATAATTTGGTGCTAATAGAGGTAAAATTCCAAGATTTGCAATTTTTTGAAAAAGTCTTAGTTTTTCCCAAAACCCTGGAAAAACATGGTTTCAAGTCCACTGGACGCGGTTCCTTAAAGTCCCGCGGTTCCCTAGTGATATGGAACCGCCGGTCCCTATAAGGTACCGCGGACAGTAAATGACTTTTGACAATTTTTTGGTCAAAACTTTTAAAACCCTAAACCCTGTCAAGATTCCTTGTTTACTCAAATTGACTAAACATTCCTTGACACTACACTTTTTATATTCAAATTCTTACCTTGATTACATTTTACTTATACCCCAACCTTGAGATTTCATTCTCACACCTTCCCAACCTTGAGAATTCATTCTCACACAACCTTGAGATTTCATTCTCACACCTTCCTAACCTTGGGATTCGATTCACACACTCTCACAATGCCTAACTCCTACATTCCTAACCTTGACATTTCTTTGTCACAATCCCACTCACCCAAAGATTCCTCATCCAAGCTTTCAAAGAAACCGAAAATCTTGGTTAGTCCTATTTGGGTTAAGAAGAATGAACCATCTTAGTCCAAACCACCCAAAAACCCTACCTTCTCTCCAATCAAATATTGGAATGAGACTTATACCATTAACCCCATCACCGAAGCAAAAGAAAATGTTCCCCCACCACCACAATCCTTCAATACCCCTCAACTCAATGACCTTTCAACCTTCCCAAACCTCACAAGGCATTGTGAAAACATTTCCTACCCCATTACCCCACCACCACCAAACCCTAAGTTTGATGCCATACCCCCATCAACCGATTTTGTGTTGCATCATGGATCCTCGTGTGCTTGTTGTCGATTTCAACAAATTGAACTTGCTCATGTGTATGAGAAGTTAAATTTTCTTGAATTCCTCCTCACTCGACCTCCTATTCAAGTTTTCGTTCCGGTGGACAAAACTTCGAATGATGCATCGTCGTCTTTTTAGAGTCTTTTATTTTTTTTGCAATCTTGGAAAATTATCACTATTAGACTAGCTTATGCTTAGTGGTTTATTTTCCATATTTCTTGCTTTAGATACTCATATTTTGTGTATGACTATCTACTTTTTCGTGTCTTTTCTTTTATGTAACCTTTGTGTTGGTTGTGTGTTATTTCCTTTAGTTCTATTTTGAGTTGATCATGGTTAATTTTTACAATTGCTTATGGGTGATTCCATCAATTCTAAACTTTAACCCATTGACAAGCTTATCATCTTCATTGGATTGAAGTTTGATTTTGTCAATTACCTCTTTGGACATACTTAGCAAAATACTTGCTTCTAATTTGAGATTTCTTCTCTCTCTCCCTCTCAAGTTACTTAGTAGGTAGTGATCATATATACATTGGTGTTTCTTTCCTTTCTACTAACCTTTGTGAAGCATGTCACCTTAGCTCACAAACTTGGTGCCCCAAGCAAGGGGAGCAACCACCAAGGGGGAGCTACTAGCAAAGTTCGATGTTCTTCTAAGACTTGTGCTAACCTTTTTGCTATGACAAAGGGGGAGAAATGATAGTGATAAACTCGTTAATAATTCGTTATTGTGTTTCTATACAAATGAGTTTATAGTTTGTCGTAATCAAAAAGGGGGAGATTGTTAATGCAAGTGATGCCTAAAAACATTATTAGTGTTAATTAATCTTTCTTAGTTTTGATCACAACAAACCATACAACACATTTAGTGTAAAACACAAAATGAATTATTTAACTAACACTATCATCAAGGTAATAATCATATCACTAACCTATCTTAATCATACTTAGTGATCATCAAAATGATTATTCTTAAAACTCACTTTTGTTAATATGACAAAAGACTTTTTAATAAACTTTCTTTTTTAGAAAATGTTTTATTAAAATGGAAAATGAAAATTTGAAAATAGCATATTCCAAATGCTGTTAGAATATCCTTTGAAGGCTTCAAATACCTCAGATATTCCTACCCCACTAAAAGACAAAAAATGAAGCGTACTCTAGTGGCGGTACCTTAAGTACCTACGCGGTTCCTTAGCGATATGGAACCACCGGGTGAGATAAGGTACCGCGCACAGTAGCCGTTATAGATCCGTTGTACTTTGTCTCCTTTAAATAGTGGGTCAAATCTCATTTTCCATTAAGCCTCTTGGACGTTTTTCTCAGCCCTCTCTCTATTTTCTATAGCATAATCATTAGTAAATGATCACTTAAAGTGTTAAGGATGTTTACATATGATTATCCTCTTGATCCCCTCCTTTACCTTGTCCAATGAGAAGATCACTCACTCACTAGTGGTGTAATAAAGATGAATCTATGAGCTAGTCATATTCATCATGATACCCTTTTTGTTATTGTATTTATGAATACTTGGACTAGTTGTGTTCATCCAAATTATTTGTGGATACTTGGATTTGTTGTGTACATCCATTGCATATGTGTTTGCTTGGATTTGTGTTGTGTAAATCCAAGCTACATGTGTGTACTTAGATAAGTCTAGTTGAGTTGTAATAGATTTGATTAGGAGTTCTCACTAAACTATAAAGTGATGTGGTTGTGTCTTGTGAGTTCTCACTTAACTTGAAAGTGATTAGTAGTTGTGTTGTGTGAAGTTCTCACTTAGCTTCAAAGTGAAGAGTCGTGAATATTGGTTCTAGCTTTCGATTATAACTCGACATCTAGCCTTGTGTCGTAAAATGGTGAAGTAGGCAACGTCGTGAAGATTGGTTCTACCTTAAGATTAGAACTTGAAATCTAGCCTTGTGTCGTTAAATTGTGAAGTAGGAACCGTTGTGTAGATTGGTCCTAGCTAAAGATTAGGTCTCGACATTTAGCTTAGTGTCGGAAAATAATGTAAGCAACGGTGTAAGGTTTTCTTCGCCGAGAAGGGAGCTTGTGGATATAATGGAAATCTTGAGTAGGTGTACTCGAGGAGTGGAGTAGAAACAAGGATAGAGCCTCGTTGTCGAACCACTATAAATCTTGGTGTCTTCCCACTAGTTTGTCTCCTTCCTTACTCTTTACTTATTTCATTATCATTACACTTACCTATTATCTTTGCTAGTGCATTTGAATTGAACCTAATCATTATGCAACTTAGCTTCAAACAAAGATAGTTTGATACAAACCAAATTGAAAGTAATTTTAATTTGGTCACCAATCGAAGAGAAACTATTCAACCCCGCCCCCCCCCCCCTTCTAGTTTCTACAGACTTTATCATCTTGAAATTCATTCGTGTGGATCATGTGTTGATTTCGCCTTTCATTTCTAATGTTTTTCATTTTACTGGAATTACACTCAAGTAACTTCTTAAGAATTTTCTTTGATTCGAAAAAATTCGCTGTGTGGCTTTTCTCTTTCGATCATGTATTGACCATCGAGAATTAAATAAGCCGTTGTTGGTGACACCAACTGCACTCAAGAAGCGATGACTTGCTATAATCCTTTGTTTCTTATTATTTTTATCATCGACGCGTCTATTCTATCACGTTTGTTAAGAATTGATACGACTTTCGTCTTACTCCCTGGTGTTATTGCTCGCATACAAATTATTGACATTTATATGTCACATGTTTACCATTTGATACCTTAATCACCTTCTGGGATTTCTAAAAATTATTATTAATTTTTAAGAACATTTTATACATTTTACCAAATGTTTAAATTACCAAAATGATTGTTTCAAGTTAAATACCATATATACATCCTCTTGAGTAAATTCATAACTAATGTTTAAAAGGATGTCAAGCTTTATCTTTTAAAGTAATTGATTTTATCAATCTTTACTGTCAATTTAATGAAATTATTAAATTAATTTTTAATTTCTAACAATGATTCTAAATAATTTGGAAAATCTGAATTTTCTTTGATGGTAACGATAAACCTGAGTTCTAACGATAATTTCATGCAGTCATCCAAAAGTTCTTAAGCCGATCAGGATAACTAGTTTGAATTGTTCTACGTTTTCTTTGAAATCCTGATCAAAGAAAAGATATAGCAACAGCTTACCCACTAAATATAGATAGTTTGATTTTAAATCACTACACCTTGTAAAATTTTCTTTTAATCAAGAAAATATTTAAACTGAGTTTTAAAGTAATACCAAAATACTAGACAACTGATTTTGACAGCTTGTATTTTAAATGATCCTACGTAATTCATTTTTCCCTTCTATTTCTTTTGTAACTATATTGTTACATTTTAAGATTGTCATGTTTTATAGTTGCACGATTTGCGACTCCTTGTTGATTAACAATCTTGATTCATCTTAACGCACTTTGTCCGTTTAAGCGATTCTTGTGTTCATTCTATCTCTTGAATATTTATCCATACTGAATTACTAATCCAAGTTGAAGAATTACTTGGGAAGGAGTTAAGAAACTGAAGCATAGCGAATTCTAATTGTTAAGGTTCGTCGTGAAATGGAAGTTACCTGGGAAGCAGTGAAATTGTTCTACACTTTGTACCTCCTCTTTTTTGCATCTTCTACTGTTTTCAGGAGAACTCTGAGAAACCAGAGTTCCTTTAGGGTGGAAGAATGTAAGAACCCATACTTTCTAAGCATTTATTTTATTCTTTTATTCGTGCTTTTTTGAATTTTCCAACGTATTACGTTTTCTTGAATACTTTGTACGTAAATCCTGAGATCATGATAATTTTAGTAAATTATACTTTTCAAGTATTTTCTGATCATTGATAAATACTTTACTTGGAATTATAAAAAATTTATTTTATTTTTCCATATTTATTTAAATCAAAGTTTTTGATTTAAAATCACCCGCGTGCGTTTTACAACGAGTTTATTCAAATCAATGTACAACGAGAATTCCTAGTGATCACGATACCGACGGATGCCCAAAATTTTATACTTTATTATCGATTGTTTCGATAATTTATATTTTTGCCGATTTCGTTTTAATTACGTGTTAAGTCGTGTCGGGAAACCATAATATCATATTATTGATACATTTTATCTTTTGAAAAGTATTTTTACGAACTCGAGCCCGGTAAATATTTTCAATATGGGTTTTTCTAACATGTGCCCTTAGGCACATGTTTAGAAGCATTAAATACACCAACATTTTTATAAATTACACAAATAATTAATTTTTACACTTTTAATCATTATCAAATTTACTTTCTTTAACAAAATTGTGCTACGTAGTACATGATAATACAACAAGTGCGGCAGATTATTACTATTTGGTTTAGAGTATCCTAAAAAATAATGTATACGCACATAAAGAAAAAAACGTATACGTTAACGCATTTTGCTACTAAATTAATGAAATAGACTTATACAAGCTACTAGTGAAGCTATATTTTATGTTTTCGTCAATAATTGTACGTAAAATTACTAACGAATACGTAAAATTATTGATGAAAACGTAAAATTACTGACGTAAAACGCAAACTTAATAACGAAAATGAAAAATTACTGACGAAAACGTAAAAAACTGAAGAAAACGTAAATTTATTGATGAAAACGTAAATATACTGACGAAAATGTAAAAATACCGACGAAACGTAAAATTTTTGACAAAACATAAAATTACTGACGAAAACGTAAATTTTCTGAGAAAACATAAAAATATTGACGTAAACGTAATCTTACTGACGAAAACGTAAACTTAATGACGAACACGTAAATTTACTGATGAAAACGTAAAAATACTGACGAATACGTAAAATTACTAATGAAAACATAAAATCATTGACGAAAACGTAATATTACAGACGAAAACGTAAAATTACTGACGAAAACATAAAAGTCGGACAACAATATACACAAACGTAAAAATTGACAAAACGGATGAAAACCTAAAAACACTAAAAGTTTTTTCATTAATTTATTAGCAAAATATGTTAATGTAGAAGTTTTTTCCTTTATGTGCGTATACATTATTCTTTTAGGATATTCTAAAGGGTTAATATACAAAAAAAAGTTACTAAACTTTCCAACAAATTTGTCCTAAGGTAACGAACGTTCATTTTGTGTTTCTAAATTACTAAACTATACATCACTATAATTTTGTGTTAATTTGAGTAACCTGAATGCATGTTTTTTGATAAGTTAAGTAACATAAATGTCTTGTTTTTTCATATTAAGTAACATAAATATCACGTTTTTGATAAGCAGATAACTTAATCAACCGGTCATATAAACATTAATAACTTAGAAACACAAAATGAACGTTCGTTACCTTAGGACAAATTTCTTTGAAAGTTTAGTAACTTCTTTGTATATTAACCCTACTCTAAACCATATAGTAATAATCTGCCTCACTTGTTGTATTATTATGTACTAAAAGAAAATAAATTTGATAATGATTAAAAGTATAAACATTAATTATATTTATGTAATTTATAAAAATTTTGGTGCATTTAATGCTCTAAACATGTGCCTAAGGGCACATGTTAGAAAAACCTTTTCAATATTTACCAATAGTCATTTTCTATCCTTTTAAACTATTAATTGTTTTTAAGTCCACATGTTTCAAAGTTTACAACAATAACCCCTCCACTACCTATCATATATATACAATTTTTTCTAGCCAAAACATATAAAAATCACTTAAACAAAAAAAATTACACCATCTCTTTCTCTCCTCCATTTTATGCCGCCACCACCATCAACCGTAAACACCCCCAAAATTTGATTTTAGATTGAATCTATCAAAAACTATAACAAGACCCCATCCTAAAATCATCTGTCATTCTTTTGATACCAAAATCAAGCACATGCATCAAGTTTTTCATAACTTTGTGATTTATGGTTGGATTATGTTTAAATCATTATGCATGTGATGATCTTGGTAAGATCGTCACTTTTTGATCCTAAAAAATTAGATTTTGATCTTTGATTTTCGTTAAAATTTGTCATACGAGTGTTTTAGGAGTGTTTGGTTGATGGGTGTGATGGTAGAGTGATTCTATAGGTATGGGAATGAGTAGTCTTGGTTGGAAAATTTATTTGTCATGATTTCTAAAAGTGTATTTTGGGACAGCAGGTCTAGAACAGATTTTTCGTGGGTTTAAGGTTTGAGATAGGCTGAGATTATTTGATTTTGTTGTAGAATTTTCCGAGACGTTCGATTTGATATAAGATAGAGCTTCTAACTCATTACGATTCAAAAGTTATGCTAGTTTTAGTATCCGTGTACCGGGAGACGCAAATCGGCACAATCCGAAATTGTGGCTGATTTTGGGTCGACTCTCGGGGACTTTAAGCTTGGTTAGATAATGGGTACTACTGGTTTTCAAAGTCAATAAACTTAATTTGATGAGTCTAGTAGTGGTTTTAAAAGGCGGATTGTCAAGTTAGTACTTTTATAGTGGTCTAAACGGTTTTATAAAATAAGTGCACAATCTGTCCTAAATTTGGAGTCGAGTAAAGTGTCGAGCTGATGGATTTTAAAGTGTGAACTTTGGCTCAAACGTTGGTGAGGTCTTATACAGGTTATAAGTGACCTTGACACCAATTTTCATTTAAAACGGACAAGTCTAGATAGGGTACATTCGGGGTGTACTTGTTGATTTTATTTTGGACACATAGTTAAATGCTTGTGTTGCATGAGTTTGAGTATTCACCATCGGACATGATGACTTATTCAAGTGCTTAGTCATTATATAAATGACTTAGCTACTGGTCCGAATAAGGTTAAGGGATAGTTTGACTTACGTTGACTTGGCGTTGTATGACGGGTCAATTTCAAGTGCACAAGTGTTTAATCGTGTAGTGTTAGATAATTGGGTTAGTATGAATTCATTTGGTTCGTGTCACTGGTTTTGAAATACTAATACTTTGAAAACATTTTAGTCATATTATATTTGGTATATATCGATACTTGAGTTCGAGTCTTAACGCGCGCCTTATTTTGATAGGTTGCGACTTTTGTGTTTCTCGGGCATCTATATCGTCGGTGATCGTCTCACTACCATTGTTTATACTCAGTTGCTGAGTAACGTGATTGACTTACCACGTGGCTAAGGTGAGTTCATAGCCCCTTTTTACTTATACAAGGTTTCTAAACACGGTGTGATATTATACATGGTGGAACACAACCATTAAAAAACTGTATGCTATCTAGAACTTGTATGCTATCCAGAACTTGTATGCTATCCAGAACGTGTATGCTTTCCAGATTTTCGATATTATTATTGCTTTTTAGACTAGCCTTGAGTTTCATCTCTCCGATCATGAACCGTTAATTGTCTTGTGTGCATTGCGCGAAGCGCGAATGTTGTGGGTGGATCCATCGGGATTGACTATCCCTGTCCCGATTACCTTGACGCACTAATATTTGTTTATATCTGAGTATTTAGGCTGAATACTTACGTAAGTTAAGCTTCGGTTCATGAACTAAACATCAATAATAATCACAACGTTTCGGACTATGGTTGACGTATATAACCATACTCCATACTACTTGTTTTACAAATGAATGTTTGTGTTCCACACCTTTACTACTAAACCTATGAATATCACTCAAATTTGTGTTGACGATTTTACATGTTTAATCTCAGGTATTACTACTTAGCTTTTCTTGGATGGGAGCCCGCAGGATATTATCACAACTTGGAGATTTCTATGATGCTTTTAAGAGATTAATTTTACTAAAAACTGTCAGAAGTTTATTCTATCTTTTGGGCAACTTTATGTTATAAATCGTGATGAAATAATATATTTTTCCGCATATAAAACTCTGGGACCTATGTTTAAAACTCTGATTATTTTATGATGTAATGTACATGTTTTTATTACATCAGCTTTGTGTCAACTGTAATTCATTGTTTCTTGTACCATGGCGTGTTACCCCCTCGTTTCCTAGTTGTTTCATGTCAGATTCTGGGGGTCTCACAGATTGGTATCAGAGCGATCGGTCTTTATTTGAAAGGTATGTAGTTGAAACTCGAGTAATCAAACGGTTTGAGGAGAATGAAAGACAGTTTAACAGGTTTGTTACTAGTGTGAAAAGGTCAGAGTATGTGCGGGCAAGGGAAATGGATGAAGTTGCTAGTCTGCGATCAATGGTGTTGAATTTGAGTGAGCAATTTGAAAGGTTTCGTGAAGAGCAAGAAAGGAATGCAAGGTTGAATGCGTGGGATATACCAATGAGGTCTTTTCCTAGTCGAGGTGTGGTGATTCATGATGTGCCAAGTCAGGTTGAAGCTCAGGTGTTGGTAAAGTCAGGTGAAGGAGGAAGTCGAAAAGGAAAGGAGAAAGTGGAAGAAGACTTTGAGGAGGAGGATAGCAGCAGTGATGATGAACCAATGTACAAGAAGCTGCGGGGATCAGATGTTTAGTTTTCTTTATGTTGTTTATATTAGCCTAGTTGTAATAGAACTTAAGTAGACTGGTACTGTAGTTTATGATGAAACTTAATGACTCTTTTAAGTTGTCGTGATGAAGGGTTGTAGTGACATTACTTGTCACGATTTTGTGGAAATTTTCCAAGTGAAATCCAAATTACCTTCATGATCTATGAGTGTCTTTTAGTTTTTTTGTGATTTGGTTGATGATTTGGTGTCAATTGTGTTGCTTGTGCATGTAGTATCCATGACACGTCTTGATAAATAAATTCCTCTTCTTATCTTGATATGAATACTTACTTGTTCTTTTCTTCTGTGATGACACAGGAAGGAGTTGGGAGGCATTTTTCTGCTATTGCTGAAGTTGTTGTTTGATTAATACTCTAAATATGTCGCCAAAGTTGACAACTGCTACTGTGAATACCATGATTGAGCAAGCTATTGCTAGAGCACTGGAAGCCGAACGTGTTGCGAGGAACCAGGAGACTGAGAATAGGAATGCTGCAGGTCAAGTTGGAGGGAATTCTGCTAATCCATTTGAAGGAAATGCTGATGAACTGGTTGGAGGAAATGTTGTTGGTCAAGCTGGAGGTAATGTTGTTGCTCAGCAAGTACAGAAGGAATGTTCTTATGCTAGTTTCATGAAATGTGGACCTACCCAATTTCGTGCTACTGGTGGTGCTTTGGAGCTAAGAAGGTGGATTAAAAAGGTTGGAAGTACTTTTGAAATCAGTGGATATTCTGAAGCTAGTAAGGTGAAGTTTGTTGCCGCTACTTTTCAGGATGATGCATTAAGTTGGTGAAATAGTCAGGTAGTTACTGTAGGTTTCGTTGAAGCAAATGCTAGAACGTGGACTGTGACCAAAGGACTGTTAACTGCGATGTTTTGTCCTGAGGAAGAGTTAGGTCAGTTGGAGGATGAGTTGAGGAATTTGGTGCTGCAGAATAGTGATATTGTGGCTTATACCAAAATTTTTTCTGATTTATGTTTGTTGTGTCCTGATGCTTTTGCTGATGACCGTAAGAAGATGAAGCAGTATATCAGAGGTTTAACTAGTAATATCAAGGGAGAGACTACTTCGTTGAAACCCAAGACTTTTGATGAAGCTGTTCAGATGGCTCATGCTTTGATGGACGTGAAGCTACAGGATAGAAAGGATAGTATTGCTGAAGGAAACAAGAGAAAGTGGGAAGTTGCCCACTAAAACCAAGGGCAGAATAGTGGAGGTTATCGTAACAACAATAACCAAGGACCGAATAGGAATCAGCAATACAACCTTAGGAGGAATGATGGTGTTCGTGCTGCTACTGGAACCCAAGGAAACAAAGTGAACCCGAAGTGTGGTCGATGTAGTCTATATCATGTGGGGAATTGCCCACCTGCTTGTAACAAGTGTGGGAAAGCCGGACATAAAGCGGCAGACTGTAAGAACAAGGGTGTGGTCACTGGAGCCAATGCTGTCAAGGTGACTAATTGTTTTGGATGTAGAGGCCGTGGACATAAGCAAGGAAACTGTCTGAGGGTTGGCACTCGACAGGGAGGCAATGATACTGCTGTTGCTGCTAGGACTGCTGCTCCAGCCTATGTCGTGGGAGATGCTGACAAACCTCAAGGGCCGAATGTGGTGACTGGTATGTTCTTACTCGATGCTTGTTATGCTAGTGTGTTATTTGATTCTGGATCCGATAGAAGTTTCGTAGATGTTAGATTCAGTCAGCTATTGGATAGAGAACCAGTAAGATTGATAACTAGTTATAATGTGGAGTTAGCTGATGGTAAGGTTGTTAGCACTAGTTCTATACTGAAAGGTTGTTCCTTGAAGTTAGGGAATTATGTGTTTAGTATTGATTTGATGCCCATAGAATTAGGATCTTTTGACGTGATTGTTGGTATGGATTGGTTAGTTGCGAATAGTGCAGTGATTATTTGTGGAGAGAGATTAGTTCAGATACCGCTAAGGAATAGGGTATTGACGGTGAAAGTTGATGAGTGTACTTCTCGTTTGAGAGTTGTTTCTTGTTTAAAGATGATGAGGTATATAGAAGAAGGTTGTGATGTATTTCTTGCCCAGATAAGTAATGATGGTGTGAACGAAAGGAAACTGGAGGATGTGCCTGTGATTAGAGAGTATCCTGAAGTTTTTCCTGAGGATTTATCGGGATTACCGCCGCATCGTGAAGTGGAGTTCCGTATTGATTTAGTGTCGGGAGCTGTGCCAGTTGCTCGTGCACCGTATCGTTTAGCGTCGTCTGATATGAAGGAATTATCTGATCAATTAAACGAATTGATGGATAAGGGATTTATTAGACCGAGTTCGTCGTCGTGGGGTGCTCCTGTTTTGTTTGTTAAGAAGAAAGATGGTTCATTTCGAATGTGTATTGATTATCGAGAGCTTAACAAATTGACTGTTAAGAATCGGTATCCATTGCTGAGGATTGATGATTTGTTTGATCAGTTGCAAGGATCAAGTGTATACTCGAAGATCGATTTGAGGTCTGGGTATCATCAACTGAGAGTTAGGGAAGAAGATATTCCTATAACAGCTTTCCGTACTCGATATTGACATTTTGAATTTCAATTGATGCCTTTTGGATTAACGAATGCGCCTGCCGTATTCATGGACTTGATGATTCGTGTGTATAAGCCGTATTTGGATGAGTTTGTTATCGTATTCATTGATGATATTCTTATTTATTCCAAGAGTGAGGAAGAATATGAGAAGCATTTAAGGATAATATTGGAATTGTTGAAGAAAGAAAGGTTGTATGCGAAGTTCTCTAAGTGTGAATTTTGGTTAAAATCCGTGCAATTTCTGGGGCACATGATTGACAGTGAAGGTGTTCGTGTGGATCCTGCTAAGATTGAGGCAATCAAAGATTGGTCGGTACCAACAACGCCGACTGAAGTTCGCCAATTTCTTGATCTAGCTGGGTATTATAGAAGGTTTATCGAGAAGTTTTCACTAATTGCTAAACCATTGACCAAGCTTACTGAAAAGAATAGAGCGTTTGAATGGGGATTGGAAGAAGAAACTGCATTTAGTACGCTGAAGGATAAATTGTGTTATGCGCCGATTTTGTCTTTGCCAGAAAAATCTGAGGATTTTGTAGTGTATTGTGACGCATCTCATAAAGGATTTGGAGCTGTGTTGATGCAAAGGGAGAAAGTAATAGCTTATGCGTCGAGACAATTAAGGAAGCATGAAGAGAATTACACTACTCATGATTTAGAACTGGGAGCTGTGATTTTCGCTTTGAAGATGTGGAGACATTACTTGTATGGAACCAAGTGTGTGGTTTTCACTGATCATAAGAGTATGCAACATATTTTGGATCAAAAGGAATTGAATATGAGACAAAGGAGATGGGTAGAATTGCTGAGTGATTATGACTGCGAGAAATGGTGATGCCTGGCGAACACGCAATTCACAATCTATCAAAATAAAACACGCATCTTTAATAACATATTCAAGTAATATTTCATACTTAATAAAATAAAATAAATAACTCAAAGTCAAATTAAACTCACACCATTCTTATTTAAATAATGCCTACATGTGTACACCTATTACACTTTTACTTTATTTATTTCCTTTATTAAAAATCTGATGACTTGATCAAGGAGCTTGCTGGAGAAAGTTGCGGTGTCGCTTTTATAGTTGTTCAGTCTGAAACCGTTTTCTTTCCCCATCATTATTAAATGTTATCTTTTATCTGCAGGAAATTATAAAAATCATTTTTGAGTATTTATAGTTGATAAAAGATTTGTATTTCTGGGATGGTATTTTAAAGGGACCGAAGCGCTACTCTGATAATTATAAAATTTCTTTATTGGGATTGAAAACTTTAGACTAAAGACAATATTATTTTATCTTATCTTTTAAATATCTCATTTTGAGATCGTATAAAGTGTTTCTAGTGACGAGGTTTGAGTTTAGCACCCAAATGTGTATTTCCACTGCGCAATGTAATTTGGGGGTGTTAAAGATTGGTATAAGAGCAATCTTTAACAGCCCCAAATTACATTGCGCAGTAGAAATACACATTTGGGTGCTAAACACAAACATCGTTACACAAGACACTTTGAACAGTCTCAAAATGATACATTTGAAATAAAAAAGGATATAATTTAACCATTGTCTAAAACCTTCGATCCTAAGTAAAACAATTTTAGAAATATCAGAGTAACATTTAGGTCCCCCAAAGATCTCGACTAGTCAACAAACATTTTTACCAAAATACATGCCCATGCATTATAAAGTTTATGACAAAAGGGGAATAAATCAGTCTTAGACCAATCACCACAAAAGCAACCCGCAATCTTTCTCCAGCAAGCTCCGCCATCATTTAACTTACATCACCTGAAATACATGCTTAAAATCATCAACACAACGGTTGAGCGAGTCTATAGGTTTATCAAATCATCATTTGAACACAAGAGAAAAATCAATCATAATCATTTAATAGAATTGTCGTCACAATCTACTGATCAGGCATTATGGCATATAGCAATAGCTATAGAATTGTATTAAGCTCATGACATTGGCCCCTTAACTTAGTCACCCACGCCTAAAGCCGGCATGACTAGATGGATTCCAGTGCCCCTACTAGGGTATCAATTGCAAGTATACCACATTCTCATTCTCGTAAATTATCCTTCCCAGAGGTTACTCAGCGTAAAGCCCTGGTCTCAGATAGGGTCGTCAGCCTAATAGTACTATCATTTGAATAAGAGGCTATTCCCAACTCACAACATCAAGTTAGAACATATTTAACGACTCATGAATTTAGGAACTTTTGCAATTTAGGTACTTATACAATTCAATGCAACATCAGGTAATATAAGGCAACATTCGGGTCCAAACAATCAATCATGACTTGTGTTCATTTTATTTTCAAATAGCATGTATCCCCCTCGTGGGTTTAAAATCATTCAAAACAAGTACAAAGCGAGGCTATAGACTCACCTTGAGAAACAGTTGTAGCAAGTAGATCTTCGACGATAGTTGATACCCGATAAACACAAAAACACAATCTCTCTTTCTTTCTTTGTTTTGCCGTCCACCACCATCAACAAAAACCATATGATCTTCAAAATTTACTTTGAATCATTAAAAACTAATTGATATCCCATCTAGGAAATTTGATGGTGATCATTTTGGTGTAATTTTTATACACATGCAAAAACTTTTGAAATTTTGATATGATCCAAGGTGGTTTGATCTATTTTCATGATATATAATTGTTGTTAGTGTTGTTATATATAGATTTTAAGTATTGCATGTTTAAATTTTTGAGTGGGTAAATTTTTGAATGATTATTCAAGTGTGTTATGGGTTAGATAGATGGATGAGGATGTTAGTAGGATGATATTAGGCATGGGAGATTGGGTAAAATAGGTTGAAAAATTGATTTAGTGTGAATTTTAAAGAGGTATTTAGATCAGTGAGAAAAAGGTAATTTTTGGGTATTTTACTCTTTGAAAATGGTTAAACTAATGGCATAGGGTAGTAGAGAATTTCGTTAGCTTCGGTTTGATATAAAGTTATGATGATTTGATTATTCGTGTACCGGGAGACGAGTATCGACACAATCCGAAGTTGTTGTCGATATTTGGATCGAATCTCGGGGACTATAGAATGAGTTGTAAAAATGTTCAAGGTCTGATGTTAGGTTCTAAACTTAGGGTTGTGATTCTATTTTCAAACTAAAGTGTCGGATTTATATACGGGATTGTTTGGAATGGTCAAAATTGTTGTATGAGTCGGTGACGTAAAACTGTCCAGTTTTTGTAGTTCAAAGATGTGTCGGGCAGGGAACTTTAAAACTAAAATCTTTTGATGGTATTTTAAGAGGACTTTCTATAGATAGTAAGTGATATCTCTGAGTAGTATCATAAGTATTTGACGTGTTTAAGTGGGGTAAATGAGCTCGTACATTTGGTATGTACCGGCAGATTTTTATCGAAAGAATAGACTAATAGAGTAAACATATAGAAGGAAGTAATAGTATCACTTGTATTGTTTCTTTCGGGTTTGTCGTGATTTTATGATTTTGAGTTTGATGTTATTATGTATGGGTTCTATTCGAGTCTATTATTAATGAACGCGCCTTATTTTACCAATAACCATTTTCTACCCCTTAAACTAGTAAACTGTTTTTATGTCCACAAGTTTTAAACTTGGCAAAACTAGTCCCTCCACTACCTACCATATATATATATTCAATCTTGAAAAAAAACTCTTTCTTCTTTCTTTCTTGTTGATGCCGCCACCCCTAAACCACAAAAACACCCATGGACAACAAAATCTAGCTTGAATCAATGAAAAGTAAATCAAGTCCCTTGTTACAAATGTTCTTGTCATTCTTTTGATACCAAAATTTATCACATGCATCAACTTTCAAGATTTTATGATTTCATGATTGATTTATGTTTAAATCATCATGCATGTGATGATCTAGGTAGGATCATCATGTTTTCATGTTAAAAAGTTGTATTTTTATCTTTGATTTTGGTAAAAATTTTGCATATATGTGTTTTAGGAGTGTTTGGTTGGTGGGTATGATATTAGAGTGATTCTATAGGTATGAGAATGATTAGCTTTGGTGGGAAAATTGATTTGACATGATTTCTAGAAGAGTATTTTGGGACAGCAGGTCTAGAACAGATTTTTCGTGGGTTTAAGATTTGGTATAGGCTGAGATTATTTGAAATTGTTGTAGAATTTTCTGAGACGCTCGTTTCGATATAAGATAGAGCTTATAACACATTACGAGTCAAAAGTTATGCTAGTTTTAGTATTCGTGTACCAGGAGACGCAAGTTGGCACAATCCGAAATTGTGGCTGATTTTGGGTCGACTCTCTGGGACTTTAGGCTTGGTTAGATAAATGCTACTACTGGTTTTCAAAGTCTAGAAACCTTAATTTGATGAGTCTAGCGGTGGTTTTAAAAGGCGGATTGTCAAAATTATACTTCTAAAGTGGTATAAACGATTTTATAAAGCAAGTTCACAATCTGTCCCAAATTTGGAGTCGAGTAAAGTGTCGAGCTGATGGGTTTTAAAGTGAGAACATTGGCTCAAATTTTGGCAGGGTCTTATATAGTTTGTAAGTGATCTTGACACCAAGTTTCATCTAAAACGGACAAGTCTAGATAGGGTAGATCAGTGCGTACATTCGGGGTGTACTTGCTGATTTTATTTTGGACTCATAGTTCAATGCTTGTTTTGCATGAGTATGAGTATTCACCAACGGACATGGTGACTTACTCAAGTGCTTAGTAATTATATAAATGACTTAGCTACTGGTCCGAGTAAGGTAAAGGGATAATTTGACTTGCGTTGACTTGGCGTCGTATGACGGGTCAATTTCAAGTACTCAAGTGTTAATCGTGTAGTGTTGGATAAATGGGTTAGTATGGATTCTTTTGGTTCGTGTCATTGGTTTTGAAATATGAATACTTTGCAAATATTTATAGTCTTATTATACTTGGTATACAATGATATTTGAGTTCGAGTCTTAACGCGCGCCTTATTTTGATAGGTTGCGGTTTCGTGTTTCCCGGGCATCCATGTCGTCGGTGATCGTCTCACTACCATTGTTGCTACTAATTTGCTGAGTACCGTGATTGGCTTACCTCGTGGCTAAGGCGAGTTCATAGCCCCTTTTTACTTATACATGGTTTCTAAACACGGGGTGAGATTTTACATGGTGGAACACAACCATTTAAAAACTGTATGCTATCCAGAACGTGTATGCTTTCCAGACTTTCAATATTATTATTGCTTTTTAGTCTAGCCTTGAGTTTCCTCTCCTGATCATAAACCATTAATTGTCCTGTGTGCATTGCGCGAAACGCGAATATTATGGGTGGATCCATCGGGATTGACTATCCCCGTCCTGATTACCTTGACGCACTAATATTTGTTTATACTTGAGTATTTAGGATGAATACTCCCTAGAGGAACTTACATTGAGTTAAGCTTCGGTTCATGAACTGAACTGCAATAATAATCATAACGTTTCGGACTATGGTTACCGTACATAACCATTTTCCCCTATTTCTTGTTTACAAATGAATGTTTGTGTTCCACATCTTTACTACTAAACATATGAATATCACTCACCTTTATGTTGACGATTTTACATGTTTAATCTCAGGTATTATTATTTAGCTTTGCTTGGATGGGACCCGCAGGATATTATTGCAGCTTGGAGGTTTCTGTGATGCTTTTAAAAGATTGGTTTTAGTATAAACTGTCAGAAGTTTATTATATCTTTTGGGAAACTTTATGGTATAAATCATGATGAAATAATATATTTTTCCGCTTATAAAACTCTGGGACCTATGTTTAAAACTCTGATATTTTATGATGTAATGTACATATTTTTATTACATCAGCTTTGTGTCAACTGTAATTCATTGTTTCTTGTACCATGACATGTTACCCCCCTCGTTGCCTAGTTGTTCCATGTCAGATTCTGGGGGTCTCACAGATTGGTTTCAGAGCAGTGGCTATAGGGAACTGAGTCGTTTTTCAAAACTTAGTCTATAACCGAAAGTTCAAATATGTTATTGTTTTAAGTGTCAACCACGGAATCTGCCAAATTTGATCGATATCTGCATGGGTAACTCTGTAATCCTTATTATTTACTTTTAATTACCGTGGTAGTATTTCATCTCCTGATTAAATGTTGAAATATTACATTACCTTAACGAAGATAATTACTATGTCTTTTCAAAGCCTTGTGCTTCATGAATCTTCATTAAATAATACTTGATTACATATGCTCTTACGTCATATCTTGAATTCTTGTTTTTGTGAACTGATCTTGTTACCATGATTTTATATTGTTATGACGTTACCTACTTGTATTCAGAGCGCGTATGCTGCCGACTTTTCATGCTCATTTTTCTAAGTACTATTGCTATCTTGTTTATGCGTGATACGACTGACCTTATATACTCATTCGTCTTGAACCGTCTGTTTTTCTCGACTCACTGTTACATGTTGTGCATACTCTCGAAATACCTGTTCGGAATTAAGAAGTGTTGTTTTCGATGAAACTCCTGATTTTCATTTTTACTACCATGCGTGATGCTTTCATTGTTAAATTTCTTTAAAATATCTATTTAAATATCTAAATTTCTTCCGACCATTTGTGATTGGATGTCTTGAAAAATAGTCTATTGACCATTGTGTATCTCAATGTGTCTCCCATAAAGACTAATGTACACCTTGTGAGTCACACATCTAGAAGCATTCGTTGGATCAGTATTGAATAATATCGTGAGTTTTCATGACTTTGATTGACCATTACGTCACCATTTTCACACGACACTTGTACCTCGATTACATTTTATTTCATTGACCATATTACGTTTCGATTTCGAATTACAACGTCCGTTGTACCTTGAAAACATGATCGTAATTTATTATGTGGTGATTGTTTGGAATACAATTCTACATCTATGAACTCGTATCCTCCCCTTTTCATTAAACTTTCTCGCTCCAGGAATGCGACCTGTTAATGTTCCAATTCTTTCTCGGTATGTCTTGTGATTTTGGAAAATCACACTGCCAAGAGACCTTCCTACCTTGTATCATGAAACCAAAGAAACGGATGTCATGCGCCATTTTTTGATTTCTTAAATTTTGTCGGTATTCTTGAACCATTTCTATACTATGTTTTCTTTACATGATTAATTATACAGTTTATTCTTTTTCGTCATTAGGGAATCTACAAGTAATGTGTGTACATAAATTCTGGGTCATTATAAAGTTTGATTTAAATTTCAAGGTATGTCGAAAAATATACTTTGCACAGAAACTTTACAGGAGATTTAACAGTGTCGAGAAAATATTTTTTTATAACCTTAGACATAAAAATATATTTTTACCTATTGAGATGTTCGTTGAGGACATAATATTTTACCAGTAAACATTAAAATCGAGCAATTTACGCTCATTTGAGATTGTAAAATCTAAGAAGTTGTTTTTTGAATAATTCTAAAATATCATTTTGTTGACAGATTAAATGCAAGGGCATTTTTGTCCATTTTTAATCCGTTTCAAGTATCGAGTAAAACTAGAAAGTTGTTCAAAATATCGTTTTACATCGAATTGCATTAGACTTCGAGTCTTAAAAATATCATTTAGTGAGTCAATTGGTCTAGTCAAACCCAAAAGTCAAAGTTAACTAAAAAGTCAAAAGTCAAAGCTGATAGACTTTAAAATATGGGATTGAAGCTGATTGTAGTAAAATACAACTCTTGTTTAGGAAAACAAAGAGCGTAAATAGCGGTAAGTATCGAGTGATGATTTTAGGAAAAATCAACACAAATGACCCAATCACTTAAAAGAGAGAAAGTTCGTTTCCCAAGGAGGTATATGTGTGTGTTCTAATTTGTATTTCTTTGAGATTAATATTGAGAGAATGGGGATGAGAGGATGAAAAGACGGATACGCTAAAATTAAACTACGACGTAAACGTAAAACCGTAGAAAAACCACAAAAATTAAAAAAACTATTACTAAAACCAAAAACAAAACCAAGAAAAGATTAAAACAAGTCTAAAATAATATAAATAAAGATAAAAATCCAACAAAGATATTTTAAAACCTTTTATTAATTAAATAATTAATTTTAAATGCTAATTAAAGCCCTAAAATTAATTTTAACTAATTCAAATGTCTAAAATATGATTTTATTGAATAATTACTTAACTTATATTATTAGAAGACTAAAAAGTAATTTTCTAAAAATTAAAACCTATTAAAACTATTTTTAAAACTCTAAAAATGATTTAAAATGATTAAAACCTAATTAAACTTAAAATAATTATAAAAATAAATCTAAAAGATATAAAAATATTCTAAAAATGGAAATAGTCCTAATTAATGATAAAGAACCTAGGAAAAATGAAAAAGAAAGAAAAATAAAATTTTGAAAATTAAATAATAAAATAATATTAAAATATTGCTAAAAATAAAAAGTTTATAAAACTTGAAATAAAAAATTTCTAAAAATCCTAAATAATATAATTAAGAGAAAAACACAAATTATAGCTCCTAAACCTTTTTTAATAATTTTATAAAAATCTTTAAAGTTTATAAAAAACCTTAAAATAATATAAAATTAAAAATTAAAGTTTTTAAAACCAAAATAAGATGTAAACCTCAAAAATATATTTTAAAAACTAAAAACTATTTTTCCTAAAAATTAAAAATCTTTTTGGTATTTTTTATTGATTTAATAAAAAACGTCTATTAAATAAATTCTAATAAATAAACTAATAAAAGGAAAATTATGAAAATAGCCTAGAAAAATCTGTAAACTTAATTAGATTCTAGGAAAAATGAAATAAGCAAAAATGAGAAGCAAATAAGCTGGAAATAAGATAAATAAGCCACGGTTTTATTAAATAAGCTAGAAACTAATAGACCTTAAGTATTAAACCTTTCACGTTTATACACAAGATAAATGCTAGCACACTGGTAAGAGCCTTGAACCCTCCAACGAGAGGTCAGGGGTTCGAAGCCAGGCTAGTGGATTTTTTTGCTATTTATTTTTTTTTATATTTTTTTTCTTTTTCAATCCAACCAGTGAGCTTAAATAGCTTAATTTCCAACTCCAATAACCTTTTTAATCAAGTTTATGCTCAAAATTATGAACCAAAATTGCCAGACTTGATGTTTTTCTGATGAACAATGGAAGTGCACACTTGTGCACTTCTTGATGCCAAGAGGTGCTTGGTTTGAGCTTGTTTGTTGGTTGTTTTGGAACAATGAGGCACCCTTGTGCTCATAGAAGCACAAGGAGTCAAACTAGCACAATATAAACACCTTGCACACACAAATGATCAACATCAAAGCACACCAAGCCAATATAAGTTGCTGATGCAAAATGTGCAGGACTGGGACTGTTTAAGCTTATAACTTGCACTCTAGCCAACCTAAAAGCCTCAAATTATGCACTCACAATCACAATATGGTACTCAAGCAACAACAATCCTTAAATCACCCTAGTACTAACAAATATCAAAGATCTAGGCACACAATTTCATGAAACACAAGCAGTTAAGTGCATAAGCAGATTTCTAGCTTAACTTTTCTTTTAAAACCACTCCAAATTGCTACTAACTTGTTCAAAACTAACTCCCTACTAACTACTAACCTATCTCAACCTTTTTTAAAGACTCTAACATTTTTTAAGAACACTAATTAAGATCAAAGCCCTGCTTAAACCTATTGCCAAACACCTCTTTATTTTTCTGAAAACCAATTTTTCTCAAATCAAAACCCTTAAAACCTTATCAAAACTGAATGAATTAGCATCTATCATGCATATGAACACATATAGAGCACAAATCATGCACTTAAACACAAAATACCATCAAATCACATAAGATCACATACACCTCATTTTTTCTGAAATTTTAACAAAGGAACAAGGAATACCTTAGGGTCTTACATCCAAGACCCTAGAGGATGTAAATCCTCCTCCCTACCAGCCCGGGCTGGTGCTGAACTGAATCAACACTTCTTTTCACAACCTGTTTAAATCAAACACAAAACACAAGCAAAGAATATATATAACTGATTTTTTTCTTCTTTCTTAAAACCTATCCAAAACCTTTTAAGACTTCTTAAAACGTTTTCAGAAACCTTTATCAATAACAAATGAAACCTCTTAACATCAAATCCTGAAACAATTCCTTACCAAGAATTCCAAGTTTCAGAAACCTTCAAGTAAATTTTGGAAATCAAAATTACTCAACCAAATAAAAAGGTGGAACTCAGAATCAAGCATTACACTTCACACAACTTTTAAAAAACAATAAAAAGGAATTATACTTGTTTTGAACAAAAACCAAACTTTTATTTCTTTTAAAAAGGAATTACAAGTGTAAGCTTCAAAACTGGAACAAGGGCTTCACACATTCTGTGAGCTCCTTATATAGAGACCTAAGAACAATCTAGAATAGAAAATACAAAACCCTAATCACTAGAAAATCCCACAATTGCCCTTGACGATTTTTGGTGAATTCTGTTCAAATTTGATCTCAACCCTTTAATTTTGCGTTGTGAGTAAGCCTTTCATCTTGGACGTTTATTGTGGACACGTCATTTCCTTGGGGACAAAGGAATGATGCTATTGGATGAGAGGGAATTGGGGGTTTGGGACCACAGGCGTGGGAAAGGGATTTGGTGAGTGGGATTAGTTTTGGTGCGTGTGAATCACTCGTGGCCAGGTTTAATTGGGAATTTACCCAAGATAAGTGGTGGTAAGTTCTGGGTTGGGTAAAGATAAACAGTAAACCTGTTTGATCCTAAAAAGGGGGAAAGATTATGTTAACCGCCAGTTTTGGGTTTGAATGTTTGGTGTTGGCATATTTGGCCCTTGGGTTTTGAAGTTTTTGGCATTCAAAGTTTTCCAGCCCTAAAATCTTCTTTCCTTTGTTAATAAGTTTCACCTTTTTACACTTTTGGCACCAAACTTCACAAAAAGGTTTTCAAGGAGTATTTTTGCCATTTTGAGTTTTTTCAAGGGCTGAACTTGGACAATGATGATCTTCAAAGGTCTTCAATGTGTCTTAATCTTCTTGAGGGACCATATTTGACAATTTGAATTTGTTGAAGGACTATTCTTGCCATTTTTTCAAAGTTGAAGGACCTTTTTGCAATTTTGACAAACTTAAGGGACCAAACTTGTAATTATTAATATACAAGGGTTTTAAGTGTCATTTCTTCATAGAATGAGGATCAATCTTGTTTGTCTTCTAGTCTTCAAGGGTATTTGATGAAAATTCCATGATTAGGGCCCGGTTCTTTGTACGGCTTCGTTTCTCGTGTTCGTTTTTCCTTGTATCTTGTGATCTTTTGTCTTTTTCACGATATCCATACCTAAAATACACAAGTAAACAAACACAAGCATATATATGGTATTTTATGACATTTTTATGCATTTAAAGCCCGAAAAGAACGATGAGATCATGTATAAATGCCATCTCATCACTCCCCCATACTAAGCCATTGCCGTGCCCTCACGCAATGCTAGAATAAAGTATCTAAGCATCACCAAAGTTCAATTTTATTAACCATTATTGAAAAGTGAAAGACTTGCAATGTACTACGATGATGTGTAAAGACATAATGTATGATTTTCATCACCAAAATGTGACTTTTAGGGTCTAAGAATAGAAACAAGTTAATGTCCCTTAGAGTAAATTTCGTCATCCTTGATTGTCATACATTCCATGCTAAGTGCAAAAACAAGATCATTGTTGGTACAAGTCACAATGCTAACACTACTCATACGTCCAAATTGTGTAATACTTTTTCTCCCCGCAATCCTAGTTATTATAAAAGGAAATGGGTTACTAGCATTTTTTATCTATTTGTCATGGATCACAAGTGATTCATATTGACTTTATTTGAGTAGTTATTAGTCCGAAAGCAAAGTAGCACGATTTGATCAATAGTTAGCCGAAGGACAAAATCTTTTAAAACGGCTTCTCGTGTATCTCCTTAAGTTCATATCTTGGCATAACTCGTTTCACGATTTGAGACCTTTCTCGGACCGATATTTGGCATGTACTTCATACTTCAAATCTTGGGAAGACGTTCTCGAAATTATGGTCTTCTCTTCATATATTTGGAATTTCTTCACTTGACGTTTTTGAGAGATTCTTCATATAGGACCACGACTTCATCATTTTTCTTCAATCTTTACTTTGGATTTTGATATACAACGATCCGCCTCCTTTTCGGACTTGGATATATTTATCCTCATACCTTGTTAGGGTCTTTTTGGATAGACTTTCTCCATTCTTTAGGGGAGTAATAGCTTCTCGTCGTGTGTCTCGATCCTTCATATTGATTTTGGAACAATGATACTTCACATCATCTTTGGATCTTTAGCAAAAATAGAGCTCCTCATGCCTTGTTAGGGCCTTTTTGGATGATCGCCAATCTTCGCGTCCCGCTTCAATAAGTTATGCCTTGGCTATGAACTCTATTCAACCTCGAGCAACTTTTAAACGATCTTGCGCTAGAGGCTAAGTAACCTTTCAAATCGTACGACCTTACTTATTGCAATTATGTTTTATTCCTAATGCATTGATCTTATGGGAAGAAAAAGCCACAATTAAAAACATATGAGTTTTTGAAAGAACACTTTCATGTTCTACGTTTAGCATGATCACTTGTCTAACTTTATCATTTCTCGTTCTTCACTATTTAAAGACCTCTAATTAAAGAGACTCGTGAATACTTAGCCATGCAAGTCAAAATTAAGCCAAATTTGGATTAGCTTTCATTAAGACTATATTAAATCAAAGTTTTGGGTTTTCAAGCCACCTATAGGATCTTGCACTTTCTTGGACTTTTTCAAGTTTAGAGAATGCGTTTTAAAGTTCCCTTGATAAGTGACTTTCTAGAATCAATTATAGGAACTTGCGAAAAGTTCTTGTTCTTAACCCGAATGAATTAAGACTTTCGCGTTTTAAAGCTCCCTATATAAAAGTCTAGCAAAACTTGAATTGAGCGGGTTAAGGAATGTAAATGGCTCCAAATGCCCATCAAGTCAAAAATTAACTCTTATTCTATCCATCGGAAAATATACATTCGTGTCTTAAAAACACTTATGAAAACTAAAAAAAATTTAAAATTTGGCCATTTTTAGCCTTATTAGCAAAACAAAACTTTGAAAATTGGAAAACGTGAGGGCGTAGCAAAGCAAGTACCTATTCACCCCCCCATACTAAAAGTAAACATTGTCCTCAATGTTTCGAGTCTAAAGGTGGAGCACCCCCATACTAGAGACGAAGAGTCGAATGCTTAGGATCTAGCATGGAAAGGGTGATCAACAATATATCTAAAGCCGTTTATTAATTATGCTAAAAGATAATTGTTAGAACAATAAAGGATATGTCATGGATTCGTGAAAAACTTCTTCAAACGCACGATGGAGGCTCACGTAAACGAACACGAGAGTCTTCAATCGTAGATGATGATGATGATCTAGATAACACAATCACAAACAACCACGAGACAACGAGTTGGAAGGGTACAAGTCCCCTTATTAGTGAACATAAAAGATAAGCATGGGATCTCCCCCACGAGGCACCTCGTTTTTGATTACCGAGTCATGAGCTCGACTCGATCCCCTCAAAATGTGAACATTTAGGGAAATTCATGGTGTGGTCAATTTTTGATGGGGCTTACATGATAAACAAGGCCCAAAAAGCAACCGGTATAAAGGACTAAGTCCTTAAATGATGCAAAATACCGGGGTCGAAGATGGCGTTCTCGTTTCCATTGGAAAAACAAATTAACGCCACTTCATCACGTGCCATAAACTCAAAGAGTTTGAAGAAAATAGATGAGAAGTAGAAGGGTGAGACAATTGGTAAGACAAACGTTTGAGCTACTCGAGGTAGACTCGCACCAAGCAAATAGATATAGTTTCCATTTATTGCATCGGTGGAAGACCGAGATTTCCCTTTATATGAAATTCCGGGATCGAATATCTCGTCCTCGGTGGACAAGGATGAGGGAACATAAGGGGCTTCCCCCATACTAGAACCACACAAAACATCGTCAAGAGGAGTAGACGAGTTTGTAGTACTCAAATCACGTGGTGATGACGGAGTTAGATTTGTAGAAAAATCAATTAAATCACTTTTAAGATCTTTTTCTTTATTATCTTTTAAACTCTCTTTATGAAAACCCTTTTTAATTATGTCGAAAATATTCGGTGTTTCTAAGACGATGTTAGTCACACTAAAAATTCTCACATTTTGAAACCGTTTTGGTTTTGGTGGTGGCAAGTTCTCAAAACGTTTATCGACGAAGAAAACCTCCCCATCGGGGCCAACATATTCATCATCCGAAAGATCTTCCGTAGAAACCGGCAATTTATCAACACTTTTCAAGAATGAATGTTTGAGATGAGGCGAAGGATTTTTCGATTCAAGTATTGATGGTTTCTTTTTTGTAGGCTTAGCACTCATAACCTCCACCGGCGGAGGAAATGGTAAATTGTTTTTGGAGACATTCCCTAAAACTCTTGGTGAAAATTCTTTGCAAACGACATTGGTCGAGTCACCATGGTTTAAAGTTGCAATAGAATATACATGAGAAAGATTGGAGTTTTGTGTTGCATTGATGACAAGTTCTTCTTCATTGAAACGAAGGGTGATTTTTCGAGCATGAACATCGATAAGTGCTCTTGATGTATCCAAAAATGAACGACCCAAAATGAGAGGAACTTTTCGATCGATGGGAATGTCTACAACGATAAAGTCAACGGGATAGTAAAACTTTCCGACTTTAACGAAAACGTCCTCGGCTACTCCACATGCCATGATCGTAGAATGATCGGCCATCTCGATGGACATGTTCGAAGGAGTAAGAGCCGGAAGCGAAAGCGATTTGAAAATCTCGAGAGGCATTAAATTAATACTAGCGCCAAGATCGGCCAAGGCGTAGCATTCCTCCATATCTTGTATAGCACACGGAATCAAAAATTTACCGGGATCACCGACTTTTTGTGGTATGCGGCTTAGAAAAACCGATGAACAACTAGACGTTTGTTGTAACTTTTCTTTGTTGTTTAGCATACTTTTGAAGTTTGCGGCGAATCGAGGCATCATGATTAAAGCATCGGCAAAACTTATGTTAAAATGCAAATCACGAAACATTTTCATAAATAGCTCAAATTGATAATTGTTCCTTTCTTGTGCTTTCTCTTTGTTTCGTCTCGAAGGGTAGGGTAAAGGTGGTGTGGGTTGGTCATTAGGCGACGGCCTTGGAAACTCGGGTTCCACAATTGGTATTGGTATAACCGTAGGTGTGGTTTGAGCGGTACTTCGTGGGATTGTAATGTGCTCCTTTTCGACCGTCACCTCGGGTTCTTTCTCGATTTCCTTCTCCGTAGAAGTACTTGGACGAGAGATTGGTTCCTTGAAAGTTTTACCACTTCGTGTAGTAATAACCTTCATTTCTCCCTTCGGGTTGTTAATGGTATCACTAGGAAGACCACCCGAAGAAGAGGGTTTACACATGATAGCTTCGAACATCTTAGCCATTCGGTCCTCAAATTTTGATTGCCTAGCATCCGCTTTCAATAACTCTTGCTTAATCTCATGTTGTCCTAATTCCATCTTTTGTTGGTTTTGTTGAAGACGTTGGACATTTCCTTCCATTTTGTTTGCATGAGTTTTAAGTTCATTAGCAAGTTCATTTTTAAGCTCGTTTTTCAAATCGGACCTTAAGCTAATCATCTCACGTTGCATATTATCAAATTTAGCATCATTTGCTTTTGCATAATCTAAAAATTCTCCTTGCAAATTTTTCGTGTGAGCATTTTGAAAACCTTGTGTAGTGTTTTGAAAATCACGGTTTTGGTTTTGATTAGAGATTTGTCCATTCCCACTTTGATAATTCCCTTTGTTGTAATTGCGTGTGTTGCCTTGGTAATTACCTTGGTTGTTGTTTCGATAATTATTAACATTTTGGTTTGGTGGAGCTTGATTTTGGCGGGAACCTTGGCCGTTTTGGTTGTAAGTTCCCGTTGCTACATAAGCACTCGAAGTGTTACCATCCGCGGTAATGCACTCGGAAAGATCATGAGCTCCCCCACAAGATAAACAACTCTTAGCAACCGCTTTAACCGAAGCGGAATTGGAAGCTTCTTGAGCCTTCCAATGGGACATTAGATTAGCAAATCTATCAAAAAACCGATTTTCCTCATTAGCTTCATCATGTAAGGCGTTAATGCTACGAGACGATTGTGACGAAGATGACGAACCCATATTGGCAACACTCGGTGTGTTACGAGGGCTATAAACCTTAGATCTATTCTCAATGATTTGTAAAGCCTCATTTGTCGTCTTGCACAAAAAATTACCACCCGCGGCGGCATTCAAATAATCTCGTTCATGATCATTAAGCCCATTATAAAAAGTATCTATTTGATGCAATTCCGAAAAATCATGGTGAGGACATTCATGTAACATCTCTTTAAATCGTTCCCATGCCATTGAAAAACTTTCATTGTTACGTTGCACAAATCGTGAAATCTCATTTTTTAAGTGTGTTGTTTTCGATGGTGGAAAAAACTTGTTCACAAACTTAGAAACGAGATCGGCCCATGTCAAAATCGAATTTGGCGGTTCTTTCTCGAGCCAAATTTTTGCGGGTCCATCCAACGAATATGGAAACAACATCATCTTAATGGCGTCATGTGGAACATCTTTGAATTTGCTAGTGGCGGTGAGACGGTTGAAATTCCTAATATGGTAATGCGGGTTGTCTTTCTCGTGACCTCGAAATTTGTTTGCTTGTAGCATCGACATTAAACCCGTCTTAATCTCGAAATTCTCCGCAAGGATGACGGGAATAACAATAGCCTCTCCAAAACCCTCGGTGGGTGCTTGTAGCAACTCCATCATAGTACGATTAGCCATTACGACTTCTTGTTCTATAATAGGTTCAACAATTGGAGGTTCTTCAACAATCAACGATCCTTGATTTGCTTGCTTTTGAAGTCGTTTACGAGCTCGTTTAGCTTGATTACGAGTGATCATAAACTTCACGAAGAATGGGAGGTGAGCAAAGAAGATTCTTTTTGGTTGTTTTGTGGATTTTCAATTTTTTTGTGTTTTTGATGATATTTAATTTTTTTGGATTTTGGTGTATCTTCGTAGACAACAATCTACAAAATCTCTCCTCGAATCAAACTCTTGATTAAAGAAGCCTCAAAGGAATGAAAACGATCACGTGGAGTGAACGCCTTCGAATGACTTTAGAACTTTGGTGAAAACCAAATTGTTCACGAGGGTTTAATCACAAAGAAAACCAAGCAAATATAGTATACGTATTAATACTTTGGGCGGCAAAACCCTCGATTAGCTTTCAATCTTAAAATACTCACAAGCAAGCGGGGAAACGAGGCGGCGCGAAGCACTTAAGAGCCTTTTTCCTTAGGGTATATTTTATAATACCCGCCTTATACCCACCTTATAGTTTGTATCTTTCAAAATCGAGCTTCACGAAAGTATTTATCTATTTTTGCCTTTTCTTTTTGTTTGAGATTCGAATACAATAATTAGGAGATCAAATCCCAATTAAGGTTGTGTTTTCACACTTTTGGAGATATTGTATTTTGATTGTGATACTTAATACAATATATTAATAATATTCACAAAGAAAAACCAAGAAAACCGATAATACGTGTTAAGGGAGTTCCACTTAACACAAATACTATTTATGGATAATATCAAAATCAAAAGTTTCCAAATTAAAGCACAACACACCTCCCCGGCAGCGGCGCCAAAAATGGTTGTAGTGTAAAATACAACTCTTGTTTAGGAAAACAAAGAGCGTAAATAGCGGTAAGTATCGAGTGATGATTTTAGGAAAAATCAACACAAATGACCCAATCACTTAAAAGAGAGAAAGTTCGTTTCCCAAGGAGGTATATGTGTGTGTTCTAATTTGTATTTCTTTGAGATTAATATTGAGAGAATGGGGATGAGAGGATGAAAAGACGGATACGCTAAAATTAAACTACGACGTAAACGTAAAACCGTAGAAAAACCACAAAAATTAAAAAAACTATTACTAAAACCAAAAACAAAATCAAGAAAAGATTAAAACAAGTCTAAAATAATATAAATAAAGATAAAAATCCAACAAAGATATTTTAAAACCTTTTATTAATTAAATAATTAATTTTAAATGCTAATTAAAGCCCTAAAATTAATTTTAACTAATTCAAATGTCTAAAATATGATTTTATTGAATAATTACTTAACTTATATTATTAGAAGACTAAAAAGTAATTTTCTAAAAATTAAAACCTATTAAAACTATTTTTAAAACTCTAAAAATGATTTAAAATGATTAAAACCTAATTAAACTTAAAATAATTATAAAAATAAATCTAAAAGATATAAAAATATTCTAAAAATGGAAATAGTCCTAATTAATGATAAAGAACCTAGGAAAAATGAAAAAGAAAGAAAAATAAAATTTTGAAAATTAAATAATAAAATAATATTAAAATATTGCTAAAAATAAAAAGTTTATAAAACTTGAAATAAAAAATTTCTAAAAATCCTAAATAATATAATTAAGAGAAAAACACAAATTATAGCTCCTAAACCTTTTTTAATAATTTTATAAAAATCTTTAAAGTTTATAAAAAACCTTAAAATAATATAAAATTAAAAATTAAAGTTTTTAAAACCAAAATAAGATGTAAACCTCAAAAATATATTTTAAAAACTAAAAACTATTTTTCCTGAAAATTAAAAATCTTTTTGGTATTTTTTATTGATTTAATAAAAAACGTCTATTAAATAAATTCTAATAAATAAACTAATAAAAGGAAAATTATGAAAATAGCCTAGAAAAATCTGTAAACTTAATTAGATTCTAGGAAAAATGAAATAAGCAAAAATGAGAAGCAAATAAGCTGGAAATAAGATAAATAAGCCACGGTTTTATTAAATAAGCTAGAAACTAATAGACCTTAAGTATTAAACCTTTCACGTTTATACACAAGATAAATGCTAGCACACTGGTAAGAGCCTTGAACCCTCCAACGAGAGGTCAGGGGTTCGAAGCCAGGCTAGTGGATTTTTTTGCTATTTATTTTTTTTATATTTTTTTTCTTTTTCAATCCAACCAGTGAGCTTAAATAGCTTAATTTCCAACTCCAATAACCTTTTTAATCAAGTTTATGCTCAAAATTATGAACCAAAATTGCCAGACTTGATGTTTTTCTGATGAACAATGGAAGTGCACACTTGTGCACTTCTTGATGCCAAGAGGTGCTTGGTTTGAGCTTGTTTGTTGGTTGTTTTGGAACAATGAGGCACCCTTGTGCTCATAGAAGCACAAGGAGTCAAACTAGCACAATATAAACACCTTGCACACACAAATGATCAACATCAAAGCACACCAAGCCAATATAAGTTGCTGATGCAAAATGTGCAGGACTGGGACTGTTTAAGCTTATAACTTGCACTCTAGCCAACCTAAAAGCCTCAAATTATGCACTCACAATCACAATATGGTACTCAAGCAACAACAATCCTTAAATCACCCTAGTACTCAACAGATATCAAAGATCTAGGCACACAATTTCATGAAACACAAGCAGTTAAGTGCATAAGCAGATTTCTAGCTTAACTTTTCTTTTAAAACCACTCCAAATTGCTACTAACTTGTTCAAAACTAACTCCCTACTAACTACTAACCTATCTCAACCTTTTTTAAAGACTCTAACATTTTTTAAGAACACTAATTAAGATCAAAGCCCTGCTTAAACCTATTGCCAAACACCTCTTTATTTTTCTGAAAACCAATTTTTCTCAAATCAAAACCCTTAAAACCTTATCAAAACTGAATGAATTAGCATCTATCATGCATATGAACACATATAGAGCACAAATCATGCACTTAAACACAAAATACCATCAAATCACATAAGATCACATACACCTCATTTTTTCTGAAATTTTAACAAAGGAACAAGGAATACCTTAGGGTCTTACATCCAAGACCCTAGAGGATGTAAATCCTCCTCCCTACCAGCCCGGGCTGGTGCTGAACTGAATCAACACTTCTTTTCACAACCTGTTTAAATCAAACACAAAACACAAGCAAAGAATATATATAACTGATTTTTTTCTTCTTTCTTAAAACCTATCCAAAACCTTTTAAGACTTCTTAAAACGTTTTCAGAACCCTTTATCAATAACAAATGAAACCTCTTAACATCAAATCCTGAAACAATTCCTTACCAAGAATTCCAAGTTTCAGAAACCTTCAAGTAAATTTTGGAAATCAAAATTACTCAACCAAATAAAAAGGTGGAACTCAGAATCAAGCATTACACTTCACACAACTTTTAAAAAACAATAAAAAGGAATTATACTTGTTTTGAACAAAAACCAAACTTTTATTTCTTTTAAAAAGGAATTACAAGTGTAAGCTTCAAAACTGGAACAAGGGCTTCACACATTCTGTGAGCTCCTTATATAGAGACCTAAGAACAATCTAGAATAGAAAATACAAAACCCTAATCACTAGAAAATCCCACAATTGCCCTTGACGATTTTTGGTGAATTCTAATTTGATCTCAACCCTTTAATTTTGCGTTGTGAGTAAGCCTTTCATCTTGGACGTTTATTGTGGACACGTCATTTCCTTGGGGATAAAGGAATGATGCTATTGGATGAGAGGGAATTGGGGGTTTGGGACCACAGGCGTGGGAAAGGGATTTGGTGAGTGGGATTAGTTTTGGTGCGTGTGAATCACTCGTGGCCAGGTTTAATTGGGAATTTACCCAGGATAAGTGGTGGTAAGTTCTGGGTTGGGTAAAGATAAACAGTAAACCTGTTTGATCCTAAAAAGGGGGAAAGATTATGTTAACCGCCAGTTTTGGGTTTGAATGTTTGGTGTTGGCATATTTGGCCCTTGGGTTTTGAAGTTTTTGGCATTCAAAGTTTTCCAGCCCTAAAATCTTCTTTCCTTTGTTAATAAGTTTCACCTTTTTACACTTTTGGCACCAAACTTCACAAAAAGGTTTTCAAGGAGTATTTTTGCCATTTTGAGTTTTTTCAAGGGCTGAACTTGGACAATGATGATCTTCAAAGGTCTTCAATGTGTCTTAATCTTCTTGAGGGACCATATTTGACAATTTGAATTTGTTGAAGGACTATTCTTGCCATTTTTTCAAAGTTGAAGGACCTTTTTGCAATTTTGACAAACTTAAGGGACCAAACTTGTAATTATCAATATACAAGGGTTTTAAGTGTCATTTCTTCATAGAATGAGGATCAATCTTGTTTGTCTTCTAGTCTTCAAGGGTATTTGATGAAAATTCCATGATTAGGGCCCGGTTCTTTGTACGGCTTCGTTTCTCGTGTTCGTTTTTCCTTGTATCTTGTGATCTTTTGTCTTTTTCACGATATCCATACCTAAAATACACAAGTAAACAAACACAAGCATATATATGGTATTTTATGACATTTTTATGCATTTAAAGCCCGAAAAGAACGATGAGATCATGTATAAATGCCATCTCATCAGAAGCGTTTTGAGTTTGTTTGAGCTCGTAAAACTTTAACTAATGATATTTTGCAAACTAAAAACATTAATTACATTTGAAAACGTTTAAAGATAGAACTTTTCGGAGTAATTGTACTATTTGGGAACTGGTGCCCTACTTTCTTAAAAGTATATCTATGTCAAATAAATTACAATGTAAACACATATGGATTCCTTTATCCTTTCTTTTATTTATGACTTATGTGTCATTCTATTTTTCTTTCTCTACTTCTATCGTACCACTGATTTGGGCCGAGATTTGAAGATCTTGCTTTCGCCTTATTCGTTATCATCTTGACACGTGTTTCATGGCGATTACGGCTACACCTTTTGAAACTTTATCACCTTGTAATCATTTCATCATTATCTGATGAACTACCCTTTATTACCCTCATGTAAACCACTCGCTATTTTATAAGTTACCATATAAGTTCAAACTGGTATTGTTTGCAAAACGTTTTACAAAATGTTCCACTTAGGCATTATTAGAATACTTGAAGCTTATCATATAGAATTAATTTATATTAATTTTATAATGTATTTTCACAAATTGTTCAACGATTGGTCTTGTAAAGAAATCTTGTAACATTAAAATTGATGATTTAAATATCTAGTCAGTAACTTATTGGCAAAAGTTTCATATGTTATTTTGATTCATGTTTTTACAAATGCTATTATATACATATTTTAAGTCATATGATATGTAATACTCATTTGACGAAGCTGTGCATTTCACTGCTAGTCCTAAATTATGCATGGCCTGATCACCTATGCTTAATTTAGAAGGAGCCATGCGAGGCCAAATAGTAGTCACCCTAAATATATGGCCAAGGACCAACTTTTTATTTAAGTTTCTTAAAAAGTTAGATGCATGTAAATTTTGAAAACTTTTACATTTTATGCGAATATCAACAGTTCGCGACTTACACATATGAACCCTTATCTTTTCTTGAACAAAGTACATGTCCCAAGCACAGATTTCCTTACTCAACGATCCTTGATTTACCTGTTACCTCATCATTCTCATGATTCTCGTTACCACCTGTCTAATTTCTTACCGTTGATACCAGACTTGAAAGTTTTAACGTTGTTATGCTTCTACATCAATCGATCTTCTTTATCTATTTTGGTAGACCTTCAAAACATCTCTGGACGCATATTAAGATTTATGACTGGAAGTGACCAATGATTTTGTGTATCCGTCATTATGTGTTTTAGACTATATTGTCTTGAAATTCATTCGTGTGAACCACATTTTGATTTCGCCTTTCATTGCAAATGATGTTCATTTTGCTAGAATTACTCTCAAATGACTTCTTAAGAATTTTCTGTGATTCGATTTATTGTGTGGTTTTTTCTCTTTCGATTGTGTATCGACCACTGAGAACCTAATAAACTGTTGTTGGTAACGCCAACCGCACCCGTGAATTAATCTTGATAAATCCTTGTTTCTTATTGTCCTTGTCATCGATGCATATATTCTATCATGTTCTCTAAGAATTGATACGAATTACGTTTTATTCCCTCGTACTATTGCTTGTATACTAATTGTTGATCGTTATTCGTTTCATAATCATCTGCTATTTTGTAACTTTCTGAAAACCAGAAACTGTCACATGGTTACCAATTTATGTAGTAAACACCTCCTTGGATTTCTAAAAATTATTATTTATTTTAAGAACGTTTTATACATTTTATCAAATGTTTAATTACCAAAATAATTGTTTCAAGTTTAATGTCAGATATATATCCTCTTTGAGAAATTTACCGAGCGTTTCAAAGGATATTACGCTGTATCTTTTAATGTATTAGATTATATCGTACTTTATTTTCAATATAATGAAATTATTAAATTAATTTATAATTTCTAATAATGATTCTAAATAACTTGGAAAATCTGAATTTTCTCTAATGGTAACGATAAACCTGAGTCTGTAACAATAATTTAGTACAGTCATCCAAAAGCTTTTAAGCCAATCAAAATAACTATTTTGAACAGTTCTACTTTTGCTTTGAAAATACTGATCAAGAAAAAGATATAGCAACAGCTTACTCAACAAATATAGATAGTTTGATTTTAAATCACTACACCTTGTAAAATTTTCTTTTAATCAAGGAAATACTTAAACTGAGTTTTAAAGTAATACCAAAATCCTAGACAACTGATTGTGACAGCTTGTACTTTAAATGATCATATGTAATTCGTTTCTCCCTTCTATTTCTCTTGTAAGTAGATTGTTACGTTTTATAATTGACGTGTTTTACAGTTGCACGATTTGCGACTCCTTGTTGATTAACAATCTTGATTCATTTTAACGCACTTTGTCCGTTTAAGCGTTTCTTGTGTTCATTCTATCTCTTGATATATCTCCATACTGAAAGGTCATTATTTTAATCCGAGTTTGAAAATTTATTCGAAAAGGAACTAAGAAACTGAAGCGTAGTGAATTCAATTCGTGAAGGTACGTCGTGGTGCGGAAGTTACCTAGGAAGAAATGAGTTGTTCTACACTTTGTACCTCCTCTTGTTTGCATCTTCTACTGTTTCCAGGAGAACTCTGGGGGACCAGAGTTCCTTTAGGGGGAAGACTGTAAGAACCCGTACTTTTCTCAGTATTATTTTATTCTTTTATTCGTGTTTCTTGAATTTTTCAACGTATTACGTTTTCTTGTATTCTTATATGTAAATCCTGAGATCATGATAATTTAAATAAATTATACTTTTCAAGTATTTTCTGATCATTGATAAATACTTTATCGGGAATTATAAAATTCTTATTTTATTTTTCCATATTATATAAATCAAAGTATTTGATTTAAAATCACCCGCGTGCGTTTTACAACGAGTTTACTTAAAATCAATGAACAACGAGAATTCCTAGTGATCGCGATACCGACGGATGCCCAGAATTTTACATTTTATTAACGATTGTTTCGATAATTAATATATTCGATGATGTCGTTTTAATTACGTATTAAGTCGTGTCGGGAAATCATATAATCATTTTTATGATGCATTGTAACTTTTGAATAGTATTTTTACGAAACCCGAGCCCCGTAAATATTTTCAATATTTATCAATAACCATTTTCTACCCTTTAAACTAGTAAATTGTTTTTAGGTCCACAAGTTTCAAACTTGGCAAAACTAGTCCCTCCACTACCATATATATATTCAATCTATTTCTTTCTTTCCACTAAATCTACACACACATAAAACTTGAAAAAAAACTCTTTCTTCTTTCTTTCTTGTTGATGCCGCCACCCCTAAACCACAAAAACACCCATGGACAACAAAATCTAGCTTGAATCAATGAAAAGTAAATCAAATCCCTTGTTACAAATGTTCTTGTCAATCTTTTGATACTAAAATTTACCACATGCATCAACTTTCAAGATTTTATGATTTACATGGTTGATTTATGTTTAAATCATCATGCATGTGATGATCTAGGTAGGATCATCATGTTTTCATGTTAAAAAGTTGTATTTTTATCTTTGATTTTGATAAAAAAATTTACATACATCTGTTTTAGGAGTGTTTGGTTGGTGGGTATGATAGTAGAGTGATTTTATAGGTATGGGAATGATTAGCTTTGTTGGGAAAATTGATTTGACATGATTTCTAAAAGAGTATTTAGGGACGGCAGGTCTAGAACAGATTTTTCATGGGTTTAAGATTTGGTATTGGCTGAGATTATTTGAAATTGTTGTATAGTTTTCCGAGACACTCGTTTCGGTATAAGATAGAGCTTCTAACTCATTACGAGTCAAAAGTTATGCTAGTTTTAGTATTCGTGTACCGGGAGACGCAAGTCGGCACAATCCGAAATTGTGGCTGATTTTGGGTCGACTCTCGGGGACTTTAGGCTTGGTTAGATAAATGCTACTACTGGTTTTCAAAGTCTAGAAACTTAATTTGATAGTCTAGTAGTTGTTTTAAAAGGCGGATTGTCAAAATTATACTTCTAAAGTGGTATAAACGATTTTATAAAACAAGTTCACAATATGTCCCAAATTTGGAGTCGAGTAAAGTGTCGAGCTGATGGGTTTTAAAGTGAGAACCTTGACTCAAATTTTGTCAGGTTCTTTTATAGGTTATAAGTGATCTTGACACCAAGTTTCATCTAAAACGGACAAGTCTAGATAGGGTAGATCAGTGTGTACATTCGGGGTGTACTTGCTGATTTTATTTTGGACAAATAGTTCAATGCTTGTGTTACATGAGTATGAGTATTCACCATCGGACATGGTGACTTACTCAAGTGATTAGTCATTATATAAATGACTTAGCTACTGGTCCGAGTAAAGTAAAGGGATAGTTTGACTTGCGTTGACTTGGCGTCGTATGACGGGTCAATTTTAAGTGCTCAAGTGTTTAATCGTGTAGTGTTGGATAAATGGGTTAGTATGGATTCTTTTGGTTCATGTCATTGGTTTTGAAATATGAATACTTTGAAAATATTTAAAGCCTTATTATACTTGGTATACAACGACATTTGAGTTCGAGTCTTAACGCGCGCCTTATTTTGATAGGTTGTGGTTTTCGTGTTTCCCGGGCATCTATGTCGTCGGTGATCGTCTCACTAGCATTGTTTCTACTCAGTTGCTGAGTACCATGATTGGCTTACCTCATGGCTAAGGTGAGTTCATAGCCCCTTTTTATTTATACATGGTTTCTAAACACGTGGTGAGATTTTACATGGTGGAAAATAATAAGTGTGAAAACACTTATCCTTTTACCACTTATTTCCAATAATAACAAGACCAAAACGTGTGATTTATGTCGTAAAAGTCGGAATTATGCGTGGTTTGTGTTTTTATTGTGTTTTAGGACCAAAATATGAAAAAGGAAGAAAACACGGGTTTTCATGGGCTTTTATCGAAGAAAACGGGAAAAGACGAAGTCAAAAGATCAAGAGTGCAAAAAGAACGGAAGTCCAAGGCCTATTCTGAAGATTTATCGAAGAAAAAGTCTAAAGGCGGAAGTTTAACGAAGTCGAAGAACTTAAGTCAAATAGAAGAAGAAAATTAAAAGACAAGTTCAAATCCCGAGACGACAAAGACAAAGAATTAAAGTCGAGTCTAGAAAACGTGAAGAAAGCAATGAAAGAAGATGCAACACATGCACTCCTTCCTCCTTCCCTATAAATACCCCCCTAATAGTCATTAGGAGGGTGGTTAGCTAGTTAGTCTTTAATTTTAGTCTTTCATTTTTTCTAGTTTTAGAGAGAGAAAGTCTTAAACTTTCTCTCACTAAATTTCATCTTTTCTTTTAATCTTTCAAGATTAAACATCTTTGTATTGCTTATTTTTATTAATCAAGTTCCATTTTAAGCTTTTAATCCTTAATCTCATTCTACTCTTCTTTGATTTTAGATTGATTTTGGTGCGATTATCATATGATCCGTGTTGTTCTAAATGATTTCGTGCTTAAAAAGTTAATCTTTTGATCATTTCATAAGTTTTCATTTGATTAAGCTTTAAGACTTTTGTGCTTATTGGCTTATTTTTATGATTAGCTTAATTGTTTATAAAAGTTTTCCTTAAAAAGTTTATGTTTTTATTGTTTGATCTAAAAAGTTGTTTAATTTGAGGTTGGATAAGTTGCGATAAGTGCTTATTTGATTTCGTTTAAGTTGATTCGTTCTAGTTTTGGGAATAAGCTCTCCATTATAGCTTATTTTCTTGCTTTCCAACCGAATCCCATCAAAATCGGAAAGGGATTAAACCCCTTTCCGATCGAATATTCCGAGCAGCCTTCCATCTTCATATTCCGATCAATTGATCGGATAAGGGTTTGCAGATTCCGATCGAACACCCCTTATTCCGATCGAGTGATCGGATTAGGGTTTACTTTTTCCGATCAGGCCCTGTTTGAACATTCCGATTGTAGTATTTTCCCCATATTCCGATTGTGCTTATTCAGTTATTCCGATTGGTAGTCTTAGTGGTTATTCCGATTGGTCCTGTTTTGGTGTATTCCGATTGTGTGCATTTTTCCATATTCCGACCACCAGATCGGATTACATTCCGATCTGGGTTTGTTTTAGCTTATTCCGATTGAGTTGTTTTGGTGCATTCCGATCTTACTTTCTTTTAGTACCTTTCAACTAAGTTCTTATTTTTAGTAAATTTTCTAAGTGTTAGTTTTATTTAGTGTGCTCAATTTATCTTTAAGTTTACATGCATTTATTTTTACTCGTCATTTTAGTATTAATCTTTATTCTTCCATTTTACTCAACGACACTTAAATTTCTTGCTATTATTTTAAAATAGATAATCAAAACCAAACCATTCTCTTGATTCACCAAAAGACGATTGAGTTGCACTTAAGACCGGTTTTCAATTCGAAAAGATCGGAACAACGAACTTTCATACTAGGGGTAAAAGCCAAGTATTAAATGGCGCCGCTGCCGGCTCTTTTCGTTACGATAAACGGTTTCTAGTGAGAGACGCATTGAATTTTGGGATCCGTTCTTTGAACGTTATTTTCCTTGCTTTAAAAAATTTCAAAAATCCTAAAAAATATAAAACTCTTCAAAAATACAAAAACATTAAAAAATTATTAAAAGCAATTCTTTTCCAAAGATTTTGCACCAAAAAGATTATATAGATATTCTTTGTGTATATTTTTCTTCTGCAGGTGTATGCGTACTAGATCTTCGAATTATTCTGAGCCCGAGCCTCGTGAAGATTTAGATATGGCTGGTGTTAATAACAACAATAATCACCCACCTCAACCCAATTTGAATAATAACAACAACAACAACAACAACAATGTCCACCTACCTGATTTACGAACGATGGAGGAATTGTGTCAACCCACCATGAACGGACGCGGAGGCTCGATTGCGCCAATGCACGTCACGGCTCAGGAGTTTTCGTTGAAGCATCACATGATCCAACAAGTGCAAACGAACCCATTTCGTGGAATTCCGGATGATGATGCCAACAAACACCTCGACAAATTCATTACCATTACCCAAAGCATGAAGTGCTCCGGTGTTTCTATGGATGACCTTCGCCTTCAACTCTTTCCCCACTCGCTTTCTCACCATGCCGAAAAATGGTTTTACCGTCTTCCTAAGAATTCTATTCATACGTGGAATGACATGACTCAACGCTTTTTATCGCGCTACTTTCCCCCATCCATGGTCACAAGCCTTCGTAACCAAATCAGTGGATTCATGCAAGAGAATGATGAATCGCTTTTTGATGCTTGGGAACGATACAATGATTTGATCGACCGCTGTCCAAATCACAATATGCTCCCCATCACTCTCATTGACACCTTCTACAATGGTCTCACTTTTCGTGATCGTGACACGATCAATGCCGCCGCCGGTGGTACTTTTATGAAAAGGAGACCGGAGGAGTGTCGAGAGTTAATCGAAAACATGACTACTCACCACAAGAATTGGGATTCATCCGCATCCTCAAGATCTAACTCGAGAGTCAATGTTTCTTCTACTACTTCCAATCCTGAGATATCCGAACTTACCCGACAAATCGCAATGATGCACAAAGATTTCATGTCCATAGCCACAAACAACTTTTAACAAGCTAAAGCTGTTGCTATTTCTTGTGACACATGTGGTGGTCCTCATTCTTATAATGATTGTCCTTCTACCCAAGGCAATTTTTCTGAAAACGTTAACGCAGCTTACGGCACTTATCCCACGAGAGGCTATCAAGCTCGCCCTCAAGGAGACCGTGGCTTGCTAAGTTATCGTTCGAACAACTATCTTGCTCCTCCCGGTTTCCCTCCTGCAAACCAAAACCAACAACAAAACTACAACCAATCCCAACCTCGTGCAAACAATCAATATCAATCCCAACGAAACCCATACTCAACTCAAGGAAATTCTCAAGCTTACCAAGCTCCACCTCTCAATCAACCGATGGCAGTGAGTCCAGACGTCGAGACATTCATTGTAGAATATTGATAACCTATGAATCTATGAAGGGGTTTGTTGATTTCTAGAGAGAGAAAGTTAGAGAGAGAAAGTGAGAGAAACTATGTGTTATTTCAATAAAATGAAACTAGAAAAGTGACAACAACCAACCCCTTTCCATGGTGGAAAGGGGTATTTATACTCCAAGCTTACATTGGGCTTGGGCCGGTCCATGACAAGCCCATGGACCGGTTCTTACTTAACTTAATAAGTAACTAATGACTATTTTCTAACTACGAGCTATTACAACATAAATATTATTGTGGAGTGACCGATACTTCTAATATACGTAAAACGTATTTCTAACAATCTCCCCCTAAGGGAGGTCACTCCACGTTACAAAATTCTAAACCTAGCATACTATACTAAGTCTTCGTTCTTTAGCTCGTAGTCTTTTCTTCTTTTCTTTCTTTTGTTGTGAATATGTTGGTTTGATCTTTTTGGCTTTGGCTTGAGAGCATTGTTCTTTGGCCTTTCACGTGCGATCTTTGCCTCTCTTGTGAATTTGCCTTCTCGTGACTCCATGTTCCACACACTTATGTCTTTTTGTTGAATTCTCGAAAGTTTCAGAGTTTGGTATAGCGGAAGACTTTATCTTGTACTTTCTTAAATTTTTGCTAAACTTTGATGCAGAAAAACATAAGCATGTGGGAACGACTTCTACAGGTACACTGCAACACCACCGTCTTCACTGGTACACAGCAACGCCACCGTCTTCAACAGGTACACAGTAACGCCACCGTCTTTAACAGGTACACAGCAACGACACGAATAAAATGGCTTTGAACATTTTATTCTAATTCGGTAGCATTTTACCTCCGGTCGGTGAAGACCGTTAGACGATATTAAATATCGTACCCGTGACGGATAGTTTCAATTAAGTAACTTCCTGACAGGATTTCGCGGGTAAACCCGTTCTCTTTATTCGACCGTCCAAAGCTGACTGCGAACATAAAGAGTGAATCACTTGGATAAATTATCCTTGTGATTTGAAGCCGTCAATTCATGAAACCTGGAACAAGTGAATTTCAATTAAGATTTTCACCATCGTTGCTTTCTAGTTGTCACGAGCTCAATTCATAAAGAATCTTGCACGTTACCTACCAAGTGCTGTTTGATGTTGACACTAGAAGGATTTCCACTCGTCACTGTGGTCAATAAAGAGTCACTCTGAGTGTTCTGGCAAGATCATATGATAATGCGAAGAGGCCTGGAACGAGTTTAAGTTCAATTACGAATTAAACCACTGTTACCTTCCAGTCTTTCACAAGATTGGTTCTAAAAGAACCGCACGTGTAACCTACCATGAGCTTGTTTGATGTTGGCTCAAGCAGGATTTCCATCTTCATTGTAATACTTACGTATTACTCGGATGTTCTGGAAATATTACAGGAATATTGCGTAGGACTCATGAAAATCTCTTACTTTTCACAGTGTGTGAGAAAGCAAGGAATAAATGAAAAGTGTCCTAATGAGACTTTTGATGATCTCTTGGCTCTAGACTCGATTGTGCGTTTTGATTTAGTGAGCGATGGCTGGAGAGGAGTGCCACCTTTTCAATACCAGTCTATTCGGAGTGAATAAACCAATAGATAACGTGTTGATCTCCGTGTGATTAAAACAAATACCTTTTGAGAGATATTTGAGTTAGCTGGGAAGGGTTGTGCATTGCATCACTGGGTCCATGATGTCTTTCTTCAATACCGAGAATCATTAGCAAAAATGACCTCAATAGCATATGTATTGACCCGGTTTCTGCCTAAAGTTGTAAGGAGGGCTTCTTTCTTTACACCCTTTATCTTTACATTTCTTTTTCATTCTTCAACCCCTTCAATGCTTACCAATACGTCATCACTAGCACCTTGTTGTGATTGTTCCAGTGCTAGCTTAAGTACTTGGTCGGCATTCAGCTACGTTCACATTCTTTCTCCATCTTTCCTAGGACTTCTAATTCTATCTAGGGAATTTTCCTTGGGAAGATTCCATCGGCTCTGATGAATCATTGGACTAAACCTATTCCTACCACCCTTTTGTCACCACATCCGTCGTGAATTAAGCGTGTTTTGGGAAGGAATTGCCACCATGAAAAATCATTGAAAATCACCTAAAGTACTTGTGATATTGAAATCAAAAGTTTTGTACCTTAGGTGTTTTGTTCATCAAAAACGCTCCCCCTTAACACGTGCTTTACACATATTAAGTTGGATAATCGTTAAGTCTTTTTCATCTTTTAGCCAAGTATCACTTACGTCTCCTTAATCCCATTTTCTCCCCTTATCCAAAATGTTAACCATTAATATTTGGGATATTGAATGGATTAACCGGTCTTTGGGTAAAAAATGAAATCGATGTTTGGCCATAGAACAAGTTATTGCTCCCCCTTAAGTTAATAAGGGATAGTTGTAGTGCTTTAGTATGATATATTTTGAAAGATTTAGAATCTCGTGAGAAATTCTTGAAAAATTATCATACCTTAACACTACATCAAGCCATTAAAGCACATTATTCACAAATATACATATTCACAATTGAAAACCAATATAAAGTGGACCTGAAGTGTACGACCCATTAGATGGATCGTTGCAGTAGCTTGTGGTGCACTAAATATGGTCTTCCACCAACGAATCTTTCCAAGCTCCTCATCAATCTACGTTCACGGAGCTTTTGATCAATCTTCTTGATCACGTACTTTGCCATCTGCCGGTAACCCGGATGCCAATCCTCCGTCATCTCTGGCAAAGTCCCACCCGAGTTCAGATGCTCCAACTTTCCTCTGACTTGTAGAAGAGTCCCATCACTGTACTTATGGAGCTCACCCACCCTCATAAACTTCATCAAACCTCGACTGTTCAAGTAGAAAATGCCGTAATTCGGGACAGAAATCCCGGTATAGGAACATCTTTCTACATGTTGAGGTAGCACTTGATTCACTGGACGGGTTAGGTTAAGCTTCCTTTGATAGCTTTCGACTCCCAACTGAAGATCTTCAACTCGTGACTTGATGACAATGCTTCGTGTGAACATACGAAGTGCTGTATTCAAAGCAATCAGATCTTCACGAGGAATATGTGTGAGTTGATCTCGGGTCATCAGAAGCATCATATCTTCGATATCCTCAAGGCGAATGATGGAAAAATCTCCCTGCTGGATTTTGTATTCCCTGTCATCCTCCCTTTTCAAACGAATCTCCGTCACATGATAATAGCCGTTCTTGGCTTCAGTTTTCAACCCTAAAATGCTGGAGATACGGATATCGGATCTAACGATACTTCCAGAATTGACTAGGCAGCAACCCCTGTACGCCCTTCGGACTCGTTCGTCCCAATGAGATGCACCTATGACAGCATACATATCATAATTACGATTTATCTTAGGGACCCAGAGTCGGTTTACCTTTTCCTCGATAAAGGGTATTGTCCCCCAGTTGGCAGCTTTCAGCAAGGTCAGGGAGGTTGCGTACTTTGATGACCCCTTCAGTAGATACACAAGATCATTGGTGACGAAGAAGTCAAGAGCAATCTGATTATCTTGAGAAGGATCCATTGGAGGTGGATCTCTTTCTGATTCATGAAGTCCTGGCCGTTGAACGGTATTCAGAGCCTTCAGGATCTCATCGGCATAGTACTCGAACTCCATTCGGGTTAATCGGGTTTTGGCACGCAGTCTCTTATCTTTCAGCGCTTTCTTCACCAAGGATGGAGTAACCGAAGTCTTATACTCATGAGCAAAAAATGCACATAAGTCAATCGGACTTCGGATACGGAGATACAACACATCTTTGTCAGCGTCTGTGATCGGATCATATTGTGCTGCTGCCGTGATCCAAGCCTGTGGTGGTGCAGTCTCGTCTATCTCCAACGTGTCTGCCCAGTCTCGTGTGCTTGGTTCAGGAACCGTAGATTGTTGTGCTTGTTGTTGAGGAGTAGAAGTGCGAACATCTGTTGGTTCAGTTTCAGGCATTTCGGCAGTGTCGTGAACTGGTGAGTGTTGTGCAGCTTCGGGTTCCGTTACTGATTCTGCAATCACAGGAGCAACAACAACCGAACTAATGGGGTTAGTGGTAATAGGTAAAGATACAGCGATAGAGGTACCGGGAACCGATGACGCTGTAGTGGCATTCACATCGTGGCGCCACTTAGTTCGTCTTGATTCCGATGATGTAGATTTGTCCTTCTGCGCTGCATCTTTCTTGGACTTGGTTCCAGTCTTAGCAGTTTTCTTGGAGCTGGTAACCTTGTCTCCCTCTTTAGGCTGTTCACCCCCATCATCATCCTGATTGTCATCCCCGTTACTACCCCTAGCACTCTCCTCATTCCCATCACCACCATCATCTCCATCATCATCATCCTCATCATCGTCATCATCATCCTCATCCTTATCCTCATCATCACCATCATCGTCATCCTTTTCCTCTTCTTCTCCTTCTTCTTCCTCTTCCTCTTCACCAGTACCCTCTTCCTGCTCACTTTCTTCCCTTTCCTCTTCAGGTAGAATGTGATAAGGTACCACACTTCCAAACGTTTTGAATAACCTATCATCCTCCATGATAGCATCATTCAGGGATTTATATAGAGCCCGTTGAATCCTAGACTTATCAAACGATCCAAGTTCCACCATACGAGCCTTAAGGATATTCTTCAATTCAAAATCCGTCAAGTCGTAAGCAATCTTGTATGCGGCTTCTGAAGGATTGGATGATTTGATCATCAAGTTGTCAGCAGCAAGTGTCTTCAACTCATCACGCAGTTTAGGCATTAGGGATTCAACGGATTCTTGCACTCTTTCTTCCACAGAGGCTTCAAGTGCTTCTTTTTGCTCTTTGTATTTATCCCTCATCGCTTGAAGTCCGGTGATACGTGCAGCATGCTTATCAGCCTCAGCCTGCTTAACCCGAGCTAGTTCTTCTGCATGTGCTTTTCGAGTTGACTCCATATCTGCAGCGAACCTAGCAATCATCTCCTCTTGGGCTTTCCTAGATGCTTCTTCACTTTGAGCTCGTCTTTGTAACTCTTGGCGAAGTTCATCCATTTCTCGTTTGTGAGTATCCACATGTTTATCCAACAGTTCGGCCATCACCAATGCAGCCATTGTAGATGTTGCAGAGCTGCTCTGGGTTGATTGAAGAGGCTCGGTTGTTACTGCGGTACTAAGGATGGGAATTGTAGGTGGTGGAAGAAATGGTGTTGAAGCCGGTCTGGTTGGTAAGGGTTGTATGGGTGGAGGTTGAGTTGCTAAGGGTTGAGTTGACACCATGATCGTAGGAGCAACAGACTCCTTTTCCACACTTGCTGAAATAGGGATTGATGGCTCCTTCGAAGTGGAATAATGTTCAGGTGACCCAAACTCATCAACATCGTCTGGTTCCACGTACTCATCCTCAACATCTACCCTTGCACCTGAACCACTACCGCCAGTATCTTTCCTACTCCTTTGAATTGCTATCTTCAGCATTTTTCTCTCTGTTTTGTCAAGAGCAGGATCAACAAGATCTTCTTCATCACGTAAACGCATCTCATCAGTCTTACCCTTTCCCTTCTTACCCTCTGTCTTCTTCTTCTTGGTTTCGGGTTCAGGTAACGCAGCTGGTTGTTTGCGTTTACCTTTACTCTTAACCGTTGTAGACGAGTCTTCTCCAGTCTGAAGGTTTGCTTTCAGCTTCTTGATTTCTATCTGCAGTAGCTTGTAATCAGCAGAACCTTTGATTTTCTCAGACAGAAGGTAATCAGGAATAGGACCCGGAATCACACCAATAGACGGTCCTTCATGCCTCAGATCCACAGTATCATCAGCTTCTTCAGTGTGATAGCGACTAGCTGCACGCCTATCAATAGTAGCATCATTCTTCATAAAATAATTAATGATAATCTTGATAAACCGAAGATAAGGAAAGAAGTTTGTCTTAAGCTTCTTGTTATAGAAGAGTTGAAAGGTGAATTCTTCCCATATCAATAAAGCATAATCTGAATTTGCAGCTTTGTACATGCCATAGAAGAGGTTTATTATAGGACTACGCAAAGCATCATGGCCACTTATTTTTGGTGTAAGACATCTACTGAGAATACCCATCAATGCTCTCCAAGGTTGTCCTACTTTAGCAGTGGTAAACTCAGACGCAACTCGTATTTCCGGACATCCAAGAGCGTCAAATAACTCCACGAGTTCATCTTTAGTAGGATCCCTCGAGAATGACATGCCTTTGGGTGTATCCCGTATACCAAGAATCTTACGGAAGTCTGAAACTGTGAGTGTCTGCTGCTTGTTGTCGATGGTGAAGGTGATCTTGTTTGAAGTGATTTCCTTGGTGGCCCAAAATTCATACATATACTCATAAGGCACCGAGGCACTACTTCTCAAAGCATTCTTAAAATGGGATTGATCAAGGATCGCAATGGCTACTTTAAATCCATGATGAGTGGATTTTGAGATTTGCTTCAGCCGGTAGTTGTTGGGTATAAACTTAAGGGTTCGTGCTTTAGCAATATCGGCTTCTCTAGATTCTTGGATTGCTTGTACTGTTGGATTAGTCATTGTATCTGCTTAAGATAAGACATGAAAGGTTGATGCACAAAAACATATAGATATATATCATTCTTACTTCTAAGCATAACACATTTCATAACATAATACAACAAGTACATATAGCATGCAAGCAAGAATAATCAAACAACTCTTCATCCGGAACTTTTACGCATTCGGAACTTCTTCATCCGGAACTTTTCCTCATTCGGAAGTTCTTCATTCGGAACATTCCTTCATCCGGAAGTTCTTCATTCGGAACTTCCTTCATCCGGAAGTTCCTTCATTCGGAACTTCCTTCATCCGGAAGTTCTTCATTCGGAACTTCCTTCATCCGGAACATTCCTTCATTCGGAACTTCCTTCATCCGGAAGTTCTTCATTCGGAACTTCCTTCATTCGGAACATTCCTTCATTCGGAACTTCCTTCATCCGGAAGTTCTTCATTCGGAACTTCCTTCATCCGGATGTTCTTCATTCGGAACTTCCTTCATTCGGAAGTTCTTCATTCGGAACTTCCTTCATTCGGAAGTTCTTCATTCGGAACTTCCTTCATTCGGAAGTTCTTCATTTGGAACTTCCTTCATTCGGAAGTCCTTCATTCGGAACTTCCTCATTCGGAAGTTTTTTCAGAAAAAATCCTTCATTCGGAAGTTCTTATCCTTGTTCATCCGGAACATCAAAACACAGTTCTAAAAGGATTAATTCTAAACGCGTTTGTAATTTCTAATGTAATCTAAGGCAATACCTCATTATCTAAAGCTAATCCGCACAAAACCCACCAATAATCCTTAGTTAATTAACCCTAAATAAATCATAAACCCTAATTTGATTTAAAACGATTTAAACGAGTTATTTAACAAAATTAAAGGATGAATAAGGTGAGATCTAAGTTAGATATAGATGATAATTACCTTGTAAATGGAATGAATCGGATTGGATGGATTAAACGAGTGATTTGAGTTCTTGTGTGTGATTATTCAACAATGGCGGCAAAGGAAATAGATAAACAGTGAAAAGGAATAGTGAGGGGCGGGGGGGTTTTGATTTTGACTTAGATCAAGTTTTTGACTAGTTCTAATAAATATCACTTTTAGTCCCTCTATTATCTATTCTTTTCCTTTTTGTTTCTAACTTTTTCATTTCACTTAACCCTTGTTTAACTTACACACAACTTAGCAAACGCAATCTATTAGCAAAACTCCAAGATCTTAAAGCCATTCCTATCACACGTCGTATTCTAAAGCAAAACCACTCAATTACCATGTAGCCCTTAATTTTCACAATCACTTTTGAAAATCAATTTAATGACGAAGATGATTTTAATATTTTCTCCCCCTTAAACGATGACCCGTTTTCTATTTAAAGAGCTGTAGTCATTGTTTAAAGAGTCAAATATTGATGAAAGCATTTCCAATTTATATCTTGAAAAATTTTGATTCGTGGTGTCAATAAGATTTCTCTTATTTTAACAAATTAATGCACTGAGACGTACATAAATTCGTGTTAGACCAAGTTATAAAGTAAACTTGATCCCTTTGCATGATTTGGCTTGTAAATCACGCCCGAGAAAATTAATTCCCGTTCTGAGCCAACGTTTTCCAAGGAAATACGTGACTTTAATATGAAAACCGGGTTGCAGTCAGAAATAACTACAAGCCATTATGGGCATGTTTTAAAAATGTACAACTTTTATACGGACTCTATTTATGGCACCGTGTCAATATTGATCGACATTTCTAAGGCCGTAAATATTACCGTACTAAAAGACATGCCCGAATTAAAAACGAAAAATATTTTTGGTTTTTCTTGATTTTATACTTTTTATGGTTTTTCTAGGTTTTATATTTTTTATGGTTTTTCTAGGTTTTATATTTTTTATGGTTTTTCTAGGTTTTATATTTTTTATGATTTTTGTTGGTTTTATATTTTTGTATTTTTCTTTTGTGGTTTATATATTTACGATAATATACATGATCACGAACAAAAGGATACTCTGAATAGTTTACCACGACTATTCAGCTGATTCTTCTGCCAACTCTTTGAGAGTCGCTGGAGTGAATGATTTCATGCCAAGCTTGTCGATCAAAAACTCAATTCGTCCTCGATCTAATGCTTTGGTGAATATATCCGCCAGCTGGTACTCAGTAGTGACAAAATACAGCTCGATCACTCCGTTCTCCACCTGCTCTTTAATGAAATGGTAGCGAATGTCTATGTGCTTTGCCCGGGAGTGTTGAACATAGTTGCAGCAAAGGGCAATGGCACTCTTGTTGTCACAATACATCGGGATTTTGTTAAATCCCAAACCGTAGTCAGTTAATTGTGATCTCATCCAAAGGACTTGAGCACAACAACCGGACATGGCGATGTATTCAGCCTCCGTGCTTGATATTGCAGCGCTTTTCTGCCTTTTTGAAGACCAACTGATCAATCTATCTCCAAGGAGTTGCACAGATCCAGAAGTGCTACGCCTCGTGTCTTGACATCCAGCATGATCGGCATCTGCGTATGATATTAAAGCAATAGAGGAATCTTTCGGATACCATAGACCACGATGAAGTGTTCCTTTTAGATACCGAAAGATCCTTTTCACAACATGTAGGTGCTTTTCGGTAGGCCGAGCCTGATACCGGGCACACATGCATACAGCAAATTGCAAATCAGGCCTGCTAGCAGTCAGATATAGAAGGGTGCCGATCATCCCACGATAAAGTTTTGGATCGACAATAGTCCCATTCCTATCTTCATCTAACTTGGATTTCTCCACCATTGGAGTGTCCACGGGGTCACAATTTTCAAAGTTATATTTCTTAAGAGATTCTAGAGCATATTTGGATTGATTAATAAAGATGCCTCTGGGATTCTGAGAAATCTGTAATCCTAAGAAAAATGAAATTTTTCCCATCATCGACATCTGAAAGCGTGTGGACATTATCTTCTCAAATCGATTTGATAATTCTATGTTAGTGGCAGCAAATATTATATCATCAACATAAATTTGTACCAGAATCATGTCGTTGCCTTCCTTGAGAGTGAATAGTGTGGGGTCCACCTTGCCTTTGGAGAAGCCTTCCGAAATGAGATATGTTGACAGGAGATCATACCACGCACGTGGAGCTTGTTTCAACCCGTAGAGAGCCTTCTTAAGCTTGTACACATGATTAGGAAACTCCGTACTAACGAACCCATCCGGCTGACTAACATAGACTTCTTCCCTTAGTTCACCGTTCAAAAATGCCGTCTTCACATCCATTTGATAGACGATCATGTTCATATGAGCAGCATACGCAAGGAATAGTCTAATAGCCTCCAATCTAGCCACAGGAGCAAAAGATTCTTCAAAGTCTATACCCAAGGCTTGTTTATATCCTCTAGCGACCAATCTAGCCTTATTCTTCAATACCGCACCCATCTCATCAAGTTTAACCTTATAAACCCATAACAAAGTAAGGATGTTGACCTTGTCAGGGAGAGGAACCAATTCCCATACTTCAAGTCGTTGGAATTCATTTAGTTCCTCCTGCATAGCTTCAATCCAAGATGATTGGGTCATAGCCTGCTGCCAATTTTTAGGTTCAACTTCAGAGAGAAATGCATCAAAGTAACAATAAAGTGCACTTTCTTGTAATTGATGGCGTGTAGAGACTGGTCGATCTAGATCTCCAATAACATTCCTAATTGGGTGATCTTTTGTCCATTTAGTGCTATGGTTTTCAATCCTAGGTGGTCTGGAGTGAACAATAGAAGGAGCTTCTTCGGAGGTAGACGCGGCTGAAGGGTTTTCAGGGATCGCTACACCAAAGAAAGGAAGCTCTTGCAAGTGAGCATATTCCAAGTCGTGATCAATAGAATCCTCTTCCACATCATTAGGCACAAGTAGGGGTGATGATTCAGGTGTAGTTTGAGAATCACTTGGTGAAGGTGCATCCGGTTCAATGTGAATTGTAGATGCATTAGATAAAGGTTCATTAGCTTGAGCAACCACTTCAGGTATTGGAGCAATTACTACAGGTGCTGGAACTTCATCAGTCGGGGGATCGAAGAATTCATCAAACAACGGTTGAAACAGTTTATCCCACTCGGGCCTTGTTGGTGGTAAAAATGATGTAGAAGTAGGATTATTGGGAACTAATCCGGAACTAATAGCACCGGTTCCCATCTCATGAAGCGCGGGTTCAGAGCTGTGTTGCTCAGAAGCCATCGCTGTCAGCTCGTCGAAATCTGCGTCCATAGTTTCTACAATCTTGCCAAGACGACGGTTATAGATTCGGTATGCTTTCTTGGACGGTGAGTAACCAATGAAAATACCTATATCGGCTTTCGGTTGAAGCTTACCCAAGTTCTCACTATTAATGTTTGGATAACAAAGGGCACCAAACACATGAAAAAATGAGACATCGGGTTTACGGTCATGTAGAAGCTCATAAGGTGTTTTTCCATGGCGTTTCCGAATGATAGAACGGTTTTGGGTGAAACATGCAGTAGAAATAGCCTCTGCCCACAAGAACAATGGAGCGTTCGCATAAATAAGCATGGTCCTAGCAGCTTCCATAAGTGTACGATTCCGTCTTTCAACGACACCGTTTTGTTGTGGAGTGCGTGCAGCGGATGTTTCATGTGATATACCAACTCCTTCATAATAATCACGAAGAGTCTGGTTGACGAACTCTGTACCATTGTCTGTACGAATACGGCGGACAGTGGTATTCAAACGTACCTGAATGAATTTCAGAAAAGTGATGATAGCCTTCGGTGCTTCATCCTTTGTACGTAGAAATCTAACCCATGTAAACCTGGAGAAATCATCCACAATTACCAGAATGAATTTCTTACCGCTCACACTTTCAGTTCTCATCGGCCCACAAAGATCCATATGCAAAAGATGAAGTTTTTCTTGATTGGTGTCTTCAGCTTTGGGCTTGTAAGATTTCTTGGTACTTTTCCCCCTTGAACACGCGGAACATAAATGGTCCTTGTGAAATTTAAGCTTTGGAAGACCACGAACTAAATCGTTTTTAGCCAGATGATTAATAGCATCAAAGTTAAGATGAGATAATCTGCGATGCCATAACCATGACTTGGTCTTAGATGCTTTAGAGAGAAGACATACTGGAGAGGCGGCCATCATGTCTTGTAAGGACAAGGTATATAAATTTGCACCATGAGATCCCTTCAACAAATCTTTTCCTTCCAGGTTGCGGATGAAACAAGTGTGTTGTCGAAAAGCAACCTCAAGGTTGGAATCACAAAACTGTCCTACTGAGAATAAATTATGACCAAGACCTTCTACATAGTATACCCTTGAAATCGTCACGTTTCCAATCTGATATTCACCATACCCCATTATCTTTGCTATATGATCATTCCCGAATTTAACCGTACCAAGAAACTTGCTGACGAAATTTCGGAGCATCGAGCGATTTCCGGTCATATGTTTTGAACAACCGGAGTCCAAATACCACAGGATGATTTGGACCACCTGAAAATATCACCACACGAAGACAATGTAGAGGTATCGGAATCTGAGTGTTCCTTGTTATTAGCAGGTACAGATTTAATAATCTTAGATTTGCTAACTCTAGGTTTCTTAGATTTCCTAGCCTTCCTTTTCTTAATAGGTGGTGTAGATTCTAGTTGGCTTAAATCCTGAGGTATTTCTTCACTGATAGGCACTATAGTGGGGGCTGACCTAATTAAAGGGCGCTGTTTCCATACTTGAGTGCGAGTGTTCCTAACTAAAGGACGCTCAGACCTAACCTCAATGGATGCATTCCTAGTTAAAGGGCACATTGTTCCATCTAATGTAAAGGTCCTACCAGTGGGACGCCATTGCCAGCCAACTTGGGCACGAGTTCTACCCGTTGGCTTCCATTCAAGACCATTCTTAATAGCATTCATTTCATTCACGTGATCAATCAGACACAAATCATGACGTTGGGAAAACATACATTCATTACAATTCCAACAATTTAAATCAGAATTCACGAATGGTTTAGGCTGCTGCACAGGCGCAGAGCTTTTAGTCTTAACATGATTCTTTTTATTTAAAACTGAACTAGCATTCCTATTGTGGACTTCTACTTTCTTCTTTGTGGCACTACTAGTGGAGGGCTTGATCTTATCTTTCTTGAGTGGCGATCCTTTAGCCTTAGTAGTCTCTTTTAATCCTGTAGAAGGCAAAGTGGGAACATTAGCAACAGATTTTAAAGGTGTCTTACTTGATTGGGCCAATGATGGTTTCGCTCCTGGAGTCTTATTAAATGGAGTGACAGCAATGGGCCTATTATTAAGTAGTGCCGAACCTGGTGTACCTATGTATTGCAAATATGCCAAGCAATATTGAACTCGCTTAATATATTCATGAGCCGAATAATAGTCGCTACTTGAGGGATCTAAGGCATAAAGATCGTCTAAAATATCCCTAAGAAGATCGACATGCTTAATGGCATTCCTCATATAATCATCGTAGGTAACCGGGTTTCTCTTATGAAGCGGATTCTTATAAAGCACTACTGACTTGGTTGTTGGAGCACTAGTGGACGGTGCAGAGTCGGTAGCTAAGTTATCAACAACTTCTTGTCGGGTGAGAAGAAGTGTCTCCTTTAACTCAGCCAAAACCATATTTTTGTCTATGAGCAGGATGTTCAAATCAGAGATTTCCTCGCACTTTTGGTTCAGTTGTTCAACAAAAGATTGTTGCTGTGCCGCATTAAAAGCGAAGCGTTCTTCTAGTGAACCATAAAGAGCGGATAATCCTTGTCTTGTCCGATCCATCTCCCCTAGAACAGACGAAAGTCTAATTTCTAAGACTTGGTTTTTAGACTCTGCAGCCTCTAGTTCCAATTTTAATGTTTCCTTTGATGATACCTCTCTCTTCAATCTCATGATTTCTTCCTCTAATGTCTTAACAATTGCAATCATCTTGTCACTAGTCTCAACACCGTTTTCACAACCATTTGATATCAAAAGATCCTCATTTTGAGTTTGTTGTTTTAATTCTAAAGATATACAATGTTGTTCTAGTTGATTAAAGCGTTTTGAAAGTAAATTGTAAGAATCCTGTAGCTTTAAAAACTTAGCGTTAGATTCGTGACAAGAATGATTATCTACCTCATTTACAGTATCAGCAACATTTACAGAAAGATCACAAACATCATCACATATATGCACAGCATCACAATTAATCATAGCGGATGTAAGCTCATTCGAATAATTAACATTTACAGTAGTAAGCACATCACACGAGATTACTGCAGACAAGAATCGGTCATATTCGGTTAAAATCTTTTCTTTTTCAATTAGTTGTAGTTCGTAAGCGGTGTCCATTTCATAAAACACTTTTTGAACTTCACCAATTTCAAACACAAGATTTTCCTTAAGAGATGCAAAAGTTCCTTTTAGACTTTCGACAAACGGATTGATCTCATTTTTAAACACCTCGTTCATATGTTCAAAAGCCCATTCTCCGGCATTTAAGCCATTTGAAGTCGTACAATCCAAAATGACCTTGTCAAAATTAGTAAAGTATTGATTAATCTCTTGCAAGTTTAACCATACAGTACTAACAGGTGGAAGATCCTTTGGAATTTCCTTAGGACCTTCCATATTGACAAGTGTAGGAAATGTACTAGGGTTTTCTTCATCTAATATGTAGGTCGGTGCTGTTATGAGATCTTTGTCCATATGGAAGCGAATTCTAAAATCCGTTTTTGCAAGCTCCTTATTCAATTTAAAATAATCACACTCGGGATATTTTGCAGAATTGTATGACCGATCCTCATCAACTAGATCCTTACTTGTTCGATCATCGGGAAAAACAATCGGGTCTAAAGCCAATCCTAATTGAGTTTCATTATAAAGTCTAGGACTATGTCTTAAAGCTTGTTTTGCATACCGTGGATTAGGGGGAAGGCCTTTTAGACGTGATAAGTTAAACTCTCTAAACGAAGCATCAAATAAGTGAACTAGTTGAGAAGCAGCGTATTGTCTTAACAGCAAGTAATCTAGACTTCTAATCTTGTTAGTAGCATTAATCTCCATTTCATTCTTCTTAGACTCGAGTGATTCAAAATCCGTTTGAAGTTTTTGAAAATTAGTGACCACTAACTCTTTTTCTTGAAGTTCATTAGACAGATTTGCTCTTAAGTTTTCTATTTCTTGCAAGTGACCCATTTGTTTGTTTCTAAAGTGATCATATTCGGGATTAGTTAGAACACTAGACGAAGGCACTAGTTCCAAGGTTTGAACTTTCTCATTGCTTAAGGCAAGCTCATCAGACAAATTCTTATTCTTAGCTAATGTTTCTAAGAGTGCAGCATTCATTTGGCTAAGTAATGTAGCAGGAACCATGACCAAATCTTGTTGAGCAGGAGTAGGCGTATGCGAAATGGGTCCCGGTTGTGATTCACTCAAAGTCTGGGGACTCACATTGATATTGCTATCATTGTTTGTCTCCTCGTTTGAAAGACTCACCACCGAAGATTCATTCGAATCAGCACTTTCTTGCACAACTTGATGTGGTTGAATACTAGCATCAGTGGTATTATCGGTGGTATTAATAAGTACCTCAGATCTCTTTTCTGGCCCTAAGCTGGAGATAGTTGCCATGAGAGCAGCCTTTGCAGATTGAAAGTCATCACAATCTGAGTCATACGCATCGAGATCATCTGCTTGGTATGCTGCATTCTGTGTGGTGACCGTGTCTTGTTCAGCAATCCCTGGATCAGCAAGAAATGCAAGCTCCTCTTCATCAAGTTCCCTTCCTTGTGCTTGAGCATTCACCAGATAGATCTTTTCTGCAAACCATTGTCCATCCCTTCTCCTCTTGGGTTTCTTACAATCCCTGGACATATGACCCTCTTCCTTGCAGTTGTAGCATGTAATCATTCGCAACTTGCCCGTGGAATTAGCCCGTGGAGCAGGATTGACCATTGGTACCTGATTGACCGTGCGAGCATTGGTGGTTGATGTGGTAGGTCTCCCCTGATATGGTTGAATAGGCTGAACCATTACCCTGCCATTCTCAATAGTAGCTTGTTGGCGAGAATTGGAAGAATTCCTCAACTGATTGTTGGTAGGAGCTGATCCCCTAAATCCTCGTTTGCTTAAAGTCCTTGTGAGATAGGCAGACATAGTGGTTAACACTTCAACTGGATCAGCACCTTGTTTAAATACAGGAACGGGGACTTCCTCATCATCACAGTACATTGCTTGATCTTGAGCTGCATAATCACTAGAAGGAATACTCATTTGATCAGGGTAGCTTGTTGGATATGCTGCATTCTCTTGATAAGATGAATATGAAGATTGAGCATAAGGTGCAATACTAGCTGGGTGAGGTTGTGTAGCATATTGTGATGAAGGTGCACTGAACCGATATTGTTGCTGATGTGAGGTGGGTGGTTGTGGTAAAATCGAGTATTGGGGAAAGGCTGGTGTCATGTAAGGTGATGGATGATAAGCTTGATGTCCCAAAATATAAGGAGTGTTGTTGTGAGACAAGCTTGGTTGATTCGCCATCAAAGCTAATGAATCATGGTACATACCTCGTGGAGAACGGTGCATGATCACATGTTTCTCATGTTGCTGAAGAAAAGCATATAGTTGATCCAAATTGCACTTATGCAGATCCCTGGTTAACTTAACATCGGTAATATACTCACCCCATTCAGCTTGAGGTAAAGTATTCAAGAATTTGGTGTTAACCTGGAATGGAGCAATCACCAGATTGTATACATTCAGATCATTCATGAGTGTGGTGAATCTGAAGTAATAATCATGAAGCGTTTCCCCTGGGTTGTAAGTGAATCTGTCAAACAGGTCATACAACTGACATTCCCTTTCCTGTTTGGTGAGAGACGTGCCTTGTAGCAACACCTTAAGACGTTCCCATAAATCCTTTGCCACTGTATACTGACTTACCATCCTATAGATGTCATGGGGAAGAGCTTGGAGAATTGTTTGAAGAGCTTTCTCGTCTGCATCGGCAACAAGTTGTTGGGCTGGTGTAAGTTCTTCAAATTCTCTTGGTCGAGACACATTGTTCGCCACAATGGTACCATAGTCAAGTGGACCATTTAAGATTGACTTAACCATAAGCCTCCCATAGACCGGTTTTCCCTTAAGATAAGACATCATCCGACCTTGCCAAGCTTCAAAAACTTCTTTGATGAGCATTAGCGGGCGATTATCCGTTCCCGTAATCACCGAAATATCCGTAAGTGATGTCATCTGAGGCATTACTGAATTCGGATTCATTTTGTAAACTTCAAAGAGACAAAGATTATCGGTTGATCGATCAGTGAAGTAAAGCTTGTGAATTGTGTTGAGTTTTTGTTGTAAGAAACCAAGATTAAATCCTCTAAAAAATCGTCGAAAAAACAAGCAAAATAACCCTTGATTCGGAACTTTTTGTTGATTCGAAAGTTTGATTCGGAAGATTTGGCTTGGAATTACCTTGATTCGGAACTTTTGGCTTTATCCGGAACTTCTTGATTCGGAAGTTCTTGGTTCGGAACTTTGGCTTGATCCGGAACTCTTGGTTCGGAAGTTCTTGGTTCGGAACTTCTTGATCCGGAACTTCTTGATCCGGAAATTCTTGATTCGGAAGTTTCCTTGGTTCGGAACTTTCTTGATCCGGAACTTCTTGACCCGGAACTTCTTGATCCGGAACTTCTTGATCCGGAACTCGTTGGTTCGGAACTTTTGCTGGGTTAATCAGAAACTTTATACGATGAACAGTCGACTTCAAAACAAGAGATTAAACCCAGATTTTGACCAAATAACCCAAAAAGTTTTGTGATTTCAACAATAATAAGTAAAAACTAATACTTATCCACTAATCCCAATCACAAAAACACCAAAAACACCAAGAATCAAGATGGTTTTTCTTAAAGAACACTAATACAATCAAAAACTAAAAAACCACACAAATCACTACCTTAAATCACCCCATAGCTCTTGATACCAAATGTAGAATATTGATAACCTATGAATCTATGAAGGGGTTTGTTGATTTCTAGAGAGAGAAAGTTAGAGAGAGAAAGTGAGAGAAACTATGTGTTATTTCAATAAAATGAAACTAGAAAAGTGACAACAACCAACCCCTTTCCATGGTGGAAAGGGGTATTTATACTCCAAGCTTACATTGGGCTTGGGCCGGTCCATGACAAGCCCATGGACCGGTTCTTACTTAACTTAATAAGTAACTAATGACTATTTTCTAACTACGAGCTATTACAACATAAATATTATTGTGGAGTGACCGATACTTCTAATATACGTAAAACGTATTTCTAACATTCATGAAGACGAATCGGGAGATGGTGACGAATCTTCAGAGTCAAGTCCGCAACTTGAAGGGAGAAATGGCAAAACAAGGGAACGATATTCGAGCCGAGCTAAGGAATGATATGGCCAAACACAGCAATGAAATTAATGCAAACATGCAAAACTCTTTTAATAATCAAGCGGTTCACCTTCGTGATATGATTGGTTCGCTCATCCAAAGTAATCAACCCTCTTCTTCGGGTACTCTTCCGAGTAATACCGTTGCAAATCCAAGAGGGGAGATGAAAGCAATCACCACTCGTAGTGGAAAAGGTTATATGGAACCCGAGCTTCCTACACCTCCACCCGTGATTGTGAACAAGGAAAAAGAGCAACTTTCCTCACCTCCTTCACCTTCTATCCCCATTTCCCCACCACCCGTGGTTGTGAGTGATCCTATTCCCTTAAAGCCTTCTTCTTCATCCAATATACCTTATCCTTCAAGGTTGAGGAAAGAGAAGCAAAAGAGCAAGGATGATATTCAGGTTTCAAACTTTCTAAAAATGTTTAAACAATTGAATTTTAACATCTCCTTTGCCGAGGCTCTCGCTCACATGCCCAAATACGCTAAAATGTTTAAAGATCTTCTAAGTGATAAGGAAAAGCTTCTTGACATCGCTCAAACCCAACTTAATGAGAACTGCTCCGCAGTGCTCTTAAGGAAATTGCCCACCAAACTTGGTGATCCGGGTCGCTTCTTGATTCCTTGCAACTTCCCGGGAGTAGAGAATTGCATGGCCCTAGCCGATCTAGGTGCCAGTATAAACTTAATGCCTTAAGTGTTTGGAAGCAATTATCTCTCCCCGAGCTAGTCCCCACCAAAATGACTTTGGAATTAGCCAACCGTACGGTTGCTTATCCAGTGGGGATAGCCGAAGATGTCTTTGTTGGCGTTGACAAATTCACCTTCCCGGCGGATTTTGTTGTCGTTGACTACGAGATGGATCCCCGTGTTCCATTAATCGTTGGACGTCCATTTCTGAGGACCGGTCGCACTCTCATAGATGTAGCCGGTGGCGAAATAATCATGAGAGTTGGTGACGATAAAATTGTCTTCAACATGGGTAAGATTTCTAAGCAACCTTATTCATATGAGAGTGTTAATGCTATTGATGTTCTCGATGAGGCTTGTGAAGAACATTTTCATGATGCTTGCAAAAGTACTCTTTCTTCTCTACCCAATGTTGAGACCGTTGCCTCAATTGCTCCAGCATTGACTCCTTTTGGAGAAAGTGACTTGGATGATTTCGAAGCTAGCTTGGGTCCTCTCGATATTAAGTATGATAATTTGTCCACCAATTGGGATGAAGACATTCGTACTATTGAGAGACTTCTCAATGAGGACCCGTTGTCTCCTCCTTCTCCTAAAGAGGTGACTAATGATGATCCATCGTTAGTTACACCATCTATTGAGGATCCTCCTACTCTTGAGCTTAAGGACCTACCTCCTCATCTTGAGTACGTTTTCCTGGAAGACAACGAGAAGTTACCGATCATCATCGCAAAGGATCTGAAAGAAGACGAAAAAGCCCGACTTGTCGCCGTGTTGAAGAAGCATAAAAGAGCTATCGCTTGGAAAATATCTGACATCCGTGGAATTGATCCTCACTTCTGCACACATAAAATTCTCATGGAGGACGACTTTAAGCCCACAATTCAAAGCCAACGAAGGGTGAATCCTAAAAGCCATGAAGTCATCAAAAAAGAGGTTATCAAACTTCTTGATGCGGGTATGATTTACCCTATTTCGGATTCACCATGGGTTAGTCCAGTCCATTGTGTGCCTAAGAAAGGCGGAATCACCGTTGTGCCCAATGCAAACAACGAGTTGATCCCTACCCGTCTCGTTACTGGGTGGAGAGTTTGTATAGACTACCGCAAACTCAATGATGCCACGAGAAAGGATCATTTCCCTCTACCTTTTATGGACCAAATGCTTGAACGTTTAGCGGGTAATGAATATTACTGCTTTCTTGATGGTTTCTCGGGTTATTTTCAAATACCCATCGATCCCCAAGATCAAGAGAAGACAACATTCACTTGTCCCTATGGCACATTTGCTTACAAACGAATTCCTTTTGGCTTATGCAATGCCCCCGGGACTTTCCAAAAGTGCATGTTGGCTATCTTCCATGACATGGTTGAGCAAACCATGGAAGTCTTCATGGATGATTTCTCGGTCTTCGGGGATTCCTTCTCTTCTTGCCTTGCCAATTTGGAACGTATGCTTAAGCGGTGCGAAGACACTCGCCTTGTTCTGAATTGGGAAAAATGCCATTTTATGGTAAAAGAAGGCATCGTGCTAGGACATAAAATATCAAAAGCCGGTCTTGAAGTCGACCGTGCTAAAGTTGATGTCATAGCCAAATTACCTCCACCTTCAACCGTGAAGGGTGTGAGAAGTTTTCTGGGTCATGCGGGCTTCTATCGTCGATTCATTCAGGATTTCTCTAAAATCGCTCGCCCGATGACCCACCTCTTGGAAAAAGATACTCCTTTTATCTTTTCTAAAGAGTGTCTCGAAGCCTTCAATCTTCTTAAGGATAAGCTAACTAAGGCACCGGTCTTGGTTACCCCTAATTGGGAGCTGCCTTTTGAATTGATGTGCGATGCTAGCGACTTTGCTATTGGTGCGTTTTTGGGCCAAAGAGTGAATAAACACTTCCAACCAATCCACTGTGCTAGCAAAATAATGACGGGGGCTCAATTGCATTATACGACAACCGAAAAAGAGCTTTTAGCTGTTGTCTATGCTTTTGAGAAATTTCGCCCCTATCTTGTTTTATCCCCCACCATCGTATACACGGACCATTCCGCGTTGAAGTACTTGATGACAAAGCATGATGCTAAGCCAAGACTTCTTCGCTGGGTTTTACTCCTTCAATAATTCAACATTGAAATTCGTGACAAGAAGGGAGCCGAAAACCTGGCCGCGGATCATCTGAGCAGACTTGAGGATCCATATCAAGGGGAACATCCGAACAAAGAGATCAATGACTCTTTCCCCCTTGAGACCTTAATGTCTATAAATCTCAATCTTGATGGCACCCCGTGGTTTGCGGACATTGCAAACTACTTAGCGGGTGGTATTCTCATCCAAGGGTTAACATCCCAACAAATGAAGAAGTTCTTGAATGATGTTAAGACTTACTTTTGGGATGACCCTTTTCTATTCAAACAATGTGCTGATCTGATCATTCGTCGATGTGTTGACGGACCGGCAGCTTTTGACATTCTCCAAGCTTGCCACAAAGGACCCACCGGTGGTCACTTTGGTCCCAACTACACCGCTAAGAAAGTGTTTGATTCTGGATTCTATTGGCCCACCATTTATCGTGATGCTCACGAAATGGTTAAGCATTGTGATGCTTGCCAACGCCAAGGCAAGATCACACATAAGGATGAGATGCCTCAAAATTTCATACAGGAATGTGAAATCTTTGATATATGGGGCATCGACTTTATGGGGCCATTTCCATCCTTCAAAGGGAACAAGTACATCCTCGTCGCCGTCGACTACGTTTCTAAATGGGTTGAAGCTAAGGCTCTACCTACGAATGATGTGAGGGTGGTTGTGAACTTTTTGAAGAAGCTTTTCGCTCGATTTGGCGTTCCTCGTGCTATTATCAGTGACCGCGGGACTCATTTTTGCAACGATCAATTTGCAAGAGTCATGGCTAAGTATGGTGTCAATCACCGTCTTTCCACCGCCTATCATCCCCAAACCAATGGGCAAGCTGAGATATCCAACCGTGGATTGAAGCGAATTTTGGAGCGTACTGTGGGAGAGCATCGCGCCGCATGGGCTGATAAGTTAGATGATGCTCTGTGGGCTTTCCGTACTGCTTACAAGACCCCGATCGGTTGTACACCTTATCGTCTTGTGTACGGGAAAGCCTGCCACCTCCCCATCGAGCTGGAACATAAGGCGCACTGGGCCTTGAAGTGGGCTAACTTCGACATCAACAAAGCCGGTGATCATCGCAAGATTCAACTCAACGAGCTCAACGAGCTGAGGAATCAAGCTTATGAGAACTCGCTGATCTACAAGGAGAAAACGAAGAACATTCACGACGCAAAAATCAAGAACCGAGAGTTCCACGTTGGTGATCAAGTCTTGCTTTTTAACTCTCGGTTGAAGATCTTCTCTGGCAAGTTGAAGAGCCGCTGGTCTGGTCCATTCACCGTCGCCAAAGTCTTTCCATATGGGACCATTGAGCTTTCTCAGCCAAATGGGCCCAATTTCAAGGTGAATGGCCAGCGTCTGAAGCTGTACTTTGGTGAGGACATCTCTCAAGAGATGATTCCACCCCTCACCACGTTCCCCATGAACTAAAATTGGGTCGAGTCAGGCACGTGACTCGGTGAACAAAAACAAGCGCTTCTCGGGAGGCAACCCGTGATCTATCCTTTACTGCTTTCATAATAGGTGTAGGGGGAGCCCCGCATATGTTGGTTGTCTTGTTTCTTGTGTTGTGCAGGGATTAAAGCTTCAAAGATCCACCTTGATGAATTTTGCCGAACCGTGTTACCGTGTTTCCCATCTTCCTGGTTCTATCCTAAACTCTTGTGATTCAATATTTCATATTTTATATGTTCACATTGAATTCACTTTAGTTGTCCTTTCCTTAGCAAGATTTAAACAACGTGCACAATGTCCTAAGTGTAGGGGAGTTTACTCCCACATGCTTAAACATTGAGGACAATGTTTATATCAAGTGTAGGGGGACTTCTATCGAAGTAAGTGGTCTTTCCATGAATTTGCCCTCATTTTAACCGGAAAATTTAATTTTTCGACATTTTTCAAAATTTTTAATCTATTTTGGCCTAGTTGTATAGTTGTATTTTTCTTTGTTATGGTTATTCTCTTTCCTTGCTAAAATAAAGTGGTTGTAAATTTTTCTTAGTCATAAACATTTTGACTCAACCCGAGTTTACTCTAGCTAGTATCCTTAACGTGTTTAAGTCAAGTTTTGCTAGGCTTTTATATAGGGAGCTATAAAACGCGAAAGTCTTAACTCTCACGGGTTAAGAACAAGAACTTTTTGCAAGTTCCTATAATTGATCCTAGAGAGTCGTTTATCAAGGGAACTTTAAAATGCGATTTCTAAACTTGAAAAAGTCCAAGAATTTGCAAGATCCTATAAGCGACTCAAAAACCCAAAACTTTGATTTAATAGGCTAAGCATCCACGAGTCTCATTCCTTGAGATTTTAAACTGTGGAGAACGAGAGATGATAGAGTCAATTATAAGTTTGGTATTCTTTCGTGAATTTATGTGAGTTAATTATAAGCCTATTCTCCCTCCGCTTGTTAATAAATTTATCTGCAATAAATAAGGTTGTACGATTTAAAAGGTTACTTAGCTTCTAGCCCCAGATCATTTAAAAGTTGCTCGGTATGGATTAGAGTTCATAGCCAAGGCATAACTTATTGAAGCGGGATGCGAAGATTGGCGAGTCCGAAAAGGCCCTAACAAGGCATGAGGGCTACATTTTGTTGCTAAAGATCCAAAAGTGATGTGAAGAATCATTTATCGAAAATCAATATGAAGGATCGAGACACACGACGAAAAGCAAGAACTCCCCAAAAGTCATGGAGAATTCTATCCAAAAAGACCCTAACAAGGTATGAGGATAAATAGATCCAAGTCCTAAAAGGAGGCGGATCGTTGTATATCAAAGTCCAAAATAAAGATTAGAGAAAAATGAAGAAGTCGTGGTCCAAAGATGAAGAATCTCTCAAAACTCCAAGTGAAGAAATTCCTATTATGAAGAGAAGACCATTATTTCAAGAACGTCTCTCAAAGATTTGAAGTATGAAGTCGCTGCCAAATATCGGTCCGAGAAAGGTCTCAACTCGTGAAGCAAGTTATGCCAAGATATGAACTTTATGAGGTCCCGAGAAGCAGTTTTAAAATATTTGGTCCTTTAGCTAACTATTGATTAAATCGTTCACCTTATTTTCGGACTAAATAACTATCGAAATAAGTCAAACAATGCATCCTCGTGATCATTCAAGACAAAAATAAAATATAATAGATACACCTAGGAATAAGGGAGTCTAAGTGAGTAATTGGCCCACATGAGTTCGCGATAGTTTGCTAACTTATAACAACAATGATCTTGTTTCTAAGCTTGGTATGGGAAACGTGAAACTTGAGGATGATAAACGTTCATGGCTGCCAAAACCCAATGTAAGTTTTTAATTTCTTTACTTGTTTTTATCTTTTTATGTTTAGTATTTAATAAAGGCCAAGGTGGGTTATTTATGATGGAAAATGTAAACCGTGCTTTAAATTAATGCATTGCATGAGGGCATTACAATGGTCAAGTGTAGGGGATTTAATAAGTGTGAAAACACTTATCCTTTTACCACTTATTTCTAATAATAACAAGACCAAAACGTGTGATTTATGTCGTAAAAGTCGGAATTATGCGTGGTTTGTGTTTTTATTGTGTTTTAGGACCAAAATATGAAAAAGGAAGAAAACACGGGTTTTCATGGGCTTTTATCGAAGAAAACGGGAAAAGACGAAGTCAAAAGATCAAGAGTGCAAAAAGAACGGAAGTCCAAGGCCTATTCTGAAGATTTATCGAAGAAAAAGTCTAAAGGCGGAAGTTTAACGAAGTCGAAGAACTTAAGTCAAATAGAAGAAGAAAATTAAAAGACAAGTTCAAATCCCGAGACGACAAAGACAAAGAATTAAAGTCGAGTCGAGAAAACGTGAAGAAAGCAATGAAAGAAGATGCAACACATGCACTTCTTCCTCCTTCCCTATAAATACCCTCCTAATAGTCATTAGGAGGGTGGTTAGCTAGTTAGTCTTTAATTTTAGTCTTTCATTTTTTCTAGTTTTAGAGAGAGAAAGTCTTAAACTTTCTCTCACTAAATTTCATCTTTTCTTTTAATCTTTCAAGATTAAACATCTTTGTATTGCTTATTTTTATTAATCAAGTTCCATTTTAAGCTTTTAATCCTTAATCTCATTCTACTCTTCTTTGATTTTAGATTGATTTTGGTGCGATTATCATATGATCTGTGTTGTTCTAAATGATTTCGTGCTTAAAAAGTTAATCTTTTGATCATTTCATAAGTTTTCATTTGATTAAGCTTTAAGACTTTTGTGCTTATTGGCTTATTTTTATGATTAGCTTAATTGTTTATAAAAGTTTTCCTTAAAAAGTTTATGTTTTTATTGTTTGATCTAAAAAGTTGTTTAATTTAAGGTTGGATAAGTTGTGATAAGTGCTTATTTGATTTCGTTTAAGTTGATTCGTTCTAGTTTTGGGAATAATCTCTCCATTATAGCTTATTTTCTTGCTTTCCAACCGAATCCCATCAAAATCGGAAAGGGATTAAACCCCTTTCCGATCGAATATTCCGAGCAGCCTTCCATCTTCATATTCTGATCAATTGATCGGATAAGGGTTTGCAGATTCCGATCGAACACCCCTTATTCCGATCGAGTGATCGGATTAGGGTTTACTTTTTCCGATCAGGCCCTGTTTGAACATTCCGATTGTAGTATTTTCCCCATATTCCGATTGTGCTTATTCAGTTATTCCGATTGGTAGTCTTAGTGGTTATTCCGATTGGTCCTGTTTTGGTGTATTCCGATTGTGTGCATTTTTCCATATTCCGACCACCAGATCGGATTACATTCCGATCTGGGTTTGTTTTAGCTTATTCTGATTGAGTTGTTTTGGTGCATTCCGATCTTACTTTCTTTTAGTACTTTTCAACTAAGTTCTTATTTTTAGTAAATTTTCTAAGTGTTAGTTTTATTTAGTGTGCTCAATTTATCTTTAAGTTTACATGCATTTATTTTTACTCGTCATTTTAGTATTAATCTTTATTCTTCCATTTTACTCAACGACACTTAAATTTCTTGCTATTATTTTAAAATAGATAATCAAAACCAAACCATTCTCTTGATTCACCAAAAGACGATTGAGTTGCACTTAAGACCGGTTTTCAATTCGAATAGATCGGAACAACGAACTTTCATACTAGGGGTAAAAGCCAAGTATTAGAAAACAACCATTTAAAAATTGTATGCTATCCAGAACTTGTATTCTATCCAGAACTTGTGTGCTATCTAGAACGTGTATGCTTTCCAGACTTTCGATATTATTATTGCTTTTTAGTCTAGCCTTGAGTTTCCTCTCCTGATCATGAACAGTTAATTGTCCTGTGTGCATTGCGCGCAGCGCGAATATTGTGGGTGGATCCATCGGGATTGACTATCCCCGTCCCGATTACCTTGACGCACTAATATTTGTTTATACTTGAGTATTTAGGCTGAATACTCTCTAGAGGAACTTACACTGAGTTAAGCTTCGGTTCATGAACTGAACTGCAATAATAATCATAACGTTTCAGACTATAGTTATCGTACGTAACCATTTTCCCATATTTCTTGTTTACAAATGAATGCTTGTGTTCCACATATTTACTGCTAAACCTCTGAATATCACTCAACTTTATGTTGATGATTTTACATTTTTAATCTCAGGTATTATTATTTAGCTTTGCTTGCATGGGAGCCCGTAGGATATTATCGCAGTTTGGAGGTTTCTGTGATGCTTTTAAAAGATTGGTTTTAGTATAAACTGTCAAAAGTTTATTATATCTTTTGGGCAACTTTATGTTATAAATCATGACGAAATAATATATTTTTCCACTTATAAAACTCTGGGACCTGTGTTTAAAACTCTGATATTTTATGATGTAATGTACATGTTTTTGTTACGTCAACTTTGTGTCAACTGTAATTCATTGTTTCTTGTACCATGACGTGTTACCCCCTCGTTGCCTAGTTGTTCCATGTCAGATTTTGGGGGTCTCACATGCACCGGATTAGCGGACATGTATACAACACTGACGTTATCACAATAAACCAAGGTAACAGTGTATAGTGGCACATGTAACTCACGAAAAAGAGTACGTATCCAAGCAGTCTCGGCGACAGCACTCGTAACCCCGCGATATTCGGCTTTGGCAATGGATCTTGATAAAGTGTGTTGACGCATGGAGGACCAAGATAAAGGGTTATCTCCAAGGAAAACACAATATCCATAAGTGGATCGTCTAGTGGCGGGGCACCCTGCGTAGTCAGCGTCTGAATAAGTTATAAGCTGAGAAGTAGAGTACTTATACAACTGAAGACCAAGATCCATGGTACCACGCAGGTATCGGAGGACACACTTCAAGGCGTTCAGATGTGGCTCCTGACGATCATGCATATAAAGCATAACTGATGAACTGAATATGAGCGATTAGGACAAGTAAACGTGAGATACTGTAAAGCTCCTGCAATACTATGATACAATGTAGGATTTAATAAAGGTGTACCCTCCGGTCTAAGCTTCTTTTCACTGCCAGCGGGAGTTCTGCATGGGTTACAATTGAGCATATGGGCCCTCTCGAATATTTCAGAGGCATATTTGGACTGCGAAAGGAATAATCCAGATGGTGTACGTGTAGCAAAGATGCCAATGAAATAGTTAAGCGGGCCGAGATCTGTCATGGCAAACTCAGTGTGGAGGGAGCATATAATCCGCTCAAGGAGTGTTATCCCACTTTAATCCATCACATATAAAACTAGAGAGAGAAAGAGAAGAAAGTAGACAGAAGTTAGAGAGAGTAAAGAGAGATAATGGTGGAAGGTTGTTTACTAGAGAGAGAAAGTAAAATCAACCAACACCCTTTTCCACACATGGAAGAGGGTTTATACATGGGCTTGGTGGGCTCGTGGGCTTTGTTACATGGGCTGGGCTTGGCTTATCTTGGGCATAAATCCCCTTCCTTAGACAATATTATCTTAAAGTCCAAGCCCGATTATCCCGACTAGTCTATTACTATACAAGATTGTTAATCCAAGTGATGCCTAAAAACATTATTAGTGTTAACTAATCTTTCTTAGTTTTGATCACGACAAATTAAAAAGACAATTATCGTCAAAGACAATCGTAAGACGAGTTATTTAACAAACACTATCATCAAGGTAATAATCATTTAAGTATTGCACAAACATATCTTAATCATGTTTAGTGATCATAAAAAGTGGTAGCCTTAAAACTACATTTTGTCAATTATGACAAAAGATTTTAATAAACTTTCTTTTTAAGAAAATGTTTGATTAAAATGGAATATGTAAATTTGAATATGGCATATTATAAATGCCATAGGAATATCCTTTGAAGGTAAAACTTACCTTAGATATCACTTCCCTACTAAAGGACAAAAAAGAGCGGAGTCTACTACCCGCGGTTCCTTAAATAGGCATGCAGTTCTTTATCAATAACGAACCACAGAGACAAATAAGGAACCGCGGGCAGAGAGTCGTTGGTTTTTGTCTCCTATAAATAGTGGATCAAATCTACATTTTCCAAGAACCTTTTTGGACATTCTTTCTGCCTTCTTTCTCTTTTCTAAATCCTAATCATTAGTAAATGATTACTTAATGTGTTAAGTATGTTTACTTATAATTATCCTCTTGATGTCCTTCTTTACTTGTCCAAAGAGAAGACCACACACACACTTGTGATGTGATTAAAGATGAAGCCTTGATGAAGATCAACCTACCTTAGATCTAGTCATGTTCATCAATTTTATTTGAGTCTTGTATAGATCCAATGTATTTGTGTATACTTGGATTAGTGTTGTGTTGATCCAAGGTATTAGTGACTACTTGGTGTGTAAATCCATTGTATATGTGTATACTTGGATTTGTCTTGTGTGGATCCAAGTTACATATGTATACTTCGATATGTTTTATTGAGTTGTAAGTGTTGTGTATTAGTTCTCACTAAACTATAAAGTGATGTGTGTATGTGTCTTGTGAGTTCTCACTTAGCTTCAAAGTGAAGAGTTGTGAAGATTGGTCCTAGCTTTGGATTAGAACTCGACATCTAGCCTTGTGTCGGAAAAGAAGATGGGCGACGAAGAATGGTTCTAGCTTTCGATTAGAACTCGACATCTAGCCTTGTGTTAGAAAATGCTGAAGTAGGCAACGTGTGTAGATTGGTCCTAGCTAAAATTAGGTCTCGACATTTAGCTTAGTGTCGGAAAATAATGTAAGCGACATTGTAAGGTTTTCTCCGCCAAGCTTGTCGATATAGTGGAAATCTCGAGTAAGGTGTACTCGAGGAATGGAGTAGGAACGAGGATAGAGCTTTGTCTTCGAACCACTATAAATCTTGGTGTCGTTCTTTTGGTTGCTTCTTTCCTTACTCTTTACTTATATTTACATTCTTGCATTGCATTCAATTATCACTTATCATTGTTAATGCATTTAGAATTTAACCTAATCACTATGCAACTAGCTTTCAAGTAAAAGGTAGTTTTGACACAAACCTAATTGAAAGAATTTTTAATTAGGACATTAACCGAAGAGAAACTATTCAACCCCCCCCCCCCCCCCCCCCCCCCCTTCTAGTTTCTAAAATTGGTATCAGATCGATAGTCAGTCAAGGTCTTTGAAGTATATTGTGCTTTAAAACTTGGATCGATCCATCGTCTCTTTAAATAAAAAGGATTCGTTGTACTAAAGTTTCTCTTTGGTCAAAACTATTTTTTCATTGAAATAAGCCTTTTAATTGATAATTTTGCATCATATCTTGTTTAGTAGCTTATATAAATTTTATATTTACCCTTGAAATGTATCTACTAGTTTGTATCTTTCTTTGTGTAGGTACTCATGAAGAATAATCATTAATTTGATTGTGAAATGAGTAACTTGCACTTGTAGAAGACTCATCTCCTTTGATTCTCAACATCTTAGGATGATGACATCAAGATTGGTGTTAGTGATTCTAGTCCTTGAAGACTAAACATTCAGTTTGGTCAAGTTTGGGTGTTGCATTGATCCTTAGAAGACCTGGGATGCACTTTGCGGCTAAGGAACGTTTTCGTCCTTCCACGCGCCCTATTGATCATTCTTTTGATCATTACTTGACTATGTGCTTTTCCTTGGCATCCTTTCCTTGACATTTGTTTGTGGTATGTGATTCTATTCTTGTACCCTCTCAAACCTTCATTGCTTGGATACTTGACTCACGTAGGGGTTGTAGAGTGAGTTAGTAGTAGCTTAAAGTATCAAGCATAATTTATATGGTTTGTAACTTACGGTTAGTAGGCCCTATATCATGTGTAATATGTGCAATTGATCTCATCTCTAGGATGATTGATTAATCCCTTTGAGATACCAAATTACATCATATGTTGTAGTTAGGATATTACACATTCAGAATTGAAATATTCCAAGGATATTGTTATTGCAATCCCTAGCAATAATATATGTCTGATCATGTGGGAGAGAAAGTGAATCTATGTCTTGCTCATATTATAAAATAGTTTAAGACTTGTATTGAAAGTGATTTTACTCTATTTTAACAAAATTGCTTGCTATGGTTCATTACCAAAGCCTAGAGGTGGAAAATCATGTTCATATACTTAAATTTGGGCTATTTGACCCTTTCTTAACTAATAGACTAAATGGGTATTGACTTTTATTTTAGTTGGACTATTTGGACAATCATTTGGTTAAATAAATGGGTATTTTGGACTATTTGGACAACATAAAAACATTTGGTTAAATTAATCTTGAATCTATTTGTTTCTCCTTTAATATTGTCCATTTAACCCAAGTCCATTTGGTCCAATGTCCATTTGGTACAAGTCCATTTAATCCAAATATTAAAAATTGCCCATTTAGTCCACGTCCATGGACCAACGTCCATTTAACCCACTGCCAATACCCGTCCGGTCCACCCATTTAGCCACCCTTACCAAAGCCGTTTAGACTTACGCCAGAAAGGCACGTCTTAAACCACTATAGATGACACAAGCTCTTTGTTTCTACTACTTGAAGATTGTCACTCCTCTCTTGAGCATTGAACTTAGCCTTGATTCACTCCTCTTGGTTTCTCTTTTCTTTGTTTCTTTCTTATGAGTAGTCATTTTTCCGTATCGGTCTTTTTCGGTCTCGATTTAACTCGTAATACTTCATTAAGGCATTGTTATCTACTATTGAAGTGATCCAATGATTTCCAAAAGGCTTGATATATATTTTATATATTTTAGAAAAACTTGGTTTTGAAAATTTGATTGATTTTCTTGGTTTAAAATTGCCGTCTGTCGGTGGTTCTTTATTTCTCAGGTTCAAACCGGTGGTTCCTTATTAATATTTGTTTTTTAGTATAATCGTTTTCCTCGACTCGACTCGAATTGAAAGCAAATTTTATCGTTTCGACTTAATTATTTTTGGTTAAAATTCATAATTTGGTATTTATACTACTTGGCACGTAAAACGAGAATAAAACTATTATAATATTCTACTGTACTAATATAATACTATTCTATTTTAATATTGAGCTAAGACTAATGCAATAACAAATACTAATGGTAAAAAGTACGATTACAATTTTTCATGAAAATGAAATGGCCCAATAAGTAACAGTAGCCCAATAAGAAGACTTAACTGATGCAACTAATTCTGACAATAGGGACGAAGTATGTAACCAGTTTCTAATTGCAAGTATTAACTATAAGCCCAAGAAGTAACACTAGCCCAATAAAAAGACTTAACTGATGCAACTAATTCTGACAATAGGGACGAAGTATGTAACCAGTTACTAATTGCAAGTATTAACTATAAGCCCAAGAAGTAACACTAGCCCAATAAGAAGACTTAACTGATGCAACTAATTCTGACGATAGGGACGAACTATGTAACCAGTTACTAACTGCAAGTATTAACTATAAATCCATCTTTCCAAATAAGGATGGTCACTGTAACGGTGCCTAACACGATTAAGGATTAAAGGTGGACATTTAACAATCTTCACAAATAAATTTGAGAAAACAATGCAAGAACGAATCCTGTTACAGAACTAGTATTTTGTAAATGAAAATCTTTTTTACAAGCTTGTTAATAGGTTGAATTTTAGCAACTCTATTAAAATTGAGATTCATCAATCTTACTCGAAATTTCTTGACTTAAATCCTACAAACTCAACTTTGAAAATTATGCACTTATATGATATATCCCTACTACTAGAAAGCTCATTTATAGAATAAAAAGCTAAATCTAAAAACTGATCTACAAGACTCGAAAGCTACTGATATACTACATAAATGCTAAACGTTTCTACTCAACTTAAATTGTTCTCAGGTGAAAAACTTGCAAGTGACCTTTTACTTTTTATATTTTCCTAGTGCAAGAATCAATAGCTACAGTTTACCCAAAAGCTATCTTATCTTATCTTAATACCTTATAAAACATTTAGACTCTTTCTAAACATAGAAGTCTTAAAAAAATTAAGCCTAAACATTTTTTTATTTGGAAATTTAGAAATTGAGTAAAATACTACTTGATAAGATGATAGTAAATGTATACGTAGGTAAATAGGTTGTTATTTAAAAACTTGATGAGAGATTTTGAAACTTTTAATTCATCAGCGTAACAACTACAGTTACAAAATGAGTCAAACATCATTAAGGAGGCCATTGTAAGTTTGTAACAGCCCATTTAGTAATGGCGTTACTGAATTAATACAAGAGAACTAACTATATATAAAATCTCAAACACAAACACATACAATCCATATGCTATATCTCTCTTTCTTTCCCTACCGCGACACAAACACAAAACGCCTGAAAAGGCCACCATAGCTGGTTGGTGGTTTAGGCGGTTTAAATATGTTTCGGATGTGTCTTTTTATGTGACGGTGTTTTTGAAATCTGGGTCAGGTGATTTTAGTTATAATAATGGTTTTCAAAGTCATGATTAGATGTTTAATACCACATACTCGTAGTCGCCACCATCAATTTTTTCCGCCTGCCGAGTCTACCACAATCTTTGGGTTGTATATGGGTTTTTAGTAGGCTAGCTGGTTTTTTAGGATTTGGCAGGGTTTAAATGGTTTGGGTATATATGTTGCCATGTTGGTGGTTTTGAAAATTTCATTTGCCTATGGTGGAAATATCTTTTGAGATTTGGTGTTTTGTGTGAATGGTACTGAGATCTCAGATTTAGTTATTTCATCCCATCAACTCCTTCTCATCTTTCATCCCATCCTCCTCCTACACCATCACTATAGCGTAATAGACCACCACAAAACTACCATAGTTAAATCCCCACAACCTTTATGAATCGCTAGGAATGAAAACCCATTGCTAAAGAAACCCCGCAACCAAGATATTTGACGATGATGGCTAAAGATCCATGACGATGGTGAATAGATGCAAAGGTCGTTGGAAGGGTATCATGGAAGGGTATCATGTGGTATTGTGGTTAGAAATATTTCAAAGCGACGAATGTGATGGTGAGGATGGTTGAACGATATAGTGGCTTGTGTAGGTTTTGTTAATAAAATGCATTGATGTTAAATACAAAGGTAAAATGAGAGGATTAAGCGTTTTGATGTACGTGACGTAATATATTTGTATTTATCCGTAAATTGGACTGTATTTGAAATTTATGTTGAAGTTATGCTACAATTATCAACTAGGATATACATAAAAGGAAATCATATTTTGAAGGAAAAAAGAGGTTGATTTTGTTTTCACTTTACTTTTATGGTTCGATATATCACACTGCCAACATAGAAATTATTGTTTGCCATTAAGGAAATTATATAAGTGTAACAAACTCCCAAAAGTGAGAAATCTTGCATTTCCTATTACGTTATATATGTTGCAATTCCGTGTATATATCATTTCCTTTTATATTTATGTTCTACAAAGTTGTTGATATTTATTAAATGTCTTTTTTTTTTTGAAAATATAAAATTCATTAAGCAAGTTACATAAAATTATGATTCAAGATAGGCATTAAGTACAAAAAAAAAATACATTTTTATTATCTTTGCACATAGTTAAGAAACACTTCGTTGTTCAATGCTTCATTACAAATATGATGCCACTTATTACAACCTTATACTATTTAATACCATTTTTATATAGTGATTATATCATGGCCACATGCACTTAACATTTTAACACAAAATGACATACAATAAATTTATTAATATATGTTGTTGCAAAAAACATGTAACAAAAAAATATCGCTCATCAGAAAAATATTAAGAATACTCGCTGCTGCATTGCGCGGGTATACGGCTAGTTAACCACAATGTTTCAATATCAGTATTGAAGTCGACTTAATCTCAAGCAAATTTACACCAATCTTCAAACTGTTTGTGATGAATAAAATTCCATTTCATAACATATTTTTTAGATCTGAATACTACTTATTTTGATATGTATAATAAGCTAAACATCAAATACTATTGGAACAGAACTTAACTACTAACACCTTAACTAAAATCCATCAATCATAACTCATATTTGATACATTTTAACAAATCAAGGCAATTGTGAAACCTTCATTGTAAACTGTTTGACATATCCTTGCATAAAACTTTGACCAGTGAGTAAATAAGTGACTCTAAATGAATTTTATACCTAAAATAGTGTAACAATCTAAGGCAACTAATCTCTAACAACATATATTGAACAAATCCTGCTAAAACATTGCTAATCCAAACACCTTATTTAGCTAGATGAGAACTTTCTGATATGTAAAATATATGAAACAAAAGTAGATAACAAACATGAACAAGTACGCTATGTTCTCGAGTTGTTTCATTAAAAGAAAGTAAAGGAAATGAAATGAAATCAAAAAGATGTTGTGTTCTTGAGTTACTCAACAAAGAAAAGGAACGGAAAAGGAAGGAAAAACTAGTGTAATTTGGGTGACTTTGGAAGGAAAGTGTTTCCTCCCAAAAGTGGGGTGAAACCATTTACTTTCATTTCCTTTCCTTTCATTTAATGAAAGGACTTAAGAACACAGTGGTAAATTCAACCATTTGCAAGTAAAATTATACTACGCTTGAGCTCATATGAATCGACACTAAAACTTGCACGAATATAAAAAACGAGTTTAACATGGCATCCACGCCAGTCCGCTGATGTCGAAAACTGAGCGAATGAACCAAGACTAAGCTAAAACCAAAGCTACGCTATAACCGAGCTGAACCGAAACTGATAACGAAGCTACCCTTGAATAAAACTCAACCAAACGAACAATCTATATGATTACAGTAAACTAATTTTTTAGCAAAGATAGCTTTTCAACTTTACATTATCTTCGCAAAACCAAACCAAAAGTCTTCCAAACAGCTTATACACAATAAGCTGTTAAGCTTATTTCTCTCTCTTGTTTTGGGGATGAAGACATGGTTTATACAAGATAGGTTTATTTATGATTTATTTTTTTAATCAAAAACAAATTTTCATTTAAACCCTTCTTTTATTTTCTTTTTATCATTTTGTAAATTAAAAATTTTAGTTTTTAAGCAAAGCACATTTTAAATCCTTTTTCATTGTAAATTTATCAAATACGGTCCTTGAAGTAAATTTCGCCCTTTTCCTCGTCTTTTCTTCAGATAAAACCGTAAAAGCTCGTATTTATCCCAAATGTACCTGTTTTACCTGAAAACACACAAAACCAAATACACGCGTAATTCTGACAATATTAAGCATAATCTGATATATTTTGCTTCGTTTTAAGTGTTTATCGGTTATTAAAAGTGAGTGTTTTCACACTCTATCAAATTCCTCTTCACTTGACTATTGCCATGACCTCATGCAATGCAATATGTCAAAGCTCTAGATTATATTTTTCTCATAATTAATCCATCTTGGTCATTATTCGAACTTATATATAATACTACATTATTCTACACTTTTGGAATTTTATTTAACAAAGAAATAAAAGAAATAGAAAGGAATTAAAAGATATACAATCTCAATTTATTTATTTAGTTGAAATTGTTTTATGGAAATAACTCGTAAAGAAATCAATGATTTTGATTAGGGCTTTAGGTATCATGAATATTTATCACCCTCAAGTTTCACGTTCCTCATACCAAGCTTAAAAATGAGATCATTGTTATTCATAAGTAAAAGTGCATCGACTTATTCATAAAAATTAATTGTGTTAACTATATACTCCCACTTATTATTCCTCTAAACTGGTTATTATTCGAGCAAATTGCTTGAGAGAAAATTTGTCTTATTTGACGTGAAATATTAAAATGAAAAATCTCAAAATAAGGAAGCACGGTTTTAATCGATAATTAACCATCTCATCCATTACTTGAAAAACCGCCCACAATCGATATAAGTCCGTCTCAGAATAATAAATTGATCGTCTTATGCGTAATAAACTTATTTCATGCTTAGATAAGTAGCTACTCACTCACTAAAAAGAAAAAATAAAACTCACGCAATAAATTATATCTGCCGCCTTTTTAAGACCTTGGATTCTCGATCCCGCAACCCTTGTGAGAGTAATATTAGACCGAAAAAGTAACTACCCGATCTCCGCAACCATTGTGAGAGTAATATTGAGACTCGATAAAAACTTTACACTTCACTGCCCCCTTTTTGGGAGTCTTTTAATAATTATTTTTTCTTTTGCTTTTTTTTTCTAGCCACTCATTTTTTTTCAAGCCGCTCTTATTTTTCTTATTTCTCACAATAAATTAACACCCGCTAAATGGTAAGCATGACAAAAGTCTAGTGCACATAAAACGGTCTAACTTAAAATCTCAAGACGTACTTATAGCAAACACGAATGATTAGCCAAAAAGGCATAAGAGACTAAAAATCGATAAAATCGTACTTGATTATTTATTAACATATATATATGCGTTGACAAGAAAGTAAAGGTTACCGATGGGAATATAATAGCCACAAATAATTTCTATGAGTTTTATCTAGCCCTTTATACTTACTTCAAACTCTATCATTTCTCATTCTTCACAATTTAAAATCTCAAATAATGAGACTCATGGATGCTTAGCCTAATAAACCGAATTAATGATTTACATGGTTAAGGATACTAGCTAGAGTAAACTTGGATAAGTAAACTCGGGTTGAGTCAAAATATTCACGACGGGCCTAATATGTCAAAGACGTCTAAACTCGTTAAAACCGTATCATTTATTTTATTTTTTTCCTTTTCTTTTTGACTTTATCTTTGAAGAACTATAATTGGAATATATACATACGTAAAAGAAAAATAAAAGAAAATACTACTAGGCCAAAATAGATTAAAAATTTGAATAATGTCAAAATTTTAATTTTTCAATTTTATGGAGGACATAAACAATGGGTCTAGGCGAGGTCACCTCGATAGAAGTCTTCCCTACACTTAAGATAAACATTGTCCTCAATGTTTAAGAGTATTGGAGTATAAACTCCCCTACACTTATGACATTGATAACTTTGCTTAACTCGAGTTAAGGAAGAGACAATTAAAGTGAATTCATTTTAAGCACAAGTTTGAATATCATAATAGCAAAAACAAATTGAAGTGAACCGGATACACGGGCCTCCTCCATAAGCTCCATGAATGAAATGAGAGAGAGAAACCCTTGAAACTAATACCAAAAGACGAAGAAAGGCATACCCCTTCACTTAAACTCTACTATAATACCCTCTTATAAAATTGTCCTTGAATAAACCATCATGGAGAGAAAAAGATTTACCCGAAAAGAAAAAGCTCCATGATAAAGTGAAACAACATCACAAATAAGGAAAACCCCATAAAAGTACACCGGGTTCAAATACATGATTTCCATCCCTAAAGGTAATCAACCCCAGAGTGGCAATAGCAAACAAGTATAAGAAGTATGGGTTTCCCTTAGTCAAAAGTCTAGCAAAATGAAAGGTATAGTCACAAGGTAATGAACTCGGGTATGTAAAAAGTTTTCCTTTGATTTTATTAGTAAGATACTTAGATAGCTAAAAAATATGTATACCCGGATCAAATACCGTTCCCTCTAGGGGAAAATAGCAAGACATCCCGGTGTCAACCACAAAAGAATCGCCCTCAAATGTGAAATCAACAAGAGACAACGGGGTTGAAAAAGTAGGTGTCAAAACACTAATAGTGGGAACCCTCGGGTATTTATCCTCTTTATCATTATGAATAGGTTGGTCGGGAAGGAGAGAATGTAAAGTATCATCTTGTAAGAAAAAGTATATCTCTTTCCGTATCAAAATAACCGGGAATGTACCCAATGGGTGTATCAATATCAAGAAACTCATCGATCTCGGGAATGTGAAACCCATCATCATCACTAAAAGTGAGATGTGGAAGAGAATCGATGGTAGAACCAAAGGTAATTGGTGAAGAAGCAAATGTGAACTTGTCAAAATTCGAGTTTTCAAAATCAATATCAATATCAAGTTTTAAATTTCCATTTGCCTTCTCATCAATACCATGATCACAATAAAGCTCATCAGAGAAAACCAATAACACGGGATCATAGAAAGCATCCTCGTGATGGAATCTCTCAACACTCGGGGTATAAAAATCATCACTAAGGAGTGAAGAATCCGAGAAATCATTAGCATCCTTATCATGATTCTCAAAAGTCGAGTTTTACAAAATAGGAGAGTTATCCTCATCTGATCTCGAGGAAGAATTAAAAGTATAGTCAGATTCATAAGATAACTCATCCATATCCGGATAATAGCTATGAGGAGAACCATCCAAATTAGATTCTTCTAAAGGTTTTTATGTAAGATGGTAGAAATCTCTAAGAGTATATGATCCTGCTCATTAAAAGCCAAATCCACAAATTCCTTAGGTGTATGATCAATTAAGGGTTCTTCTTCTATGGACTCATTATTAGGTTCTCCATACTCCTCAATAATTGGTTTATCAAAACATGTCTCACTAAGAGAATTTGAAGAAAGCATAAAGTCATTTGGAGGAGTAGGTAAAGGAGTCATAAAAGGAATAGGGTCATCAATGGGTAATGTAGGCTCAAGTACAATCTCAGGAATGTCCTCAAAAGGTGAGAAAGGAGGAGAGCTAAATGTATCTGTGGGTGTCAACACCGGAGGTGGAGTAAAATTCATGATAGTCTTCGGGCCTTGTCTCTCCTTTATTAGCGGAGAGATGGAAGGGTCCATAGTGGGAACATCACTACTAGTAGTGGTGTTAGCCTTAACATAAGCTCTCAAAGATTTTAAAAGTTGATATTTAAGACTTTGGTTTTCTTCATTAAGGTCATTTATTTTGTTCCTCAAATATTTCAACTAGTTTGTCCATTTGTGAAGGTTGAATTTGAAAATCCCCTTGATTATTATTTTGAAAATTGTTATGATGTTGAAAATCTTCTTGAATTGGAAAGCCTTGATTTTGAAAATCCCCATGACACCCTTCATTAATTTGTGGTGGGTCAGGAGTCAACTCAACCGAGAGTTGCTCAATAACTACTTCTTCCTCAAAATTCGGAGGAGAAGAGTCACTAGTCACATGAGAAAGGGGACTAGAAGAATCATCTAAAATAGGGTCAACCGAATCAATAAATGGCTAATCATTAACTCTCGGAGTATATGAGAAAAGAGGGTCACTCCTAATGATAACCGTGTTACCAGATACTTCGTATTTACTCCACTTGAGACTTGTTCTCAATAATCATTAAAGCCTCACTAGTACTCTGAGAGTATAGATTTTCGCTTGCAGCCGTGTTAAGAGACTCTTGATCGTATTGGGTCAACCCGTGAAAAAACGAATCAATCAAATGCAAAATGGAAACTCCATGATGAGGACAACTACGCACTAAATCCTTAAATCTTTCCCAAGCGTTGGTAAATGTTTCATTATTAGACTCTTAAAAATTAGTAATTTCCAACCGAATTTTTCTCGTTTTAGCATAAGGGTAAAATTGATTTAAGAGTTTTGACTCAAGATTAGCCCATATAAAAATAGATCGTGTTGGTTCCTTTTCTAGCCAAATCCGGGTTGCTCCATCGAGGGAGAAAGGAAAAAGGTGTAAATAAATGATGTCTTGTGTCACATTGGTGTATTTGACGGTATTGGCGTATGAAAGAAAATGACGGATATGAGCGTAAGGATCGTCATCCTCAAATCCGTAAAAGGACGACCGAATATCAACATAATCAAATCCAGATTAACCTCAAAATAATCATCCTCGATATCTGGTATCACGATCGCACTGTCGAGACATGCCTCAGTAGATACTTGCAACAAGTCATAAATCGATCGATGATCCATAGCCATATCAATAGCACGATACTCGGGATCGGCTTGACTCGTCACGATATTATTATTCTTCTTTGGAGAAGAATATGATACACCAAGCGGTATGTTTGCAAACGCGTGTGTGCGTATGCAAGTAAAGACCGAGGAGTAAGGGGATTGCCCTTGATGACTTTGAAAGGGATTGGTTACCCGATCGAGGTTTAATAATTAATATCCACAAAACGTATCTATATACGTAATACTACTTAGGTGGCACACCACTAGCTACTCTCACCTTCAAAAGAATCACAAGGGAGCGGAGGAACGAGGCAGCGCGGAGCACTTAAGAGCCTTCTCCTTTCGAATGTGAAATACACTCTCCTTATACCCCCCACATAGTGAGTTCTTTCCCTAGATCAAATAGTTCGTAGTATTTATCTATTGTGCCTTTTATTTATTTGATCGATACACGTGAATAGCACCAGAACGCCACTAATCACGGTGTATTGCAAAGCAATACTTATGGAGATAGGTGTATTAAGTGTTCGTATCTACGTATACGTATTTACATAGAGTACTATAAAAGAAAATATTTTTGTATTTTTTATTTTTTTAAGAGAATATATTCACAAGAAAAAGTTAGAGAAAACGAAGTAAAGAAAATAATATGTATAGTAATACGTAATATTTTTGGTATAACTCTTTAGGAAAAGAGTTACTTTTTTTACTTTTTTTTAATTTTTTTGTTGCAATTCTTAGGAAAGAATTTGCTTTTGTGATTTTTTTTTTTATTTTTTTTATTTTTTTATTGCGAAAAATAACGTTCAAAAGTGAAAGGATCCCAAAATTCAAATTGTCTCACGAAAAATCGTTAATCGTATCTACGTATACGTATTTACATAGAGTACTATAAAAGAAAATATTTTTGTATTTTTTATTTTTTTAAGAGAATATATTCACAAGAATAAGTTAGAGAAAACGAAGTAAAGAAAATAATATGTATAGTAATACGTAATATTTTTGGTATAACTCTTTAGGAAAAGAGTTACTTTTTTTTACTTTTTTTTAATTTTTTTGTTGCAATTCTTAGGAAAGAATTTGCTTTTGTGATTTTAATTTTTTTTTTATTGCGAAAAATAACGTTCAAAAGTGAAAGGATCCCAAAATTCAAATTGTCTCACGAAAAATCGTTAATCGTAACGAGCACGAACCGGTAGCGGCGGCATTTTAATATCCGTTTTTTAGTATAATCATTTTTCCTCGACTCGACTCGAATTGAAAGCAAATTTTATCGTTTCGACTTAATTGTTTTTGGTTAAAATTCGTAATTTGGTATTTATATTACTTAGCACGTAAAACGAGAATAAAACTACTATAATATTTTACTATACTAATATAATACTATTCTATTTTAATATTGAGGTAACACTAATGCAATAACAAATACTAATGGTAAAAAGTACGAGTACAATTTTTCATGAAAATGAAATGGCCCAACAAGTAAGACTAGCCCAATAAGAAGACTTAACTGATGTAACTAATTCTGACAATAGGGACGAAGTATGTAACCAGTTAGTAACTGCAAGTAACAAATACTAATGGTAAAAAGTACGAGCACAATTTTTCATGAAAATGAAATGGCCCAACAAGTAAGACTAGCCCAATAAGAAGACTTAACTGATGCAACTAATTCTGACAATAGGGACGAAGTATGTAACCAGTTACTAACTGCAAGTATTAACTGTAAATCTATCTTTCCAAAACAAGGATGGTCACTGCAATGGTGCTTATCACGATTAAGGATTAAAGGTGGATGTTTAACAATCTTCACAAATAAAATTGAGAAAACAATGCAAGAACGAATCCTGTTACAGAACTAGTACTACCTCCGTCCCAAAATTATTATCCACAGACAAAAAACACACAGTTTTAGAAAAACATCACTTTTTCAGCTTTCTCTCTCTTACTTTTTGTAGAATGACAGTTTTACCCTTAACTAATTAATTTTATACTTCTTTATTATTTGTAATAATAACCTCAAGTGAGGGTAATATGGTAAACTCAAATAAAATTCTCTATCTAATTTTGGAAGTTTTAGAAGTGGACAATAATTTTCGGACAACCCAAAATAGAATAGTGGACAATAATATTGGGACGGAGGTAGTATTTTGTAAATGAATTTTTTTTAAAAGGTTGTTAATAGGTTGAGTATTAGCAACTGTATTAATATTGAGATTCATGAATCTTACTCGAAATTTCTTGACTTAAATCCTACAAACTCAACCTTGAAAATTATGCACTTATATGATATCCCTACTACTAGAAAGCTCATTTATAGAATAAAAATCGAAATCTAAAAACTGATCTACAAGACTCGAAAGCTACTCATATACTACAGAAATGCTAAACGGTCCTACTCACTTAAATTGTTCTCGGGTGAAAATCTTGCAAGTGACCTTTTTTTTTATATTTTCCTAGTGCAAGAATCTATAGCTAGAGTTTACCCAAAAGTTATTAACCACAATGTTTCAATGTCAGTATTGAAATCGACTTAATCTCAAGCAAATTTACACCAATCTTCAAACTGTTTGTGATGAATAAAATTCCATTTCATAACATCTTTTTTAGATCTGAATACAACTTATTTTGATATGTATAATAAGCTAAACATCAAATACTATTGGAACAGAACTTAACTACTAACACCTTAACTAAAATCCATCAATCATAACTCATATTTGACACTACATTTTAACAAATCAAGGCAATTGTGAAACCTCCATTGTAAACTGTTTGACATATCCTTGCATAAAATTTTGACCAGTGAGTAAATGAGTGACTCTAAATGAATTTTATACCTAAAATAGTGTAAAAATCTAAGGCAACTAATCTCTAACAGCATATATTGAAAAAATCCTGCTAAAACATTGCTAATCCAAACACCCTATTTAGCTAGATGAAACTTATGGATATGTAAAATATATGAAACAAAAGTAGATAACAAGCATCTAAGAACAAGTAAATTCAACCATTTGCAAGTAAAATTATACTACGCTTTAGCTCATATCAATGGACACTAAAACTTGCAGAAATATAAAAAACTAGTTTAACCTGGCATCCACGCCAGTCCGCTGATGTCGAAAGCTGAGCGAATGAACCAAGACTAAGCTAAAATCAAAGCTACGCTATAACCGAGCTGAACCGAAACTGATAACGAAGCTACCCTTGAATAGAACTCAACCAAACGAACATCTATATGATTACAGTAAACTGATTTTTTTAGCAAAGCTAGCTTTTTAACTTCACATTATCTTCCCAAAACGAAACCAAAAGTCTTCCAAACAGCTTATACACAATAAGCTGTTAAGCTATATTTCTCGAATCAACTTATTGAACCAAAAGCCGAATGTCAAAAATCGCAAGCGTTTATAAATCGCCGAATGATCATAACAGTAATATCACAATTAAATCCAACAACAAACTGATTTAATAAGATCGAAAATGTTGAGAAAGCTTGAAAGATAAGCTCTAATTCATTAATAGTGGAAAACAAAAACGGTTACAAAGTTTTAACAAGATTTATAACAAAAAAATTACAATTGAAGCTAATACAAGTATTTATAGAGAATTCTGGAGGAGTGTTGATGTGTCTTCACCAATAAAGAAACTCCACCTGGCAATTTTAGGGTTCTTGACGAATTGGGGATTTCTTCTTTGGTTGATTTTGATAAAATTGATTCATATCATCTTGTAGAGGATGATGAGATGAACGTTTTTGCTTTTATCATCTTCTCTTGAAACCTTGTAGATCTTTCTCGAATCCGGCTAGAAAATCATGGAGGAAGAATAAACCGTCGGCTTCACTTTTTCTTTTCTCTCTCTTGTTTTGGGAATGAAGACACGGGTTGTACAAGATAGGTTTATTTATTATTTATTTTTTTAATCAAAAACAAATTTTCATTTAAACCCTTCTTTTATTTTCTTTTTATCATTTTGTAAATTAAACATTTTAGTTTTTAAGCAAAGCACATTTTAAATCCTTTTTTATTGTAAATTTATCAAATACGGTCCTTGAAGTAACTTTCGCCCTTTTCCTCGTCTTTTCTTCAAATAAAACCGTAAAAGATCGCATTTGTCCCAAATGTACATGTGTTTACCTGAAAACACACAAAACCAAATACACGTGTAATTTTGCATAATCTGATATATTTTCCTTCGTTTTAAGTGTTTATCGGTTATTAAAAGTGAGTGTTTTCACACTCTATCACTTATCGATAAGGAACCGTGGTCCACTAAGTGACTAAATTAATCTAGTTTTAATTTTTAATCATTTTTTCAAAAAAAAACCACTCCTTCTTCTCCATAGACGACGTGTTCCCACCCAAAACCACCACTTTTGATTTTCAAAAGCTTCAATCACTTAAAATTAATTGATTCCAAGACTTGGGTTTCACGCATCTTTCTTCCAACATCAATTAATTGTAAGTATACTCATTCAATTTCAATCAATTTGTTCTAGGGTTCTTATTTTTATAATTGGGGATTTTTAAAATTAAAATCGAATTGGAACCTAGTTAGGAATATGGGTTGACATAGTTGTAATGCTATGATTTATTTGGTTAGAATTCATTGCGATTTCACTAAAACCCACTTATAGAATAAATCCAAATTTTGACTAAGTTATTTTGGTTAAATGATGGAATTGATTTGAACCCATGAACACATTGGAAATTGTATTGTTAATGCTTACCTAAACACGGATTTTGAAAAACCAATGTTCAAAGTTCATGTTTGATTTTGCATAATTCATATGTACTAGGGTCAAAGATGAATTTGGTACATTGTGAACATAAGAATGATAAGGATTAATCCTTTTGTTTGTCAAGCAATTGATTAAACACATTCTCATGATTTTGATCTTTGATCATTAAGTAACATAAGAGTGATTGTGGAAAATAATTGTTGTATTTAGGTGCTTAATCATGCCTTCGGAATATCAACAAGATCACCACTATACTAGGAGATATATGCCTAATCTTGCTGATTTTTGCCCTTCGAAAACCCTTGCTAATACTTATCGTTCACTTCAAAAACGATGTTTCCATGAGGGTAGAGTTGTCTACGGGGATTTTGATGAGTATGACTATGCTAAATCTATGTTTAGTGAAATTGATTTTGATTGCTTGCTAGAAATCAATGAAGTCATATATCCTGAATTCCTCTTATAGTTCTTTAGCACATATTCACTTATCTCTAATGATAATGGAATATTTTGTTAGGTTCACCATTAATGGTAAACTTATCACATACTCTCTCGAGAAAATGATGTTATAATCTATTCAAAAATAAGGAGATCCTTCTATATCGAAATTTCAGTTTCTAAAATCATAGGAAAATTCCTGAGAGTTTGGTAAGGCATTAGATGCGCCATATGTGGGTCAATGTTGATTCACGGATTCGTGGAGAATTGATGGGTTAAATGAGTGTATCGACAACCCTCCATATAACACCGAAATGCCGGACTATGACTTCATCCTTGACACCATCACGAAAGGACGTAATAGATCCGTTGTACGTAGTATCCACTCTAAGAAGCGTTCTTTGAATCGCCATGAGATACTCGTTAGCGATCTTAATGAGTGCTTGGTTCGTTGGGCCGAAATCCTTACGGAGAATGTATTTTGTCATGGTGGAAACCGGGATCATGTTCTTGCGTGTATGGCACATATTATTTGTTGCATATTCACTTCCACCAAGTACAATATTGCATACTTCATCGCTCGACAGATCAACTATGTCCTCTCGAAGCCAAAAACAAACCTTCCCTATGCCATGCTCCTCACTCGCCTTTTTAAAAGGGTTGGTCAAGACTTCCGCGATCTTGATCTCTCCCGGATCACACCGATTAATCGTGTTATGCTTCCTATTCAAAAGGTTCAACCACGAAAGCCTAGAAGTGATCGAGGTACGAGAAGAAATGACTCACAAGAATATGATAATGAGGAAGATCCCGCATCACCAAGTGATGGTGATGGTGCGGGAACTAGTGCTCATGTTGGTTCTTCTTCGAGTGAGTCCGGCCTATCTATGAACACTTTCATGGATGGGTCAGACCAAGTTTATCCTCATCCTCACTATGCCTCAAGTTCACTTCCGGATAACTTCGTACTTGAGGATGTCTACCGTTCTAACCTTCAAACCCGTGGGGAGTTGTACGATCATCGTAAGGAGTCAAGGAGTGCATTCAAGGCTATAGGTAAAATGATCAAGAACATTGGCAAGAAGAAATGATGATCAAGTGAAGCATTTGGTGATGCATTTGGTTTGTTGAAATGTTTGTTGACATTAGTGTAATGTTGGATTATTTCTTTCTTTCATTAGACTTGTTTAATTTCTTGCTTTAGACTTTGGTTTGTAGTACTAATAATTTGTGTTTGGATTATCTAGTATTTTAATCCTAATGTGTTCATGTGATTGATGTTTCGATTTACATGACTTTGTGTAATTATGTGTTAGTTAGCTTTCTAGATTTTGGTTTGTAATCTATTTTGTATTGTCAAACCTTTACTAAAAATCTGGGCTTAAGAAAAATGTTGGAAGATCATTTTCTAAAGCTCTTTGCCCATGGTTCTCTATTCTGAGGCGGTTCTTTATCGATAAAGAACCACGACACTATTTAAGGAACCGCAAGCTCTGACTTTGACAGAATATTTGCTTTACACTGTTTTCTCTAAAATCTTTGTAAACATTGCTGAAACTTTTGCTAAAAACTAACTTTTTCCCAATTAAGCCTAGCAAATTTCATTGTTCACCAAAATGATATTTAACACATTACTTGTTTGGATCATTCCACCTTCTTCTTAAACCTCTCTTGGTTATTCTTCTTCTTTACCCTCTAAGCCTTCTTCTAAACCTAGACACACAACCCACAAGATCATCAAATTCCTCCAAACACTCTAAAACCAAAAAAAACCTTAAGATTAAGATCAAGTTTCCTAAACAAGGTTCTTCATCTTTTCTTACACCCAAGAATGAGATATCTCCTATCCTCATTTCTACATCATCTTCACCGCCTCTTGCTCCATGCAAGACTAGCTCAACTCATGGTACCAACCATTCCTATGGTTCTAACTCCTTTTCATTCCAATCTAGGATGAATGAGTTGTCTTCACCCCTCACTCCAAGTCCTCTCTTGGATGTGAACTCTCAACCTCTTCAAAGCATTCCTTTTGAGGATGACTTTGTTGAGCCTTTGGTAACCTCTCCTTTCACCCCCACCAAACTCACCCATATCACTATTGGTGTAACACCCCGCTCTGAAAAGAGACAAAGTTTTATTACTATGATGTCACATAAGATACATCATAATTTAAAAGGGCTAAAATGAAACTTTTATTAAATTCAAAATACTTGAAGTAATATCTTACTAAAGAGAAATCCCCAAAACAACGGGGTCCAAAATGAAAAGTATCAAATCCTAAAATGTCTTAAGATTTATTATAAACTTGGGTGGATCTAGGTAAGTCCAATACTCTCATAGCACCGTCTCCCGCTTAATACCTGTAGCATGAAAAAAAACGGTTGAGCAAAACGCGCAGTGAACGGATATAACAACTATGGTTTATGGCAAAAGAGATAACAATAATGAAGATATCATAAGGTATGAACATAAGGATGATTAAGTGGATGAATAAAAATGGTTAAATAAAGATAAGAATAGCCATCGAGCACACCTAACAAATCACAGATCTAAATCAACAATTAGTCATATAATTGTACAAGGATTACGACTCCTATGTACCCAAGTGATGGCGTGTATAGCACACACAAACCCATCACAATAAATCACATCATATCATATCATATCAAACAAATACCTAGGATGTATCCACACGCTCCCTTCAAAACAAATGTCAATAGCACATGCACTAGCTCATGACTAGCACCCGCGCTCATAATAATATATAATTATGTGCATCAAAAGGGAACGTCGGGGATCTAATCACACCGCCCCAGTTAGTGTCATGTCACCGGCGCATCGTTTGACATGGTCACGGTACCCCCATGACTAGATACAAACTATGGCTCGGGCTTAAGGGTTCATTTCAAAGGCATAACAATTATGGAATAAAGTATTTAAATGGAAACATATAAAGGCATTACAATAACGGATAACAAGGCAAATGAGATATTATGGATCTTTAGGAATACATCAAACAAGGATATGGGAACATAATAATGGCATAAAGATTTATCAATTGGAGTTGTATAAGAAAGAGTAAAAGATTTTTTTTAATAAAGAATCGAATATCCGTACCTTAAAAGCACAAACAATCAAGGAATCGTACACAAAACAACAAGTCATATTCCCGAGTCATCAAGGCTAAAAAATACATAAAAAGATGGCTTACATACTGATCAGGTACAAAAGATTACAAGGTTTCATGATTCGGTGGTTCAAAATCCTAATTATACACTTTCCTAAAAACCCGTCATTAAGGGACTGTTTTAGAAGATCCGTTTGTAAAACCATTTTCTAAGACCATACCCATTGATTAAAGTCCATATTGGAAAAGTATATTCTAATTACATAGTTTTAGACTCCGGATTCACTCAAAAATCTATCCCCGAGCTCAAGATATGACTCTTACAAGATGACTCATATTCTGATTTTTAAGAACTGTTTTCAAAGATCGACATTGTAGCCATAGTTCCCGACCACTTCAAGATGTTTTAAGACCAGTTATGAAAACTATATTTATATTATAAGGTTTTAGGCTTTTAAACACTTAAAAAGGTATTATGAAACTCATTTTCTAGCCCTTACAAGATGACCAAAAAACCGGACAGCCTTGGGTCATAATACGTATTAACCGGTTTAGTGATCTAGATCATCGTAGGACCTCTAGATCTTTATGAAAGACATGTAATAACTTCATTATAACCTTTATAGGACTGATCTAAATAAATATAACATATGAAAAAGGTTTTTAAGTTATTAAATCACCAAAACACATTTTTAGGGTTTCAAAACCCTAGAAATCATGTTTATGAATTAAATCACGATATAAGAAAGCCATAAAGGTGACATAAGGATTATAAGGACTTAAATTGGATGTGCATAATGATATGGTAATCACTATACACCCAAAGTAATAAGAATAGATGATCAAAGACAAGAAAGAACAAGAACAGCCTTAAGGTTTTAAGGTTTTCTTAACAATATAGCTGAGAGGAGATTTGGGTAGAGTTTAGGTAAAGTAAAGAGTGTTTAGGTGATGATTATGGTCGGCCCCCTATAGGTAAGATAAGAATCAATTTTGTTAAAAACTTTATAAACCTCCCTAAAATACCTTAAATGTGCCGTGTATATGGTCTAACAAAAGGGAGTGTTTCAACTTTGATTTTGAAGATATATTTTACACAATTATTTACACTTCATTCCTAAATTAAAAAAAGTCTTACAAAAAGATGTACATGTTATAAAATGTGTGTACTTTTAAATTAAGTATAACCTAAGTTTAATATAATTATTTATTTAAGGTAAAAGAGTGTCATTTATATTTGTTTTTATTTAAAACCATAGGTTATAACATAATTTAATTAAAAGGTTCCATAATATAAGTCTTATTTATTTAATACTTATGAAATAATTAAACTATGATTTAATTTAAATAAAATAAAATCACTACTAATAAACTTATATAAATTTCCTAAATTTTATAAAATATTTAAATATCATTCTTTATTCAAATTTTCGTATTATAAGAATGTCGGTTTTACAACTCTTCCTTTCTAAAAAGAAATTTTCGTCCTCGAAATTAAAGTGGTGTCAGGGGGTTCTACAATTCCTCCTTTCTAAAAGAAAAAAATTTCGGCCTCGAAAATGGAATAGAATAATCAACAAGGAAAACAAAATAAACGAAATGAAACGTACCAAACTATGTGAAGAAATGAGGATAGCTAGAGTAATTGATTCCTCGTTTTCCCAAGTAGCCTCGCGCTCGGGATGATTTTTCTAAATAATCTTGACAAAAGGAATGGTTTGTTCCTCATAACACGTTCTTTACGATCCAAGATAGCCTCATGCTCCTCAGGTAGGGATAAGTATTCTTGGATTTGATCCAAAGGATATGAAACGACATGCAGGGGTGATACTTGTATCCCCTCAAAAGTGATACATGGAACACATTATGCACGTGAGATAATTGTGAAGGTAGAGCCAGACGATAAGAAACCTCCCCAACACGATCGAGAATCTCAAAAGGACCAATAAAGCGCGGACTAAGTTTCCCCTTAATACAGAAACGACGAACATCGCGACATGGAGAAACTTTCAGAAAAACACGATCTCCGGGACTAAAGGATAACTCTCTCCTATGACGATCAACATAACTCTTTTGTCGGGACCTAGCTTCCTTTAAGTTTTTCCTTAGCAATGGCAACATTTTCATTAGTCACCTCGATAAGTTCCAGACCCTCTATAATGCGTTCACGCACCTCATTCCAACAAATAGGAGCACGACACTTACATCCATATAAAAGCTCTAACGGTGCGACCTTAATGCTAGCATGCCAACTGTTGTTGTAGGCAAATAATAACTGAAAATCATTCTTTGTCGTATGTCTAATCTAATTGATTACTGGTTTAAGTGCGACTTAGTCATCTTTTGGTGGAAAACAAATAGATTAAAACTAAAATTAAATTGCAAGACGTTAAAGTAAATGATAGGTAATTAAAATTAAAATTAACTAAAAAGTAAATGGTGCAAAATTTAAGACTTTAAAAGTAATTAATTAAATGACGTGAAATTAAAGTTTGACAAAAAGTAAATTTGACAAAAATAAAACTAAGAAAAAAGTATTAAAAACTAAACCTGTTGGAATACACCCATCGGAATCCAATCGGAATACGTCGTCGGAATGCAAACTTACCACTCTATCGGAATGATGATCGGAATGTGTTTCTGTCAGAAAGTGGTCGGAATCCCCTATCGGAATATCCAAATACACACCCGTCGGAATCCCCAATCGGAATCACTTGTCGGAATGAAGGACACCAACACCTATCGGAATGTCAATCGAAATAAAGATCGGAATCACAAAACTCTCATCGGAATCCAAATTGGAATCCCTGTCGGAATGTGAGAAACCCTTTTCCGATACTACAATCGTAATGTTGCGTCGGAATAACAGAAACCCTTTTCTGATGGTAGATCGGAATACAGTAGAAACAAGTAAATAAGCAAGATCAAATAAGCTATGAACCAAATAAGCACTCAACTAAAAACTTAACCAAAAACACGTATAAGAAAAAGCTAATAAGCTAAAATTTAAAAACTTTTAAAAACACTAAATGATAAAGATATTCGAAAACAACTTTTATATAAAAATAACTTTTATAAACACTTAAGTAACTTTATGAAAGACACAAATAAGCTATGAAATCAATAATCTAAAACAATCAAAAACATAAAAACATAACACTTAATCAAATAAGCATAACAATAAGCACATAAACATAAAGCTTAAGCCAAACAAGAAAGGTAGAATGAGAGATTTATAAAAACTTGATTAAAAATAAGATTCAACAACAAAATTAAAAGACTTACTTGAAATTAAAGGCAAGAAATTAAAGAACAATTAAGTAAATGACAATATGAAAGTGAAAGTAATTAAAGGTGAAAGAACTACGTGTCAAATAGCCAACACCTCCTAATGTGTCATTAGGAGGGTATTTATAGGTGATCAGGGAGGTTAGCATGTGTTGCTCCTTTCTTTCTTCTCTCGTCTTTTCGTCTTCTAAATTCTTCGACTTTTTCGACTATGTCTCGGGATTATTTGAACTCGTCTTATAATTTCTTCATTAATTAGACTTGAGTTCTTCGGCTTCATTAAACTTCCGTCTTTAGACTTTTTCTTCGATAAATCTTCGGAATAAGCCTTGGACATCCGTTCTTTTTGCACTCTTGATCTTTCGACTTCGTCTTTTGTCTTTTTCTTCGATAAAAGCCCGTGAAAGCCCGTATTTTCTTCCCTTTTCACATTTTGATCCTAAATCACAACAAAAACACAAACCACGTATAATTCCGACATTTACCACATAAAATACACGTTTTGGCTTGGTTATTATTATAATTAAGTGGTAAAAGGATAAGTGTTTTTACACTTATTAAATCCCCTACACTTGATCATTGCAATGTCCTCATGTAATGCATTAATTACAAAGCAAGTTTTACATTTTCCATCATAATCAATCCACCTTGGCCTTTATTAAACACAAGACATTAAAGAGATAGAAAATTGAAAAATATTAAAAAGAAGAAAACAAGTAAAGACTTACCTTAGGGTTTTGGAATGTCATGAATTTTTATCACCCTCAAGTTTCACGTTCCCCATACCAAGCTTAAAAACGAGATCATTGTTATTATAAGTTAGCAAACTATCATAAATTCATGTGGCCCAATTATTCACTTAGACTCCCTTATTCCTAGGTGTATCTCTTATATTTTATTATTGTCTTGAATGATCATGAGGATGCATTGTTGACTTATTTTGATAGTTATTTAGGCAGAAAATAAAGTAGGACGATTTAATAAATAGTTAGCTAAAGGACAAAATCTTTTAAAACTGCTTCTCGGGACCTCATAAAGTTCATATCTTGGCATAACTCGCTTCACGATTTGAGACCTTTCTCGGATCGATATTTGGGATTGACTTCATACTTCAAATCTTGAGAGACGTTCATGAAATCATGGTCTTCTCTTCATAATAGGAATTTCTTCACTTGAACTCATTGAGAGATTCTTCATACTTGGACCACGACTTGTTCATTTTTCTCCAATCTTTATTTGGGATTTTGATATACAACAATCCGCCTCCTTTTAGGACTTGGATCTATTTATCCTCATACCTTGTAAGGGCCTTTTTGGATAGATTTCTCCATGATCTTTACGGGAGTATTTGCTTTTCGTCGTGTGTCTCGATCCTTCATATTGATTTTTGATAAATGATTCTTCACATCACTTGGGATCTTTAGCAACAAAATGTAGCCCTCATGTCTTGTTAGGACCTTTTCGGACTCGCCAATCTTCGCATCCCGCTTCAATAAGTTATGCCTTGGCTATGAACTCTAATTAATACCGAGTAACTTTTAAACGATCTTGTGCTAGAAGTTAAGTAACTTTTCAAATCGTAAAACCTTATTTATTGTAATTAAATTTATTAGCAAGCGATAGGAGAAAAAGCTTATAATCAACTCACATAAATTCATGAAAGAATACGAAACTTATAATTGACTCTATCATCTCTCGTTCTCCACAATTTAAAATCTCAAGGAATGAGACATGTGGATGCTTAGCCAATTAAATCAAAGTTTTGGGTTTTCAAGTAATCTATAGGATCTTGCAACTTCTTAGACTCTTTCAAGTTTTAGAATTCGCATTTTAAAGTTCCCTTGATAAACGACTTTCTAGGATCAATTATAGGAACTTGCGAAAAGTTCTTGTTCTTAACCCGTAAGAGTTAAGACTTTCGCGTTTTAAAGTTCCCTATATAAAAGCCTAGCAAAAATTGACTCAAACACATTAAGGATACTAGCTAGAGTAAACTTAGATAAGTAAACTCGGGTTGAGTCAAAAGATTCACAACGTTTAAAAATTAAAACCACTTTATTAAAATTTATTCTAGAAAAGAAAGAAAATAACTATACAAAGGAAAAACTATAGGCCAAAATAGATTAAAATTTTTTGAAAAATGTCGAAAAATCAATTTTCCAGTTAAAATGAGGACAAATGCATGGAAAATACCACTTAACTTCGATAGAAGTCCTCCTACACTTAATATAAACATTGTCCTCAATGTTTAAGCATGTGGAAGTAATCTCCCTTACACTTAGGACATTATGCAGGTTGTTTAATCTTGCTAAGGAAGAGACAACTAAAGTGATTCCTATTTTAATATTGAAGAATATAAAATAGTGAATCAAAAGAGTATAGGATAGAATCGGGAAGACGGGAACACGGAATCACAGGTCGTCAAAAGTCGTCAAGAATGGATCTTTGAAAGCTCGAATCCCTGCACATGATAAGAAAGAAAACAACAAACACATACTAGGGTCTCCCCCTACACTTATTATAAAAACAAAGAAAAAGGATAGATACTGCGGGTTGCCTCCCGAGAAGCGCTTGTTTTTTTTAACCGATTCGTGAGCCTGACTCGACCTTGATTACAATGGTAGGAATAATGCAGAACATCCACCGGGATCAAATACATGATTCTCGTCCATCAAATAGCACAAGCTTAAGGCAAACAAGGCAAGCCAAAGAAGAGTAGGCAAGGTTCCCTTAAGCAGTTGTTGAGCCCGGTGGTAGCAAGTGTGATGAAGTGCAAGCATATCTCCACAAGTTCCAAAAATATTTCCTTTTATTGCATCAGATGGATACTGAGATGGCTTAAAAATTGCAATACCGGGATCGAACACCTTTTCCTTTAGGGGAAAATAACACTCAGGCTCAGTAGACCTTGAAAAAGATCCGCTCATAAATTGCACAATCTCATCCTCAGAAGGTGGATAGAGAGGTGTCAAAACATAAGTGCTACGGATATCGGTGTCTTCTGGTTTCTTCTCCTTTGAAACGGGTTTCTTCATATCCAAAGAAGGATAAAGAGCATCATCAAAGTCCAAAGGAGGAGAATCACTCTCATTTGGGAAGTAAGTGTTGAGAAAAGTAGAAAAATCTTCCTCAAATGAGTAGTCATCCAAAGTAGGATCAAGCATTGTTGGTGGAGGATCTTCATCAAAAGTTGGAGTAAGGTCATCATGTGAAGAATCACTTGAAAGAGTATCGACATCATCAAAGTCATCATAAGTTGGCATGTCTGGATACTTTGAAACAAAATTATCATAATCATCCCCATCGGAACTAGAATCATCATCATAGTCATCATAAATTGGAGGAGACTCATGAATTGGTGGAGGATCTAAATTAGAGATAGAATCATCCACATCATCTTTGAACAGTGGATTATCATAGCAAGAATCGAAAAGAGGATTGTTGTAGACGACAAAATCATCAAGCACATTAATCATATTCGCTGATTCTATTCCATTTGATTTGGTTGTGATCTTCCCCATTTTAAAAACTTGTGCCTCATTCCCGACTCTTAAGATTAACTCACCTTCGGCAACATCTACTAAGGCTTTTCCGGTTCTCAAGAATGGCCGACCAAGTATTAACGGAATACGAGGGGCCATTTCATAATCAACAACAACAAAGTCGACCGGGAAAGTGAAGGTGCCAACTTTAACAAACATATCTTCGGTAATACCAACGGGGTAAGCGAGAGTTCGATTTGCTAGATCAAGAGTCATCTTTGTTGGTGTAAGGTCGGGTAATGATAACTTTTTCCAAACACTTAAAGGCATCAAATTAATACTTGCTCCGAGATCGGCTAAAGTAGTAAATTCTTCGGTTTGGTTAAAAGTACATTGTAGCACAAAACGACCGGGATCTCCAAGTTTCTCCAGAAGTTCTTTAAGAAGGACGGAAGAACAATTTTCATTCAATGGAGTATTAACAAACTCGGCCATCTTCTCCTTCTTATTAAGCAATTCCTTAAACATCTTAACAATTTTAGGCATTTGGGCTAGAGCTTCAACAAGGCTAAAGGTGATGGTCAATCCCGAAATCTTCTTCAAAAAGTTTGACACTTGAATATCATCCTTGGTGAGCAATTGAAACTTGTCTAAGCGAGAAGGATAAGGGATATTGGGTTTAGGTGGTGTAGGTGTAGCAGGTAAAGGTTGAGATGTTAAAGGTTTAAAGGTGGAAGGTGGGGTTGGTGAAGGGTTCTTCTTGGGTACTTCAGTAAGAGGTGGAGACGGTAATGGAGAACTAATACTAGGCGTGGGAGTAGGAGGGATAAATGGTGGTGAAGGAGGTGTGGATGGAGTAACTGGAGGAGGGATAGATGGTCCTACTAAGGTTGCTCCACTGCGTGTAGTAATGGCACTCACATTCGCTCTTGGGTTGGTGACGGTATTTGAAGGAAGAGAGCCCGAAGTAGAGGGTTGAGTACTTGGGGAGAAACTAGCCATCATATTCTTCAAATCATTTGTTTGATTGCTAAAAGAGGTTTGCATATCATGTCGAAGCTCGGTTCTAATATCATTCCCTTGCTTAGTGATATCTCCTTTCAATTTGATGATTTGGCTTTGCAGATTCTTGATTTGCTCTCTTTGGGTCCTCATGAAAGTTTCAACATCTTGATTAATGGGTGGTGCTTGTTGAGCGGGTGGGTGATAAGGATTAGAAGCTCGAGGTGGGTTTGGATTGCTTCTATTGTAGTTGTTCGGGTTGTGGTTTTGAGGAGAAAAACCGGGTGAAAGAAAGTTGTTAGAACGGTAACTTAGCAAGTTACGATCACCTTGAGGTCGGGCTTGGTAGCTTTCCGTTGAATAGTTACCATGAGCCGCATACACGTTTTCCGAATTGTCATGAGTAGAAGGACAATCAGTGTATGAATGAGGACCCCCGTAAATCTCACCAGAAATTGCTACAGCTTTAACTTGTTGTTGTTGATTTGTAGCTAAAAGTTGCATGTTTTTGCTCATTTCGACCATTGCGCGGGTCAATTCGGTGATATCAGGGTTTGAAGAAGTAGAAGAAACATTGACTCTCGGGTTATTCCTTGAAGATGCGGATGAATCCCAATTTTTATGATGAGTAGTCATGTTCTCGATAAGCTCTCTACACTCCTCGGGTCTTCTTTTCATAAATGTGCCACCGGCGGCTGCATTAATCGTACCACGATCACGAAATTTAAACCGTTGTAGAAAGTATCAATTAAGGTGACGGGGAGCATGTTGTGGTTTGGACATCGATCGATCAAAACATTATATCGTTCCCAAGCATCGAAAAGTGATTCATCAGGCTCTTGTGTGAATCCACTGATTTGATTTCGAAGGCTCGTGACCATGGATGGTGGAAAGTAGCGCGACAAAAAGCGTTGAGTCATCTCATCCCAAGTATGAGTTGAATTCTTCGGAAGACGATCAAACCATTTTTCGGCATGGTGGGATAAGGTGTGTGGAAATAGGTAAAGGCGAAGAAAATCCATAGTAACATCGGGCAACTTCATGCTTTGAGTAACGGTAATGAACTTGTCGAGGTGTTTGTTGGCATCATCATCCGGTAATCCGCGAAATGGACAAGTATTTTGGACTTGTTGGATCATGTGATGCTTCAACGAAAACTCTGGAGCCGTGATTTGCATCGACGCAATCGGTCCTCCTCGTCCGTTCAGGGTTGGTTGACAAAGCTCCTCCATCGTTCGAAGATCGGGTGGGGGAACATTGTTGTTGTTATTCATGTTGGGGTGGGGTGGATTATTGTTGTTGTGCACACCAGCCATATCTAAATCTTCACGAGTCTCGGGCTCTGAATAAGATGAAGATCTAGTACGCATACACCTGCAAAAGAAAAAGAAAAAGATACCAAAGAAATAAAGAATATATATGTACGTGTAAAAATAAAAATAAAAATCTTTTTGGATTTTTGAAATTTTTTAATTTTTATGGATTTTTAACAATTTTTAATTTTTATGGATTTTTGAAAAAAAAAATTTAAGCAAGAAAAATAACGTTCACGAGTGAACGGATCCCAAAATTCAACGCGTCTCTCACAGAAAACCGTTAATCTTTACGAAAAGAGCCGGCAGCGGCGCCACTTAATAACTGAAAAATCATTCTTTGTCGTATGTCTAATCGAATTGATTACTGGTTTAAGTGCGACTCAATCGTCTTTTGGTGGAAAACAAATAGATTTGTCGTTGTAGTAAAATTAAATTGCAAAACGTTAAAGTAAATGACAGGTAATTAAAACTAAAATTAATTAAAAAGTAAATGGTGCAAAATTTAAGATTTTAAAAGTAATTAATTAAATGACGTGAAATTAAAGTTTGGCGAAAAGTAAATTTGACAAAAATAAAACTAAGACAAAATATTAAAAACTAAACCTGTTGGAATACACCCATCGGAATCCCATCGGAATCCAATCGGAATACGCCGTCGGAATGCAAACTTACCACTCTATCGGAATGATGATCGGAATGTGTTTCTGTCAGAAAGTGGTCGGAATCCCCTATCGGAATATCCAAATACACACCCGTCGGAATCCCCAATCGGAATCACTAGTCAGAATGAAGGACACCAACACCTATCGGAATGTCAATCGGAATAAAGATCGGAATCACAAAACTCTCATCGGAATCCAGATTGGAATCCCTGTCGGAATGTGAGAAACCCTTTTTCGATACTCCAATCGGAATCTTGCGTCAGAATAATAGAAACCCTTTTCCGATGGTGGATCGGAATACAGTAGGAACAAGTAAATAAGCAAGATCAAATAAGCTATGAACCAAATAAGCACTCAACTAAAAACTTAACCAAAAACACGTATAAGAAAAAGCTAATAAGCTAAAATTTTAAAACTTTTTAAAACATTAAATGATAAAGATATTCGAAAACAACTTTTATATAAAAATAACTTTTATAAACACTTAAGTAAATTTAAGAAAGACACAAATAAGCTATAAAATCAATAATCCAAAACAATAAAAAACATAAAAACATAACACTTAATCAAATAAGCATAACAATAAGCACATAAACATAAAGATTAAGCCAAACAAGAAAGGTAGAATGAGAGATTTATAAAAACTTGATTAAAAATAAGATTCAACAACAAAATTAAAAGACTTACTTGAAATTAAAGGCAAGAAATTAAAGAACAATTAAGTAAATAACAATATGAAAGTGCAAGTAATTAAAGGTGGAAGAACTATGTGTCAAATAGCCAACACCTCCTAATGTGTCATTAAGAGGGCATTTATAGGTGATCAGGGAGGTTAACATGTGTTGCTCCTTTCTTTCTTCTCTCGTCTTTTCGTCTTCTAAATTCTTCGACTTTCTCGACTATGTCTCGGGATTATTTGAACTCGTCTTATAATTTCTTCATTAATTAGACTTGAGTTCTTCGGCTTCATTAAACTTCCGTCTTTAGACTTTTTCTTCAATAAATCTTCGAAATAAGCCTTGGACTTCCGTTCTTTTTGCACTCTTGATCTTTCGACTTCGTCTTTTGTCTTTTTCTTCGATAAAAACGCGTGAAAGCCCGTGTTTTCTTCCCTTTTCACATTTTGATCCTAAATCACAACAAAAACACAAACCGCGCATAATTCCGATATTTACGACATAAAATTCACGTTTTGGCTTGGTTATTATTATAATTAAGTGGTAAAAGGATAAGTGTTTTCACACTTATTAGCAAACTCCACAAGACATAGATATTCGTCCCAATTACCCGTCCACTCCAAAGCACAAGACCTCAACATGTCCTCCAAAGTTTGAACGGTTCGTACGGTCTGACCACCAGTCTGTGGATGAAATGCCGTACAGAATTTGAGTCTAGTACCCCAAGCTTTTTGTAAACCTTTCCAAAACCGAGATGTAAAACGCGGATCTCTATCGGATACAATCGCTGCTGGAGTACCATGCAGCTGAATAATCTCCTGTCGAAAGATATCTGCCAATTTACTCACGGAATAATCTTTCCGAATGGGAAGAAGGTGAGCCGATTTGGTCAATCGATCCACTACAACCCAAATAGCATCATGCTTCTTCTGCGTACTAGGGAGTCCGGTAACAAAATCCATGGATATCTCATCCCATTTCTAAACGGGAATGTCCAAGGGTTGTAGGAGACCGCTAGCACGTTGATGCTCAATTTTTACCTGCTGACAAATCATACACCGAGACACAAACGAAGCCACATCCTGCTTCATGCCATTCCACCAGAAATGTTGTTTTAGATCACCGTACATTTTAATGGAACCCAGATGAATGGATAAAGGAGAACTGTGTGCTTTTGTCAACAAGGCCTCACGAAGAGTAGGATCCTCTGGAACACACAATCTATCCCCATAACGGATTACAGCGTCATCGTCCACCCGAAATTTTGTATGCTCATTCCCATCATCTTTCTACAATACGGCCCATAATTCATCATCGTCTTTCTGAGCTTCTTTAATTTGTAGTATAAGATTAGGCTCAACCTTCATACTAGCCCAGAAACCGTTAGTACCGCGAACACAAAACTTAACATCCAAACGTTCCAAATCAGTGATGAGTTCACGCCCTATTTCAATTCCCGTTAAGATTCCCGTCTTTCTACTAAGTGCGTCGGCTACTACGTTAGCCTTCTCAAGATGATACTGTATGTTTGCATCATAATCCTTAAGAAGTTCCAACCAGCGCCTCTGCCTCATATTCAATTCCTTTTGAGTGAATATGTACTTAAGACTCTTGTGATCAGTGAAAATGTCACAAGTTTCTCCATATAGATAATGCCTCCAAATTTTCAAGGCAAACACAACCGTCGCTAGTTCTAAGTCGTGTGTAGGATAATTAGCTTCATATGGTTTTATTTGTCGTGATTCATACGCAATAACCTTGCCGTGTTGCATAAGTACACACCCCAGAACTTTCTTCGAAGCATCACCATAAACTTGATAACCACCTGTGGAAGGAAGAGTAAGTATCGGAGCCGAAACAAGTCTCGTCTTCAACTCCTCAAAACTCTTCTCCCGCTCTTCATCCCAATCGAATATCTCACCTTTTCACATAAGTTTAGTCAACGGTAATGCTAAACGTGAGAATCCTTCTACAAACCACCGATAATAACCGGAAGGCCTAAGAAGCTGTGAACCTATGTCACTGTCTTTGGTCTTGGCCATTTAGTGATAGCCTCAACCTTCGCGGGATCTATCGTAATTCCATTCGCCGACACAACGTACCCTAAAATGGCACCTTTTCCAACCAGAACTCGCACTTCGAAAATTTAGCGTATAGCTTCTCCTGACGTAGAGTTCCCAAAATGATGCGGAGATGATCTTAATGTTCCTTCTTTGTCTTCAAAAAGACCAAAATATCATCGATGAAGACAATGAAAAATTTATCTAAGTATTCGTGAAAAATACGGTTCATTAAATCCATGAATATAGCCGGTGCATTAGTCAATCCAAACGGTATAACAAGGAATTCATAATGACCATAACATGTACGGAAAGCAGTCTTGGAGACGTCCTCCCCTTTCACCCGTAGTTGATAACCAGATCATAATTCGATCTTGGAGAAGAATTTTGCACCTTGTAGCTGTTTAAATAAATCCTCGATGCAGGGTAGCGGATAACGATTACGAATAATAGCACGATTTAATTCCCGATAATCAATACATAGCCGCATAGATCCATCATTCTTCTTGACAAACAACACCGGAGCACCTCACGGTGAAACACTAGGACGAATGAAACCAAGATCAAGAAGTTCTTGAAGTTTCTCCTTCAGTTCCTTCAATTCAATCGGTGCCTTACTATAAGGAGCTTTAGAAATGGGTTCGGTTCCCGGAGCTAATTCAATGCTAAATTCGACTTCACGCTCCGATGGAATTCTCGGAAGTACTTTAGGAAATACATTCGCAAAATCCCTAACCACCGGATGATTCTCAAGGCGAGGACCATCCATTGAAACATCTTTTATGGAAGCTAAGAAGTCTTCACAACCATGGGAGATCAAAGAACGGGCTTTCATAGCAGAAATTATTTTAAAGGGTTTACTAGGCTGCGAACCTTGGTAAACGAATTTAGGTTGGTTAAAATCGCCAAAGACAACACGCTTAGAAGTACATAATGGTGCGTAGAAAGCCAATCCATGCCCAAAATTACGTCAAAATCGGTCATATCTAACGGGTAAAATTTTGTAACATGATTTTTATCGTCAAAACGTAAAGGGCAATTAAATATTCATGATTAATCATAGCTACGCCTTTCATAGGAGTAGATAATGATAACGTATGATCGTGTTGCATAGGATAAATATTAATGAGCTTAGCTAACGATACATCTATCACATAATGGGTCCCCCCGTATCAAATAAAACAAATATATCATGGTCATTCAAAAAGATGGTTCCTGAAACGGTACCTGAAGAGTTTGATGCTTCCTCCCTGGTAGCAGTGAACACGCACCCCTTGGTGAGTGTATACATATCATTACTAGAACCACCACCTCCATAACCACCCTTCTTAGGACAGTCTCTTAACCGATGCCCAATTTCACCATACTTAAAACAAGCACCAGTTGCACGGTATCTTCCCACATGAGGTGCATGAAGGAATAGGAGCATGATTCGTGTGACTTTTTTGGCTTGAGGATTTGCAACACAATTGTTGTTGTACTATTGTCCCCGATTCTCCTGATATGGCTTTTGGTAGTTGTTGTTGTTGCCCGACTGCCTTTCATAGCCACGACCAACATTCCTCCTAGAGTCATAGCTCTGTTGATTGTCGTTGTTGTAGTTGTTGCTATTGTGAGTCACAGGTCGGATGCGATCCCCCTCGTGGTTACTCTTATTCAGCCTTGACCTCTCTCGATGAATTTCATAGTTCCTTGCGGCATCAGCCACAGCTGCCACATCCGTAAAATTAAGATTCACAATGTGATCATTGATAGCCCACTTGAATTTCTGTACCTGATCCTCTTGTGTGCCCGCCTTTGTCCCTACGAAACTTGCCAACCTCAAGAACCACTTCATAAAGTCCCTAATAGACTCTTTGTCCTTCTACCTAACATTGTGGTACTCCCGCTCGTATTTCTGCTGCTCCGACTTAGGGAAATATTGCAAGAAAAAGGCCTCTCGGAAGTTTGCCCAAGACATAGTCAGCACATAGTCGTCACCTCCCTTGGCCAGCTTATAGGCCTTCCACCAGCTCAGAGCGTCACCCTCTAACTTGTAGCTACCCAACCTAGCCTTATACTCATCTCCACAATCCAATACTTCGAACAATTTCTCTATGTGCGCAATCCAGTTCTCAGCATCGACTGGAGTAGAAGCAACGCTAAAAGAAAGAGGTTTTTGCTTGCAAACCTTTCCAACCATGTATGCATAGTAGGATTTTGGTCAATGATTCCGCTAGCAGTATTCTGGTGAATTTGGTTGGTAATTTCAGTAGTAAGACCAAGAATTAGCACAACAACAGCTCGCTGCACTGCCTCGTCAAACGCGGGACCAAAAAAGCGGGGGAATTTTGACGTGTACTCACCATCTGAGATATAAACGAATTAGTGGTGACAAAATGAAGCTTAGTAAGATGCACATATATAAAGGAAGCGATAATATCAGAGTACGAAGAAGACGTCACTTTTCGGTCCATCATAGTTCGGAAGCCATTCTATAAACGTTTAGGGAGCGATAAAGACAGAAGCGCCTCCAATTGCTCACCAAGAAGAAGTTTGAGCACGAGAGCAAAGAAATCGGGGTCATTTACGCTGTTGTGACAAGAGAAGTCGACCAAAGGGGTGCTGATCAGTCCATAAAAGTCCCTAACGTGAGTGCTCTAGAATTTGCTAAAAGATTTATGGCCTATTCTATAAGGTTACACTTTACTTTAGTCCTGTGTCCCTTCGGGTTCTCCGTACTCTCTCTTCTCTTCTGGAGTTTCCACTTTCCTGTTTTCGGAACTGTGAGTCAATTTGCTGTGTTCGTACAGGTTACGCGGTGGATCTTCTCTTATAAGGTCTACTCACGTCAAGGTCTTCCGGCATCTAAACGTTGGAAGCGCCATTATCTCTTAATGTTTTCGCTGACTGGCATACTTCCTTTACCATTGAAGTTTTGGTTAGCATTTCCAGATTTGGGAGTGTTGACCACTTTAAATCATAAATCAACCACTTAGCCAAGACGTAAGATCGAGATGGAACATCCTAATACGAAGCTCCCTACTAACATGACAAATTCCGCAGAAACGAATACGTATCAAAAAGATCATAAAATATTAAAGTACACGTAGAAGCCTAATCTACCCAATCCTCACAGGTCAATCCTAGGTCGTAGATATCTGATACCATAATTATAACACCCCGCTCCGAAAAGAGACAAAGTGCTACTACTATGGTGTCACATCAGATACATCATAATTTAAAAGGGCTAAAATGAAACTTTTATTAAATTCAAAATACTTGAAGTAATATCTTAAAAAAAAGAAATCCCCAAATCAACGGGGTCCAAAATGCAATGTATCAAATCATAAAATGTCTTAGGATTTATTAAAAACTTGGGTGGATCTGGGTAAGTCCAAAACTCTCATAGCCCCGTCTCCCGTTTAATACCTGCCGCATGGAAAAGAGAAACGACTGAGCAAAACGCCCAGTGAACGAATATATGAAATATGGTTTATGGCAAAAGAGATAACAATAATGAAGATATCATAAGGTATGAACATAAGGATTATTAAGTGGATGAATAAAAATGGTTAAAGAGAGATAAGAATAGCCTTCGAGCACACCTAACAAATCACATATCTAAATCAACAATTAGTCATATAAGTGTACAAGTATTGCGACTCCTATGTACCCAAGTGATGGCATGTATAGCACACACAAACCTATCAAAATAAATCACATCATATCATATCAAACAAATACCTAGGATGCATCCATACACTCCCTGCAAAACAAATGTCAATAGCACGCTCACTAGCTCATGACTAGCACCTGCGCTCATAATAATATAATAATTATGTGCACCAAAAGGGAACGAAGGGGATCTAATCACACCGCCCCAATTAGTGTCATGTCACTGGTGGATCGTATGACATGGTCATGGTACCCCCATGACTAGATACAAACTATGGCTCGGGCTTAAGGGTTCATTTCAAAGACATAACAATAATGGAATAAAAGTATTTAAATGGAAGCATATAAAGGCACAATAGCGGAATCATAACAAGGAAAATGAGATATTAAGGATCTTTAGGAATACAGAAAACAAGGATAGGGGAACATAACAATGACATAAGGATTTATCAATTGGAGTTGTATAAGAAAGAGTAAAAGAGTGTTCTTTAATAAAGAACCGAATATCCATACCTTAAAAGCACAATCAAGGAATCGTACACGAAGAAACAAGTCCTATTCGCGAGTCACCAAGGCTAAAACATAAAAAAAAAGATGTCTTAGATACTGATCAAGTACAAAAGATTACAAGGTTTCATGATTTGGTGATTCAAAACCCTAATTATACATTTTCCCAAAAACCCGTCATTTAGGGAATGTTTTAGAACATCCGTTTGTAAGACCATTTTATAAGGCCATACCCACCGATTAAAGTCCATATTTGAAAAGTAGATTCTAATTAAATAGTTTTAGACTCCGGATTCACTCAAAAAGCTATCCAGGAGCTTAAGATATGACTCTTACAAGATGACTCATATTTTGACTTTTAAGGACTGTTTTCAAAGATCGACATGGTAGTCATAGTTCCCGACCACTTCAATATATTTTAAGACCAGTTATGAAAACTAGATTCATAGTAGAAGGTCTTAGGATTTTAAAACACTTAAAAAGGTATTGCGAAACGCGTTTTATAGCCCTCACAAAATGACCCAAAAACAGGACAGCCTTGGGTCATAAATTCGTATTAACCGGTTTAGTGATCTAGATCATCGTAGGACCTCTAGATCTTTATGAAAAACATGTAATAACTTCATTAGAACATTTATAGGACTGATCTAAATAAATCTAACATATGAAAAAGGTTTTTAAGTTATTAGATCACCAAAACACATTTTTAGGGTTTTAAAACCCTAGAAATCATGTTTATGAATCAAATCACGGTATAAGAAAGCTATAAATATGACATAAGGATTATAAGGACTTACATGGGATGTGTATAATGATATGGTAATCACTATACACACAAAGTAATAAGAATGGATGATCAAAGACAAGATAGATCAAGAACAACCTTAAGGTTTTAAGATTTTCTTAACAATGGAGATGAGAGGAGATTTTGGTAGAGTTTAAGCAAAGTAAAGAGTGTTTAGGTGATGATTATGGCCGACCCACTATAGGTGTATATATAGGATTTTCTATTTTTGTTAAAAGCTTGAAAAGAGGAAAGACATATATTATGTTTTTATCACCTTTGTAACATAAGAATCATTTTTGTTAATAACTTTATAAACCTCCCTAAAATACCTTAAATGTGCAGTGTATATGGTCTAACAAAAGCGGGTGTTTCAACTTTGATTTTGAAGATATATTTTACACAATTATTTACACTTCATTCCTAAATTAAAAAGTCTTACAAAAAGATTTATATGTTATAAAATGTGTGTACTTTTAAATTAAGTATAACCTAAGTTTAATATAATTATTTATTTAAGGTAAAAGAGTGTCCTTTATATTTGGTTTTAGTTAAAACCATATGTTATAAAATAATTTAATCAAAAGGTTCCACAATATAAGTCTTATTTATTTAATACTTATGAAATAATTAAAATATGATTTAATTTAAATAAAATAAAATCACTACTAATAAACTTACATAAATTTCCCAAATTTTATAAAATATTTAAATATCATACTTTATTCAAATTTCCGTATTATAAGAATGTGGGACTTACAATTGGACACCATGCCTCTTCCTCCCTCTAACACTCCAATTTTGGGTGTTCCCATTTCTACCTCTATGGGTGATCCATACTTGTTTGCTTTTCTAGAAGCTCATGGAACTAATTATCCATGTTGCCTCTACAATAACTATCTCATTCAAAACCTATGAATCGAGATGTTTGGACTTCATAGTAGATTGCAAGAATTCTTGATAACCTTGTTATCCAATCCTCTTCCTCCTAGGAGATGAATGGTGATTTTTCTTAAAATGTTTTTAAAGAAAATCAATTCAAGGAAAGTCTACCAAATCTAGAACTAGTTTAGCTAACTTTGTAATAGTTAGTTGTTGTTTATTTCTTGTATTTCCTTTTTCTTCATGAGTTTTTCATGAAGTTGTTTAATAGATTAAGCCTTTGTGTGTTTCAACCTATGTGCTCACACTAATCAACTTCAATTTAATTAAAATTGAACCTTAAACTATCATAACCTCTAAACCTTGACTAAAATTGGATCAAAATGTTATCTAAATATTTTGTCACCCTTTGTCAAGACACTATTTGTGAGTGTGTTGGCTTTTGTGCAACCAAAGCATAATCTAGTGCTAATAGAGGTAAAAATCCAAGATTTTCTTATTTTTTAAAGAGTCTAAACTTTTCTCAAAACTTTGCAAAATTGATTTTTCATGTCCACTGCACGCGGCTCATTAATTGTCGCACAGTTCCATATCAATATGGAACCTTAGGTTCCTTTAAGGAACCGCATACAACAAACTTATATTTGCTTCGTTTTTGGTATTTCTTCTTTGACCTAAGTATTTTTCAAGATTCTTTGTTTGCTAATTTTGGATAAACATTACTTTAAACATTTTGTTTTCAATTCAAATATTTGCTTTGTCTATTTTCTTTAAATCTTCATGTTTTGGGAGTTCTTCTTCTCATCCCTCACAATGTCTAATTCTTCTAATTTTAACCTTGACATATCTTTGTCACAATCTTCTAAACCCAAAGCTTCTTCTTCTAAGCTTTCTAAGAAACCGAAAATCTCAGTTCGACCTGTTTGAATCAAGAAGAATAAGGATCATCATGATTCCTCTTCTCCCAAACCTTGCAAGACTTCTTCTTTCTCTCCTATTGAGTATTGGAATGAGACTTTCTCAATCAATCCAATTACCAGAGAAAGAGAAGCTATTCCACCACCACCTAAACCTTGCAACATATCTCACCTCAATGACATTTCCTCTTTCCCTAACCTTTCAAGGCATTGAGAAAACCTCTCTTATCCTCAATCTCCTTCTCCACCACCACTTTCTCATTTTGATGGTCCTCCCCCATCAAACGAATTTGATTTGCATCATGCAAGCTCGTGTACGTGTTATCGATTTCAAGAAATTGAACTTGCTCATGTGTATGACAAGCTAAATTTTCTTGAATTTCTTCTCACTTGACCTCCTCTCAAAGTATTTGTTCCCGTGAACAAATCTTCGAATGATGCCTCATCGTCTTATTTTTCCAATTAAAGCACACTTTGTGTTTTAATTGTGTGAGTCAATTAAAAACCTAAGCAATCTTGGAGGACTATCTCTACTATAATAGTTTATTCTTATGTTGTTTATTTTCATTACTTTTTGTATTAATATTCATATTGTGTGTATGAATATTATCCATGTGTGTTCTTTCATATTTTTGTAATATGATTGTTATGTGTGTTATTTCTTTTCCCGCTAATTCTTTATCACACATATTGTTAAGATTTGATCATGGTTAAGATTTACAATTGTTTTTGGGTGATTCCAACAATTCTAAGTTTCTAACCCTTCGACATATTATCATTACAATTGGTATGGATGTTTCTTTTCTACCTTTATTCCACCAATTGTACTTTGATTTTGTCAAAACACCCTATTTGGACATACTTAGAAAATTCTTGCTTCTAATTTGAGATTTCTTTTCTTCCTCCCTCTCAAGTTATTTAGTAGGCAGTGACTAATATATACATCAGTGTTTCTTTTCTTTCTCCTGACCTTTGTATATAGCTTGTCACCTTAGCTCAACCACTTGGTGCCCCAAGCTAGGGGAGTAAGCACCAAGAGGGAGCTACTAGCAAAGTCGATTCTTCTCTTCTTCAAAGACTTGTGCTAACCTTTTTGCTTCGACAAAGGGGGAGAAATGATAGTGATAAACTCGTTAATAATTTGAATAATTTTGTTTTTATATAAATTACTTTATAGTTTGCCGTAATCAAAAAGGGGGAGATTGTTAATGCAAGTGATGCCTAAAAACATTATTAGTGTTAACTAATCTTTCCTAGTTTTGATCACGACAAATTAAAAAGACATTTATCGTCAAAGACAATTGTAAGACGAATTATTGAACAAACACTATCATCAAGATAATAATCATTTAAGTATTGCACAAACATATCTTAATCATGTTTAGTGATCATAAAAAGTGATTAGCCTTAAAACTAACATTTTGTCAAATATGACAAAAGATTTAATAAACTTTCTTTTTAAGAAAATGTTTTATTAAAATGGAAAATGTAAATTTGAATATGGCATATTCCAAATGCCATAGGAATATCGTTTGAAGGTAAAACTTACCTCAAATATCACTTCCCACTAAAGGACAAAAAGGAGTGGAGTCTACTACCCGCGGTTCCTTAAATAGGCATGCGGTTCTTTATCAATAAGGAACCTTAGAGACAAATAAGGAACCACAGGGAGAGAGCCGTTAGTTTTTGTCGCCTATAAATAGTGGATCAAATCTACATTTTCCAAGAACCTTTCTGAACATTCTTTCTGCCTTCTTTCTCTTTTCTAAATCCTAATCATTAGTAAATAATCACTTAATGTGTTAAGTATATTTACTTATGATTATCCTCTTGATCCCCTTCTTTACTTGTCCAAAGAGAAGACCACTTACACACTTGTGATGTGATTAAAGATTAAGCCTTGATGAAGATTAACCAACCTTATATCTAGTCATGTTCATCATTTTTATTTGAGTCTTGTATAGATCCAATGTATTTGTGTATACTTGGATTAGTGTTGTGTTGATCCAAGGTATTAGAGAATACTTGGATTAGTCTTGTGTAAATCCATTGTATATGTGTATACTTGGATTTTTCTTGTGTGGATCTAAGTTACATGTGTATACTTGGATATGTTTTATTAAGTTGTAAGTGTTGTGTGTTAGTTCTCACTAAGCTATAAAGTGATGTGTGTATGTGTCTTGTGAGTTCTCACTTAGCTTCAAAGTGAAGAGTTGTGAAGATTGGTTCTAGCTTTGGATTAGAACTCGACATCTAGCCTTGTGTCGAATAAGAAGCTGGGCGACGAAGATTGGTTCTAGCTTTCAGTTAGAACTCGACATCTAGCCTTGTGTCGAAAAATGGTGAAGTAGGCAACGTGTGTAGATTGCTCCTAGCTAAGATTAGGTCTCGACATTTAGCTTAGTGTCGGAAAATAATGTAAGCGGCGTTGTAAGTCAAGAAGGGAGCTTATGGATATAGTGGAAATCTCAAGTAAGGTGTACTCGAGGAGTGGAGTAGGAACGAGGATAGAGCTTCGTTTCCGAACCACTATAAATCTTGGTGTCGTTCTTTGGGTTGATTCTTTCCTTACTCTTTACATTCTTGCATTGCATTCAATTATCACTTATCATTGTTAATGCATTTAGAATTGAACCTTATCACTATGCAACTAGCTTTCAAGTAAAAGGTAGTATTGACACAAACCTAATTGAAAGAATTTTTAATTAGGACATTAACCGAAGAGAAACTATTCAACCCCCCCCCCCCCTTCTAGTTTCTACAAAGACCTTTAGCGACTAAGATGACCTATTACATTCTTGTTCGACTATATAAAATATAGGGCTAGCAATCTCCCCCAATGTATCAGTCATCTTTAAACACTTAAGATGATTGAAATAATACATTCTTGTAGAGGTGATCTTCTTAGGTCTTGTGTCTTGGTCTTGATCTTGTTTGTAACAGCTTTGTTCCTTCATGCTTTTGTTGTAACACCCCTATTTTTACCTTATAGCATCGGAAGCTAATTTGGGATATTACTTCACGGAACACAAGTCGTAATGATAGAAAACAACTCAAAAGAGTGATGAAATCAACTTTCTTTATATCATTTAAAAATCAGAGTTTTACAATATTAGGTCTCAAAAATCTATGTCAATAATTTCATGATCGTGCCTCTTCAGGCCATCCTTGTGCTGCTCCATGCTATCAGTCGTAAATTCCTGAAATATATGCTTACAAGTCAACACAAAGGTTGAGTGAATTCATAGGTTTGTAATAAAAGTTTTGAATACATGTCTACCAATTTGAGATACGTTATAGTAAAACCCGTATAAAATGCGTAAGAACATTAATTACATGAAAACACGGATAAATTAAAACTTTATAAATAATTAAAACACGATAAGTATCATGAATATTCAATACAAATATTACGTATATAAATTATTACACGATAAGTATTAACGTATAATACTTAAAACATGACAAAAATTAAAACGAGTTAAAACATGAACACAAGTCACGAATAACAATACACGGGTTTTAATAAAAAACAAAACGAATTATATACTTTTAGGGGGTGTTTTGGTCGGCCTAATAAGAATAAAACAAGGGAGGGCCCAAGCCCGACCCATTTTGTTAAAATTACAAGCACATGGAAACAACCCTCATTTGTCATTTTTCAAGATATCAAAAATAAATTAGAGCTAGGGTTTTAGTGTTAATGGCCGTGGGCCTGTAGAACCAAAAAGGGAAGAGAAGAAAACTTCGATTTGATCTTGGATCATACGTGTAGTGTTCGTGTTGTCATTCTCAATTCCAACTCTTTCTGTAACACCCCATTTCTATAAATGGAATGTCACGCGTGATTATGGCGTGTCATCAAAGCATGCAAGGTGATATGTAGTAAAACATACATGACCATAGGGAAAAACCGGAATCAAACATCGGTTCCCAAACATAAGCCCAAAACATAAATAAAGGAAATGAACTGAATAAAGACTAAACAAGCATAACTATATGAAGGCAAAAAGGAAAAGAAGTCTCTGGCAGCTTCCATCCTATGCACGTCCTCCAAATGCTCGAGTCTTGGGTACCTGCCGTTTTGGGACATGGAAAGGAAAGTAACGGCTGAGCAAGACGCTCAGTGCACGGATGTACAATATAGCATGAATAGGATAAGCATGTAACATATAACAGCGGAAGACTAAGTTCTGAGAAAACTGGTTAAGTATCAAGAAAACTGGTTTTATAGTTTGAAAAGCCTTATGTCTATCTTGTGAAAACTGTTTTAACATAAATATACCATAGCCCATATAGGTCATGAAAAGGGTCACGTGCATGAATACTTGGAGGGGTGACCTCATCATGCTGATTAGAGGGGATGCCTCTAATCAATATACTGGTTTGGGTAGGAGGGATCAACTCCTTGTGAAGGGTGCAAGGCACACACCACATTCACCATGATAAACTGAATAAAACATGTAACTAGGATGCACCCATACGCCCCACCTGATATAATAATATGGCCAAAACTGAAAGGGACGCCACGAGCAATCACTCCGCCGTGGGGAAGTCATAACATCGGTGCCTCCAATGCTATGGTTATGGTACCTCCATAACTAGGTGAAACTGGTCATGCTTGTATATGGCTATAGATTATGCTAATTAAAACATAAGCAGTTCAAAACAATAAAACAAATACTGGGGAAAACAGTTGGCTGCATACGGGGAATTCCTAATAAGGAAAGAATGTCCATACTGAAAGGACGGGAATCCGTACCTCAAGTCCAGTGAATGAACGGAAGAAAGACTCCTACTTCTGGATCACTAACGCTACATGAATACACACGTGTATAAGTATCGATTCACTGATTACGTACTGGGTTTTATGTCTCATTTTAGCTGATTTGGTATGTTTTAGGTCATGGTTCACTGTTTAAAGCCTTAAACTGTGTTTATCTTGTATTCTGATTAATCTGTTTAAGTATTACTGGTATTTCATGTATTATTATACTTACTGTGTAATAATAAGTAACTTTCCAAAAATAGCAGGTTTCCAAAAATAGAAAGTTTCCAAAAATAGAAAGTTTCCAAAAATAGAAGGTTTCCAAAAATAGAAAGTTACCAAAAATAGAAAGTTTCCAAAAATAGAAAGTTTCCAAAAATAGAAAGTTTCCAAAAATAGAATTTACTACTTAAAATAGATTAGTTTCTAAAAATAGAAAGTTTCCAAAAATAGATCAGCTGCCTTAATTAAATAAGTTTCCATATATAGAAGGTTTCCATAATTAGATTAGCTGCCTGAAATAGATATATTTCCATATATAGAAGGTTTCCATAATTAGATTAGTTGCCTTATTTAATTAAGTTTCTATAAATAGAAGTTTCCATATTTAGAATTAAGCTGGTTACATAAGCTAACATATAAGTCTAAGTGTTTATAAGCTGATTTCTTAAGTCATATGATATAGTGTATAGTTTAATTATTATTTCATGTATTTTAATTAAACTATAGGTTAAGCATTTTAATTAAAGTATAACATGTTTTAATTAAAATGAAATGAAATACTTAGGTTAAAATGTGTATTATTATTATTAATAATATAACCTAAGTCATGTCTAAATTAATTAATTATAGGCATGTTTTAAATAATTAATTAATTATAACTTATAACATAAAATACTTAGGTTAAATTAATGTCATGTTAAACTAATAATTAAAATAACCTAAGTCATGATTTAATTAATATTTCATGTTATTAATTAATTATATCCTAAGTTCATAATTCATAAAAAAATTAACATGTAGCATAAAGCATGATTTAACCAACGAACCATGAATCGGGCATGAACTCGACACCGTATCCCGAGCCAAACTCGGGGTACGTGTGCCCCCTTGCTGCCGTGGGTCCCACATGAGCCAACCAAGACCAAAAATGGTCTTGGTGGTGGCGGCTAAAAAGAAACCGAACCCTCCCCCGGGTTGATAAAACTAGGCGGCCAAAAACAAACACCCTCTTTTAACAACCTTTGATTTTAATTAACCCCAAAACATGTTAGATCTATGATTAATTACCATGTTTTAATAAGAAAAACAATAACATGTTCATGAACATAAACAAAGATTCAAAAGAATTAAAAAGAAGGGTTTAAAAAGATATACCACTATGTAGCTTGGAAAAGGATGAACAAACACGGATTAAAGCAATGATTTTTAAGATCAAAATCAACCAATCACCCTCCTATGGTGATCTTAGGGTGGCGGCATAAAGAGGAGCAAAGGAGGAGAAGAGAACCTTTTTTTTTAGGGTTTTTGTTTATTTTCTTGAAAAAGTGAAAAATGAAATGAAAAGTTACATAACCCCCCTTTTCTTGTAAAAAGTCCATGGGCTAAGCCCATTATGGTATATGTGCCATGGGTATGGGGGCCCCACATGGGGTACCCGTACCTTTCTCGTGTCCCGATGTTTCGTGTTCGTTCGTGGTTAAACGTGTTCGTGTCTGAAGCGTTTCTGTTTATTTTATCATGTAGTTATCGTAATCTTAACGCTCGTAATTATATTATATGTATTTACGTAATTATTCTAGTTCGTATTTTAAATGGTGATCATGATTTAATTATGCTCACGTGACATATTTATTAACTGTTTATCATGAGTTCGTACGTAATCGATACTTGTCATGTCATACACGTATGCACTTGCTTGATTAATAGCACATGAATGTGATCAATACTGAATAAGGTAAGTTTTAATCTAGGACGTACGATCTTAAGGGCACTATTCATGGTAAAAGCATGCGGGTTTTACAATTCTTCCCCCCTAAAAAGAATAATTCGTCCCCGAATTATAGATAAAGTAACTGGAAGCGAGACATACCCGAATCAAACTGGAAAGGTATGCAAAATAACGGAAATGAAGGTGACATGAATAGAAGGGAACGTGGAACATGACATGTCTTGAAAAGACATGGAACGTGACGTGACTGAAAGGACATATCTAATTGATAAGAGGAAATGGATATGAAGTCCGGATGAACTTGTCCGTTTCCAAGTGGCCTTCCTCTTGGAACGGTTCCTTCAAAAGATCCTGACACTAATGATAAATCGTGGTCCTCCTGACCTTGACTTGGAATACGAATAAATTCCTGATTATCGACGGAAGGTAGATCCCCTAAATTCGATCGAGGAAAATAAGAGTTAACGTGCAAGGGTAACTGAAACGTTACGATGCAAGACCATCTGACTTAACTGATAATTAGAAACGATGCGCGAGACATAAAGAAACGTAGTACGTGAACAATTTTGAACGTGATACGTGAAAAATTTTGAACGTGCTACGTGGAGATATTGCGAGTGTAGTATGAGTAAACCTATCGTGATCCATGATACGTGTAACATATCTTGATCATGATATGAGGAACCTGGAATGAACATGACATGTGAGACATATCGTGATCATAGAATATAATGGCGGTAACGCCAAACGCTACAAGGTGAGACGTGGGATATGACGTGAAACGTCTATCTGATGATGGAGAGTTATACTAAACTTGGGTCTGGTCTCTCAAGTTCTTGCAAAACTTCCCAGAACGAAAAGAACGTAAAATCGTAAGCCAAAATACGATCATGAACGTGAATAGTGTCATGAACGTGAGCGCGAAAGCAAGTCGTGAAATCAGAATAAAGACGTGAAGTAATTTAGGAGTACAATTGGGAATCTTTGTCTGACCCGATAGCTGAGGGATTGCCAAGTGATCGGATGAGCCTTGGCTGGAACATGTTCGTTCAATCTGTTGGTTCTGAAATCCGTACGGATGTAAGGATTCTGCAGACTTGATCAAACCGTTGACAATAACCCAGATAGCATCATGCTTCTTCTGAGTTTGCTGAAATCTGGTAACTAAAATTCATGGAGATCTTGTCCCTTTTTGATTCACAATTTCATATGATCAAAACATCCCAGTTTGTTGGTGTCCTATCTTAGCCTGTTGGTATGTCAGGTACCTAGATATGAACGTAACTGTATCTTGCTTCGTAGAACTTGATACCTAGGAGTTTGCGAAACTCTGAGTCTCTGAATCTAGACTTCTCCTAGCGTATAATTTTCTAGAACACCTAATGTAGTGTAGGGTTCTCTCCTTTACGCATAAGCTGAGTCATGGTAAGATTAACCATAGAAACCCATGATTCAGTGTGTCCCTGTAATGAAACAGAATTGATATTGGAAAGTTTCTAGGGTAAAATTTCTCTTGTCAAGAATTTGCAACATAGTGCAGATATGGTCTTCCTGTTCTTCTCTAGGCTTAAATGAAATCAGGTTATCCCCAATGAAAATGCTGATGAATTTGTTTAGGAGTTCATGGAAACACAATTTATTAAGTCCATAATCCTGTTGGAGCATTGATGAGACTAATCCAAAATCATAAATCTAGCATGACCGAGTCGTGCACGAATAGCAGTCATGGACATGTCCTGCTCTTTCACCCGTCACTGTTGGCAGCATGATCGTGAGTTCGATCTTGGAAAAGTGATTAACACCATACGGTTGATTGAACATGTTGTCAATATGTGGAGGAGAATAACGGTCATGAATGGTGATTTGTTTAAGTCGACGGTAGTCGACACATAATCTCATGGTACCATCCTTCTCCTTGAAGGTTCTTCTGGAGTGTAAGGAACAATTTTGGAATAATCCGTTGGTTATGCGTCAAAAGACCTTAGTAGTCGTGTGTTACTGACAGGTAGAAAATTTTAGCATTTATGGCTAACAAAGCATGTGCTTGAAAAGCATAGATAATTTGTACAGATTTTCCTGATGGAAAATCAAGCTGAATGTATTCAGGAGCCTGAACGTTACTGTACATAATTATGAATCATAGCATGGTGTGGTGTTCATAGTACATAATTAGGATAAAATCCATCTCGTGTCTGTCCGAGGAAATGCGTTAGCAGCTTGGATCTCATCATTAAGCTGAAGGAAAACCTTCGTATGCGTGGGAATACGAAAGGCGTCCTTCATGGTTATGAATATATGAACTATGGTGAAAGAAATGAAAGTGACATCGGCAACGTGATAGTTCTCACTGGTGCGCCGATAATGGTATTGAAATTCTTGTGGCCTGATTAATACATGGCACAACAACATAGATATACCCTTGGAGGGTACCCTGAATTTCTTAGAATGTTCCATAATTAGACGTGAGTCATGAATCTTGACTCGTGTCCTGAGAAATGTAAGCGTGACATATGTCTTGACTGGTATCTTGACATGTGTCCTCAGAAAGTATACGTGAGACATGTGTCTTGACTGATGTCTTGACATGTGTCTCGAGATGTGAAACAATTAGAACTACAAATATTAGGTTAAAATGCCATAATTGGCGGATCGGTTGGGTTACTGATCATTTGTATGTCTGATCATGTCCGTGGCCGGAGCCTCGGTTGCGATTTCTAGGATAGTTGCTGTCATAGTAGTGGTTACTATCATCTTGTCTGTCGGTACCATGACGGTCATTCTCATGACCGTGACTCATGTAACTATTTAGCTGAGTGGTCGGCTGGTACTGGTTTGCACTCATATGGCTGAAATGACAGCCGAACGACGTGTGACACGTAACTATGAATTTGGGACAAAGATTGATGGGAATTGTCTGATGGTGAAGCATCTTCTCGTCCAATTGCTTTGCTCCGACGCCTTTGTCTTCGTCTTTTAGGATCTCCAGGTTGTGAACAGCATCAGCATCAGCATCAGCATCTCGTAGCGTCTCCCAAAATCAGCAGCTTCAACCTTCAGTAACATCTCCAAGCTATGAGCGGCATCGACAACCTTGTAGAATATCAGCAAGTGAACATACGCCTGAGATGATTTAGAATCGACTAGCGAATACTCGTGAAGTATTGCAAGTGGAATACACATGGATTAAGGTACATGTAATACACATGAAATACGGTACGTGGAGTACACATGGAATGCACATGAAATGATCGGTATGGGCTCGATCATTTGTCATGATTTAAGGAAAGTAAACCGGTTAAACGGTTAGGAAAACCATCATGATAACCTGGCAGTATTAGCATAGACATCATTCTGGTTGCATAGAGAAACGCTAAAGTGTGGTTACACAAAATTCAACGATGATTTGCCTGACAGCATGATCAATGAAAACCAACCATGACTATCATGAAAGCATGATTTAAGAAATCTAACAATGTCTTGCAGGACAACGTAAATAACAAAAGAGGCATGAAACATAATCAACATGAAGACGAGATTATCATGAGGAAACATGAAACCATCTATTACGAAGAAGTGTATAACATAATCATCATGAAACTGAAGTTAACCATGACAGTATGAAGGCATACTTGACATAAAAACATAATAACTTATGATGGGACATGCAGAAAACTTTTATGCCAATTTAAATCATGAGAAAAAAATTTTATGCAAGAAAACAGTGCATGAATGCGTAATGTAGTTTATAAAACCTTTATATGTGCGAGGGAACGCCTATGGGTCGGTTCCAAAACAAAAGACATGGCGAGGGGACGCCTATGGGTCGGTCCCAAAGTTAAAAGTTTCGATAAAAGCACATGCGACTAAATAGGGCCAGTCCTGTACCAACCATTACTTAGTCAAAATTCCTGCAATAGATGACATATGATATAAATTCATGAATGCATGAAACATAAATAATTAAAAGTCATTGTCAAAACTTAACAGAAAAAAAATTTATGTGAAAATTATGAACTACTGGGGTTCAGTTCACATAATCACAGTTCACTAGGAACATCATGCATAGACACTGACACATAACTAAATATGGATGACGGTTGTTCATTCCATATTGGTAAAACGATACTGGTGAAAACATCATGGTTAAAACAACAAGGTGCTGAAAACGTAATGGTTAAAACAAAAAGGTGCTGAAAACGTCAATACGTGGAATAACAAGCGTTGACTTAGGAAGCTCCTGGTGACTACCCACTAGTCACAGGTCAAGTTTTAGAGCCTACAGGTCGAAGCCTTGGCTCTGATACCATAATTGTAACACCCCATTTCTATAAATGGAATGTCACGCGTGATTATGGCGTGTCATCAAAGCATGCAAGGTGATATGTAGTAAAAGATACATGACCATAGGGAAAAACCGGAATCAAACATCGGTTCCCAAACATAAGCCCAAAACATAAATAAAGGAAATGAACTGAATAAAGACTAAACAAGCATAACTATATGAAGGCAAAAGGAAAAGAAGTCTCTGGCAGCTTCCATCCTATGCGCGTCCTCCAAATGCTCGAGTCTTGGGTACCTGCCGTTTTGGGACATGGAAAGGAAAGTAACGGCTGAGCAAGACGCTCAGTGCACGGATGTACAATATAGCATGAATAGGATAAGCATGTAACATATAACAGCGGAAGACTAAGTTCTGAGAAAACTGGTTAAGTATCAAGAAAACTGGTTTTATAGTTTGAAAAGCCTTATGTCTATCTTGTGAAAACTGTTTTAACATAAATATACCATAGCCCATATAGGTCATGAAAAGGATCACGTGCATGAATACTTGGAGGGGTGACCTCATCATGCTGATTAGAGGGGATGCCTCTAATCAATATACTGGTTTGGGTAGGAGGGATCAACTCCTTGTGAAGGGTGCAAGGCACACACCACATTCACCATGATAAACTGAATAAAACATGTAACTAGGATGCACCCATACGCCCCACCTGATATAATAATATGGCCAAAACTGAAAGGGACGCCACGAGCAATCACTCCGCCGTGGGGAAGTCATAACATCGGTGCCTCCAATGCTATGGTTATGGTACCTCCATAACTAGGTGAAACTGGTCATGCTTGTATATGGCTATAGATTATGCTAATTAAAACATAAGCAGTTCAAAACAATAAAACAAATACTGGGGAAAACAGTTGGCTGCATACGGGGAATTCCTAATAAGGAAAGAATGTCCATACTGAAAGGACGGGAATCCGTACCTCAAGTCCAGTGAATGAACGGAAGAAAGACTCCTACTTCTGGATCACTAACGCTACATGAATACACACGTGTATAAGTATCGATTCACTGATTACGTACTGGGTTTTATGTCTCATTTTAGCTGATTTGGTATGTTTTAGGTCATGGTTCACTGTTTAAAGCCTTAAAGTGTGTTTATCTTGTATTCTGATTAATCTGTTTAAGTATTACTGGTATTTCATGTATTATTATACTTACTGTGTAATAATAAGTAACTTTCCAAAAATAGCAGGTTTCCAAAAATAGAAAGTTTCCAAAAATAGAAAGTTTCCAAAAATAGAAGGTTTCCAAAAATAGAAAGTTACCAAAAATAGAAAGTTTCCAAAAATAGAAAGTTTCCAAAAATAGAAAGTTTCCAAAAATAGAATTTACTGCTTAAAATAGATTAGTTTCTAAAAATAGAAAGTTTCCAAAAATAGATCAGCTGCCTTAATTAAATAAGTTTCCATATATAGAAGGTTTCCATAATTAGATTAGCTGCCTGAAATAGATATATTTCCATATATAGAAGGTTTCCATAATTAGATTAGTTGCCTTATTTAATTAAGTTTCTATAAATAGAAGTTTCCATATTTAGAATTAAGCTGGTTACATAAGCTAACATATAAGTCTAAGTGTTTATAAGCTGATTTCTTAAGTCATATGATATAGTGTATAGTTTAATTATTATTTCATGTATTTTAATTAAACTATAGGTTAAGCATTTTAATTAAAGTATAACATGTTTTAATTAAAATGAAATGAAATACTTAGGTTAAAATGTGTATTATTATTATTAATAATATAACCTAAGTCATGTCTAAATTAATTAATTATAGGCATGTTTTAAATAATTAATTAATTATAACTTATAACATAAAATACTTAGGTTAAATTAATGTCATGTTAAACTAATAATTAAAATAACCTAAGTCATGATTTAATTAATATTTGATGTTATTAATTAATTATATCCTAAGTTCATAATTCATAAAAAAATTAACATGTAGCATAAAGCATGATTTAACCAACGAACCATGAATCGGGCATGAACTCGACACCGTACCCCGAGCCAAACTCGGGGTACGTGTGCCCCCTTGCTGCCGTGGGTCCCACATGAGCCAACCAAGACCAAAAATGGTCTTGGTGGTGGCGGCTAAAAAGAAACCGAACCCTCCCCCGGGTTGATAAAACTAGGCGGCCAAAAACAAACACCCTCTTTTAACAACCTTTGATTTTAATTAACCCCAAAACATGTTAGATCTATGATTAATTACCATGTTTTAATAAGAAAAACAATAACATGTTCATGAACATAAACAAAGATTCAAAAGAATTAAAAAGAAGGGTTTAAAAAGATATACCACTATGTAGCTTGGAAAAGGATGAACAAACACGGATTAAAGCAATGATTTTTAAGATCAAAATCAACCAATCACCCTCCTATGGTGATCTTAGGGTGGCGGCATAAAGAGGAGCAAAGGAGGAGAAGAGAAACTTTTTTTTTAGGGTTTTTGTTTATTTTCTTGAAAAAGTGAAAAATGAAATGAAAAGTTACATAACCCCCCTTTTCTTGTAAAAAGTCCATGGGCTAAGCCCATTATGGTATATGTGCCGTGGGTATGGGGGCCCCACATGGGGTACCCGTACCTTTCTCGTGTCCCGATGTTTCGTGTTCGTTCGTGGTTAAACGTGTTCGTGTCTGAAGCGTTTCTGTTTATTTTATCATGTAGTTATCGTAATCTTAACGCTCGTAATTATATTATATGTATTTACGTAATTATTCTAGTTCGTATTTTAAATGGTGATCATGATTTAATTATGCTCACGTGACATATTTATTAACTGTTTATCATGAGTTCGTACGTAATCGATACTTGTCATGTCATACACGTATGCACTTGCTTGATTAATAGCACATGAATGTGATCAATACTGAATAAGGTAAGTTTTAATCTAGGACGTACGATCTTAAGGGCACTATTCATGGTAAAAGCATGCGGGTTTTACAATTCTTCCCCCCTAAAAAGAATAATTCGTCCCCGAATTATAGATAAAGTAACTGGAAGCGAGACATACCCGAATCAAACTGGAAAGGTATGCAAAATAACGGAAATGAAGGTGACATGAATAGAAGGGAACGTGGAACATGACATGTCTTGAAAAGACATGGAACGTGACGTGACTGAAAGGACATATCTAATTGATAAGAGGAAATGGATATGAAGTCCGGATGAACTTGTCCGTTTCCAAGTGGCCTTCCTCTTGGAACGGTTCCTTCAAAAGATCCTGACACTAATGATAAATCGTGGTCCTCCTGACCTTGACTTGGAATACGAATAAATTCCTGATTATCGACGGAAGGTAGATCCCCTAAATTCGATCGAGGAAAATAAGAGTTAACGTGCAAGGCATCACGCCTTACCAACAACCACAATTACCAAGGCATCACGCCTTACCAACAACCATAATTTCCAAGGCATCACGCCTTATCAACAACCATAATTTCCAAGGCATCACGCCTTACCAACAACCATGTTACCATAGGCGCCCATACACCTATGTACCTTTCTCATCCAAATCATACACGAACAAGAATCACATAGCAGTTAATCACACAATGTACACACAAGTCCATCTCAAACCTTAAAAACATTCACAGCATCAATTTATAAACAACATAACACAGTGTCTCTTCCATCCCATCTGGAAGTCAAAATCAATAGTAAACATGGGACTATGAAACTCACCTGATTGCTTCTTCACAACTCCTCGCCCTAGCAACAAGCTAACAAACCAAAAACACGCAATCAATACATGAACCAATCACTAAGATGGCTCATCAACCTATGATGGACATCTAACCTCCTATCATATAGATACCTCATATATGAGCTCTAAAAACCCCATTACCCTTCCCTAACAAGTCCTTAACTTGGTTAAGTTTAATAACTATCCCGTTCATATTTTACACAAAACAGTCCCAATTTTAGGTCTCAAAACTTTAAGTCAAACGTCCACTTAAACATACCCATGGTTTTTGTAAAAGGAATATTCATACCCTTACATATGTTAGCTAACACCTCCCACTTTCCCTAACCTTAAAGCTACTGTTAAGGCCCCGATATATATATATATATATATATATATATATATATATATATACTTTTGTCATTCCAAATTTCCTGATTTTAAACATACTAAAGGTTTGTTACAATTAAGGGGTCTTACCCTAAACCACAACCTTATCCCAAGCGCAGATACTTACTACAATATATAAACCATCTCTCATGTTCGTGAGAAGATCCCAATGCAACCCTAAGTACCCCAAACAACCCAAAACTTAAAAAGAAAACAGGCTGATTACAAAACTATTTTGACCTCCGACTGTTGTAACCTGTTTTTGACCCACTTCCCTACCTCTAATTTAGTTTTCGTTTCTTGCATTGGAAAGCCACTTCAATTACCTTTCCAGGGATACTTGGATCTCAAAATAAGAGGTTTTAGAACTCCCAATATGATCAAAACAATTGACTCAAAATTCTGCCCAGTTTTTAAAAACGGGTTTAACAAAATCAACCTCATTAATTAACCCTAATCCCTCTAATTACAAGCCCTAATTTATGTAATCATCATATTATGATTAATACAACATAAATTTACTGTTTTTAAATTAAACCCTAACCTAATTCCATCATAAGATGATTAAACAAAACATAAAAACAATTAAATTAAAAAGGGTTAAGAAGATTTACCTTTGATTTATGAAAACCCCAAAATTTTATGAAGAACTCTAATTTTTATATAACTCACGAATTTTATTAACCTCCAGGAGAAAAATAATGAATTTGGATTGTGATTAAAACAATATATAGGGTGTACATAAAATCCTAGTCCAAGAATAAGCCCACTTTCCTTTTTTCCCTCTTTTTCCTTTTTTTCTTCTTTTCTGCGTCCAAAACCGACCTAAACCCCTTCAAATTCGTTTTTTATTATTATTTAATATTATGTTATTAATATTACCTTAATTTACCTTAATTTATTTCAGCTCCTAAAGCCTCCAAAACCTCAAAACCGTAAAACTAGTCAAATTTACGTGTTTTACCGTAAAAGTCGTAAAATATACACTTTTAAATAAAATCTCAAATTTTGAAATAAACTTTATAATTAAGTCCTAAATGACTTAAAACCATCCCGAAAAATATTCATATGACCAATTACCTCATCCGAGACCTCTAAATGCTAAACCGTAAATCGTAAAAAATACGATTTTCTATAATACATATACGTATACGTACAACCACTAAATAATATCATCTCACTTCATAGTCACTATCATGTGAGCTCATGAACATGAAATCATCACACATCGTTTCACTCACAAGGCACCCCGTACCGAAAACGATATCCAAACCACAATCTATACACACCAATAAGCACATAAACACGTAAAGACACGTAACTAGCACAAAATAAAACTAAGTGACGAACCTCAAAACCAGGGTTGTCACATCACTCCCTCCTAATAGAAATCTCGTCCCGAGATTTACTCCTTAGGATCAAACACACAGCCAACAATCACATGAATACTTGTTCTAAATGAACTCTTCTCATTTCCACGTGAACTGTAGTTCAAGTTTTCAAAATACCACATATACAAACCAAAAATAATTAAACTCATTGCCAAACTCTTGACCTCACAGTCAATAAATCTCACAGATGACTCTTTGATAAAACAAAGACTCTCATTAACACAAGTCCCGAATAACCGTACATGCAAAATGCATTCTCAAACAACCTTTACCAATCTCAATACATGAAATGTATCATGTATACAACTCATTTCCCCCATGTAATTCTATGCTCATATGCTACTGGTCCGATCTTTCCAAAGATCATAAATGGACCTACAAAACTCTACATCAACTCTTCCATTTTACCAAAACATACCACCCGTTACTATAGGTGAAACTCCCTACATAACTTTGTCACTAACTCTAGTGGTTTCCTCCCTTTCTACATAGCATCCCTTGTTGCTCACATCCTTTCCACAACATCATTACCACATTAGTAGCCTCTTTTACCAATTCTAGTCCACCACAGGGACAACGCACCCTATCCTTTCATATAGTGCCCCAAATGGCATTTATCAACTTCTAGTATGATAACTATCATTATATGAAAGCTCAGCCATTGCTAACGAGCTTCCTAACTCCCTCTAAATCAATCACTCATGCCCTCAGTGTAACCCCTAAGATTGTATAAATATCTCACTTGCCTATCCTTTTCCCAGTTAGCTGGACATACTCATATCCAATCATGTTCATCAACTCCCTTTAGTCCGTACTCCAAACTACTTAAAATTCCAATTTCCTTACAAAGTGACCTATGACGGTCTTTCACATATCCATTAGTTCTTCCAACTTCCCAACTACGTGACTTCTCATTCCTCTTGAAATAGGTGATGAATTAGTCAGTCTATCGACTATCACCCAACTCTCATCGTACTTAATCCTCCAACGCATTATGTATCCCTTTCACCAACTTCGTCCTTACATCGCCCCTTTCTAAGCTACTCCTATCTATGTAGGAAGTATAGTCTACGTCTCTTTCTCCATATGATTGTCCAAGCCACGCAACATACGTGTTGACGTGTTCTCTGCTTTAGACAACTCAACTCGTGCAACCTACATCTTTCATCCAAACCATCCTAATACGTCATCCATATAGTTCAAGTTATTCTCAGCTTCACTTCATTCTTCTTATTCCATGTCTCATCAACCATGCTTGCCTTTCCCAGATGGTACTTGGCCTTGCAATTTTCTTTCGTCACTTTACTCCACCCATCACCTTTGCCATATGTTCAATCAAGATGATTGAATATGTGTTGGAGACGTTCATGATCCGTATAGATCATTTTCCACGTCTCGTACACCAAATGCCTCTAACATTCTAGGCAGATATAACAGTCCAGCTCCACTAACTAAGTCTATCCAGTTCTTCCAACTCTTCAGTTTCTGCAACGTATAAGCGATCGCCTTTCTTTATCGTCCTCGTACACGTCCAAATCCATGCTCCATGTATCGTCATGCTTCGCGAATTCATCCAGTCCTTCCGATAATGCCAAGATCGACTCATTATCCAATCCACTTCTTCAGCCTCCAAAATGCCTCCTCATCCTTCTTTACTTCGCCCCTTGCTGGTTCCATGATATGTCATCATCTCTAACTACTCATCATGGTAAACTTATTACTAAAACTCACACTCGAAAAACCAACACATAATTCGCCTCACTCTCCTTCTCAGATTTGAGTAGATCAAGATGTCGTTGATGCTCCCGATGACAACTCGTTTATACACGTTCATGCACACTTGGCTCATTGACACCGTGAAAACCGCTAGTGCTTTGGCGAAGCCAAATGCATAACCATAAACCCAAAGCGTTCATACAACATCCTTAGCAATTTCAACTATGTCCTCCTTGCACCCTCTCTCAGCGGCAATACGAATAAATTCTTACCTCGTTCTACTTGCAAAATTCTACACGCATTTTAAAAGACCAATGCTTCCTCTCATCAGACCACTCAACCTCTTTCCTCATCCAATCTACTACTAAGCAACTCAACTTCTATCCGGCATTCCTTGCAATTTCTGACAGCTCTTGTTTTTAATCACTCCATCAACGATTTGCCTTGGAAAGGCATTAACTACAACTCCTCTCACTTCTCCTACTTGCTCTATTTATGGTTCTACCTCACGGTAATAGGCAAACCTACTAAATTTCAGGAAATTTTCGGAAAACTTACATGCCCTACGAACAATCATAAATACCTTTGAGGTATTGTATCCCCTTCCAACACTCTCTATGACGCGTTACTTGTGCTAGTATCCCACAAATCTCTATTCATCTCCTTGGTACTCCTAAGAGACCTCATGACCACATTAGTTCGTCTACGAACTCCTTTCCTCCCCACTAAGGGTATTCCGACCGTTCTCTCATGGTCACCTACTTAAGCGTGTAGGCGCGACCAAGTCTTTCATATGACTACCTCAACGCTCCCGAACAATACGAAACCAAAACTACATCCTGAATCCATCAGATACGATCAACAAATCAAACCAACGGATAACTAACGACATTTCACGTGCACCAGTTAAAACAAGTCAAAACCATGAGACTCGAAAGAAAACTCAAACCCAAAACGTGTATCAATTCAAAATGATCCAAAAAATAATCCAAGAAACACCCAATGGTAACCAAACATATTACGCCCCGCGACATATTATTTAAACCGTGCAAAAGATCGAATTTTCCAAAAGAATATATCTTTTTTTATTATTACCTCCCACATCCGTGTGACTCAAACAATATACCAACAACCTTCTAGGCGATCTCAAAACTCAACCCAAAGACTAGGTATCCCGTGCACCCCAAATAAAAATAAACTACTATTCAAAACTCAACCTTGAACCCGACACTTGTACAACAATTCCGACCAGTCCATTGACCTCCCATGACTATACTTTCTGAATATTTGAAAAGTACGTTTCGAGTACATAATTTTTGGCTTTTGAATCACTCAAAAAGCTCTAAAAACGAACAAGTTATGACCAAAACAGTTTTATACTAGTTGTTAAAAAAACTAAAGAATAAACTTAGTGATTAATGTAATCCTTTTAAATGACAGATATAATTGTATGTGAAATCTTCATAAACTCAATTTAACCTTGTATAAATAATTATAAATGACATAAATCGGTCGAACTCAATTATATAAACTATATAGGTAGAAATAAATTTTTACTTCGCTTTATTTCAAAGAAAGTCTTTTAGAATTTGAAATATATAAGTGTTGATTAAAAAGAAATCTTATGTTACATCTTGTTTCAAACACGACTCCAACACCTTACCCTTATTTTACCGAATACAACCAACCATCTAACTCAATATATACCGACCAAAAGAAATGCAAGACCCAACACAAAAGATTTCATTATCTCAAAAGAAATCCCAAGTTATTTCAATAGACTTGAAACCAAAAACACCATTTTAAAACGTACACGTGAAATACGAAACTCAAAGAATACGCTACCAGACACACTTCAAAAGATTCAAAACGTCGTTGGAACTCCATTAAACTCCAGCACCATAAAACACGAGCAAACACAAGGTACGTTCAAGTTATAATAAATAGTGAACGACCATATACCATAACTTAACACATAGTAGTATATATACATCCGCATATATATACCTATTAAATCACCCAAAACATACTCGTTACTATACATATCAGATCAACCAATCGCGTCATACACTCGTTTTTCCATACGAGTAATCCCCATCTCACCATGCCACAACAAGGCGCAAAACCCATCACTAAAACCAGTCCATATCGTGTGATCCCATAATCACACAACATGACTATAACCCAAAACAATAACACACTCAAAAATATCCATATCGTAGGCAACCGTTTCATAGAACCATATATTATAAATATACCAATAATCCACATCTCATCATATACAAGCATGTACTAACCCTCTTTCATGCAATCATACTTGAGAACCCATTGAAGTTGTGGTACTTGTATAACTATGTTGGCCACCATACTTATACAATTACCCTTTCCCCAATGCACTCCCTCCTATGATGACACTTATAAGAATCAATACAACATATAACACATAAATCCATCTACTCACATAAGCTCATAACCACATAACAAAATAGGTCCAAAACCCCATCTATTAAAATAACATAGTAAAACTCTTGGAATACCGAAATCCATAGTCTAGCTAAAACAACATAGACTAAATCCAAAACGAAAACATAATCAGATATAAGTCATGTCGCCCATAAGAGTGGAAACAGCTTAAAATCCTTCCTACCCATGTACTCCTAGTAACTCGAACCACCACACGATTCTTAGGGAACATGACTTAAACATCAAAAGAAAAATAACATACCACAGGTATGTAAAATAACTCGACAAAACATAGAAACTACCATGTACCAAATTATGTACTATAATGTACAATTTAAGCAAAATACGACAATGACTAGCGTGGACGATTATGGTTCAACCCGCACTAGTCACAATCCGAAAAGAAAATAACATGTGGCTAACTATGAACTTACTATGGTTCAATTCATACTAGTTAAAACATCGCAATAAATAACATCCCAACATATCAATTTATGTAAAATGCACACATACTCCTATGACGCCTATATGTAGGGACCCTTAAGCTATAGACTAGGCTACGCGACTAGGCAACCTAATTCTCTATAACCATTGTCTCTGATACCATTCGTAACACCCCACCATGGCGGAATATAGGTGCCAACATGTATCACTTATAAAAAAACATAAAGGTAAACTAAGAAGGAACGGAGATCTCCTTGTATATGCAATCCTAAGGCATCCAAGTCTAGCCACTTCTATCCTCACGCTTAACCACATTCACACCTGAAAGAGACACTAAAACACATCAACATAATGTTGGTGAGAGTCATAGGTTTAGACTCCAATGCCAAAATAGTTATAAGCTGTGAATAACAAGCATCAACGAAATAACATATGGACAATGCGCTACAATTATGTATTAACAACTAGCATTCAAGTTCAATCAATCATCACAATTCCATGGCATCATGCCTTGCCAACAACCACAATTACCAAGGCATCACGCCTTACCAACAACCATAATTTCCAAGGCATCACGCCTTACCAACAACCATAATTTCCAAGGCATCACGCCTTACCAACAACCAGGTTACCATAGGCGCCCATACACCTATGTACCTTTCCCATCCAAATTATACACAAACAAGAATCACATAGCAGTTAATCACACAATGTACACACAAGTCCATCTCAAACCTTAAAAACATTCACATCATCAATTTATAAACAACATAACACAGTATCTCTTCCATCCCATCTGGAAGTCAAAATCAATAGTAAACATGGGACTATGAAACTCACCTGATTGCTTCTTCACAAGTCCTCGCCCTAGCAACAAGCTAACAAACCGAAAACACGCAATCAATACATGAACCAATCACTAAGATGGCTCATCAACCTATGATGGACATCTAACCTCCTCTCATATAGATACCTTATATATGAGCTCTAAACACCCCATTACCCTTCCTTAACAAGTCCTTAACTTGGTTAAGTTTAATAACTATCCTGTTCGTATTTTACACAAAACAGTCCCAATTTTAGGTCTCAAAACTTTAAGTCAAACGTCCACTTAAACATACCCATGGTTTCTGTAAAAGAAATATTCATACCCTTACATATGTTAGCTAACACCTCCCACTTGTCCTAACCTTAAAGCTACTGTTAAGGCCCCGATATATATATATATATATATATATATATATATATATATATATATATATATATATATATATATATATATATATATATATATATATATATATATATATATATATATATATATGTATATATACTTATGTCATTCCAGATTTCCTGATTTTAAACATACTAAAAGTTTGTTACAATTAAGGGGTCTTACCCTAAACCACAACCTTAGCCCAAGCGCAGATACTTACTACAATATATAAACCATCTATCATGTTCGTGAGAAGATCCCAATGCAACCCTAAGTACCCCAAACAACCCAAAACTTAAAAAGAAAACAGGCTGATTACAAAACTGTTTTGACCTCCGACTGTTGTAACCTGTTTTTGACCCACTTCCCTACCTTTAATTTAGTTCTCGTTTCTTGCATTGGAAAGCCACTTCAATTACCTTTCCAGGGATACTTGGATCGCAAAATAAGAGTTAGTAGAACTCCCAATATGATCAAAACAATTGACTCAAAATTCTGCCCATTTTTTAAAAACGGGTTTAACAAAATCAACCTCATTAATTAACCCTAATCCCTCTAATTACAAGCCCTAATTTATGTAATCATCATATTATGATTAATAAAACATTAATTTACTATTTTAAAATTAAACCCTAACCTAATTCCATCATAAGATGATTAAACAAAACATAAAAACAATTAAATTAAAAAGGGTTAAGAAGATTTACCTTTGATTTATGAAAACCCCAAAATTTTATGAAGAACTCTAATTTTTATATAACTCACGAATTGTCTTAACCTCCAGGAGAAAAATAATGAATTTCGATTGTGATTAAAACAATATATAGGGTGTACATAAAATCCTAGTCCAAGAATAAGCCCACTTTCCTTTTTTTCCCTCTTTTTCCTTTTTTTCTTCTTTTCTGCGTCCAAAACCGACCTAAACCCCTTCAAATTCGTTTTTTTATTATTTAATATTATGTTATTAATATTACCTTAATTTACCTTAATTTATTTCAGCTCCTAAAGCCTCCAAAACCTCAAAACCGTAAAACTAGTCAAATTTACGTGTTTTACCGTAAAAGTCGTAAAATATACACTTTTAAAAAAAATCTCAAATTTTGAAATAAACTTTATAATTAAGTCCTAAATGACTTAAAACCATCCCGAAAAATATTCATATGACCAATTACCTCATCCAAGACCTCTAAATGCTAAACCGTAAATCGTAAAAAATACGATTTTCTATAATACATATACGTATACGTACAACCACTAAATAACACCATCTCACTTCATAGTCACTATCATGTGAGCTCATGAACATGAAATCATCACACATCGTTTCACTCACAAGGTACCCCGTACCGAAAACGATATCCAAACCACAATCTATACACACCAATAAGCACATAAACACGTAAAGACACGTAACTAGCACAAAATAAAACTAAGTGACGAACCTCAAAACCAGGGTTGTCACACCCAGACCAAACATCCGTAAGCCTTTAGGGGGTCACAATGGGATTTTTGAGTCGACAGTGGCAACCCGACTACTACTGGTGGCAATCCCAGCACAGCCGATGGCATAATAGAACACAACCGGGGGGGGGGGGGGGTTGTGGTAGAGTTTGTTTAAGGGGGTGTTTGGTTCAGGGTTTAAGGACCATTATGGGGTGTGTTTGAATTATTATTATTTTTGTTAGAATATTACAAGGGTTAATTTAATTAATAAACTATTTAAATCATGTACATTTAATTTGATTAATTAAATTGGGACCCACGTTATGAAATAATTTATATTATTTTCATGATATTATACATGGTCATTTTAGTAAAATAAACTATAGGTTAGAACAATTATTCATGGTATAAGTAAATGTACATTTAATTAATTTAAATAAGAACTTAGCTTAATAAGTTAATTTTATTTTAACCAAGGTTAATTAAATTAGTACTATACTTAATTTAATTATACATCTCTAATATGTATAAAGGATGGTTTTGGAAAAAGTGATCTCAGCTCAAAATTATAAAACAATGACACGTGGAAATTGATGAATAATCAACGGTTGGGAAGGAAAATACGTGGGGACACTTATTTTGAACATTTATTGCGTAAACAAAACCCCCAATTTCTCTTAACAATGAAACGTAAAACACCAAAAACACCGACGGATCATAATACAATGCAATTTCTTCAACTTTCTCCCAGGTTTTGTAATCATAAAATGGTTGTTTGAACACAGTAACAATCAAACCGCCTCATTTAATTATTTTTGATGAATTAATCTTGTCACCATGAACCGTAAATTCAGTCACCAATTAGTCTTACGATTGAAGAAGTCGTTGGAGAATCAAACCACGAAATGCTAATTTGGAGAATCAAGCTCGGACTCCATGATTATGAATATGGATTAAAAGATTCGGGATATTTGAGATACATACTACTGATTTCATTATGAGGTTGCTTAGTTGTATTTTTTTTAATAAATTTTGGGTATTATCAAGTTATTATAATTATTTGAATTATTATTGGTGGTTTTGAATTTTTATCAATTTTTTAGATTTTTTTATACATTAAGTTTTTGCAATTTTATTTATTATGATTGAATGTTTAGATAAGAAAGTTTGAAAAATGATTTTTAAAAAACGGTTATTGGTCATTAGAAACTAACTGACATCCTTGATTTTAATTTGAGTTTTAGAAATCAAATCACTACCTTTCTTATTTAAAATGGAATACACATATAGAGCTGGTTTATTGATTTGATGTGGTTTTGGCGATTATTGTTGTGTAAAAGTCTGGATATTAACTTTAAAAGCTTCACTCAAAACGGTAAGACTTATCTAAATTGTTTGTTTTGATTTGTTAGATGCGCAATGTCAATACTATATGTTGAAGAAGAATAAATTGTATGAGAAGATTTTGCAGGTGAGCCAAACAGTCGAGTTATGCTTTTTTTACTATGTTTGCTTCTTAGTGGTTATGACAATTTTTTTTACCTTGGTGTGTACAAGGAGGAGTTGAAGAGATTAGTTGGAAAGACCTATGATTCAAGAGCTAGGCAAATACTGCTCGGGCAAATACTGAGAGACTGTAAGTGTTCACACCTATGTGTGATAACTTGGCTGACCATATGGTATGTTTGGTTTAACATCTCAGATAAACTAATTATATTTCACTTGTGATGCATGTTGTAAATTGCAATATTTTCGATATTGGTTGGTGGGCCATGTGTACAATCAGTTTAGGGAAGAAAAACATGTTGCAACAGCTCTTCAGAATTTGAGTGGAAGGTTTTATGCAGGTAAAGACGCATTCTTCATTGACTTTTTATGTTGGTGTATGTTCAATAATCCGACCTTCATAAAATTGCGGAAAGAATGGTTTCGTATGACTTATATCTGTACATTGTGTACGTGATACATCTGTAGTCAAATAGAGTGATAATGGAGTTGCTGAAAAGGTTAAAGCTGTAAGTGGAAGTAGAAGTGGGGTTGATCAAGACCGATTAAAGTTGAGAAACAAATTCGTATATAAGAGAAAAGGCATGCAAACTTTCTACCATTCACATAAAAATTATTCTTAATAAGCTTATACAAGTTCATATACGACTAAAGACCAAGTAACTTAAGCAACCATTTACAAAAATGTTGCCTTCGTACTTTTTCCAACAAATGATGTGATATAGTGTTTCGGTACATGAGTTGCAGATATAGTCGTCGAGGATGACAATGGTGATTTCTCAGCTTGAAGATAAAAGTTCTATGTTGGATCTGAAAAGCTTGGTGACGAGCAAGTTGCAACCAATAGAAGATGGCCAGCTTAATTGGTTAATGGGTCTACAAATGGATCGCATACAAGCCTATACCACACCAGCGGTTTTCTACCTACTTTACGAACTTATTTGCGCTTTCAATGATGCTAGAGATGATAGTAATATGAGTCATCATTCTCACTATAAAGGTACCATTTTTCTGAAGTAACAACATCTCTAATATGTATAAAGGATGGTTTTGGAAAAAGTGATCTCAGCTCAAAATTATAAAACAATGACACGTGGAAATTGATGAATAATCAACGGTTGGGAAGGAAAATACGTGGGGACACTTATTTTGGACATTTATTGCGTAAACAAAACCCCAATTTCTCTTAACAATGAAACGTAAAACACCAAAAACACCGACGGATCATAATACAATGCAATTTCTTCAACTTTCTCCCAGGTTTTGTAATCATAAAATGGGTTGTTTGAAAACAGTAACAATCAAACTGCCTCATTTAATTATTTTTGATGAATTAATCTTGTCACCATGAACCGTAAATTCAGTCACCAATTAGTCTTACGATTGAAGAAGTCGTTGGAGAATCAAACCACGAAATGCTAATTTGGAGAATCAAGCTCGGACTCCATGATTATGAATATGGATTAAAAGATTCGGGATATTTGAGATACATACTACTGATTTCATTATGAGGTTGCTTAGTTGTATTTTTTTAATAAATTTTGGGTATTAACAAGTTATTATAATTATTTGAATTATTATTGGTGGTTTTGAATTTTTATCAATTTTTCAGATTTTTTTATACATTAAGTTTTTGCAATTTTATTTATTATGATTGAATGTTTAGATAAGAAAGTTTGAAAAATGATTTTTGAAAAACGGTTATTGGTCATTAGAAACTAACTGACATCCTTGATTTTAATTTGAGTTTTAGAAATCAAATAACTACCTTTCTTATTTAAAATGGAATACACATATAGAGCTGGTTTATTGATTTGATGTGGTTTTGGCGATTATTGTTGTGTAAAAGTCTGGATATTAACTTTAAAAGCTTCACTCAAAACGGTAAGACTTATCTAAATTGTTTGTTTTGATTTGTTAGATGCGCAATGTCAATACTATATGTTGAAGAAGAATAAATTGTATGAGAAGATTTTGCAGGTGAGCCAAACAGTCGAGTTATGCTTTTTTTACTATGTTTGCTTCTTAGTGGTTATGACATTTTTTTTACCTTGGTGTGTACAAGGAGGAGTTGAAGAGATTAGTTGGAAAGACCTATGATTCAAGAGCTAGGCAAATACTGCTCGGGCAAATACTGAGAGACTGTAAGTGTTCACACCTATGTGTGATAACTTGGCTGACCATATGGTATGTTTGGTTTAACATCTCAGATAAACTAATTATATTTCACTTGTGATGCATGTTGTAAATTGCAATATTTTCGATATTGGTTGGTGGGCAATGTGTACAATCAGTTTAGGGAAGAAAAACATGTTGCAACAGCTCTTCGGAATTTGAGTGGAAGGTTTTATGCAGGTAAAGACGCATTCTTCATTGACTTTTTATGTTGGTGTATGTTCAATAATCCGACCTTCATAAAATCTGCGGAAAGAATGGTTTCGTATGACTTATATCTGTACATTGTGTACGTGATACATCTGTAGTCAAATAGAATGATAATGGAGTTGCTGAAAAGGTTAAAGCTGTAAGTGGAAGTAGAAGTGGGGTTGATCAAGACCGATTAGAGTTGAGAAACAAATTCGTATATAAGAGAAAAGGCATGCAAACTTTCTACCATTCACATAACAATTATTCTTAATAAGCTTATACAAGTTCATATACGACTAAAGACCAAGTAACTTAAGCAACCATTTACAAAAATGTTGCCTTCGTACTTTTTCCAACAAATGATGTGATATAGTGTTTCGGTACAGGAGTTGCAGATATAGTCGTCGAGGATGACAATGGTGATTTCTCAGCTTGAAGATAAAAGTTCTATGTTGGATCTGAAAAGCTTGGTGACGAGCAAGTTGCAACCAATAGAAGATGGCCAACTTAATTGGTTAATGGGTCTACAAATGGATCGCATACAAGCCTATACCACACCAGCGGTTTTCTACCTACTTTACGAACTTATTTGCGCTTTCAATGATGCTAGAGATGATAGTAATATGAGTCATCATTCTCACTATAAAGGTACCATTTTTCTGAAGTAACAACATCTCTAATATGTATAAAGGATGGTTTTGGAAAAAGTGATCTCAGCTCAAAATTATAAAACAATGACACGTGGAAATTGATGAATAATCAACGGTTGGGAAGGAAAATACGTGGGGACACTTATTTTGGACATTTATTGCGTAAACAAAACCCCCAATTTCTCTTAACAATGAAACGTAAAACACCAAAAACACCGACGGATCATAATACAATGCAATTTCTTCAACTTTCTCCCAGGTTTTGTAATCATAAAATGGGTTGTTTGAACACAGTAACAATCAAACCGCCTCATTTAATTATTTTTGATGAATTAATCTTGTCACCATGAACCGTAAATTCAGTCACCATTTAGTCTTACGATTGAAGAAGTCGTTGGAGAATCAAACCACGAAATGCTAATTTGGAGAATCAAGCTCGGACTCCATGATTATGAATATGGACTAAAAGATTCGGGATATTTGAGATACATACTACTGATTTCATTATGAGGTTGCTTAGTTGTATTTTTTTTAATAAATTTTGGGTATTATCAAGTTATTATAATTATTTGAATTATTATTGGTGGTTTTGAATTTTTATCAATTTTTCAGATTTTTTATACATTAAGTTTTTGCAATTTTATTTATTATGATTGAATGTTTAGATAAGAAAGTTTGAAAAATGATTTTTGAAAAATGGTTATTGGTCATTAGAAACTAACTGACATCCTTGATTTTAATTTGAGTTTTAGAAATCAAATCACTACCTTTCTTATTTAAAATGGAATACACATATAGAGCTGGTTTATTGATTTGATGTGGTTTTGGCGATTATTGTTGTGTAAAAGTCTGGATATTAACTTTAAAAGCTTCACTCAAAATGGTAAGACTTATCTAAATTGTTTGTTTTGATTTGTTAGATGCGCAATGTCAATACTATATGTTGAAGAAGAATAAATTGTATGAGAAGATTTTGCAGGTGAGCCAAACAGTCGAGTTATGCTTTTTTTACTATGTTTGCTTCTTAGTGGTTATGACAATTTTTTTTACCTTGGTGTGTACAAGGAGGAGTTAAAGAGATTAGTTGGAAAGACCTATGATTCAAGAGCTAGGCAAATACTGCTCGGGCAAATACTGAGAGACTGTAAGTGTTCACACCTATGTGTGATAACTTGGCTGACCATATGGTATGTTTGGTTTAACATCTCAGATAAACTAATTATATTTCACTTGTGATGCATGTTGTAAATTGCAATATTTTCGATATTGGTTGGTGGGCAATGTGTACAATCAGTTTAGGGAAGAAAAACATGCTGCAACAGCTCTTCAGAATTTGAGTGGAAGGTTTTATGCAGGTAAAGACGCATTCTTCATTGACTTTTTATGTTGGTGTATGTTCAATAATCCGACCTTCATAAAATCTGCGGAAAGAATGGTTTCGTATGACTTATATATGTACATTGTGTACGTGATACATCTGTAGTCAAATAGAGTGATAATGGAGTTGCTGAAAAGGTTAAAGCTGTAAGTGGAAGTAGAAGTGGGGTTGATCAAGACCGATTAGAGTTGAGAAACAAATTCGTATATAAGAGAAAAGGCATGCAAACTTTCTACCATTCACATAACAATTATTCTTAATAAGCTTATACAAGTTCATATACGACTAAAGACCAAGTAACTTAAGCAACCATTTACAAAAATGTTGCCTTCGTACTTTTTCCAACAAATGATGTGATATAGTGTTTCGGTACATGAGTTGCAGATATAGTCGTCGAGGATGACAATGGTGATTTCTCAGCTTGAAGATAAAAGTTCTATGTTGGATCTGAAAAGCTTGGTGACGAGCAAGTTGCAACCAATAGAAGATGGCCAGCTTAATTGGTTAATGGGTCTACAAATGGATCGCATACAAGCCTATACCACACCAGCGGTTTTCTACCTACTTTACGAACTTATTTGCGCTTTCAATGATGCTAGAGATGATAGTAATATGAGTCATCATTCTCACTATAAAGGTACCATTTTTCTGAAGTAACAACATAGTTAAGATGTGAAAGTGGACTTGATAAGACACTTGGAAGTCTAGACGGTTAACTGTAATATCGGAGGAGCTCATAGGCCCACTTTTCTTTGCTTATGAGCTTATAAAGTTGACCTTAAAGCTAAATTTTAGCCATCACTGCATGTTTCAGAAATTTATGTTATTGTAAATTTTGGAGTTCTCTTTATATGGCTTAAATTTTGGATTTTCATTACAGGAAATACCGTGAAAGTGAGAGTGACAAAATAAAGACGACTCAATATTGGGAAAGTCTAGCTGCAGCTTATCATCGTCTTCAACAACATAATCAAGGTACTTTTTTTTACCTTTGCTTTGTTTATACTGTGTTGGTTAAATTATATAAAACTTGTATAGTGAACATAGGCTAGCTTAAAGATGGTTGACTCAGAGTTATCTTAAAAATATATATTGTTAACTGGCTTTTTTGGCGATGCCTATCTTGCCGCTTAGTGGTTTTGGTACCTAATATGATTCATTAATTATGTAACGTTGAGTCGAAGGTTGTACACAATGAATTTGATTCACGCGACGGGGTTCATCGATTGGTGGATTTCGTATTGTTTGATTGGGATAAGGATCTCAACCCCGAGTGGATTTTTTGTGGATTGCTCTCTTCTTTTGTAACAGGAAAGATTTGGATGATTATATATATACATGTTGACAGTTTAGGTTACTTAAATTTTCAACAACATATTAATTTTAGTAATTGGGTTAGTGCAAAGCTATTGTATTCATAGACTTTAATACATGTCATGTATCAATAGTTGTAGGATCATCATTCGTAGTTTTTGTCTATTATGTTTTTCATAAAATAGTCATTTATTTCAGCTACTGCAAACCGTGTTAGGGCTAATAACGCCTACCGATAAACGCTAACAAAAGAAAGAATACCATCTGTAAGATTGACTTGTGCCAACAAATATATCAAACCAAGCCCTACATATGTATTAAAGAAAACTAGCAGGTTACCCGCTCAATGTAGCGGTGGGTATCCGATGACGATTTTTGAGTTGAAAAATGTACATTCTTATCTTACCCATTAAATTTGTATTCAAAGATTAAAGTTGTAGAGAAAATAATTTAAAATAAAATATACCCTTAAAAAATAAGAAAAACAAAAATTTAATTAAAATATATCTAAATAAATATTGAAATAAAGAGCATAAAATTTTAAAAAATATTATAAAACAAAATAATTTGATACAAATATATTTCAATTTAATGATAAAGATAACTTTTTACTCAAATAAGTGGTGACAAAAAGTTATTACAAAAAGAGATTGATGGTTAATACAAAATGAATGAAAAGTTGACAAACGCTCCGTAAGGAAATGTAGGAACCAAACATTCCATTCATAATTTAAATTATGGACAAGTGAAGTATTCTTGAACGATCTTAAAATGGAAGTAGTTATTTGTACAATCAAGGTAAAAACCTTGGACACGATTAGTGATGTTCTGTAATAAGTCGTATGTAAATGCTTTTGAAAAGTTATTCTCTAATTTTGTCTTTAACTTTTTGGCTAATTATACCATCTTTATTGGCAACTGTTATAAACTCTCATGCGAATTAAATTTATTTGTTAATATTCTAACGACTATCTTTTAATTTTAGAAATTGAAACATAAATAGTATAAGTTTTTTAATTAACATGATACTAATTTATTCTAAACCAGCAAGCAAAACAACATCGAACAACTATATGTTGTAAATGATAACATAAAACTTAATTCTGAAAAAATTATGTAAATTTGTTGAAACGATCAATACAACATCGAACAACAATAAAAATGTACTGTAAATGTTTTTCGAACAAAATCTTAAAGCTCGCCGCCCAATGGGCGGGTCTTGAAGCTAGTAATCATATAAGGTAAAGTTTAATTAATATAATCATGTAATATTATTAAGTAATAATTACTTATGATATCATGTAATATATTATTAATTAATAATCATATGTTAAGACTAAAATATTATTATTAATAAACTTTACTATATTGTTATATTTAATCATGACTTATAACATATGCTTATTAAAAACTATAGCTTTTATCATTTATTTATTTAATAAGCTTATTACTAATTATGCAAACATATGAACTATGATACATGCTATTTATGGAAATATACTAGTTATGGTAATATGCTATATATGGAAACTTACTAAAAAACTTTCTATTTTTGGAAACTTACTAATTATGGAAACTTTCTATTTTTTGAAACTTATTATTTAAGGAAACTTGTAATTTTTGGAAAGTTACTATATATGGAAACCTACTATTTTTGAAAAGTTACTATATATAGAAACCTGCTATTGTTAGGAAGTTACTCATTTTGATACAACAAGTACTATAACATATAACACATGAAATACACTAAACAAGAATACACAAAACACTAAGAAACACATGATTAAACATGAAATGGTAAAACAAGACAAGAGCAAGTAAAACAAGTAAGAACACGTTAAGTAAACTGATAATCAGTAAGTATAAGTTAAACAGACAACTCACGTGTCCCTTTTATTATATAGCTCTCGTGAATTCAAAGTAATTCATCCGCTTTCGTTTTCATCCTCATTACTGGACATAAGGTACGGATATTCCGTCCTTTAGTAAGGACACTCTCTTTCTATACTTAGGATTCCCCGTTTGCAGCCATCTGTTTTTCCCAGTAGTGTACTTTAAACTATACAGTTATTTGATTTATATTGTAGATTGCCTGAGCTATATACATGCATGCCAGTTCGACTGAGTTATGGAGGTACCATAACCATAACACTAGAGGCACCGGTGTTATGACTCTTCTGATGTGAGAGTGATTACTCGTGGCGTCCCTTTTAGTTATTTGGCCTATTTTATTATTATCATGTGGGGTGAATGGGTGCACCCTAGAACAAGTTTAGAAAGATTACATGGTAACTGTGGTGTGTGCCTTCAGTCTGTTACATGGAGCTGGTCCCTCCACCCAGACTATTATAATTAGAGGCAACCCCTCTAATTGCATGATGAGGTCACCCCTCTATGTATTCATGCACGTTGATACTTCATGACCTATATGGGATATTGGGCATTTAAAATATAGTTTTTATGAAATAAACATAAGTCTTTTCAGAATATAAACCAGTTTATAAAATAACACCAGGTTTTCCCAGGACTTACATTATTACGCTACACTATAATTTCATTCTTTACTTATGTTTATGCTATTCATTTCATTGTTAATATATCCGTTCACTGAGCGTTTTACTCAGCCGTATATTTTCTTTCCATAACCTAAACGGCAGGTACCCAAGGACAGACTCGAGCATGGAGAGGACGTGCTTAGGATGGGAGCTACCTTATATTTCTCTTCCTTTTGTACTGTATTTAGTTTATGCTTGTTTTGAGTTATGTTTGTGAACCGATGTTTGATTTCGGTTTTTCTTTATGGTCATTTATGTTTTAGGACATTTACCTTGCATGCTTTGATGACATGCCATAATTATCATGTAACGGTCCACTTATCAAAGTGGGCTATTACAATTATGGTATCATAGCCCAAAGTTTTGACATGTAGGCTCTAAAAACTGGACCTGTGACTAGTGGGTACTCACCAGGCTTTTCCTAAAATGTCGTTTGTTACATTCCATGTAATGATAATTATATTTTGAGTATGGTTGATCCTTACTCCCGTTGTTTTTATTAAAGTTTTGACTAGTATGGACTGGACCACAACCATCCATATTTAGTTCCTTGTTATTAATTGCTATCCATGATGTTTTCCCCTTGAAATTTGACAAGTATGGATTGAACCATAATCATACATACTTAGTCACATGTCTTTTCTTCGAATTTTGTGGATTGAACCATAGCCACCCACACCAGTCTATGTTCAATCTTCGTTGAGAATATTTTCATATTCTTTATGAAAACTACGTTTTCATACTCTCATAATTACGTTTTCATGCTGATTTTGTTTCATGCCTCTTTAGGTTGATTACGTTTTCATCATGTTGATTACGCTTTCATGCTAGATATTGATGGATTTCATTTAATCCTGTTTTCATGATAGTCATGGTTGGTTTTCATTAATCATGCTTTCATATTGATCATCATTGAGTTTCGTTTAATCATATTTTTACGTTTTTTATGCAACCAGAATTATGTCTATGCAGTAATGGCTAGGCTATCATGTTGCTCGCTTCAGTTTGGTTTTCTAACCGTTTAATCAATTATTTCCTTTAAAAACATGTCAGATGATTGACGCCCATACCGATCATCTCATGCATTCCAGGTGTACTCCGTGTACCATATTCCATGTGTACTCCATGTACTGTATTCCATGTGCTCTACACGTACCATAATCCAAGTGCATTTTTCACTCACAATACTCCATGAGTATTCGCTAGTCGATTTTCAATCATCTTAGGTCTATTCCACTTGCTGATATTCTACAAGATGCTAAAGCCGCTCATAACTTGGAGATGTTACAAAATGCTGATGTTGCTCATAATTTGGAGACCCTAGAAGATGTTGAGGCTGCTCACAACCTGGAGATCCTACAATACGAAGACAAAGGAGTTAGATCGAAACGATCGGATGAGAAATATGCTTCACCACCAGATGATTTCCATCACAATCCATGTCCTTACCTTTTTAGTCAAATGTCACACGTCATTCAGTTATCTTTTCAGGCATATGAGTGGGAACTGGTACCAACCGGCCACTCAGCTGAATAGTTACATGAATCACCGTCATGATAATGACCGTCATCGAACTGACAGACAAAGAGGTAGTGACAACTACCATGACAAATTATACTTCGCAATAACGATAGAAACTACGGCAACGGACGTGACCAGACATACAGAGGGCCAGCAGTCTAACCGATCCGCCAATTCTGGCATTATGACCAAAATTTTCAACTTTATTCATTTTTGAATCTCGAGACACATGTCAAGACATCCATCAAGACATATGCCTCACGTATATTTTCTGATGACACATGTCAAGACATCCGTCAAGACACATGTCTCTCGTACATTTACTGAAGACACATGTCGAGACACCAGTCAAGACACATGTCAAACGTATAATTCTCAAAACATGAGTCAAGATACACGACTCACGCATATTTTCTGATCTAGGACTCAGTAGTTCAGGGTACCCTCCAAGGGGTATACCCATCCTGTTGTGCCATGTACGAATCAGGCCATTAAAATTTCAGTGCCACCTCTGGCGTATTGTTCATGTTTGGATACGCAGTGTTCGTTCTGTGTGAGATGGGCGAAACACATTCATTGAGATCTGCCACGTTTACTCCGTGTATTGACATAACACCTTCATTTCTCAATACCATATTTCATATATTCCACGTCCATAAAAGACGTCGTTGTATCACCCATGTATATAAGGGCTTTCTCTAGTTTGGAGACAAGATCCTTTCTGCTAACGCACTTTCCTTGGATAGATGCGAGTACGATGTGATTCTGATTATGGATTGATTAGCAGCACGTCGCGCAATGATTGATCACCATTCATATCAGATTATATTCAGCAATGTTCAGGCTCCTGAATACTTTCATTAGGGTTTTCCTACCGGGAAAATCTGCACAAATAATTTCTGTTTTATCAACACGTGCTTATTATCCTATGGATACGAAGACTTTCTAGCTATCATTTATGATGCGATTCTGAAGATTCTTAAACCCATGATCATCCGATTGTTTCAGAACCCCCATATGCATTTCCAGAAGTACTACCCAGTATACCACCCATTCATGAAGGGAAGTTTGTCATTGAGCTCAAGGAGTTGAAGGAACAACCACAAGAGTTGCTGGAACGAGTTTTTTATTCGCCAAGTGTATCACCCTGAGTTGCACCAGTTCTATTTATCAAGAAGAAGGACGGTAGCATGGAGTTATGCATCAACTACCGTAAATTGAATAGGATCGCCATTCATAATAGTTATTCCCTCTCAAGTATTAATGATCTATCCAATCAACTACCAGACTCTAAGCACTTTCCAAGATCGATTTACGATTCAGGCTATCATCAATGGCGAGTGAAAGAGCAGAACATTGCCGTGACTGCTTTTCGCACACCGTTATGGTCAGTATGAATTCGTGTTTACATCTTTTGATCCCCGCGAATGCCAACAATAATTATGGACTTGAGGAATCGAGCTTCCATGAATTCCGGACAAGTTCATCATTTTTGTTTATTGCTAACATTCTGACCTTCTCTAAGTCTAGAAAAGAGCACGAATACCATCTTCTCTTTATGTTACAAATTCTACGAAAGAAGAAATTTTGCATCGAAATTTTTCCAGTACAAATTTTTGGTTGATTACAGTGAAATGCTGAATCACATTGTTTTTCACGGTCAATTTTATCATGACTAAGCTTACGCGTAAAGGAGAGAACCCTACACTAAATCATGTGTTCCAAGAGGATCCTACGCTAAGAGAGGTCTAATTCACCGAGACTCATAGTCTTCCAAAAGTTCTATGTATCCAGTCTGTACAAAATTTACCATATACTCAAACCACATTTTGGTGGAACGATGTGAAATAAGATGCAGTTACGTTCATATCTAAATGCCTGACATACCAGCAGGTTAAGATAGAACGCCAACATGCTAGTAGTTTATTTCCAACCATCAGAAATTTCCGAATGGGAGTAGACAAGATCTCCATGGATTTTGTTACTATACTACCACAAACTCAGGGGAGCCATGATTATATCGGAGTTGTTGCCGACCGGATACAGGTCTACATATTTGCTCCCTATCCGTAAGAATTTTTCAGTTAACCGGTTGACGGAGCTATTTCAGCAAGAGATTGTACGATTTCACGGTACCCCGTCAACAATCATATCAGCTAGAAATTTCGTTCACTTCATGTTTATGTTCACTTTCACGTTTATGTTGACGCTCACAATTACGTTTCACGTTCGTGTTCACGACTTTGTTCGCGTTCACATCCTTGTCCCATTTCACGATTTGCTTTTCGCGCTCACGTTCATGACATTGTTCCCGTTCATGATCGTATTCTATCTTCCACCTTATGTTTCGCGTTTCATCCTGGAAAGTTTTGCATAAAGCTTGGGAGAACAGACTTAAGTTTAGCATAACTTTCCATCCTTGAACGGACATTTTACGTCACATTTAACGTCTCATCTTGTATCGTTCGGCGTTACCTCCTCAGTTATCGCACGTTCACGATATGTTTCACATATCATGTTCACGCTACATTCCCATATGCACGTTCACGATATGTTGCACGTGTCACCCTCACGTATGTTGCACATATTCCATCCACCATATCTCCATGTATCACGTTCACAATTGTTCACGTATCACGTTCACAATTGTTTACGTACTACATTTCAATATGTCTCATGCTTCTTTACTCAAAGGTTACAAATATCATAATTTCAGGCTATCTCGCATCTTAACGTTTCATTTACCCTTGCACGTTATTTCTTATCCACTCGATCAAAATCACGAGGATCTATCTTACGTTGATGAACCAGAAACTTTATGTATCGTCAAGACAGGGTCATGAAGACCAAGATTTATTCTTTTCGTCAAGATCCTTTGGAGGAACCATCCCAAGCGGGAAGCCGCTTTGAAAACGGAGAAGTCCATATGGATTTATTATCCTCATTTCCTTCTACGATCCGAGTATATTCTTTTCAGTCGCGTCACGTTCCAGAATCTCTTCAGCCACGTCGTGTTCATTTTCCTTTCAGCTTATCGTATCACTAATTCGAGGATGAATTATTCTTTTTGAGGGGAAGAGTTATAGAACCCGCATAAAATACATAAGAACATTAATTACATGAAAACACGGATAAATTAAAACTTTATAAATAATTAAAACACGACACGTATCATGAATATTTAATATAAGTATTACGTATATAAATTATTACACGATAAGTATTTACGTATAATACTTAAAACATGACAAGAATTAAAACGAGTTAAAATACGAACACATGTCACGAATAATAATACACGGGTTTTAATAAAAACAAAAACGAATTATATCTTTTAGGGGTTGGTCGGCCTAAAAAGAATGAAACAAGGGAGGGCCCAAGCCCAACCCATTTTGTTAAAATTACAAGCATAGGAAAGAACCCTCATTTGTCATTTTTCAAGATATCAAACATAAACTAGAGCTAGGGTTTTAGTGTTAATAGCCGCTGCCCTGTAGATCCAAAAAGGGAAGAAAGAAAACTTCGATTCGATCTTGGATCATACGTGTAGTGATCGTGTTGTCATTCCTGATTCCAACTCTTTCGGTAAACCTTTTAATCTATTCTTTTTATTTTCTCAAGGAAATCATGAATTTAATTATTGGAATGATACAAGCACATATTAATTGTAATAAAAAAAAGTATTGGAATAGTTTTTGATGTTGCTTATGGTCACGGGAACCGAGAACCCCTTCTGGGGGTGTCTCGGTGGGGCTGCGGTGTAAACAGCCATAACAGCGGTGGTGTTTCTGCCTAACGGTGGGTATCGGCTGCAATCAGGGTGTAGCAGACTACTGTCGGGGGAACCTCAGACCAAACAACCGCAAGCCTTCAGGGGGCCATAGTGGGATTTTTGAGCCGACAATGGCAACCCGACCACTACTGGTGGCAGTCCCAGCCACAGCCGGTGGCACAGTAGAACACATCAGGGGGCTGTAGTAGAGTTTATTTAAGAGGGTGTTTGGTTTAGGGTTAAGGACCATTACGGGGTGTGTTTGGATTATTATTATTTTTGGTAAAATATTACTAGGGTTAATTTAACTAATAAATTAATTAAATCATGTACATTTAATTTGATTAATTAAATTAGAACCTAGGTTATGAATTAATTTGTATTATTTTCACGATATTAGACATGGTTATTTTATTAAAATAAACTATAGGTTATAATAATTATTAAGAATAATTATTCATGGTATAAGTACATGTACATTTAATTAATTTAATTAAGAACTTAGCTTAATAAATTAATTTTATTTTAACCAAGGTTAATTAAATTAGTACTATACTTAATTTAATTATACAATAATCATATAAGGTAAAGTTTAATTAATATAATCATGTAATATTATTAAGTAATAATTACTTATGATATCATGTAATATATTACTAATTAATAATAATATGTTAAGACTAAAGTATTATTATTAATAAACTTTACTATATTATTATATTTAATAATCATGACTAATAAGATATACTTATTAAAAACTATAGCTTATATCATTTATTTATTTAATAAGCTTGTTACTAATTATGGAAACATATTAACTATGAAAACATGCTATTTATGGAAATATACTAATTATGGAAATATGTTATATATGGAAACATACTAAATATGGAAACTTTCTATTTTTGGAAACTTACTAATTATAGAAACTTTCCATTTTTAGAAACATACTATTTAAGGAAACTTGCTATTTTTGGAAAGTTACTATATATGGAAACCTGCTATTTTTGGAAAGTTACTATATATAGAAACCTGCTATTTTTAGGAAGTTACGCATTATGATACAACAAGTACTATAACACATAACACATGAAAAACACTAAACAAGAACACATGAAACACTAAGAAACACATGATTAAACATGAAATAGTAAAACAAGACAAGAGCAAGTAAAACAAGTAAGAACACGTTAAGTAAACTAATAATCAGTAAGTATAAGTTAAACAGACAACTCGTTCATGTCCCTTTTTTTATGTAGCAATCGTGAAGTCAGAGTAATTCATCCACTTTCGTTTTCATCCTCATTATTGGACATAAGGTACGGATATTCCATCCTTCAGTAAGGACACTCTCTTCCTATACTTAGGATTCCCTATTTGCAGCCATCTGTTTTCCCTAGTAGTGTACTTTAAACTAAACAGTAATTATATGATTTACATTTTAGATTGCCTGAGCTATATACATGCATACCAGTTCCACCTAGTTATAGAGGTACCATAACCATAACACTGGAGGCACCAGTGTTATGACTCTTCCGTGGTGAGAGTGATTGCTCGCGGCGTCCCTTTCAGTTATTTAGCCTGTTTTATTATTATCATATGGGGCGAATGGGTGCATCCTAGAACAAGTTTAGCAAGATTACACGGTAACTATGGTGTGTGCCTTGCATCCGTTACATGGAGCTAATCCCTCCACCCTGACTACTTTAATTAGAGGCAACCCTTCTTATTGCATGATGAGGTCACCCCTCTATGTATTCATGCACGTTGATACTTCATTACCTATATGGGCTCTTGGGCATTTAAAATACAGATTTTATGAAATAAACATAAGTCTTTTCATAATATAAACCAGTTTGTAAAAGAACACCAGGACTTCCCAGGACTTACATTATTCTGCTGCACTATCATTTCATACTTTCATTTCATTCTTTACTTATGTTTATGCTATTCATTTCATTGTCAATATATCTGTTCACTGAGCGTATTGCTCAGGCATATATTTTCTTTCCATGACCCAAACGGCAGGTACCCAAGGACAGACTCGAGCATGGAGAGGACATGCTTAGGATGGGAGCTACCTTATATTTCTCTTCTTTTTTCACTTCATTTACTTTATGCTTGTTTTGAGTTATGTTTGGGAACCGATGTATGATTCGGTTTTCATTATGGTCATTTATATTTTAGGACATTTACCTTGCATGCTTTGATGGCACGCCATAATTATCATGTAGCGGTCTACTTATCAAAATGGGGTGTTATGGTTACTATTTGCTCACATACAACAATAATTTTATTGCACTAAGCTCATAACATCAAAACTAACGAGAATTCACCAAAGTGACCATCATGACAGATTATCATGACAAGTAATCTGAAGGTACATATTACCCATTAGTTATAATAATGTATGCTCGATTACCCACAAAACAGGTAACACAAACATGATGCGTTACTTCCAATAGATCTATTCACCATATTACCGCACACATAAAGTGTTCAATGACTTATGAAATTTAAGTAACAGTTTGGGCACTCGTGCAATAACAAATATCAGTAAAAGCGTACACTTCACAAAAACACATGTATTCAAGTTTTAGCATATATCCCCCTCACGGATTTTCAAATCATTTACAAAGCATTTAAAAGTGAGGCTAGGAACTCACATTGGCCTACGAAGTCTGAATCACATCAAATATATATCAGTCACAGGCAAACAGCTTAGTCTGACAAACCTGGGTTGATAGGTGTGTAAACACCCATCCTTTTACCACTTAATTACAATAATAACCAAGCCAAAACATGTATTTTATGTCGTTTATGTTGGAATTATGCGTGGTTTGTGTTTTTGTTGTGATTTAGGATCAAATTGTGAAAAGGGGAGAAAACACGGGCTTTCACTGGCTTTTATCGAAGAAAAAGACAAAAGACGATGTCAAGTGATCAAGAGTGCAAAAAGAACGGAAGTCCAAGGCCTATTATGAAGATTTATCGAAGATAAAGTCCAAAGACGGAAGTTTAATAAAGCCGAAGAACTCAAGTCTAATTTACGAAGAAATTACAAGACGAGTTTAAAGAAATCCCGAGACAAAGTCTGAAAAGTCGAAGAATTTAAAAGATTAAAGACTAAAGACGAAGAATTAAATGATAATTAAAGAAAGAAGAAAGAGAGGAGGAAACTTCCTTCTACTAATCACCTCCTCCCCTATAAATAGAGTCATTAGCTTCATTTTTAAGTTGTTGGCTAGTTTGACAAACTATGCTCTTCCATTTTATTTTTCTTGTACCTTAAATTCTTGCAATTTTACTACTTGTCTTTGTACCTTTAATTCCAAGTAAGTTTTATTTAATTATCATTGAATCTTTACTTTTATTTGTTAATCTCTCATCTACCTTTCTTGTTTGATCTTAATCTTTATCTTTATGTTTATGTTCTTGAATTTTTATAGTTTTGATTAAGTGGGTTTTGATTATTTTGGTTATAATTGTTAGTTTTCATTGATTAGGATTGTTATTTTATGATTGTTAGATGTTTATTGATTAGTTTGGTTTAATCTTTTGGTTGATTTTGATTAGATTTGATTAAATTCGTGTCCTATCTCCTTCCTTGTTCTTCGCGAATTTGTTTGCCCAGATTATTCTGAACCAGCTATACTTTCCGAATGAAGGGTTTAGTCTAGATATTCCGGATCAGTAATTTATTCCGTACCAATCTTTTCTTCTTTATATTCCGCATGAGCAACTATTTATTCCCGATGAATCATTATTCCGAATGAGTGACTTATTCCGGATGAAAGGATTATTCCGGATAAACATTTATTCCGGATGAAGTGATTATTGCGCATGAGCCTTGTATTCCGAATGAACCTCTTGTTTTGATTATTCCGAATGAGTGACTTATTCCGGATGAAGGACTTATTCCGGATAAAGCAATTTATTCCGGATGAAGGTTTTTATTCCGGATGAAGGACTTTTTCCGAATGAGCAGTTTTTCTTAGTTTTGTAATTTCAGTTTTAGTTTATTTTAAGTTTATGTTTTTAAATACTTAAGCTTTATTTTTCCCGCCTTTTTCCTTAATCGCACTTTTAATTTACTTGACTTTATTTTAAGTTTTCCTTATTTATTTTTAAGTTTACCTTTTAATTTCTCGTCATTAATTTCCCGTCACGTTTTTATCTTTCAGTATTTCTTTTCTTACCGCCTTTATATTTAATTAGCTTACTACACCGAACAATTCCCTTTTCGTTACCAAGAACGACTGAGTCACACTTAAACCTTAATCAATTCGAGAAGATACCGAGAAAAGAACTTTCAACGCTAGCAAAATCAGTGTATTATGGGTCAACATATATGTATATATGTATCAAGTCTTTGATCTTTAGTTCAATACCTTTAAGTATTAGTTATTTATTCTTTAATTAATATTTGGTTGTAATTCTATCATCATTATTTGGACCATCATACTCAGAAGCCATTCTATAAACATTTGAGGAGCGAGGGCACTTTAAATCGTAAACCTAACCACTCACTCAGAACGTAATATTGAGATGGAACATCTTTGTACAAAGATCCCTACTAACATGATACCTTCATTAATTTTTCATATTCATAATTTATCTTCTTTAGTTTCAAAATTGGCAAAATAGCCCTTTTAGTTATACTTTAGCTTAATTACACTTTTAACCCCTAAAGTATATAGTTTTAATATTTACATTTTAAACCCTCAAATATTAACCTTAGGGTCTCAAACTTTCCAATATTTATTCTTATAGTGTTCACTTTCAAAAAATAACACTTTTGGCCCAGAATGTTAAATAGTTTAAAAAATGACAGTTTTAATCCCTATACTTGTTAAAAATCATATAACATCCTCAAAAATGTACCAAATGATCTAGAACAAAGTTTCAATACACATTTATAATAATAATAACAACATTTCTCCAGAATTATAGCTTTTGAAATGGGTTTTTGCTCATTATTTCATGTAAATTACAAAACTAGGGTTTTAAGACATCTTTAACTTTCATTTAAAATGATCAAATGCTATCTAAAAAAACCCTAACAATAGCAGTTTCTTCTCTCCCTAGCCGCCACTTTTTCTAACTCTATAATTCGAATTTCATCCTGATTTCATCTCATATTCCTTATAATGTTGTTGTTTTGATCATTGAATCTTTGGTTCGTGTGTCTTAACATTAATACTATTAGGTTTATTTGACGAATTTAGGTTTGTTTCTCGTTTTTTTAGGGTTTTATTGTCGGCTATTTTAGGGTTTGTTACTGCTGTTGTGATTCTTGCTTTGGAATTGTTTGTGTTTCGTATTTTATTGTAGATCTTTACTGCAAATCATGTAAGGGATTCAGGTTCGTGGGTAGAGATCCTTATTATTAGGCTTTGGATCTGGGCAGATTTAATAAGCGGGGTTTGTTAGGGTTTTTTAGGGTTTGATTTGTGTTGATGGTTGGGATTAATGCTCAAGTTGATATTGACAGCTTTATTGAACGCATGAAACGCATTACAGGGTCTAATGTTGGGGCTACTGGTGGACGTGATACTGCTAGTGGCTTACATAACCCTCGTTCTGATGTAACGGTTAACGTGATTGATGCTTCTCCTCATGGGGAAACGATTGGGGCTGAATCAATAGGAAATGAACAAGGGTTTGATGCTGCTACGAGATCAGAACCTATGGTTCAGAAAATAAATGAGATGAATGGTGATGGTGGTACGTCAACTAATGCTACGGCTGATGCAAGGATGGAGAGGGGATCGATGCTGGATCAGGCGCACGTTTATGATACAAACGTGCAACAAATGGGTTCATTTGCAGCGGTACTTTAGAATAAGATTGTCCAGAATAAGTCGAGTTCAAAGGTTGTGAAGATTTCAGAATTGCGATGTGAGGAGCATGTTGAGGGAGCTCGAATTGCAATCCCGTATCATGTTGTTGAAGCGATTGAATCACGTTTTGCGCACACGCTATATGGTCACTTTATTGGTAAACGGTTAGCTTTCCCGCTTGTGGAAAACTATGTAAAAATACGTGGGCTTGATTTGGTTTGAAACGTGTTCAACTTCATGAAGACTTTTTCCTTTTCCAATTTAATTCTCGAGAAGGAATGGAAGGAGTGCTTGAAAATGGCCCGTGGTTGATTAGAAACGTGCCTATTTTCTTAAACATATGATCGCCTACTACTGATTTGCAAAAGGCGGAGATCAAGAAAGCACCAGTGTGGGTTAAACTTCATCATGTGCCGATTGTTGCTTATTCGGAGGTTGGTCTTAGTCTTATCACTACCCAAATTGGTACACCTATTATGCTAGATTCTTACACGAGTAATATGTGTGCTAACTCATGGGGTCGAAGCACCTATGCTCGTGCGCTTATTGAGGTTTCAGCTAATGTTGAGTTACTGGACTCGATGGTAATTGTTGTTCCTAAAGGTCGTGATAAAGGTCATTCTTTGGTTACGATTGATATCGAGTACAAATGGAAACCAACTAAATGCTCTACATGCTTGATTTTTGATCATATTAATGATAGGTGCCCGAAATTGCCCAAGGAAGTGGTCACTCATGCTACTAATGTTGTGGTAGATGATGGGTTTGAGGTGGTCAAGAACAAGAAGAATAAAAATAAGAAGAAGACACCACAAGTTGCAGGTATAAAATTAACTAAACCAGCTCTTAATATTCAGTAGCGTAGTGTTGAGAGGGGTGAAACCTCAAAAACGAATGCCCCAGGTCAGAAGCCTACAAAGATGGTTCCGATGCTTAAGAAGGGTTTCTTGAATAACAAGACCTCGAGTTCTGTATCTAAGACTAATCAAAAGGAGAAGAGCTCTCGTAACTCTTTTAGTGCCCTTTGGGACAGCATGGGAGGTACAGATTGGGAGGATGGTTGTCATAATAGGGATGATGTAGTTAATGCTAGTGATAGTGAGGTTGAAGAAGTCATTGTGATTGATGATCGGCATGGTTCTCGTCAGCCTGATGTTCGCTCCAAGTGTTAGTCTTGATGTCATTTTATTTTCATTGTTCATGCACCTTTAGGTGGTTCTTCCCTATTGGTGTTATCCGTTTTGTAATTGTTTAGTGGAATCATATGGCATGTCATATAATGTAGTGGTTGTTCAAGCAATTGCGTGAGGATAATGTAGCATTACATCTACATTCCATTGTACTTCAACGCTTTTGGGAATATATTTTACCGGGGTCTTAGTCCCTTTTACCTAAAATGATCAAATGCTATAATTTCTTTTAGATCATCTTTCTAACATTATTTAAACATTATAACAAGTCTAACAAAGCATTATAACAAGATCAAAGCTTAGTTAACATAGAGATTACCTACGTAGCTCCAAAAGGGCTCCTTATGGATTCCTGTGAACACTACTTGTTATCAAAGCTTAAAAAGCTTCAATGGCTTCCTTCTAGACCTGGTTTCTGGTCTTCTATATGTCCTACGTTGTATATAGAAGTGGAAATCAGAATGGGCAATTGAGGTTAAGAGAAAATAAGGTGCGAGTTGTAATGTTGTCTATTCGCCCCTATTTATAGTATTTCCAACACTTAGGCTTAAATTTTGGCATGTAAACGTGTAACACATGTAGGTAAGTGACTAAGGAAGGCTAGGGAATATCAATGCAAGTTTATAGAGCCTATGTACATTTAAAATTCATGGTAGAAGTGTTGGAATGATTTTTAACCATAAAGAGAACTAGGTTGAGATTTTGCCATCAAGTAGCTTATGCACCTATGTTCTTGGTTTCTTAGAGCTTTAAATATCTTCTAGGTATCATAAAATAAATTTCCTACATTTGAATTTTAGAGGGAAGATCATTTGAATAGGTTTTGGAGGGAAAAACTAAAACCAGGTCTAAACTAGAGCTTGTAACTTTATACTTTATGATTTTGGTGATTAAGGGTTTAGGAATGTGATTAGTGATGGATTAGGGTTTAATTAGGGTTTAGACATTGTAATTAAAAATTTGGGTCTTTATTTTGAAGTTTAACAAAGGTTTGAAGTGAAATTGGGAAGAAAACCATTATCCTTGTTAAATCCATTATCCTTGATTTAGCTACTGATGTAAACTCATTCTATAATTCCTATATTGTCCTCAATGTGTTCATGAAGTCTCTACATTGGTTTTACTAAGTTATTCTAAGTAAACATGTCTAAACGGTAAAAATACTTATTTTGACCTGATTTATAAGCCATGCATTGAAATCTTGTACCTTTTGCTTTAAGGTACTTGTACATTGTCTTATTATAATATTATAACCTTAATTATATAAGTGTTTATAGACTTGTCCTAAAAGTTTTGGTAATGATTCTATATAGATATCTCAATATAAGGGTTTTTAGGTCACTAATCCTAATGACTTTGTACTTTGGGTAATTAGTGTTTATTTTCTCATATAAACTTATTCTAGGGCTTATATGATGTTTTTAAGGTTTCTAAAGATTCTACACACTTGGTTTAAGGGTTTGTATAGGGTAGTCGTAATCTAGGTATAATTAAGTGAGCTTAAGATCATATGATTTGATAACTTGTACATTATGCTTAAGTAACTTGTAACTTAACTTGAAATAAAAGTATAATCTTAATATGGTACTTAGTTGAGTTTTATAATTAGTTGTAAAATATTGGAATCTAATTCAATGTGAAATGGATTTTATATGCTAATCTTGGTTATTAGGTCTTAACTTGTAATTAGCTTTAGATTAGTAAATATTAGTGTTTTGTGATCAATTACCTTTCCTTTATATGATTGATTATAATTAGTATATCGTATTTGATACTTGTATATAGATATTATGTAGTTATATTGCTTGAAACATTGTTTACCAAGGGTTTCTAGGTAGTGATCTAGACTATTATGTACATTTACTTGTACTTAGCTTTGTATAGTTTGTTCTTACCATTCTTAGGTATTATTATGTCTTAAAAGTATAGCTTACAACATGTTTATAATGCATAATTACTTATTCCTATGTATTGTCCATTGATAGTTTACCATTCTTGAGTTTATAACTCATTTAAAGGGATTCTAGGGTTTCTAAAGGAATTTAGGGCATCATAGTTAGATTTGAGATGTTCTTTTATTATGATACTTATAGTATTAATTTTAGACTTGATATATATAAGGTCTTCATATCTTATAAACATAAGTAGAATTGATAGTGTTAGTTGTGTGAGTTTGTGCACCTTGCTATGTAAGCTACTCACATAATTCATATAGGAAAACAAAAAAAAATTCACCATAAAAACAAAGTATTATTTATTTCACAAGAATAATATACATAATACATAAATGAAAATAGTGGGTTGATATTTTCTCTATCACTTAAAGAAAATCTCGTCCCAAGATTTAGTTCAAAGTAAGACCCCTTATTCTAAAAATAGATATACGACTTATTTATTTCCAGTAGCTAGGTCTTTCTTCTTGCAGTTCTTAGTTAGATGCCCCACATTGTAGAAAATATGGCACCGAATAGTTCAAGGTCCTTTGTGATGCAAAGTACATCCTCTACATAGTGGAATTTTTCCAACATACATCTTTCTCCCGGGATAGCAGTATTATCCTTGAAGTTTTATTGCCTCTTATCGTCACAATCGTTATTGTACTGATTGTTGTGGAGCGATTGTCGTTGTCGCGATCATTGGAGTAGTAGTGGTCTTTATTGACATCGGAGTCTCTTTTATCTTCAAACTTCCTCTTATGATCATCGGTTCCTTGCACAGGAATGCGCTTTAGAACCTGATCCATTAGCCCATGAGTTATGGAAATTACTTCTTCCAAAGTTTGGGACTTTGAAGCAGTAACATTTCCCTTAATACTTTGAGGCAATCCTCCTATGAATGCTTCCATAAGTTTCTCAGAATCTGTCACCATAGTTGGGCATAATAGTGCTAGTTCTTGGAATCTTCTTTTGTAAGTCTTGAGATCATTTCCTTCCACCTTAAGTTGATAAAATTCTTCTTCCATCTTTCTGATCTCATTTCTAAGGCAATAATTCTTTATTAACAGCTTCTTAAATTCAGACCAGGTGGTCTTATAAGCTTCGTCAATTCCGATGGGTTGAGCAAATGAATTCCACCAGATAATGCTTCATCAGTTAGCGTACCAGTAACAAATTTCACTTTGTAGTCCTCAATATAATCACTTCGAGCAAAGACTGATTCAGTCAATAATTCTTTATTAACAGCTTCTTAAATTCAGACCAGGTGGTCTTATAAGCTTCGTCAATTCCGATGGGTTGAGCAAATTAATTCCACCAGATAATGCTTCATCAGTTAGCGTACCAGTAACAAATTTCACTTTGTAGTCCTCAATATAATCACTTCGAGCAAAGACTGATTCAGTTCTCTCAAACTAACGAATAAGACTAACAGCACCTTCAGATCCTTTGAAGTTAAAAGGTTGACAGTTCATGAATTCCTTGTAGCTACATCTCTTGGCTACAGGAATTTCTCTTTAAACATTATTCCTTTCAACATTAGGCATGTTAGTAGCTTGTGCTTGCAGAGATGCAACAACACTATCGGCTACCAATTGCCTAATTTCTTCTTGAGTCATTGTTACCGTTGCATATGTGGATGCTCTCGTGGGTGCCGTTATATCAACACACACAAGATAACAGAGGGTGAGAATGATATATTTGTCAAAATCTTCATACATAAGGGTAATGAATCAATTGGCAAATCATTCATAAGGGTTCCTATTTTGGTACTATCGTATAATTATGAAATCAACAAAAAACGCCTTATATATTGAGAAAAATACATTTATGTATGAGCTATACACTTAAGCCCAAAACTTATTAAATCATTATTTCTACGAATTGATCAGACGCGTGTGAACAACATTTGGAAAATTATGGTTCAATAATTTAAATTTTTTTTAATTTAATGAAGGATCAATTCATTTAAATAAGACAATCATAAGTTATCTTATTTAAGCATAAATAACTCATAACACGAATCCAAAAATCCGAATATTATATTGACGATTGTTTTGAAATCCCAGATTTCTAGAGGCGAATAAATAGAATGACGAGGATTTAACGGATAACACATCTTTTATTTATTAACAACTTGTATTGTTTAAACATACAAGACAAGCTTTATTGTTAACCATAAAAGAAAAGACATAAAATTGAGAATATTTACAAATCAGCTTGTCAGCTATTCAGCATTGTAAAATTCACAAATTCTAGTCTGGTGTCTAACTCTCTTCTTCTTGAGTTCCTTGATGGCATAAAAAAGACTACGTATATTGGGCCGATGTCTAATTTGAATGTCCTCAATGACTAACTCTAGAATATAAATCTTCAGTTGATCTTGAACAATTTCTTCATCGTATATCTCTTGTCTTCTCTACAACTTAGACTTGGCTCCTTCAAAATATCCTTCCAACTTCTTAAAATCTCATTGTATGATTCTTTGGTCTTTCCTAAGTCCTTTAACTTTATCTATAATATCTTCACTCGAGAAGAACTTCTTCATTATATGTATCATAAGGATTATTCATCGGAAAATTGGAAATATATTTTAGGGAGTCGTCAGGAATACTTGCAGAACACTCATCTTTTGAACCCGATAAGATGATAATAGGAGGAAGATAGGAATACATATTTTCGGAGACGTCGATAAATATCATAACTTATTTATAACAGTAACATTATATTATGTACACATAAACATAATATTACTTATACATAGTTCTGAAGGGTAGCAGTACCGGCATAATATTACCTTATTCTTGTAGCAGCACTGGCATTGACACGGAGGACTTTCTTGAAATTATTAGGAAAAGTAGTTAAAGTCAAGATTTTAATTCTTGTTCTTTATAACCAAGGCTCTGAGTACCAATCTGTAACACCCCAATTTTTACTTTATTGCAGCGGAAGCTAATTTGGGGTATTACTTCATAAAACACAAGTCGTAATGATAGAAAACAACTCAAAAGAGTGATAAAATCAACTTTCTTTATATATCATTTAAAAATCAGAATTTTACAATATGAGGTCTCAAAAATCTATGTAAATAATTTCATGATCGTGCCTCTTCATGCCATCCTTGTGCTGCCTTATGCTATGAGTCATAAATTCCTGAAATATATGCTGACAAGTCAACACAAAGGTTGAGTGAATTCATAGGTTTGCAATAACAGTTTTGAATACATGTCTACCAATTTGAGCTACGTTACTATTAGCTCACATGAAAAAAATAATTTTATTGCACTAAGCTCATAACATCAAAACTAACCAGGATTCACCGAAGTGACCATCATGACATATTGTCATGACAAGTAATCTGAAAATGTGCTCGATTACCCACAGAACAGGTAACACAAACAGGATTCCTTCCTTACAATAGATCTATTCACCATATTACCGCACACATAAAGTGTTCAATGACTTATGAAATTTAAGTAACAGTTTGGGCACTCATGCAATAACATATTTCAGTAAAAGCGTACATTTCACAAAAACACATGTATTCTAGTTTTAGCATATATCCCCTCACGAGTTTTCAAATCATTTACAAAACACTTAAAAGTGAGGCTATGAACTCACCTTGGCCTACGGAGTCTGAATCACATGAAATATATATATATATATATATATATATATATATATATATATATATATATATATATATATATATATATATATATATATATATATATATATATATATATATATATATATATATCTATATATATATATATATATATATATATATATATATATATATATATATATACTAGGCAAGAAGCTTAGTCTCACAAACTTTGGTCAACATATATGTATATGTATCAAGTCTTTGATCTTTAGTTCAATACCTTTAAGTACTAGTTATGTATTCTTTAATTAATATTTTGTTGTAATTCTAGCATCATTGTTCAGGCCATCATACTCGGAAGCCATTTTATAAACGTATGAGGAGCGAGGGCACTTTAAATCGTAAACCCAACCACTCAATCAGAACGTAATATCGAGATGGAACATCTTTGTACAAATCTCCCTACTAACATGATACCTTCATTACTTTCTTATATTCATAATTTATCTTCTTTAGTTTCAAAATTAGCAAAAATAGCCCGTTTAGTTATACTTTAGCTTAATTACACTTTTAACCCCTAAAGTATATAGTTTTAATATTTACATTTTAAACCCTCAAATATTAACCTTAGGGTCTCAAAATTTCCAATATTTATTCTTATAGTTTTAACTTTCACAAAATAACACTTTTGGCCCAAAATGTTAAATAGTTTCAAAAATGAAGGTTTTAGTCCCTATACTTGTTAAAAATCATATAACAACCTTAAAAATGTACCAAATGATCTAGGATTTTATAAAAAAGTTTGAAAAAACATTTATAATCATAATAAAAGCATTTGTCCATAATTATATCTTTTGAAATTGGTTTTTTCTCATTATTTCATGTAAATTACAAAACTAGGGTTTTAAGACATTTTTAACTTATAACTTTCATTTAAAATGATAAAATGCTCTAATTTATTTTAGATTATATTTATAACATAATTAAAACATTATAAAAAGTCTAACAAATCATTTTAACAAGATCAAAGCTTAGTTAGCATAGAGATTACCTACGTAGCTCCAAAAGGGCTCCTTATGGCTTCCTATGAACACTACTTGCTATCAAAGCTTCAAGAGCTTCAATGGCTTCCTTCTAGACCTATTTTCTGGTCTTCTAAATGTCCTAGGGTGTATTTAGAAGTGGAAATAATAATGGGTAATGGAGGTTAAGAGAAAACGGGGTGCGAGTTGTAATGTTGTCTATTCGCCCCTATTTATAGTATTTCCAACACTTAGGCTCCAAGTTTGGCATGTAAACGTGTAACACAACTAGATAAGTGACTAAGGAAGGCTAGGGAAGATATATGTAAGTTTATAGAGCCTAGGTACATTTAAATTCATGGTAGAAGTGTTGGATGGAAAGATCATTTGAATAGGTTTTGGAGGGAAAAACTATAACCGGGTCTAAACTAGTGCTTGTAACTTTATACTTTATGATTTTGGTGATTAAGGGTTTAGGAATGTGATTAGTGATCGATTAGGGTTTAATTAGGGTTTAAATATTGTAATTAAAAAGTTTGGGTCTTTGGTTTCAAGTTTAACAAAGGTGTGAAGTAAAATTGGGAAGAAAACCTAGGCGGTTAGGGTTATAGTGATTTAGGGCTAAATCCTTTTTAAATCCATTATCCTTAATTTAGATACTGATGTAAACTCATTTTATACTTCCTACATTGTCCTAAATGTGTTCATGAAGTCTCTGCATTGGTTTTACTAAGTTATTCTAAGTAAACATGTCTAAAGGGTGAAAATACCTATTTTGACCTAATTTATAAGCCATGCATTGAAATCTTGTACCTTGTGGTTTAGGGTACTTGTACATTGTCTTATTATAATATTATTACCTTATTGAAATGATATAAGTGTTTATAGACTTGTCCTAAAAGATTAAGTAATGATTCTATATAGATTTCTTAATATAAGGGTTTTTAGGTCACTAATCCTTAAGGTTACAAAAAAGGTTTACAATACCGATTAATCACCGCTTAATTGCTACAAGGCCTTTAACCTTGTCATTAATGAAAAGACGATTAATGGCAGTCAATAGTGGTCAACGACGGTCAAGGGATGTCAAACTTGTCGAAAACTTGCAAATTTACCGAGAATACCTAAAACTCACTCTAAACTTACGTTTAACACATATAGTTACAATATATATGTGTGATAAGTTGTATTTCAAGAATAATATTGCCGAAAATACCTAAAACTCATTAGAAGTATCCAAAACTTGTCGAAAATACCAACAAATTGTTAAAAATGCTAATCCGATTAATCACCGATTAATCCCGCCTTAAATGATTACAGGCTACAAGGTGGTCAACCGGAAGGCTAGCGATTCACGATTTTTGCAACATTACTAATCCTAATGACTTTGTACTTTGAGTAACTTGTGTTTATTTCCTCGTATAAACTTATTCTAGGGCTTATATGATGTGTTTAAGGTTTCTAAAGATTTTACACACTTGGTTTAAGGGTTTGTATAAGGTCGTCTAGGTATAATTTAGTGAGCTTAAGATCCTATGCTTTGATAACTTGTACATTATGCTTAAGTAACTTGTAACTTAACTTTAAATAAATGTATAATCTTAATATGATAATTAGTTGAGTTTTATAATTAGTTGTAAGAGATTAAACTCTAATTCAATGTGAAATAGATTTTATATGCTAATCTTGGCTATTAGGTTTAACTTGTAATTAGCTTTATATTAGTAAATATTAGTGTTTTGGGATCAATTACCTTTCCTTTTTATGATATATTATAATTAGTATATTGTGTTTGATACTTGTACATAGATATTATGGAGTTATATTGCTTGAAACATTGTTTACCAAGGATTTCTAGGTAGTGATCTAGACTATTATGTACATTTACTTGTACTTAGCTTTGTATAGTTTGTTCTTAGCATTCTTAGGTATTATTATGTCTTCAAAGTATAGCTTACAACTTGTTTATAATCCATAATTACTTATTCATATGTATTGTCCATTCATAGTTTACCATTCTTGAGTTTACAACTCATTTATAGGGATTATAGGGTTTCTAAGGGAATTTAGGGCATCATAGTTAGATTTGAGATGTTCTTATTATTATGGTACTTATAGGATTACTTTTAGACTTGATATATATAAGGTATTCATATCTTATAAACACAAGTAGAATTGATAGTGTGAGTTGTGTGAGTTGTGTGAGTTGTGTGAGTTTGTGTACCTTGCTATGTAAGTTAATCACATAATACATATAGGAAAAACAAAAAAAATTCACCATAAAAACAAAGTATTATTTATTTCATAAGAATAATGTACATAATACATAAATGAAAATACTGGATTGTTATATTTGTGATCTTTATCTTGAGCCTTTTTCTTGTGACGTTGAGTGCTTAAGATCTTCAATCTATCCTTGATTGTCTTCATCTTATGCTCTTGTGACTTCTGAATCGACATGTTCATTCTTTGTTGACTTTGAAAGGCTAATAATCTCTCACAATATATGTAGTTCTTATTTTCCCTTCAAGTATCCATCATAGTTGCGGAAGACTTTAACTTTTGGTGTGAACATGTTGAGACGAATTCAGTTAGTACATAGCTACGCTACCTTCTTGATATGCAGTGACATATATAGACACGAACGAAATGGCTTTGAACATTTCATCCTAATTCGGTAGCGCTTTAAGGTCGATGAAGACCGTTAGACGGTATTAGATATCGTACATGTGATAAGGTAGATTCAATTAAGAACCTCCTTGACAGGGTTTCCACGCGGCACTAGCCAGTTCTCTTTACTCGTCCATCTCAAAGCAGACTGTGAACATAAAGAGTGAATCATAAGGATAAATTATTCGTCTGATTAGAGTCGTCAATTCAGATTCCTGGAACAAGTTAGATTCAATAATGAATCGCACCATTGTTACTTTCTAGTTTGTCACAAGCTTGATTCATATAGAACCTTGCATGTTACCTACCGTAGTGCTGTTTGAGGTTGACATTGGAAGGATTTCCGTTCGTCATAGTGAACACTAATGAGGGTCACTCTGAATATTCTGGCAAGATCACACAGATTTTGCGAAGAAACCTGGAATAAAGTTTGAATCACTTAAGAATTAAAACATAGTTGCATTCTAGTTATCATAAGTTTGATTTGTGTAGAATCGCACAAGTTACCTACCATGAGCTTGTTTAATGTTAACTCAAGCAGGATTTTCATCTTTATCGTGAATCGTATCACTCAGATGTTCTGGCAATATCACAAGGATAATGCATAGGACTCTTTGTTATCACTTGTGTTCTAGATGATGAAAAATAAGTGTTATACATGGATTGTGTCCTAATAAGGTGATAGATTGATCTCTTTTCGGCTCTAGACTTAATAAGTGCATTTTAGTTTTAGTGATCGGAGGCTGGAGCAGACTGCCACCTTTTCAATATCAACTAACTCGGAGTGAGAAAGTAAATAGATAAAGTGTTGATCTCCACGAGAATGAGACAATTTTCTTATCAAAGAAACCCGAATGGCTGGGAAGGGTTATGCATTTCATCACTGGGTCACCGATGACTTGTCTTCAATATCAGCAATCATCTAGATGATTCTGGTAGGAGATGTATTGACCCGTTTCTGCCTATGTTGTATGGAGGGCTTCTTTTTTTACACCCTTTAGCCTTACATTTCTTTTTCATTCTTCAACCCCTTAAATTCTTACCAAGACGTCATCACTAGCACCTTGTTGTGATTGTTCAAGTGCTAACTTATGTCATTAGTATGCATTCAGCTTCGTTCACGTTCAACTCCATCTTTCCTAAAGACAACTATTTCTAGCTATGCAATGTCCTTGGGTAGATCCCCTACGGTTTTGGTTGGATCATAGGACTTAGTTTCTCATCCTAAACCACCTTTTGACTCCATCATTCCTCCGTGGATAGTAGGTTGTTTGGGTATAGATCGTAACCATAAAACCATAGAAAACCATTCAAAGTGCTTGATAAAAATTAAACTTTTAACACTTCGAAAGTTTTAAATTTCTGAAAGGCTCCCCTACACACATGCATCGATATTCAAAATAGTTTAGCATGTGATGGAAAGAGTTACAATTGAGTCTTTAAGATCACATTTTTCTCTATTTTACATTTAATCACATTTTCTCCCCTATCTCTAATATAAAAACTTTATATTAGAGATACCAATTGATTAAAATATGACAATTTCTTAAAACCGTTTGGGAGAGAAAGATGTGTGCACGCATGAATCATGGAACATTTTTCGGGTTGCTACCCCTCAACAATATATGTGTGTCCTAATTAATCACAACATGGAAATATATGATAAAATAGACACCACGATATATGTTGTGGTACGGATTTGAAATGCCTTATCCGATATAATATATTACATTTGACAATTATTATACCATTTTTGGAATATGTTGTATACATAAAATATGACAGTTTCTGGGATGTACTCAACAACATTAAAGGCTTGATTTTAAAACACTCCCCCTCAAAAATTGATCCAAATAGCAAGTGACATTTTTTTAGATTTGAAAACCACATTATGAGGAAAGGAGTGTTGAACAAACAATTTTGAAAGATTTGGAAAAATCTATTGAGAAATTCTTGAAAAATTGTGTTCTACGGTTTTAAAATAAACATGATAGGAGACTTCACTTCTATCGCCTAGGGCAAGCGCACTGAAACATACACTTCCCGTTCGGGTCCAATTTTCATGAGCTCAAAACTTTGATTGTTTTGTGACTAGCTCATGACCGAGAAAAATTAATTTCCTGTTGTGAAGGATAAGTTATCATCCGTGATAAACTTTCTTTATGTTAAAGTCCCAGTTCTAAGCTAACATTTACTTAGAAGTCGTTTTTCATGAGCTTAAAAACATAGAATGTTTTTATGAGAAGCTCATGACCGAGAAAAATTAATTTCTCGTTGTGAAGGATAAGTTATCGTCCGTGATAAACTTTCCTTAGTGTGAGGTCTGAGTCAAGCTGTAATATGCTTAGAAGTCATGTACACGAGCTTAAAACTTTTGAATAGTTTTAATACAAGCTCGTGCCCGAGAAAATTTAATATCTCGTTATGAGGATAAGTCATATTCGGGATGAACTTTCCTTTCTTTTGAGATCGAGTTACAGTTTGTAATGTGAATGTAAGTCATCTTGAAGCTTAATTGTGAAACCCCTGAGACACTTGTTTCACATATATCTGCTTCTTCAGTAGCCAAAATCTGAGAGTATCTTTGATTGAACGGTATACAAATATAGGACCTTTGTGTTCCCGTTGAAACATGACTTCGGTACCTACACTTTCATCACTAGTTTGCATGCTTTCATTTGGGTTAGTGATATCTTTGTTAGAACCATGTGGGGGTTTCGCAGTTAACCTTTGTCGTGCTAGAGGGAAATAGCTTTCCTGTAGGAACCCACTTAAGTCAATTTGTTTGAAGATTCTACCCGTGGGTATCCACCTAAGACAGGGTCTAGGAGACATAGTTTTCACAGAGGAAGCATTATTTAGAGAAAACCTATTTCCTGTAGGGTTCTATCTTTGAGGTACTCTAGCATAGGAGTCCACCTTAGTCAGGACTTCCATTATACAATCATCATGAATGGAATTAGACATGCATTTTTTACATTTCGTGCAAACAAAGTGCTTAGCATTTGAGAAGGGTCTAGAGTTCCTAAGGTATACGTATTTGTGCACATCTGAGAAGGGTCTAGAATTTCTAGATGTGTGATTAACGCTACAAGGTTTTCGTTTGGTCCTATCTCTTACTTGTGTCTTTATCTTTGCATCCTCTAGATAGCATTTATGACTCATGTTATAGGAACTACGCCTAGGCATGTTCTTGGAACTATTTATAGAGTTGCTAGATGCAATCATGTGATCGAGTTTTGCAGGTGTAGATTTTCTTAAGAAGGATCTAGATTGTGGAGTGACTTGTTTTGACAACTTAGTTCTCAAGTCAACTTGGGATACAAACCTCTGGGTCGACATTTTGGGTTGTTCATATTTAAACTCATTTGATTGTCTAGCAACTGAGCAATGTCTAAATGGTTGAGAAGGAAGTTTCCCCCAGACTGACACTTTTGCAAACTTAGTATCCACACTATTTCCTTTTAGCTTTCTTAATTCATTTTTCACAGCTGTGAGTGCAAAAACCTTTTCCTGAATTTGAGCTTTTAATTGCTTATTTTGTAGAAGTAATTTAGCAACACGTAGTTATAAATTTATGTTCATATTGTCGAATATGTCATCATTCGCAGTCGCGTCATTACTTTCTACAGTGTCCATAGATTGCATAGATTTATCGTTTAACGAAGCAGGCGGAGGACTTTGATTTTGAGAAGCCAACTTTGATTCTAACGAATTAATTTGTTTCACAAAATGTTTTTTTCCGCTTTAGAATCTTTAATCTTACGATCCAAATTTTTTTCAAGAACAACGTTAGCTTTTTCAAGTTTTTCAAGTTAAGCTTCAAATGTGTCATTTTTCTTTGAAAAATCAAGTTTTGCATCCTTAAAATCTTTTGTCTTCTGAGCTAACATAGTTTCGAGCTCATGAATATTTGAATCAACATCTTGGACAGTCTCTCCTCCATCATTACTCGTATCTGATGAATTAGGTGTGGTATTACTATCAACCATTTCCAATAGATATGTGTCAAAAATGGGTTCAGATGGCTCAGTATGTTGATGATCATCATATTCAGCAGTTAATTGTACCTTATCCATTGACTCATCATCATAAATGGGTCTGATATCCGCATCATCGGCTGTTTGATCATTCACGGAGCTGTTGTTGGTATGTTGCTTTTCTGATTCTGTCCCGCTGCTTTTTGTGACAATCGAACAAGCATCCATTGCTTGACCATTATCGACATTACTATCGTTCGTTTGCATTAGTACTTTATTCACCCTTCTTTCAAATTGTCGTTCATAACGTGTTCTTTCAGCAATGGACTTCTTGACATTATTCATGTGATGAAGGAGTTTCTCTTTGAACTCGTGAAGATAGAATTCCTTGTCCTTAGACTCAGTGAATTGCTGACACTGGTTGTATAGAACTAAAAAGGCTGCCATGGATTCATCCTCTTGAAAATCATCTTTTTCAAGTTGCGTGTGAAGTTGATTCATGTTGAGTATGAGCGTGATATACAATGTTCCAACTTCTTGACCAAGTAGTAGGATGAATAGATGGTTGTATTCGATTTTCATATTAGTTCTTATGATGAGTTATTTCGAAAGAGTCTGAAGGTGTGACTGAAGTAGTCTGAAATGTTCCAAACATCGCTCTTTTGCTTTCAACATCTTGCATTTGACTGTATAATCGTTTGTATTTGAATTCGAGCTGTTGTTGGACATTGTCGATGAGTGAATGGATTACGGATCTTTAGTAGATGTGTTGTGGTTGAAGTTTCGAAAAATGCTGATATTTATGAGTCCGATATAAAATTCTTCAATCCGATATAATTTTTGACCGAAATATTTTTGAATAGCGAAACTTTGATTTTTTTTTAGTAAACTGTGCTTTGTGATCAAGTGTGAGGGTGGCTAAGTCTCAAAACTGATGGGAGAAAAATTTGTATAATTCCGGCACTAATATTTTTCCGGCACCAACACTTCTCCGGCATGGCTCTTTTCCGGCACTAACACTTTTGTATAATTAAGGCACTAATAATTCAGACACTACACAATTCCGACACTAATAATTCGGCACTACACAATTCTAGCACTACATAATTCCGACACTGCTGAATTCCGGCGCTGCAGAATTCCGGCACTGCACAATTCCAGCACGTCACATTCTGACATCAGTTTTTTCCACTATTCCGACATAATTTTTTTTTTGCAATTCCAGCATCAGTTTTTTTTTCATAATTCTGGCATAATAGGGTTTTGCAAATCTAGCAGTTTGCCTTTAAAAATGCAACTTTTTCAATCCTTAAAAAAAACACAACTTTTGATCTCTTCATATGAAACGAGTTGTACTTCCGGACAATCTAAGCCGAAAAATTTTAAATCAAGAAAATAGTACAAAAACTAATTTTTGATCTAAAAATGATAAAAAGATGATGATTTTGAGGTAAAAAACCAAAAAATTTCTTGTACTTATAGTCTATTAAGAGGTTAATAAACAATAAAGTAACAAACTTTTTCGAATCCAAGCTAAAAAAAATTCGAAATCTTTTAGCTTATATAAATAAGCCACGAAATCACAAAAATAAGCAACCGCAAAGCCTTCAATCACATGTCTACTACAGGCTCTGATACCAAATGTTATCCCACTTTAATCCATCACATATGAAACTAGAGAGAGAAATAGAAGAAAGTAGAGAGAAGTTAGAGAGATAATGGTGGAAGGTTGAGAGAAAGTAAAATGAACCAACACCCTCATTCACACATAAAAGAGAGTTTACATACCCACGGGCTTGGTGGGCTCGTGGGCTTTGTTACATGGGCCGGGCTTGGCTTATCTTGGGTATAAAGCCCCTTCCTTAGATAAATTAGCTTAAAGTCCAAGCCTGATTATCCCGACTAGCCTATTACTATACAGACCTTTAACGACTAAGATGACCTATTATATTTTTGTTCGACTATATAAAATATAGGGTTAACAAGGAGTTCACTAGAAGAGACCTGATAGGTGTGTAAACACCCATCCTTTTACCACTTAATTCTGGCTAAAACAAGACCAAAACACGTATTTAATATCATTTGTTTGGAATTATGCGTGGTTTTTTTGTGTTTATTGTGTTTTCAGAGCTAACCGGATAAATATTAAAGAAAACATGGGATTGCACGAGTTTTATCAAGGAAAAAAGACTAAAGACGAAGTCTATTGTCCAAGAGATGCAAAAGATTTGAAGTCACTGGGCCTATTTAAAGATTTATCGAAGAAAAGGACCAAAGACGGAAGATTTACATAAGTCGAAGAAACTCAAGTCTATTTAACGAAGAAATTAAAAGACGAGTTGAATTTAATCGACGACAAATCCCGAATCAGAACCGAAAACGTCAACTTTTCTGAAAAGACGAGAAGACAAGAAGAAAGGGAGAAAGCCCACTCACCAACCAACCACTAGGAGTATAAATAGATTCCTCCTTCACACAATTAGGGAGTTAGCTTCATTTTTCTTTTTCCCAGTCCTTTGTTCGTTCCATCACCAACACCATTAGGGTGTTTGGTGATTTTCATCTTTTTCTTTCAATCTTGTAACTCTTAATCATTACTCTTGTATTTTTTTTACATTAATCAATCTATTCCATCTTTTCATTCATCTTGATCTTCATCATCTTCTAGTGCAAGTTCTTAAGTTTTTCTTTTATTTTATTTTGATTCAACTTTAATTTTAAAAAGTTGGTGATTTAGTGTTTTTATTGGTGGGATTTGTTTCTTATGGTATGTTAATGATTATTGGTTAGTTTGGTAAAACCTTTTTGAGTATTGGAGTCGATTTGGATTTAAAACCGTGACCCCCTGTTTTGCTGTTACTGTTACTGTTCTTGATTCCCAGAACTTTCCGAACAAAGCTAATATTCCGAATAGGTGAGTTTCCCATTTCCCTTACTCAAAATATTTTGAATATTCCGAACAGTATTGATTTTCCGCATAGCCAAGTTTATTTTTTCCTTATTCGGAATATCTCATATATTCCGAATAGCCCAGTTTTTCCGAATAGCATCATCTTTCCGCATAAACCAGTTTTTCCGAATAGCATGTTTTTCCGCATAAGCCATACTTTCCGCATAGAGGTTTATTTTCCGCATAGGGCCACCTTTTCCGCATAAGATATTTTTCCGCATAGCCATATTTTCCGAATAAGCCAAAGTTTCCGCATAGGGGTTTTTATTCCGTATAGTCATTATTCCGCATAGACCATCTTCTCCATTTATTCCGAATAGCACTAGTTTTCAGTAAGGATCTTTACAGCTTTATCATTTAATTGCTTTTGATTTACTGTTTCTGGCTTTAATCTTTATTTACTTCATTTATTTAGAATAGAAAACCAAATCCACTTTTTATCACCAAGAACAAATCTTTTCACTTTTAACTGAGATCAATTCGAGAGGATACCGAGAATTCGAACTTTTTCACCATACTAAAAAGCTTGTATCAAATGGCGTCGCTGCCGGATCTTCTCGTTAAGATCAAAAGTTTTTTGTGAGAACTTGGATTTTGGGATCCGTTCCCCGTGAACGTTACTTTTTCACAAAAAATTTCAAAAAACACTAAAAAATATAAAATTTTCAAAAATCTTAAAAAGTAAAAAACCATAAAAAACCAAAAATATTTTTGTATTGTTTTTGCCTTGTTAGTTCTTTTGCAGGTGTATGCGCACTCGATCCACGTCTTATCAAGAGCCCGAGCCTCTCGATCACTTAGACATGGCCGGTGTACCACCTCCAAACAATAATAACAACAACAACCCGCCTTTCAACAACATGAACAATAACAACAACAATGAGCCCCTTCCGGATAATCGCCCAATGATTGAACTGCTGTAAGCTCACGTTGATGGCAACACGGATCCAATTGTCATACCTCCAATTGCGTCCAACAATTTCGAGCTAAAGTCAGGCTTTATCCAGATGGTCTCCGCTCAACCATTCTTGGGACGAACCATTGATGATCCACACGACCCATCAAGAGATTTCTCCAACTCACCAACACGGTCAAGTTCAATGGAGTTCCACAAGAGGTTATCAGGTTACAACTTTTTCCCTTTTCTTTAGAGGGACAAGCCCGACATTGGCTTGCTAAGGAACCGCCACAGAGTATTCTCTCGTGGACGGATTTGGAAACTAAGTTCATAAATTACTTTTTTCCACCTTCTCGTACTACCGCTTTGCGGAATGAGATCATAAATTTTGAACAAAAGTACGATGAGTCATTCAGTGAATCTTGGGATCGTTTTAAAGATCTTTTAAGAAAATGCCCACAACATGGTTTTACCAAAGTACATCAAATTAATACTTTTTACAATGGTTTAAGCATGAGTGACCAAGATTCACTGAACAGTGCCTCGGGGGGTAATCTATTGGCTAAGACTTCCAATGCTGCTTGGGACATCATTGAGAATAAATCTCGTGTGCAAACCAAGAGTGTTCGAACCAATGTTGCTAGTGCTAGCACTAATGACAGCGACAAGCGATTAGACAAAATCACTCCGCTTCTTGAATCGCTTGTCACCCACACCGTCAGCAACAACAACAGCAACAACGCCAAAAACGCTCAAGTGAATGCTGTCAGCCAATCTTGTGAGATATGCGGTGGTCCTCACTCTTACACAACTTGTACCGCCACCCAAGACTACCCTGCTGAGAATGTGAATGCGGCATATGGCACCTATCCTCAACCAGCTTATCAAGCTAGACCCCAAGGTGACCGTAACTTGCTTAGCTACCGCAGCAACAACTATCTTTCACCACCTGGTTTCCCTCCTGCCAACCCAAACCAACAACAAAACCTTAATCGCCCAAATCAACAACAACAACAACCTCGACAACCATACATCCCACCTCACAAGCAGCAACAACCACCTCAACGAAACAACCAAGTTTACCAACAACCTGCTTACCAACCACCTGCATACAATGCTCCTCCCAACCAACCCACCGCTCTTCACCAAGAAGTGGAAACTTATATGAGGACTAACGATGCGATAGTGGGAAATCTTCAGAGAGAGGTGCTCAACCTGAAAGCAGACTTGGTCAAGCAAGGAAACGATTTGAGAGCAGACATGAGAAACACGTTGGATAGCCAAACTAATGATCTGAGGAACATGATGGCTAGTTTCTTCCAAAGTAGTCAACCCTCTTCTTCGGGTACTCTTCCGAGTAACACCGTTGCGAACCCAAGAGGGGAGATGAAAGCAATCACCACTCGAAGTGGCAAAGGTACCAAGGAACCCGAGCTTCCTATACCTCCACCGGTGATTGTGACTAAGGAGAACGAGTCACCTGCTCCTATTCCTTCTCCTTCCCCAATTTCTCCACCTATTCCTTCTACCCCTCCTCCACCCGTGGTTGTGAGTGATCCTATTCCCCTAAAGCCTTCCTCTTCTTCCAATATACCTTATCCATCTAGGTTGAGGAAAGAGAAGCAAAAGAGCAAGGATGATATTCAGGTTTCGAATTTCCTTAAAATGTTCAAACAACTGAATTTCAATATCTCCTTCGCTGAGGATCTCGCTCACATGCCCAAATATGCCAAAATGTTTAAAGATCTTCTGAGCGACAAGGAAAAGCTCCTCGATATTGCCAACACCCAACTTAATGAGAATTGCTCTGCAGTACTCTTAAGGAAATTACCAACTAAGCTTGGTGATCCGGGTCGTTTTCTTATCCCTTGCAATTTCGCGGGAGTAGAGAATTGCATGGCCCTAGCCGATCTAGGTGCTAGTATTAATATTATGCCTCTAAGTGTTTGGAAGCAATTATCTCTCCCAGAGCTAGTCCCCACCAAAATGACTTTGGAATTAGCCAACCGTACGGTTGCTTATCCAGTGGGGATAGCTGAAGACGTCAGTGTAGGAGTCGACAAATTCACCTTCCCTGCTGATTTTGTTGTCGTCGACTACGAGATGGACCCCCGTGTGCCACTCATTATTGGTCGTCCATTCTTGAGGACCGGTCGCACTCTCATTGATGTTGAAGCCGATGAGCTTATCATGAGAGTGGGTGACGATAAAGTAGTCTTCAACATGGGAAAGCTTTCTAAACAGCCTTATTCTTACGAGAATGTTAATTGTATTGACGTTCTTGATGAGGCTTGTGAAGAACACTTCAAGGATGCTTGTAAAAATATTCCTACCTCTCTTCCCAATGTTGAGACCGTTTCCTCTATCGACTCATCACTATCTCTATTTGGAGAAAGTGATTTCCTTTGGAAAGATTTGGAAGCCACCTTGGAAGATGTGAAGCAAGACAATGACGATTCTACTGCCAATTGGGATGACGATCTCAGTTTCATTGCAAACCTCCTCAGAGAAGACAATCCTTCCCCTCCATCTCCCACTGTTATTGCTATCGAGACTCCGACTTCGAATACGCCTCCCGTCGACAATCCTCCGGATTTGGAACTTAAGGAGTTGCCACCCCATCTTGAGTATGTATTCCTCGAAGAAGAGAAGAAGTCGCCAGTCATCATTGCTAAGGATTTGAAGGATGAAGAGAAAGCCCGACTTGTCGTTGTGTTAAAAGATCATAAGAAGGCTATTGCTTGGAAGATTTCGGATATTCGTGGAATTGATCCTCACTTCTGCACACACAAAATTCTCATGGAGGACGACTTTAAGCCCACAATTCAAAGCCAACGAAGGGTGAATCCAAAAATCCATGAAGTCATCAAAACAGAGGTTCTCAAACTTCTTGATGCGGGTATGATTTACCCTATTTCGGATTCACCATGGGTTAGTCCAATCCACTGTGTGCCCAAGAAGGGCGGAATAACCGTTGTTCCCAATGAACACAACGAGTTGATTCCCTCTCGTCTCGTTACTGGGTGGAGAGTTTGTATAGACTACCGCAAACTCAATGATGCCACGAGAAAGGATCATTTCCCTCTACCTTTTATGGACCAAATGCTTGAACGTTTAGCCGGTAATGAATATTACTGCTTTCTTGATGGTTTCTCGGGTTATTTTCAAATACCCATCGATCCCCAAGATCAAGAGAAGACTACATTCACTTGTCCCTATGGCACTTTCGCTTACAAAAGAATGCCTTTTGGCTTATGTAATGCGCCCGGGACTTTCCAAAGGTGCATGTTAGCTATCTTCCATGACATGGTTGAACAAACCATGGAAGTCTTCATGGATGATTTCTCGGTCTTCGGGGATTCCTTCTCTTCTTGCCTTGCCAATTTGGAACGTATGCTAAAGAGGTGCGAAGACACTCGCCTAGTTCTGAATTGGGAAAAATGCCATTTTATGGTAAAAGAAGGCGTCGTGCTTGGACATAAGATCTCGAAAGCCGGTCTTGAAGTAGACCGTGCTAAAGTCGATGTTATCGCAAAGTTGCCTCCACCTTCAACCGTGAAGGGTGTGAGAAGTTTTCTGGGTCATGCGGGCTTCTATCGTCGATTCATTAAAGATTTTTCTCAAATCGCTCGCCCGATGACCCACCTCTTGGAAAAAGATACTCCTTTTATCTTCTCCAAAGAGTGTCTTGAAGCCTTCAACTCGCTTAAGGATAAGCTAACTAAGGCACCCGTCTTGGTTACCCCTAATTGGGAGCTTCCTTTTGAGTTGATGTGCGATGCTAGTGATTTTGCTATTGGAGCGGTTCTTGGACAAAGAGTGAATAAACACTTCCAGCCGATCCATTACGCTAGCAAGACAATGACTGGGGCACAATTGCATTATACGACAACCGAAAAAGAGCTTTTAGCTGTTGTCTATGCTTTTGAAAAATTCCGCCCCTATCTTGTCCTTTCCACCACCATCGTGTATACCGATCATTCCGCACTGAAGTACTTGTTGACAAAGCAAGATTCCAAACCAAGACTTTTTCGCTGGGTTTTGCTGCTCCAGGAATTTAAAATCGAAATTCGCGATAAAAAAGGAGCAGAAAACCTAGCCGCGGACCATCTCAGCAGACTTGAGGATCCTTACCAAGGGGATCATCCAAACAAAGAAATCAATGATTCTTTTCCCTTGGAGACCTTAATGTCTATTAACTCGAAGCCGAATGAAACCCCGTGGTTTGCGGACTTTGCAAACTACTTGGCGGGTGGAATTCTCAAGGAAGGGTTGACGTCCCAACAAAAGAAAAAGTTCTTCACCGAAATTAAGACTTACTTTTGGGACGACCCTTACCTATTCAAACAATGTGCCGACCTGATTATTCGCTGATGTGTTGATGGACCGGCAGCGTCTGAAATCCTTGATGCTTGCCATAAAGGACCCACCGGTGGTCACTTTGGTCCCAACTTCACCGCCAAGAAAGTGTTTGATTCGGGATTTTATTGGCCCTCCATATATCGTGACGCTCACGATATGGTTAAAAGATGTGATGTTTGCCAAAAGCAAGGCAAAATCACACATAAAGACGAGATGCCTCAGAATTTCATTCAAGAGTGTGAAATTTTTGATGTTTGGGGTATCGACTTTATGGGGCCATTCCCTTCTTCTAAAGGAAACAAATACATCCTTGTAGCCGTTGACTACGTTTCAAAGTGGGTTGAAGCCAAAGCTTTACCTACTAATGACGCAAGGGTGGTTTGTAACTTTTTGAAAGCTCTATTCGCTAGATTCGGTGTGCCTCGCGCCATTATTAGTGATCGTGGGACTCATTTCTGCAATGACCAATTTGCTAGAGTCATGGCTAAGTACGGTGTAAATCATCGTCTTTCCACAGCCTACCACCCACAAACTAATGGCCAGGCTGAAATATCCAACCGAGGACTTAAGCGAATTCTTGAAAGAACCGTGGGAGAGCATCGTGCCGCATGGGCTGATAAACTTGATGATGCTTTGTGGGCTTTCCGTACTGCTTACAAGACCCCGATCGGCTGTACGCCTTATCGTCTTGTGTACGGGAAAGCGTGCCACCTCCCCATTGAGTTGGAGCACAAGGCTTACTGGGACTTGAAGTGGGCTAAATTTGATGTAAACAAAGCCGGTGACCTACGCAAGATCCAACTCAATGAGCTGAATGAACTTCGGAATGAGGCTTATGAAAATTCTTTGATCTATAAGGAACGAACTAAGCTCATTCACGACTCCAAGATCAAAAACCGAGAGTTCCATGTTGGAGACAAAGTCTTACTTTTTAACTCTCGGTTGAAAATCTTTTCGGGCAAGCTGAAATCTCGTTGGTCCGGCCCATTCACCATTGCCCAAATTTTTCCTTATGGTACTCTCGAGCTCGCTCAACCTAATGGACCGAATTTTAAGGTGAATGGCCAACGAGTGAAGTTGTACTTTGGTGAGGACACCTCTCAGGAGGTGATTCCATCCCTCACCACGTTTCCCATGAACTAATTTTGGGTCGAGTCAGGCTCGTGACTCGGTTATCAAAAACAAGCGCTCCTCGGGAGGCAGCCCGAGTATCTATCCCTTTAACCCCCTAAGTGTAGGGGAGGACCTATTTTGGTCGTTTGTGTTTGTTTGGTGATGTGCTTACAGGGATAACTGCAATCTTGGAAATCTTTGAAGAACCGTGCTCCCGTGTAATCCGAAATCCGGTTCTATCTCTCAACTATCGTGATTCAATTTTCTTCATACTCACATTTGAAATTGATCACTTTAGTCGTCTCTTCCTTAACTCGAGTTAACCAACGTACACAATGTCATAAGTGTAGGGGAGACTTTTCCCACATGCTTGAACATTGAGGACAATGTTTATCTTAAGTGTAGGGGGGACTTCTATCGAAGTTTTAAGTGGACTTTTCCATGAAAATGCCTTCATTTAACCAGAAAATCATCATTTTCAACATTTTTCAAATTTTTTATTAACTTTGGCCATTTAGTTGTAATTTTTAAATTTTTATCGTTGCTTTCATATGTATATATTCCGCAATAAAGTCAAAAATTTTAATAAAGTGGTGTAGCTAGTTTTGAAATCTTTGACATATTAGGCCCGTTGCGTTTATTTTGACTCAACCCGAATAGACTTGTCCAAGTTTATTCTAGCTAGTATCCTTAACCATGTAGATCTTAATTGGTTTATTAGGCTAAGTGTCCACGAGTCTCATTACTTGAGATTTTAAATTGTGGAGGACGAGAAATGATAGAGTCAATTATAAGTCGGTATTCTTGCGCAAGCTCACTTGGTGTAATTATTTGCCTATTCTCCCATCACTTGCTAATAATTTATCTGCAATAAGTAAGGTCGTACGATTTGAAAAGTTACTTAGCTTCTAGCCCAAGATCGTTTAAAAGTTGCTCGGTAATGACGAGAGTTCATAGCCAAGGCATAACTTATGAAGCGGGGCGCGAAGATTGGCGAGTCCGAAAAGGCCCTAACAAGGCATGAGGATTCCATTTTATTGCTGAAGATCCAAAGTGATGTGAAAAGCATTATTCCTAAAGTCAATATGAATGATCAAGACTCACGACGAAAAGCAATCAACTCCCATAAAGATCATGGAGAAGTCTATCCGAAAAGACCCTAACAAGGTATGAGGATAAATAGATCCAAGTCCGAAAAGGAGGCGGATCGTTGTATCTCAAAATCCCAATTAGAGATTGAAGAAATAATCATGAAGTCGTGGTCAACAAAGTTGGAGAACCCCTCAAAAGTCTCCAAGTGACGAAACTCTATTATGATGAGAAGACCATTATCTCAAGAACGTCTCTCGAAGATATGAAGTATGAAGTACATGCCAAATATCGGCCCGAGAAAGGTCTCAAATCGCGAACCAAGTTATGCCAAGATATGAACTTTTTGATATCCCGAGAAGCAGTTTTAAGAGATTTTGTCCTTTAGCTAACTATTGATCAAATCGTCCTACTTTGCTTTCAGCCTAAATAAACTATCGAAATAAGTCCAAAAATGCATCTTCATGATCATTCCAAGAGAAAAATAAAATATAAGAGATACACCTAGGAATAAGGGAGTTTAAGCATTTAATTAAGCCATGTGTGTAAGTGTTTGATTTACTAACTTATAATAACAATGATCTCGTTTTTAAGCTTAGTTTGGGGAACGTGAAACTTGAGGGTGATAAATCTTCGCAGCACCAAAGCCCTAATGTAAGTCATTGATTTCTTTGCAAGTTATTTCCATGTGGCTATTTTCAAGTGAAAATGGTTTTCTATCCCTTTGTTACCTTTAAAGTTTTATTTCTTTAATTTTTGTTTGATAGAATTTAAATAAGGCCAAGGTTGATTAATTATGAGAAAAGTGTAAACTTGCTTTATCACTAAGCATTGCATGAGGGCATGGCAATGGTTAAGTGTAGGGGATTTGATAGGTGTGTAAACACCCATCCTTTTACCACTTAATTCTGGCTAAAACAAGACCAAAACACGTATTTAATATCATTTGTTTGGAATTATGCGTGGTTTTTTTGTGTTTATTGTGTTTTCAGAGCTAACCGGATAAATATTAAAGAAAACATGGGATTGCACGGGTTTTATCAAGGAAAAAAGACTAAAGACGAAGTCTATTGTCCAAGAGATGCAAAAGATTTGAAGTCACTAGGCCTATTCAAAGATTTATCGAAGAAAAGGACCAAAGACGGAAGATTTACATAAGTCGAAGAAACTCAAGTCTATTTAACGAAGAAATTAAAAGACGAGTTGAATTTAATCGACGACAAATCCCGAATCAGAACCGAAAACGTCAACTTTTCTGAAAAGACGAGAAGACAAGAAGAAATGGAGAAAGCCCACTCACCAACCAACCACTAGGAGTATAAATAGATTCCTCCTTCACACAATTAGGGAGTTAGCTTCATTTTTCTTTTTCCCAGTCCTTTGTTCGTTCCATCACCAACACCATTAGGGTGTTTGGTGATTTTCATCTTTTTCTTTCAATCTTGTAACTCTTAATCATTACTCTTGTATTTTTTTTACATTAATCAATCTATTCCATCTTTTCATTCATCTTGATCTTCATCATCTTCTAGTGCAAGTTCTTAAGTTTTTCTTTTATTTTATTTTGATTCAAGTTTGATTTTAAAAAGTTGTTGATTTAGTGTTTTTATTGGTGGGATTTGTTTCTTATGGTATGTTAATGATTATTGGTTAGTTTGGTAAAACCTTTTTGAGTATTGGAGTCGATTTGGATTTAAAACCGTGACCCCCTGTTTTGCTGTTACTGTTACTGTTCTTGATTCCCAGAACTTTCCGAACAAAGCTAATATTCCGAATAGGTGAGTTTCCCATTTCCCTTACTCGGAATATTTTGAATATTCCGAACAGTATTGATTTTCCGCATAGCCAAGTTTATTTTTTCCTTATTCGGAATATCTCATATATTCCGAATAGCCCAGTTTTTCCGAATAGCATCATCTTTCCGCATAAACCAGTTTTTCCGAATAGCATGTTTTTCCGCATAAGCCATACTTTCCGCATAGAGGTTTATTTTCCGCATAGGGCCACCTTTTCCGCATAAGATATTTTTCCGCATAGCCATATTTTCCGAATAAGCCAAAGTTTCCGCATAGGGGTTTTTATTCCGTATAGTCATTATTCCGCATAGACCATCTTCTCCATTTATTCCGAATAGCACTAGTTTTCAGTAAGGATCTTTACAGCTTTATCATTTAATTGCTTTTGATTTACTGTTTCTGGCTTTAATCTTTATTTACTTCATTTATTTAGAATAGAAAACCAAATCCACTTTTTATCACCAAGAACAAATCTTTTCACTTTTAACTGAGATCAATTCGAGAGGATACCGAGAATTCGAACTTTTTCACCACACTAAAAAGCTTGTATCAAGACCGTAAGAATAATATCGTCCACATAGAGTAGTAGATATGCAGTGTCCGCCCCCCGACGAAAGATGAATAGTGATGTATCAATTTTGCTATGATAGAAGTCAACTCGTAGAGCATAATGGTGAAGCATTGAAACCAAGCACATGGTCCCTATTTTAGACCATAAAGAATTGATGAGACTCTAATTATACATAGTCTCATCCCCTAAATCGGGCTTAAAATATAGAAAAATATCATAAAACCTTACAAAAACCCTTGTTTTGTTCAATGTGTGATTGCAGGCTCGGATATCGTGAAATTATCAAAAGATCACAAGAAACAAGCAAAAACGAACACGAGAAAAGAAGTCGCACAAAAGAACCGGACCCGAATGTGAATTTTTAAATATGACCTTGAGGTTTGAAGAATGTACAAGTTTGGTCCTCTAAGTTTGAAGAAATAACACTTTATACCCTTGTAAATCTCAAAAATACAAAAAGCGTCCCTAAAGTTTGAAGACTTGTCAAGAATACCCCTTGAAGATTCAAGATATTTCAAATTTAGTCCTTTACCATGTTAAATAAAAACATAAGGACCAATTTCCAAAATGCAAACTTATTATAAAAGGAAATGAGGTATCTTATATTTTCAAAGTTCAAGGGACTAATTTTTCCATTTTTGAAGTGAGGGGACCAATACAACCCACATTATAACCCATATAACCCGGTTATACCCACAACCCAACCAAATCCATTACCCAAGCCCAACACCTTAACACTTTTCATTTACCCGTTTTAGAAAGTGGCCCAAGTTTTGAATATAAAAAAACACGGTTAACAAAGTTATTAAATCCAAAATGGATTAAAATTTATTGTCTATCCATCCCCAATCACCTAAACCCTAATCCTTAATTCCTCATCAAACCAAAGGGTTTTCACCTGATTCGCTCCGGTTTCACAATCGAACACTATGTCGACATACCCATTGTGCTCACTTTACCCAGTTCACCACTCATGGACCCTACTCACGCATCCCCTGCATCAAAAGTGGAAAGACAACAAAAAATGGCAGTTGAATCAAGGGCTAAGATGAGATGGAGTGCTCCCTACAACAAATTAATGGTCCAAGATTCATTCAAACAACTGATATCATCACATGGCATCCACAGCTAACATCATATGTATTCCTTTGACCAAATTTCAAACAGCATCACAAGGATCCAAAGAGCATCTTCACAAGATTCCAAGGGCTTTTTAGTCTTCACACTTGTTAAGGTTTAAAAGTTCTAGAACTCTCTCACTTGTACTATAAATAGGAGTAGCAGAAATTTCATAGTTCTTGTTCCAAAAATTGTGTAAACCCTTTTTATTGAATATTTCAAGTCATTAAGAGGTCTTGCATAATTCTTGTATTCCATTTAATTGTCTGCTTTTAAATTCGTCTTTACTTTTATGCTATTTAAATTTCAAGTTTAACAAATTTTTTTCCAAAAACTTGTTTTTGGCTAAGTTTTTGGGACCCAAGAGTTTATAAACTGGTCATGGGCATTTGAATTGACAATTCAAGTGTTTGTGAAGTTTATAGAGTCTTGTTAGTTTCCTTATTGGTTACTACTTAGTTTGCAAAAGTTTTTGTTCCAAGTGTTTTTAAGAAAAAACCAGTTTTAATTTTGTGATTATACTTACTGTTCAAATAAGCTAGCAATAAGGTTGCTTGACAAACAAGCTTGTTGTTGATCTTATTTGAGCTTGTAGTCTCTTTTCTTTGATTGTGCTAAACAGGTTTCAAGAAGGTAGATTTTAGGATTGTTGTTGATTTATGTAGATTCTTATTGATCTTTACAAGGCCAGTGAACAAGCTTCTTCCCATAAGCTCATAAGCTGATACGCTTAGTAAGCTGAAGGCATCAGCTCATTCCTTGCTTTGGATGTAAACCAAGTAAGGTGGCTTGAACCCACTTACTGATTTTGATGTTAAATGTGCTTTTATTATGATTTGCATGTAAACTGCTCCTTTTATTGTTCTTCCTTGATTAATCTAGTTTATTCTGTTTAATTTTAATGTTTAATGATAGTTGAGTACTTGTTCTTGTTTGATTATTGAAGTTCCTTTATTAAAATCTTTTCTGTTGATTTTTTTGGGTAAAAGGGACTATCCCCGGTAAAATATATTCACACCAAAAAACCGTTAAAGTACAATGGAATGTGACTGCATGTCACATTAACCTCAAGCTAATGCTTGAACAACCTCTAATTCATATGACATACCATATGAAATTTCCTATCAATACAAAGCAGAAAACACCAATAGGAAAAAACCATCTAACCAAACAAAGACAAAACGACCCAATCATGTTTCAAAACAAGAGTTGGGCAGATTCCACTTCTGAGCACTTAGGAGTCCACCAACCGTCCTTCTAAATCGACAAGGCAGCAGCTTCAAATGAACCGTAGACAAAATTATCTCTGCGACTTGGGAGGCAGTACGCTTATCATCCCAAAATAACCTATGATTCCTTTCCTGCCACACAAAATAAGTGGCAGCAGCAACTACCAACTTTGCTATAACACTCATACAAGATTTCCTATTAGCAATAGGAATAAGAGACGACATAATATCCTGTAATTTAGGCATAAGGTGAACGAGACCAGCATGGTTCCTAACAAAATTCCACACCTTCTTAGAGAAAGGGCATTCGAAAAACAAATGCTGATGTGAATCCTGTTCCAACGAACACAAAGGACAAACTGTTGACAAACTCCCCGAAATATCCCACAAGTCAATTGATCCTCCGTTTTAAGATTCCCTTGAATGACAAGCCAAAAATGAAAAGCATGCCAAGGGATACAGTGGCTAAACCAAACCATCGGGTACCAATCTACTCTAGGGCTCCGAAACCTTAAAGTAGACCATACATTCTGGACTACACATTCTGCTGGTTAGTTTAGGGTGTTTGAGATTGTGGTGTTTAACTAGGGTGACACTAGTTTTGAAGACTTCATGTGCCTGAATAGCTTTAGTTAGTTCAGACTGGTTTAGATTTTGTTTTTGTTTCATAGGTTGTTAGTTAAAATCCAATTTTGCATGTTTTTACAAAAATTTGTTACTTGTCTGATTTCACATGATCCTTTGTTGCCTGATATGATTTCTAGTTTTGTTCGAGTTATCATAATGTCTTATATGCTAGATAGTTGTGGTAGGTACTAGTTTTTTCTTTATGAACTTTGTACTTACACATTTTTGCTAAAAAAAACAGTCAGGTATATCAGATTGCCCTAATTGTTTATTTTTGATTATCAGCTTTTGAAACTTAGGATTTAGTTAGATTTTACCATTGCCTTGAACTGTTTTCATTTGGTTTCATAGTTTATCAACTTATTTGTTAGTTCTGTTAAGTTTAAGTTCACTCAAGTTCAAACTGCATCAACAATATTATTTTGCCTAGCAGCTATAAGTTGTTAGCCACTGTTAGCCTTATTTTAGTTACCACTGTCAGCTTTAATTTCAGTTTTTAACTGCATTTCATTTACTTGTGCCTTTCCTGTGACTTGTTGTGTTGATTGTGTGCTTTGTATGCTTGCTTATCACATTTTGAATTGCTATCACCCTCAATAAGCCAACTGCTTATTGAGGGCTTAACTGTCCAAAAGAAAACCAAATTGGCCAACTTCCATTGAACTCAATCCTTGGTTTTTGTCCTCAAAGCCACTCAATCCAACTCAATTGTCACTTCTTTTTAGCTTAAAGATAGTTCCTTTTCATTTTCATACAAAATAAACAAAATAATTTCCCTTTTTTAATATGGGACGGCTAATATTTTTTTTATAAAGATTTATTATTTTTTTCTTTTTAAATACTATATATTATATCTTTATTATTTTCCAAAGATTTTATAACATAAGATTTAATTAATTTAAACTTATTAAATAATTAAATGCACATTTTAATTTTCAGAAATGAAATGAAATGAAATTTTACAAAATGAAATGAACCTTAAATTTTCAAAATGAACTTAAATGACCAAAGTTTGTATTCTCAAAATGTGAGTTTTACAAACAGAGTTGATAATTCGGATCATTAAACTATAAACTACACAATCCAGAAACCCTTGACACATCACAAAGTCAAATTTTTTAATTTATCAAATGTGATACTTGAAAGTATCATATCTGATAACGCAATCTAATTTGTTTTTTCAGTATGATGTGTTTATAACCTGAGCTATTCAATATTTTTCAAGTATGAAATTTGCAATTTCATATTTTAAAGTATCATATATGATACTTGAAAGTATCATATCTGATTTTACAATCATATGTAATACTTGAAATATCATACTATGATACTTGAAGGTATCATGTATGATAACCTGATATAGTTTATAATTTTTTCTACCTTTGAATTTTGAGGATTCAGTCAAATACTGAATAACTTAATCTGCTTGGTTTTAGCTAAGGCATTGGGGCTTTTGGGGATCATTTATTATATATGATGTACCTCTTTGTTCATGTCTATCATTTCTAAATACTGATTTCATAATCCCTAACTATATTTCGATTAAAAACTATGTAATTTAATCTTGTTTTTGCTGGATTTTTTTGCGTCATCTTCGATTTTCACTTCAGTTTTCATAGTTGATGTTGTTCTTTTATCTTGATTTGTATTTTTTATATGATTTACGAGATGGTTTTGATGGTTTTGTTGTTTTGTGTGTGTTTTAGTGTAGTGTGTGAAAAATGACGGTTGGTGGGAAGAGGAGTATCCGATGTAGGGTTTGAGCGGGGATAATAAATTACTAAAATGCTCATCCGCCTTTTTTCTTGTTTTTAATTATGGCCTTTGATCAAACATAGATAAAAGAGTGATATTTGGTCCTTTAGTATCCAAAAGATACAAAATATCCAATATAACCCTCCTCATATTATTTAGAAAATTTAGGTCTGACTTCATGATATAATGGGATAACTTCATATATATATATATATATATATATATATCCTTCTTTTTGGTCAAAATTACATATATATCTAATATCATCAAAAAATTACATATATACCCAATTTAAAACTTAAAATTACATATATGTCCAAATACCCAATTTTTATATAATTAAAACCCTAAAATATGTAATATAAATGATTTTATTTAGAATCAAGTTGATTAATTGTGTTTTAAAATTATGAATTCAATCATGCAAAATTAAAAAACCGTCTTGTATTATTTACAAAATTTTTTTTAGTTTATATGACTATATGAAACTAGCATTGTACATGTGCAAATTAGTCATACCATACGAATGTAACAAAATTATAACGCAAATATAGGAATGAAGCATGTAAAAAATATATGGAATTCTCATACGTATTACCCTCTTCGCGATAAATTTACGAGATTACGTTCATAATATAAAGAAAGACCACAATTTACAACTTTATTTAAAACAAAATTATATTTATTATGTATTTTAAAATTTTAATTACATAAAAATTAAGTATTAGGATATATTTGTAATTTTAAGTTCTAAATTGGATATATATGTAATTTTTGGATGAAGTTAGATATATATATGTAATTTTAACTAAAAGAAAAGATATATATATATATATATATATATATATATATATATATATATATATATATATATATATATATATATATATATATATATATATATATATATATATATATATATATATATATATATATATATACTACTTTATAAAGAATTTAGGACCTTCTTAAAATAGCAAGGCTGAAAATTCAGACTTTTTTACCTACTAAATAAAACAAGTTGTTGATATTTTCATTAACATTATATACTATAACCTTTTTCAAACAACCTTTTGTAACAAACTTTTGTAACAACCTTTTAAAATAATATTTTTTCTTTTAAATTGAAAAATATATTTATTTATTTATTATTTTTATAATCTAATTTCACTATATTTTTAAAATTTTGTGCTTTTTAATTCGATATCTGTTTTGATATATTTTTATTAATTTTTAGTCTTTTTCAATTTTAGTAGGTTTTTTAATTCGATTTTTTTAACTTTATAATGAGTAAGAGATTAATATTTGTTAGTCTCAAAATTCGTTATTAGGTACTCGTCGCCGCATTGCGCGGGTACCATTCTAGTATATATATATATATATATATATATATATATATATATATATATATATATATATATATATATATATATATATATATATATATATATATATATATATATATATATATATATATATATATATATATATATATATATATATATATATATATATATATAGATGGGCGTTCATGTGAGAAGGCCATTGTTTTGAAATTGTAAGATGAAATCCTGGCCACCCGTTCATCTCCTCTTTTTTAAGATCTAATACTTAGATTATATTTATATATATAAATTAGTCTCATGTATCATTTAAAAAATTACACAAAAGTTTTTCAATAAAAAATTTTCGAAAATTTTGTTTTCGAAATTTTTTTTCAAATTTTTTTGGGAGAATATTTTCGAATTTTTTTTGATAAAATTTTCACATTTTTTTTCGAAAAAATTATCTATTTCTCCGCTAATACCATCAAGACCTAATTTCGTACTAATATCTTCACGCGTGAAGATACTTTTACTCAATGTTGCAAAAAAAGGTATACAAGGCCGATTAATCACCGCTTCATCGCTACAAGGCCCTCAACTTTTTTGATTAATGAAAAGGCGATTAATGGCGGTCAACGACGGTCAAGAGAGGTCAAACTTATCGAAAACTTCCAAATTTTACCACAAATACCGAAAACTTAGTGTAAACTTGGGTTCATCACTTATAGTAACTATTTATATGTATGATAAGTTGTATTTGAAGAATAATATTGCCGAAAGTACCTAAAACTCGTTAGAAATACCCAAAACTTGCCGAAAATAACAAAAATTTGCTAAAAATGCCAATTCGATTAATCACCGATTAATCCCGCCTAGAACGATTACAAGTTACAAGGTGGTCGACCGGTCGTCTAGCGATTTATGATTTTTGCAACCTTGCTTTTACTATTATAAAAAAGTTCGCTAATATAATATAAAGACCTTGATAATATCTTCACTCGTGAAGATATTTTCATTAAACTTAAATCATCGAAAATTCCAATAAGACCATCAAGACCTAACTCCTTCCCAATATTATCACGCCTGAAGATAATTTATTTAAAGTTAGATAGACAAAAACTTCGCTATATCATCAACACCTTCCAATAAGACCATAAGAAGGATTTTCAGCCATTAATTTAAAATAAACGGATGAGATCAGTCCATACTTGTAACTAACTAACTAACTAACCATCTAAACATGATTTTAAAAAGGGTTTCAAAAAATGCTGAAAAAATTCCACATTGTCAGATATGTTGGTGCATAAAAAAGTTGTGAAGAAAGTTTTTTTAATTTTGAGTTTTTTACATTTTTTTAATGCACAAAATTGAAATTTGATGCACAAAAAGGTGATATTTGGTGTATAAAATTTTTATCATGCACAATGTTTTAAAGTTGTTTTAGTTTGATGCGGCATCAAATTTTAAAGCAAAAAGTTAAAAGAAATTGGGCATAAAAATGAATTCTTGATGCACAAAAAATGCAAAATGCTTAAAAAATATCATTTTTATGCATTAAAAAACATAAAAAACTTCGAATTAAAAAAAAATTTACAAAAGTTTTTTACACCAACATACCCGATCTACTGGAATTTTTTAGAATTTTTGAAAAACTTTTTAAAAATCATGTTTAAATGGTTAGTTAGTTAGTTATGATTGTGGTTTAATCTCATACATTGATTTTAAATCAATAGCTGAAAATCCTTCTTATCCTTCTAAAAAAAAGTATATTTATTTGATCTTTCCCCTGACCCTTATATATATATACATATATATATATATATATATATATATATATATATATATATATATATATATATATATATACTAGTGGCAAAACCCGTCCGATGGACGGGTATGACTTCTGATTGTCGTTTATCTTGTTTTTATTTGGCAAAACTAATGCATACCAAATCGTGCATGAAAAAACTCAGGTTTAGTTACCTTTTTAACAATGAAATCAACCAATTAATTATCCATATGTAGCTTTCTCTTAATTTTAGTATATGTTCTCTCCTTTTTTTTTCAAAATCGCCATTCTTCTTCCATTAACTAAGTCATGCCCGTGCATTAGATATTTTTAATATGATATTCATAATTTTGTAGTTTAAATTTTTTATAGTTATTTACACGTCAAACAATAATTACATTAGATGAAACTTATATTACTCTGTGTCTCTCTGACCACGACGTTTATACAAATATTGTAAAAGAGGGATGTCAAGGGTATAAATAAGACATAGCGAACGGAATGTCATATAATAATGATGCATGCAATTAGCTATTATAGAGGTTTAATAAATTCGTAAAAATAGCAAAATGAAGTAGCGTAATCTCACAGACATAAAAGTATAGTTGAAAAATTAGCGATATGTAATTCGTATGGTGCAATAATTAATTGTTCATGCGGTTAAATCCCTAAAAAATGGAAAAACTGCTAAATCGAAATCGTAAAAAAGCGTGGTTGTGGATTCGCACTTTTTTAAAACTGCAATTACGTATGCGGTATCCTTTTTACCACAGTTACGTATTTGGTATTAGTTTTACCACCCCCTCCTTGGCACCATGATTAATCCTAAAAGAACCGTGTATTTTGTTTATTTTTTTAGCTGAAGGGTGTATTTAGATGTAAGATAAAAGTTGATAAATATTATTTTTTAGATGTTTGTTAAATAAGATAATTTAATCTATAACTACATAATAAGACATTTGAGATCTTCTAGAAATAGCAAGGCTAAATTTTCATTCAATTTTACTTACTAAAGATAGCAAGTTATTGTTCTTTTTACACATGCTATACCATATAATCCTTTGTAACAATATTTTATAACAAACTTTTGTACAATTAATTAAAATTATATTTTTTAATTTTAAATCGAAATATCTTTTTATTATTTTCATAATTTAAGTTCATCGTATTTTTTTTAACTGTTTTTCTCTTTAATTCAATATCAATTTCGATAAAATATATAAACTTTCAGTTTTTATTTGTTATTTTTAACGGATTTATTTTAATTTAACACTTTTTCACACTTTTACCCCTTTAATGTTAATGGGAAATACGATCTTGATAGATAAGATAATAACATTTATTCGATTTATAAATAATCACCGCGTACTCGCCGTCATATTACGCGGATACCATACTCTACATTAATAAGTAAAAGTTCTTAAAAGGAAATAAAAAAATAGGCTTAAAATATGATTTAAAATTATCATTTATATTTTATTATTTGGCCAAGACTCTTAAATGTGGGTATATACATGCAAAATTCTCAAATTTTCAAACCTAATATAATATATAATAAATTATACAATGGAAAGTTAAAATTAATGTTGTAAAGCCAATGTTTTTCAAACCAGGTCAACCGGTTATTGACTCGTGTTTTATGTTTTCGAAACACGACTTGACCCGTCGAGTTTGGGGTGACCCGGGTTAATCCGGTTTTCGAGATTCGGCAGGGTTTTGATTTTTCAGGGTTTTTTAAAAGATATGTAAATTATACATATTTGTGATTGAATTTTATTTTTATATATTATACTGGTTGGGAAACAATTTATATTTTCAATATACGGGAATTTTAATGATTTTATATATATATTTTTGTTAATTATTAAAAATATAAAAAAAAACATTTTTTTTAGAAAATTGAGTTGACTCGGGTCGACCCGAGTTGACCTGAACCTGATGACTCGACCATATCAATTTAAAAACCAAGTTTTAAAATATTTTGTAAAGCTATAACATTACAAAACATACCTCAAATGATTTTAGCCCGCTTATTGTAAACAATATTGAGTTGTTTTAAGTTATGTTTTAAATAGTAGTCAAAGTCAACATGACAAATTCTTAAATAATGGAAATATTTTCACGACTGATGCAACTGTTAGTTAAAATCAGAATCCACTTTAACTGGTACAGTATTTGTTGCTATTTTAAATAATAAATGTATACGATGTTGTAGCCAGTTATTAAGTACAGGTTTTCACTCTAAATACAACTTGCCTTGATTTATAGGTATGTCACTTGGTTTTTCAAACAACATAACACCTAGATTGAACTCATGTCATCAAATTACATAAATACCTAAAACCCAACCACTACTAACAACAAAGTTTTGAATACGCCTTTATTTATCTTGGATTTTCCCAATCATTCATAGGCTAGTTAACGGGTGAAAATGGGTAATGCAGGTAAAAACAAATTGGATAGAGTCGGACTGATCTAACATACTTTTTCCCATTTCTTTGAAGTTCTTGTAAGGCGACATGGAAGGTTCTATCCTAAGTTCAGTTCACTTGATCTATTTCATTTGTAGTAAAGTTTTTAAGTAGTGCCTATTTTACTCGTCAGAGTTATAAAAACCTAAATCGTCGACCCATATATCGGTAATAATGTTTACAACATATATAGTTTACAACTCAAAATTAAGTAAAGGTAACACGAATCCTATATTTAATGGTCCTCATACAGTTACTTAATCTTAGCAGAAACAATGATCTAGTAAAAAAGAATTAAGTCTTTCTTTCATATGTAAAATTTTTAAGGATACAAAATGTACACTACGTATTATATTAACTCACACTTGTTTCTTTTTCTCCTTATTGTATATTATATTTTTTGAGACCAGACGAGGTAGTAAATGGCATGGTGATGAAGACCAGACGTCCACATGCGATAGTCCTCTATCCTACTCGTTGCAAAGTTAATTAGTCCCATTTTGCAACCTAGAATTTTTTGCCTACCATTTCTAATGAAGTGGATGACTTTGACGAGTATCTTCAAAGAATTTTACAAAGTATTCTTAATATGGGGATTCACTGATTAATATCTAAAGAAATAGGTCATTGTAATGTTATACATGTGTGATTATGTGCATATGTGGGTTTCACGATTGAAACAAAAGTGTTGATCAACTGTTGTAAACTAATAAGGAAAGCACAACAATGATCGCAGCCACCTGAGCAAAAGCAATATATAGATAATGCAGATATCTTAATATTAACTGAGTACACATAGAATCAAAAACTATCTATCCAAAAATAAAGACTGATTACGGAGACTTTAAGCGACAACAATCATATACGGATTGGGTATCAAAATACAGATCCAAACACCCCTATTATAAATGATAAGTACGGTGATTGGAAGTTCTGTTCCCTTATCACTTAGTGCCAGTGAAGCATTTTTCATATTTATAATGCACTCAAAATCATATAACATAAAGTGGTACATGTTTATCCAGATTATAAGAAACCGGAATCTTTTTCAAGTGACATCTCCTTCAATATACACATAAATACATATAATGACCCGCATATGACCATTGCCGAACAAACAACAAAAATGCACCTTTATAAGCTTCAAAATGGAAAAAAATGTGTGTAGATACTGATGTAGACTTGTGTGCACCAAAGAATGATTGAATAGGGAAGTGAACACAGGTAACACTCATATGAACTAAATTATGTGGAAGATACATGTTGTTACGCCAAAATCCAAATGAACCAATAACATTTTCTATTTCCTTTACTGATATCAAAATTCACAATTATAAACATAAACCATTAACCTCTTTCTGAACATTACAAATGCAAACAAACAGATTTTGTGTACGCTTAACATTTTGAAAAGTTTCACAAAGTAAATATTTACATATTCCATGTCAAGCTGCAATCCTATTGATAATAGGTCGTGTCAAGTCATATTATGTTACTCCATACCATAGATTGGTAGTAGCTAACTCTAAATATCAGTTGTAGAAAGGAGAATTGGGGCTGCAAAAATCAACAAAGATATAAAAGGGAACTTTCATTGTTTTCCAAGTAAGAGAAACAACAGATAAGGCCTTATGAGATTAACAAAATAATAACCACATCGTCATTGAATTGCCCTACGTTACAAATCAATGTGGCTGTTTTTATACAATAAATACAGATTCTCCTATAACAGATTTTGAAGATGACAAAAGGTTACTTTATTCTTATCAATACCAGCATCTCTAGAGCTTTTATCCTCTTGAGCATGAGATGTATGAGAATCATCTTTTACAGAGATATCATAGACATCCACAAAGACAGTAGCATCAGATGCATGAATTTTATATCACTCTTAGGTACATCAAATAACCCTACATATTACTACGTTATATATGGACTTATGGATAATCTACCTTTAGTCGTAAAAGATGACTTATGGCTAACCTAACTAATAATAAAGGAAGATCATAATTCATTTTATTGCTGATCTGTAACTTTTTGGTTATCTCCAGAGATAAAAGGACTTGTTGAATGCAAGAACCATCAGGAGGGCCACAACCCCCTCTAGTCTCTACATACCCCCGCCCTTGCTTGAACATCTACATCTAGATTTTAGAGTACCTAGAAACTAATAAATATGTATGTAAATAAATAGATTTTAAAGTAATTCATTTTCTATTAGGGGCTTAGTAACATTTTCTATTAGCATTTGATCATCAATAGATTTTTGCAAGTTCTTGGAGAGCAAGGAACTTATCACGCATGATTAGAATGGTTGATTTGCATTTGTTCTGTTGTCAGGCGGGCGCCCATAAAAAAGATTTGGAAAAAGTTCCATAGTAGTATTATTAAACAGAATGTAGTTAAATGTGACGCTTTATGTTTATACTATAGTACCTTCCAGATGCAGCATCAGCAAAAAACTTCTCGGTTCTTTCAGTGGAATCTGGCACAATGAATTGTGTTGCCTGGTAAGGCCACCAGTGACAAACTCCGCAAGATCGCAAGCCCTTTCTTTCATTTGCCGGATGATCTGTTGAAACTCCCTTCTTCGCAGCGAATGTCCAGCCGATATAAACCACTATCCGCCTTGTCAGATTTGCGACTCACTTTCTCAAAACCTTCTGTAGTAGAATTTAGAACCTTTTTGTTAATCTGATAAGTACTCGTGTTGCTAACCAATAAACAGAACATTGTTTGGAAATTTACATTTATCATATTAGTGCGAGTACCCTAAGTTATTCCGAATGGCCCTTTATGTGCATGTGACAAAGGGAAAAACTATATAAGCGTAAGCAAATAGCTAATGGTGGCTAAATGGGTGAGGAGACACATTGTATAATGGGTCATCTTTATAAGCCAAACACAACTATCTGTATTTGGTAAACAGATAACATTTAAAGATAGTTAAAAATTTATCATAAGAAGTATTTTTTTTTAAAAGATTTTCATTTTGTTAAAAACATTTGAATATACATTACCCATAACTTATGATGTTCATACGCTCACTTTTTCAGGCTTATGATCTTAAACACTTGACCTTAAAAACTTTATAAAATCAAGCGGATAAGCTCATAAGCCCACAAAACTGAGCCTAGCAAACGTTTCACTAATCTTCTAACTTCTTAGTCCATATGAATAAATGCATTCGATATAGTGAATAACAAAAATTTACATAAAGAATGAAACAGTGTGTTCAAGTTTTTACCCTTGAGGTGAAAAGCCGCGCTGGTATTAGACAGTAATTGTTGCAAACACTAATTGTTGAGGGCGACACTGCCATTATACATACACGGGAAGACCAATAGCTTTTCGGTTGGAGGCATACTGATCATCTCAACTTATTTTTGGAATGGGCATTCACCACCCGCAATAATCACCCTATACCAGCTGAAGATCAAAAGGAAACAATTTAATTTGTTTATATACAGATATATGCATACTACTTACTGAAAGAAACTCATTTCAGCTTAGACAAAATAAAAAAGCATATTCAAGTTTTTATTAGCCAAACACTCAAAAGTGATGCTTCTAAAACACGTAATAAACAAATCAGTTTTGGCAGGTTGGGTTTAGTGTTGTGGCCTTTACAAACGATCATCACGTCAAATACCTCGACCGAATTCAACCCGTCAGTTATAACTATTTACAATTAAAAGAAAACTTTTTTGACTACTGCACCCAACAGTATCTTCTTTTCATTATTTTACGTATGGCTATATTAATAGAAATTATCCATAACAAAAGCTAAAACACAAAGCATTTTGTAAATGTTAACTATGCCTTAAGAGACCCTAAGAAAAGGCATATATTTTTCGAAATCAACCTTAATTGCGTAACCTTTTTAAATGCTCAATCCTATATATCGCCTACCCAAAATGTTTTGTATACAATGTTAATTTCGAATTGGATATATAACTATGTTAGATCTTAGAGACGTGTAAGGAATGTTTGTTAAAAATGGCGGCTCCGTTTGAAGAAAACAAATTCTCTAGCTCATCATCTTGTTCTGATTGCTTGTTTGTGTAGTCTGGGGTATTATTAAATTCACCATCCACCTCTTGAAAACTTGGACATGGATACAAAATGTCGTCATATGTTTTGGTCTGAAAAGAATTGGCGCTCTAGTAAACATATAATTAATGCATACAACTTATATCATTTATGAATTGCAACATAATACCTTCAAATTGTTCAACCACAATAGTGCCTCGTGCTGAGTATCATTTGCAGATACTGGAATTCTTGACTTTCATTCTTTCCACTTTTGTTGAGTACTCTTTGTGGCTGCCCACGTCCACTGAACTTGGCAGACCCAAACCCATCAATGAAAATACAAACTTTTTATTAAAAAAAAATAACTTTCAATCAAGAAACAAATGACATATATTTAATGCACACACTGCAAACAACTAAAATCATTCATGAACCTAAAATTGCAAATCATGGATAACCAAACTAAATTTACGATCGATTCACAACAACGATCAAATTACACACAAACCTATATCTCGAACATTTAAGTAAACATAATTCTCGTAATGTATCATACTGATCCATCGTTATCTTATATTTCTAACACCAAAATATCGTCGCATAATTCTCGTAACGTATCCTTCTAGTCCGTCATCATCCTATATCTCTAACACAAAATATCGTGTAATAAATGTTCCTTTAATCATCATATCACTAACTAAACACCTTTATAGTATCCTCAACTTAAAATTATACTAAAACTCACCTATCAAGATCTATTACAACTATCGATTCTATGACCTCAAAATCAACTCAAAATTACTTAAAACCCTAAAATCTACTAATCATGTATCCCTAAAGAAATCTTCATATCAATATCCTATTGATCTATCATTATCTTATATCTCGAACATAAAAATATCGTCACCTTCATAGCATCCTCAACTTTGTTAACTGAAACTCACATATCCATATCAGTTACGACCTATAATCATCATATCAATAATGAAACATTTATATGCCATCCTCAACATAAAATTGTAGTCAAAATCACTTATAAAGATTAGTTTCGATTATAATCACCTCCACATCAAAATAAACTTAATAAAAAACTTAATGATGTTGTTTGTATCCCTGAGAAACATCTTCTTCTCAACCTTTGATCAAAACAAATCAACCTAAATCTACTCGTAGAGAATCCTTTTCTCTAATCACTTACAAAAACCTCATATAAACCTAAAGTCAATCAGAATTGATTATACATGTTCAAAAAAACCTAAGATCTTTGTTGATTCATGTGTATTATTAGAAAAACCATAGATCAATAATCAAATATTAATATACATCGAAGTTATTGAAAAACAAAGGTCACCTTTTGTGTTTTGATCACTTTCAGTAATATGATCATTCATTGCATTCTTTAACCCAAATATGCATAAGCATCCAATAATCAATATATATATTGCATTTTTCACATACTTCATCTTCAATGCTTTGCAAGAACCCCTTCTATTTACACTGATAGAACAAATAAGCAAGAGTCTAATTACTTTAATATCATAGAACAGGTGCTTGTGTGTGTGAGAGTGTGAGAGTAAGAGAGCAAGAGAGATGACCTGATTGATCAAGTCTGGATCTGACATTAAAAAAAACACAGTAAATATATGATTTTCAAGAGCAGAATTCGGGAGATTATTAGGTTTCGAGAAAAGAAGTGCTGGTAAAAAACACAATCGAGGATGGTAGAAAAACACGATCGGGGTTGGGTTGGGTTGTTTTCATGGGATAGGCATGATTATATGGGTGATAGGCAAGTGATAACCTTCGGGAATTGGTAAAGCCCAAAACATAAGCCCATGTGCTGACTGGGATTAGTATCCTGATTGATGACGTGGCAAATCCCTCCTCTTATATATAATGTAAAGATATATATATATATATATATATATATATATATATATATATATATATATATATATATATATATATATATATACTAGCAGGGTACCCGCGCGTTGCGGCTGCGGGTACCTGTAATTAAAGTTCATGCGTAAACAAATAAGATTGACGAACCAATTAGTTTGAAAAAAATAGTTTAGTCCCCTCTATTTTGTTTTTGGCCGACTTTTATTGGTTAGTCGAACCGGATATGATCATAGTTTCCGAATGACCCCGTTGGTTGTTTCAAAACCATTCGAACCATCAACTTGGCATATATATTGTATGAGAATTTACGTGTTTTATTAGTTGTACACTATGTGTATAATAACATATTTTTTTTTTATTTTAATATTGTTTTAAAAATAACATTAATGAGTGTATTAATTGGTTTATACTTTATGTTTTATCATGTGTATTGTTTAAATTTATAATCTAAGAAACATTTAATGTATGAATGATTTATAACATAAACTTTATAAGTTGTATTAGTTAAAGTTAAGTTTTGTGCATTTGAGGATTGTACCATAAGTTTTAAGAGTAGTATTACTTAAATTAAATGAAGAGAGAGATACTAATCTCTTTTATATGTAGTATATATATATATATATATATATATATATATATATATATATATATATATATATATATATATATATATATATATATATATATAGGGTGAGGTTATTTTCAGAACCAAATAAATGTACAGAACTGCGAGAACCACCTTTTTGTTCTTAAAACGCACTTGTTTATTTATTGAGTTAGTTCATTAGGTAGAAATAAATGAATTTTCATTGTCGTAGGTCATTAGGAACATGTATCCTACGATCATGCACATGTATTTATTTTGTATGTATAATAACTATATTTTCGTTGGATAATATGAAAACACATGTGCACTCATCATATCGCTCATCTTACTCGGATATATAACCAATAAAATAATTATTAAATGTTAACTTAAACATAATAATGAAAATACATATGCATTGCTAAGAGTATAAAGGTGGTTCTCGTATTTCTGTACATTTATTTGGTTCTGAAAATAACCTTACACTATATATATATATATATATATATATATATATATATATATATATATATATATATATATATATATATATATATATATATATATATATATATATATATATATATATATATATATATATATATATATATATATATATATATATATATATATATATATATATATATATATATATATATATATATATATATATATATATATATATATATATATATATATATAGAATTTAGATAAGATAGTTTAGGTGCTTAAAGTTGTTAAAATGAAAAGTAATAGAAAATGGGCAAATATCACATTTATTGATTAGTTTTGGTTCGTTTATGATATTTTAGTTCGTGTACGAGTGTTTTGGAAGATTTAGTACGTGTACGGGTAGCTAGTTCACAATTTTGAATATTACTAGTTTTTCGTGTATCAGTTGTGTATCATAGTTTATCAATTATTTTGTTATATCGAATGCAACATGTGATAATTTATCATTAAATTTGCGAATATATGATTATTTATGCTAATAATATTTTTTGAAGTAAAACTATGTATCATATGTATCAGCTATAAATTTTTACGTATCAAATTTTTTAGTGTTTTTATACCAATTTTTATGTATAAGATTTATTGCTTTGTGTTTAATATTAAATATATCACATGTTAGTTGATAAAATAAATGGTTAAGATGATTTTTTATTTTAACAACTTTAAGTTACTACATTACAATAACCTAACTCTATATATATATATATATATATATATATATATATATATATATATATATATATATATATATATATATATATATATATATAATTATATATATATATATATATATATATATATATATATATATATATATATATATATATATATATATATATATATATATATATATATATATATATATCTTAATACCATATAAAAGATTTAAGCCATTTTCTATTATTAGAAGTCTTAATTTTTTAAGCCTCCAACATTTCTTGTTATAGAAAGATTGTTGTTATTTTTTTATTTATTGCACAAATAAATTATATTAAATTAAAAGTTATTAATAGGTTTAAAAATTAAAAGTTATTAATAGGTTTAATTTCAAAAAATCCGTTACACATAAAATTAAAACACATCTTAATGAGCTCATTTTAATAGGCCATTTTGTATATTATTTTTCAAAGAAATTAAAAGTCAAAACTTTTCATCACACACACAATGAAAAAGTTAAATATTTTAGATTATGTAAACTCGTAACGGACCAACGTTAACACAAAGTATTTAAAAAGCTTGTAACCGTCCATTTAAAATATTATAGTAAAATATATTAAACTCTGTCTTGTAACAGACATAGAGGTTTATAAAGCCCAATCTATACTATTTATACTACCTTTTAAAGTATTTTGCACATTCTAAATAAGGAAGTCTTAAAAAATTAAGCCAAAAACATTACTATAAAAAGAAATTAAAAAGTTAAAGTAATATTATTTATTTTGTAATTAAACGTCTTTATGTTTAGTCCATTTCATAACCGTCTTCATTAACTTTTGTAATGAGATTTAAATATTTTCGGTTATGTTTTAACCAAAATCATAATTCTATTTTTAATATAATTTTTGTAACGTTTATTTTATTTGAGTATAAAAGTATCATTTGGTTAATGAAAAAAACACAACAATTTCTATTCCTCTATCATAATTCTAAAAATCTTATGACTTTTTTTGGTTTCTTTTGAGCATCTCAGAAAATTTGTATACCTCATTAAATTCAAAAAGAATGTTTCGCTTCTACTATTACTACGGGCGAACTTATTGTTAGTGTAAATGCAATTACTTAACATGAAAATAAAGATCGAGTATGTGATTTTTTATGTTATTTTCCAAATAATATGCAATGTGGCGTGATAATCTTTTCAAAAATATGCATCACATAGGCAATACTGTAGATACGCTATCCTCATAATAAACGTACAAGTGAAGAACATTCAATCGTAAGAAAATTTTGTTACACGGGTACCCACCGCTGCAATGCGCGGATACCCGGCTAGTATATATATATATATATATATATATATATATATATATATATATATATAGTTAGGTTAATGTGGTGTATTTGTTTAAAATTATTAAAATAAGAAGTAATTTAAGCCCTTGGATTTGTTAATTGGTATTTGATGAGATTAATAGTGAATTAATAACGTATGTATAATAAACATAAATTGAAGGGCATTTTCGTCATAAGAATATTAATATTTTAAATGGCTATTTTGAAACAAATATTAATTTCTCTCTCTACTTTTAATGTTAAATTAAACTTTTAATAAAAAAGTACCGAGTTCCGAAGCACAATTTCAAAATAGTTATGAAATCTTGGTTCGTTCACGATACATAATTTTATCTTTAGCTATTCTAATGATATTTAATTATACATTTAATTTAACTTTTTAAAATAAAATTTTTGTAATGTTATTTAATGATACATTTTTTTTGATGAATTATTTAATAATACATTTAATTTGTAATATACGTATTACATTTCATCCATAATGATACATTTAATTCTTAGTACTCCGTAGCTTTGTGTTGTTATACATGTGATACTTGTAATGAAAATTAATGATACATTTAATTTTTTAAATATCACTTATTGTTTAATATATGATACATTGAAAATAATATTTAACATGCAACTTTTGGTACAATGCATAACACAAAGTCTCGTTTATTTTTATATACATCGTATATGATACAAAAACATGTTTGAAAGGCGTTTCATTTCCATTTGATATGTTGTTACATTTTTTTTATCTAAGTATCATACACAATGGGATTTATACCAAGTTTTATTATCTTTTCTTGATACATAAAGGATTTAGACGAAGTTTCTTTTGTTTTTTTATACATCCAAAGATTTAGACCAAGTTTTCTTTATATGTTCATGATACACCAAAATAATTGCGTAGATTAAAAATCAACCTTGTCTTCTTTAATACAAACATTGATGCAAAAAGTCAATTCTTACTTTGTTAAACAATATTAAAATACAAACTGGTACAATGATCACTACATCATGTGAAAACAAAAAAGAATATAACACATGAAAAAAGGGCAAGTGAATTTTAAAGATAACATGGAAAGAGATGTCAGTTTCATTTTGTGGGTAGATGTTACAAATGAACGAAGTAAGTGAGACGTTTATAATACCTATTAGGCCCCTCATGGCACATAAATGTTATTAATTTTAGTTTTGTATTTATTTTATTTAAATTGATATCATCTTAAAAAATTAGTAGATCCAAAGGCTTACAATGTTTCTCATTTTAACAATTTTAAACAATTACACTATTTTAACTAAATTTTATATATATATATATATATATATATATATATATATATATATATATATATATATATATATATATATATATATATATATATATATATATATATATATATATAGACCCGTCCGGTGGACGGGCTAGTTTAAGTATATATTTTTTAATAAAATTGAAATTATGTGTGTTTATATTAGAAGTTTAGTATATGTAGTGTTAGTTATAACATTAATATTTTAATAATGTAGCATAGAATGGACAAAAATAACGTAATTTACGATATTTTATTTATTTAAGAATATTATGAGTTAATTGAATTTGCATACGTTAACATTATGAATAAGCTTGTTACATTAAAAAAATTTAGAATTTTAAAAATATTGTATAAATATTTTATGTATTTTCGAATTTTATGAGGTAATAAATTTTGTACATGTAAATGTTAATGAATAACTTTTTTTACATTAATTTTTTTGAAACTAATATTATTGTTAAGTTTTTTTAACCCTTCAGTGAGTTACATGTGTCATTTTTATAAAACTTTGTATTTAAGGCATCATTTGTAATTCCTATTTTCTTTTTGAAGCATTTTTTGGAAACCCTTTAATGAATTTTTGTATTTAAGGCGTTGTTTCACCATCATTCCTTATATATTTTTATATAATTTTTTATTTAAGGCATAATTTGTAATTCCTATTTAAACAAAAGACTTTTTATCGAATTTTGTATTTCAGGCATTGTTTCGCCATCCTTCCTTATGTATTTTTATAGAATTTTGTATTTAAGGCATCATTTGTAATTCTTATTTTATTTTTGAAGCATTTTATAGAAACTTTTTAATAATTATATGTGTCATTTTTGTCGCATTGTTTCACTATCCTTCCTATATAAGGTTTTTTGATTTGATATTTGATATTTAATATATATATATATATATATATATATATATATATATATATATATATATATATATATATATATATATATATATATATATAGGGGCGGACATACAGCTTAGCTTCGGGGGGGCAGCGCCCCCCATGGCTAAACCAAAACGACGAGATTATAGTGTAGTTTTCTTTAATTGCGAGTGTTTTTTTAAAATGCCCCCCACTCGAAATTGAAATTGCCCCCCACTCACATACTAAAGTCTAACATTTAACACTCTAAAACCTAAAAATGCTCCATTTTCATGTTAAAATACTCGAATTTTAGTTTTTCACTTTACTATCGTCAAAAAAAAAAGTTTGCCCCCCACTTTTCCAATTCCTGCGTCCGCCACTATATATATATATATATATATATATATATATATATATATATATATATATATATATATATATATATATATATATATATATATATATATAATATATATATGAAATTCTCCTGATATAATAACAATATGTGCAAACAATAAACCGCATCATGTTATTTGAACTTAATATATTTTTGGTTGTGGATGTCTAAGAATATCTTGAATCAAATAATATTATTCAAATTATTGTAGTAGTGTTTTTTTTCTTTTCACTTCAATTCTTAAATTATCAAAATATTCAGTAATGTCTGTGTCAGTATACTTGTTCTATTTGTTTGTTTAACTTTAATCGAATAAATTAAGGAAAACCAATGTTTTAAAACCCGGTTTTTTAATTGATCTGGTTAAGTCATCGGTTCAACCGCCGGGTCAAACCAGTTTTACCCTCTAGAGAGAAGTAGCTTTATATACAACGTACGAAAACGTTACAGACAGTTTGAATTTCAAAGAGATAAAAATAAAATATATCAAAACCAAACACCAAGACAATTGTATATGTATATAATTACAATGAGTGTTGCTATATCCTCCTACAATATCCTCCTACATATCTCCCTACACACACAATAATATTTTATATTTTCTCTCCACTCATTATCTCTCCGCACCTAAACGGTCAGTTCTGACACGTGTCAGGATCCTGTGAGTAGGCATATAAGTAGGAGGAATTGTAGGAGGATAAATCATTTCTCAATTAAAATATTAAACTATTAGCCCACTGCCCAACAAAGTGACCCCCTACACTACCCTCAAGCTAAACTTTGATGTACCAATATGTGTACCCTTTCTTTTCTTATACCTAACTCCATTGATTTATTCAAAAGAAAATGCCACGATGCTAAACCCTTATTGTATCAATGCCCAGATCCTTCATCCATACACATCTATGAGACTATCACCATTTTCGGTGACCACCATTGAAACCTACTAATCTTGACGCCATACATGAATCGATCTTTACCAATCATGTAATGGATTACTAGAACTTTATCATGATAAACAATGTTTTAAAACCCGGTTTTTTAATTGACCCGATTAAATCACCGGTTTACCGGGTTACCGGTTCAACCCGGTTTATACCAAAACAAAAAACAATTCTACAGTGATACAGTCTACATAAAAGAGGCGTACTATAATCATACGTTTTCACCTCTATATCTATCCATTTTCACGAACACATTTTACACAACACACATCATCATCTCAAAACTTGATTCACTTATGCTTTGACTTTCTGTCATGACTCATCATCCCAAAAAAACAACTAGCAACAGATTCTTCATCCATCAATCATCATCCCATCATTTTAGTTTATCAAAACACAAAAAGCAAAGATGCAACAACAGATCTTCCTTATCATCCCCTAGAACCACCAGTCTTCATCCTCACTAAGATAGATCTCCTCATCACGGCAAGGTTCAAGAAATTAAAAGTTTAATAGGTCGATCTAGACTACCCTATCGATCTAGACTACCCATCTATCTTAATCAATTACGAAGTACACAATCTGAGTGATCTTTTTTGTGTTAGTTAAAAAAAAAAAAGATTTTTTTTTATATTTGTTGAACCGGCCGGTTTTCGGTCAGCGGGTCGATCCGGGTTGATTAAAACCCGGCGGTTCAATCCGGTTCGAGTTTTATTCAAAACCCGGCTTACAACGGCCCGGTAATTACTCCGGTTCCCGGTTCAACCGGTTGAACCGGCCGGGTCAAACCGGTTTTTAAAACATCGATGATAAAGGCTCGAGCGGTTCGATTAGTAGTTGCTTCATCCATATGCCCAGACCCTTTCACTCATTGTTCTTTTTCCTCAGTTATAGATTGAACCGGCCGGTTCGGTTCGACGGTTCGATCCGGGTTGATAAAAAACCCGGCGGTTTAATCCGGTTTAAACTGCAGCAAAAACCCGGCCTATAACAGACCGGTCGACTCTCCGGTTCGCGGTCTGACCGGTTCAACCGGCCGGTTCGAACCGGTTTTTAAAACACCGAGGAAAACAAACACACGTGAAGATGGCCATATTATTCGTTTGTGTTCGACACTTAACGAATGAGCTTATATATTATGTGTGTGGGGCCATAAAGTAATCGAACAAACATGAACAATGCTTGTTTCTGATCGTTCTTTCATTTTTAACCGAACAATATTCTAGATTTAGTGGGTTGTGATGCCCACAATTAATGTATGAGTTTATACGCATGTATACTTCAAATATCAATATGTTTCGAAGATTTTGAATGGGCAGTAGAATCAAATTTGAGTGGATTCACATCAATATCGCGCGTATGAATGCAAGCTTTCCACAGCACACAATTGATAATCTACCCGGCTTTGACGACAACTTTATGGTGTCTCATAAAGGTAATAACCGAACCGAGATATCAATGAAACACATAAACAACAATGGTAACAGAACCTAAGAAAGCTTTTCACATTAAGATAGAAGCATTTGGGTTGATACACGCTTAAGTTACATCACCTACTAAGATCAAGCAGTTCTTCATAATTAGCAGAGCTAAATAATACTTACAAGGATGAAACCAAACCATAACGCTGACTAAAGACTGCGCTAGAGACGACACCAAAAGACATAAACAAAAGAAAACTTTACTTAGACAGGGCTGGCTGCAAATTTGGGACTTGACAAGAAGCTTATTTGATTGCAGCCTTTCAATTTCCTCATCATTCATTTTCTTTGCTGCCACTCTCTGACAGCTTTTTTTGTAAATCCCTAATCTTCTCTTCGAGTCCATTTATCTTTTTTTCACGTATTGGCTTTTCACCATTGTGCTTCTCAAGATCTTTCTCAAAAAGTTTCAGCTTTTCCTCCAGCTGGCTCACTTTGGCTTTCCAAACACGTAACTCGTTTAAACGATCTTGCATAGCACCAACATTAAACCCATGAGTCTCTAACTCAGCTAAAGTTTCCAAACTGTTTTTTATTATGTTGATGGGATCATTCAGCTGTAAGTCCAAAATCTTCTGAGTTACATTTGCATACGTCACCATGTGAGCTATGGCTAAACCCTCATGACAATCTTCTCTGACGTTTTCCAATGGTGCAAAATGCGGCTTCTCAGGAGTCTTTTTGTACAACTCATGTGATTCAATGGCAGCCCAGATTGGAGACCGCTTCACAAATGGCCAGGTAATGTGGTATTCAGTAGTTCCACTATTTTCAACAACTGCTGCTGGAATCGGTGCATCAGTAGATCCATCAAGGTGGGTTCCACTATTTTCAACAACTGCCGCTGGAATGAGTCCATCAGTAGATTCATCAAGGTGGGTTCCACTATTTTCAACAACTGCCGCAGGAATCAGTGCATCAGTAGATCCATCAAGGTGGTCACGTAATTTGCCACATGAACTTCCTAAGTACAATAACAATGAAGATTAGATGCAGGAAAATGCAGAATCAGAACACATATTGTTCAAGGTGGCAATGTCGATCACTTAATTAGGAAATGGTCAATTCAGGTTATGTTACATCTCTAATAGGTGATAAAATATGAGCCGATAAAATAGGTCGAAAGTCGCCCAACGAGTATCATTTTGCAACAACCTCAGCCCCAAAAACATATATTATATTCATCAAAACACTAGTTATGCAAGTATTTATATAAATATTTGAACTAAAAGTGTGTAAAGTTAACCAAACTCATCCAAGAATGACCCATTTTCAGCCAACCCTCCTGACATGCACATTATGGCACCTTTACTAATGGAACAAAAGTGCTTACTCTTCAAAACAGCCTTATGTTGCAGGCCTTGATACCAGGCAGATAGAGGTTGATTGTCTTCTAGAGTTTGTTTAGTCCCAAAAGTATTATGCTTCAAAGAGGGAATACTGTTTAGTTAATTTGTATATACACACATGTAAAATTGTCCAAAAGATTATATTTAAGTTGAAAGTGTGATATTTTTTGGCAATGAACTATAAACTGTACATTCTTACATATTAGATAGTTTTTCTCAAAAAAGAGCATACAGAGATATTATCTTTGTCCACCATTGAAGTTAATTTTTTGATGCTAACTAACTTTTGTTCTTGCAAGTATATCGAGTATTACATTTCATAAAAATAAAATTGATTTGGAATTGTAGGAAATGCAAGTGCAAAGAAACCATCAAACTTAACTACATGTCTTTAATTCTTTGTTTTCATGGACGGACTTAGTGGAGACTCGGGAGGGCCACGGCCTTCCCAAAACTTCGATCTTTTATTTATATGTGCTTAAAGAAAATACAACTTTGCTCTCCCAAATTAATTTACACAACACTCGGCCCTCCCGATAAGTTCATCCAAGTTCCGTCTATGTTTCTTTTCTTACATTTACACAAGAAAATGGGCTCCTTGTAACCAAATATCAAGATTCACGTTTCAAAAGTTGATCACATATTCCTTTAGCAATTGTGAACTCAGTAGCCAAAATTAAACACTCTCAAACAGCAAATACTACTTACTGTGGTTATCATTTCTTCATTAGGCGAATCTTGATTTATAGCTCTAGATCCACCTGCTTCCGCTACATACAGCATACGTTTATTGTTTTTATTTCTACCTATACAATAATCCACACGATATTAAATCCTTAGGTTAATCATTAACAGTAGAGGTGACAAGATAAGCGGTTTGAGTTGACCCTCACACTTTTTTGTCAATGTTTTCTTTTATAAGTTGTTTTATGATTAACTGATGAATTAATTATGATTAGAAAACCAATAAAATTACCATACCGAAATAAATCCTACATAAAAGATAATTAGGAGATTTGTATACTGATTTAAAAGAGTGCATTTTGTGCAAGTTCAACTCGTCTCAACCATTTGAACCATTTCAGATAGAAACACAATCCACTGTACCCATCCATATGTTAGTGGGTGGAAATTATTAAATGGAAAAGTAACCCATAAACAGGTATACAAAATACAACCTGAGTTTTCCACATCTGCTGAAGATCAGTTCTTTTTACTAATTGAAACTTTTGCTGAATTCACAGTGCTCCTCTTCCTGCTAGTGCTTCTCTTCCTGCTAGTGGCGGCTGAACCGTCCACTACACCACCCATCTCAGCATTTCTTTCCTGCACATGTTAGTTGTTACAAATTTACTATCAATATCCTTTCATAAAAATAATTAGTGAATCTCAAAGATCAAGTAGATTCAACTCACAGCTTTCGTTCGCAAATGCTTCTGTTTTTTGGAAGAACGTCGACCGAGTACACTTTGACTGGCCAAATTACCAGTTGGAGGTCGTTTAGATGGAGTAATGAAACCTGATTGAGCATCAACATTTGACTCTGATGCAGGAATTGCTCTTTTGTCAGCCACTTCCTGCTCTGGCGTCAGCATAATCTAAAGAACAATTGCCATTCACACATAAAATTATAGTACAGTTTTGACTTTTAAAGTCAATTGTCCCATTACCTAATTAAAAAATACTGTAAAAAGGAATTTGACAGCTCCAAAACATTTGACAAGTAAAAATGACTTGGAATAATTTTCACTTCAAAGCCATATACAATTTCTCGATTTTTTAATCTTTTCGGCAAGAATTTCCAAAAGTGATATTTCAGGGTTTTCAAAGGTCAAAAAATAATGTTTAACAAATTTACACAGTTGCATAATAACATGTTCAACTCATAAACAAGATCACAAGTGTCCAATACAAGGTATGATCTGAAGGGTGTATTTGGGTTGCTTCTTAAACTCATTACTGAATATATTGTAAAGAAAATAAGTTTGGGGTTGCTAACCCAGAATGTATCTCTGAATATCTAAAGGCGCAATAATGCAATTTGAATAATCTGTATTGCTCAAAACAACACATGTTTAAGGACCCTATCCCAAAAACGACCACTATACAATAAAACAATTTAGAAAATTTAATATACATTACCAAACACCCCTAACCATATTTTTACAAACACCCCCTTATAAGAATAATCAAGAAGCATTCTCCAATCAGTTACTCTATAAATATATCACAGCATCACCACTACTACTATACAGAGCATTCACATTTTCAAAACAACATAATTTTAGAACCCAGATTCCAAGGTCAAATCCAGCAATTTCAGCGACCAAGTCCAGCATAGACCTTGAAAATTTGTAAAACCATATCTAACACATCATACATTAAAAATAAAATACAAAAAACACCTTTGATAAACAACCCTTAACACCTACTTAAACAATATAATAATGGACATAGCAGGAGACAAAAACAAAACATAGCAAATATTACACCAATTTGTAAAGGATGTTGAATCAAGACTTTTGGTTCACGTAATTTTGTGGGGATTCCGTGGGTCCACCTGTCCCGATCCACGGCATCTTGGTAAATTCTTTCGTGTATCAAGCATGTCAATTTTTTTTTATTGCGCTGTGGATCGGCAGATTTGTTACAAATTCTTAACCGGACAAAAAGTCCAAATTCAAAACCCTTTAAAAATTGTTGTATATATCATTCCAAAACCCTCCGATTCAAAACCCTATAAAAACTCGAATAAAACAAAATGACATCTCAAAATCAAACACAAACGACACTTCCAAAAAAAATGTATAGTAGCATAAACACAGAAATGAAAATCCCAATTCAATGTTTTCATCAACAACAAAAAAAAAAGAATAAAACCTTTTTAGGAGCAAGCTTCCAGGAAGAGTCAAGCCAGTCAAAATGAAGCCTGATATGAGTATTTTCAAACTCAACAAAATCAACAGGATCCTCAAACTTAATAAGATATTTCTTGTCACCACCCTCAACATCCACAATCACATCCTCCACAACACCACACCACCACCCATCTCTATGATAACAATCCACAACGTCCATAACTTCAAACGCCACGTCATCATTCTTAGGTGGCAAAAGGCCTAACAAGCATTGAATCAACACTCTCAGACAACTTTTCATCAAGATTGTCATCTGAAAACAATGTCTCATATCTTACTAAATACCCCATCTTTTTATTCTTTTGTCTTTTTTTGGTTGAAAGTGGTACATTGTCGTCTATGATGGTGGCTTCATACCATGCACCGTAGAAGCCTGGCTCAACGCTGCTGACTTCAACCTTTGACCCTTTGGTTAAGGTGTGTTAAATTTATGACCTAATCTGATAATCTTTTATAACGATAAGGACTTATATTGCCTTGTTTTAAACTTTCAGTTAGCCTAAAGGATTTGGAAGGTTGAAGGATTTGGAAGCTGAAGTTATGATGGGCTCAAGCCCATTTTGTGTATAACCCAACGGCTATTAAGCCTTTAGGGTTTTATAGAGGGGGTGGAGCGTCTTATTGTTTGTATCGCTTCATTATGTAAACTGTGTGTGAGTTACACACAGTTCTCTCTCTCTCTCATTCTCCTTGATCTTGTAAACCCTGGTTTGATCTCGTTTTGTTTATGCTTTGATTGTAAAACTATTATCAAATAGATAATAGAGTTACACGTGACTAGCACTGGTAACTTTTTTCTTTTATCTTATTTTGTCCTTTGAATCTTTGATAAATAAAAGGTTTTGATGTTTAAGGTTATGCTGATCATGTTTTTCTACATGGTATCAGAGCCTGGTCACTAATTTTTGATGAAAACTTTTTTAGGGTTTGTTTAAAAATTGGGGGTTTTTGGTTATTCATACTTTTTGATAAGATCTGCTATTGAAATAGCTAGATCTGTTAATATTACTGGTTGAATCAAAGTTTTGAAGCTTCAATTTTTTTGAGAAAAAATTAGGGTTTCTGAGATCTGCTCTCTTATTCATTATTACTATCGATTGGGTTGATTGGTGGTATTGTCCATTGATTAAAGTGATTTTCCCTAATTTTTTTCAAAAAAAAATTAGGGTTTCATCTTTATTGGTGGCTTGTTCGATTGGTGGTGACTCTCTTTGGTTACTTGCTCGATTGGTGGCTGGTTCTTTCATTTTCCCCAAATTTTCCCTTGAAGAAATTTTTTGGGGATTGTGACTTGGAGGTTCTGTCACTTCTTAGACTAAGTGAATCTAAGAGTGGCAGTTCGATTGTGCTTTGGTTTATTGCTCTGTAACACCTCTGCTTCCTTCTCTTTGATTGCTATTTGCTTTTATCTGTTTATTTACTATTGCTTGTTATTTGGGGGTTTGGTAGTTTGTTTTTTGTTTCTTCATACCCTTTATTTGATCCTCACTTGCTGCTTGCCCTTGACCTACCACCCTTGAGTGGTTTTGGATTCCTGGGAACTTAGTTGGCAGTATTGTGAGTTCTTTTTGAACCCTTGACCCTTCACCATGTCTGAACATGGTGATGATGATGCTATAAGTGTAACTGACCCAGTTACACTTATTAGTAAGCTTGACTTGAGTGACCCATTGCACTTGCACCCTAATGACTCTGCTGTTTTAACTGTTGTCACTGTGAAACTTAAGGGAACTGAAAACTATCAAGTTTGGGCTAATGCCATGTTACTTGCTTTGGAAGGGAAAAATAAAATTGGTTTTATTGATGGTACTTGTAAAAGGTCTGTAACTGATGAAGTTTTAGCAAGGCAATGGGACAGGGTCAATGCTGTTGTGTTGGGTTGGATTCTTAACTCTATTTCTGAGGAACTTTTCCTTGGACAAATTTTTTCAAAAAAGGCAAACACATGTTTGGAAAGAGTTAAAAGAAACATATCATAAGGTTGATGGTTCTGTCATGTTTAATTTGCATCATAAGATAAATACTTTGAAACAAAATGGTTGTAACTTGTCTGATTATTATCATAAATTGAATGCTCTCTGGAAACAATATGATGCTATGATTGAGTTGCTTGCTTGTGTTTGTTCTGCTTCTAGTGAGTTTAAAAAACATAATCAGCTATTGAAACTTATGCAGTTTTTAATGGGGTTGGATGATTCTTATATGAGTATTAGGAGTTCTATATTGTCTAGAGAAAGCCTTCCTGATGTTAAGGGGGCTTATGCCATCATCTCTGCCGAGGAATCTCATAGAATGGCTTCAAGCAGTGGTTCTGGTCACTCTCAAAGGGCTCAGACCACTGCTTTCTTGTCTAATGGGCCCACCAGAAACAATGTTCAGAGAAATCAGAACCCTAATGCTAATATCTTAAGACCTATAACCAACAACTTTAATCAGAATGGTAATCAAGGGAACTTTAGACCTAACAATGGCAATACTGGTTTTAGACCTAATAATCAGAATGTTGTGAGACCTAACTTCACCTCTAATGCTGAATTGGTTTGTGAGAACTGTGGGTACAATGGTCACACCATTGATAGGTGTTTTAAGATTATTGGGTACCCCAGTGATTTTGTTCACAAAAAAAAGGGAAATCAAAATTTCAAAGGGAAAAATGTGGCTAATAACTCTGTTGGTTCTAATAGTGCTACTGGTTTTTCTGATGAACAAATGGCTACTCTTCTCTCTCTTTTTAAAGATAACAGTAGAACTGGAAAGAATGTACAAGCCAATATGGCAGGTACTGTTTTTAACTCTAGCAAGGTTTTTAATGAAAATTTTGATAAGTTTTATTGTTCTAATACTAGTTCTAAACTTGGGATGACCTACAAGGGGAAGGTTATTGACTCTGGGGCTAACCAACACATGACTGATAGTGATAGAGAACTTGATAATGTGTTTGATATATCTCATCTTAAAATCAAAGTTACTCACCCTAATGGTACTGAGGCTATTATAACTAAAATTGGTAACCTTAAACTTCCCAATGGTCTGATTCTTGTTGATGTGTTGGTTATCCCTGAGTATTGTGTTACCTTGATTTCTGTGCATAAACTTACTAAAGATAATAGGATCTTTGTTGTGTTTGATGAAACCAAGTGCTTCTTTGTTAACCAGGATTTGAATCTGAAAAAGGTGATGGGGATTGGTAAACAATGTGGTGGTTTATACTATTTAGATACTGAAGGTATTAATTGTAAAAATCAAAACAAGCCTGTTACCTGCTCTCTGTCTCATTATGATTGGCATTGTAGACTTGGGCACCCTGCTGACCCTGCCCTTAATGTGCTTAAACAGTCCTTAAAAATTGATAAAGATGAGAAAACCTTTTTTTGTGAAGTCTGTCAAAGAGCTAAACAAACCAGAAATCCTTTTCCTTTAAGTGATCATAGAACCAAAAAACTTGGTGATATTGTTCATCTTGACTTGTGGGGTCCTTATAGGGTTACTAGTCACTCTGGCCATAAATATTTCTTGACTGTTGTGGATGACTATACTAGGACTGTTTGGTTGTTTCTTATAAAAACCAAAGATGAAGTGTTTTCCAACATTCAAAACTTTTACAATTTGATTAAAAATCAATTTAAAGGTAATGTAAAAACTTTCAGAAGTGACAATGGAACTGAATTTGTTAATCAAAACTTCAAAGTTTTTTGTGAAAACAATGGCATCATACACCAAACATCCTGTGCTTACACACCACAACAAAATGGAATTGCTGAAAGGAAACATAGACATCTGTTGAATGTTGCTAGATGCCTTATGTTTCAGGGGGGGATTCCTCTTAAATTTTGGACTGAATGTGTGCTAACTGCTACTTATCTTATCAACAGATTGCCCTCTTATGTGCTAAATGGAAAAACCCCTTTTGAAATGATTTACAATACTTGTCCTAGGCTCTCTCACATTAGAATGTTTGGATGTCTGTGTTTTGCTACTATTCTTAATAGTTCAGATAAGTTTTCTAGCAGATCTGAAAAATGTGTTATGATGGGTTATTCTAGTTCTCAGAAAGGATATAGGATTTACAGTCTTGATAGGCATCAGTTTTTTGTTTCTAGAGATGTTAAGTTATTTGAAACCATATTTCCTTTTAAAGATTCTTCTTTTAACTTCAATAAAAATAATTTTAATAAAGAAAATGTTTCTCAAGACTTAAATCTGTTGAATTTTTTTTGACTTTGATAACCCTGAACTTCACAATGATGAAGAGAGAGCAGCTAAGCATAATGGTGACAATTTGTCACCAAGTGCTAGCAGCCCACCTCCAAGTCTAGGTGACACTGGATGCATTGCCTCAGGCAATGATACCAGTGATGCCAGCTTGAATAGGGAAGAGGCTGTCACACTTAATGAAAGTGCAAATTCTGAGGGAAATTTAGATATTCATCCCATTCCTTCCCCTCATGTTCAAAACATGGAAGGAAACCATGGGAATGACTCTATAAACAATGTTCAGGGAGGTCAAGGTTTGAGGAGGTCCTCAAGACCTTCTGTTTTTCCCAAGAATTATAATGATTTTGTGGTTCAATCTAAAGTCAAGTATGGACTTGAAAAATTTGTTGGATATTCTAAACTTGATAAAGAAAATTTCTGCTTTGTCACTCAACTTAACAAAATGAGTGAACCAAAAAGTTTTTTTGAAGCATCTCAAAATCATCACTGGCTTGATGCTATGAACACTGAACTTGCTGCTTTACTTGAAAATGATACTTGGGACATTGTTGAACTCCCTAAAGGTAGGAAAGCCTTAGGTTGTAAGTGGATTTGGAAATTAAAGTTTAAGTCTAGTGGTGAGGTTGAAAGATATAAGGCTAGAGTTGTTGCCCAAGGTTTTGGACAAAAGGAGGGCATTGACTATGATGAAACCTTTGCCCCTGTTGTTAAAATGGTTACTATTAGGTGTTTGATTAATCTTGCTATCATACAATCTTGGCCTATTTTCCAACTTGATGTTAATAATGCCTTTCTTTATGGTGATCTTGATGAAACTGTTTACATGAAACCACGCCAAGGATATCTTCCTGGGGGTGATAACTTGGTTTGCAGACTCAAAAAATCTTTGTATGGGCTTAAACAGGCTCCTAGGCAGTGGAATGCCAAACTTACTTCTGTTCTTAGTGAAAATGGCTTCATTCAAAGCAAGTCTGATTATTCTTTATACACTAAGTCTCATGGTAATTTCTTTCTTGTGTTACTTGTGTATGTTGATGATATTATCATAACTGGGAACAACATTGCTGAAATTGAAAAGTTTAAGAGCTTTTTAAGAACCAAGTTTATGATCAAAGACTTGGGTAAGCTCAAGTATTTTTTGGGAATTGAAGTTGTTGACACTAAGAATGGTGTTTGCTTAAACCAAAGAAAGTATGTGTTGGATTTGTTATCTGAGTATGGTATGCTTGCTTGTAAACCTGCTAAAACTCCTTTACCCTCTAAACTTGTCATCACTAATCAACCCACTAGTGAGGACCCCCTTCTTGACAACATTGTTGACTATCAAAAGCTTATGGGTAAGCTCATTTATCTGACTAACACCAGGCCTGATATTTCTTATGCTGTGCATTGTTTGAGTCAATTCATGAATTGTCCTTTGAACTCTCATCTTAAAATTGCTTTTGAGGTTTTAAGATACCTCAAAAGCTCTCTAGGTTTGGGTATTCATTTCACAAGGAACTCGGGTATGATTCTTGATGCTTTTTCAGATGCAGACTGGGCTAAATGTGTTGTCACTAGAAGGTCTGTGACTGGGTATTGTGTGTTTATTAATGGAAACTTAGTTTCCTGGAAAAGCAAAAAGCAAAACACTCTCTCTAAATCTTCTACTGAGGCAGAGTATAGAGCTCTTGCCTCAGTAACCAGTGAAGTGATCTGGGTGCTGAAAGTCTTAAATGACTTGCAATGTGATAACTTGCTCGCAGTCACACTTCGCTGTGATAGCAATTCTGCTATCAAGATAGCAGCCAACCCTGTGTTTCATGAGAGAACAAAACACTTAGAAATTAATCTTCATTTTGTGAGAGAAAAAATCTTGAGTGGCGTTGTTAAAACTGAAAAGATGGATTCTGCAAATCAAATTGCAGACATCCTTACAAAGGGGTTGGAAACAGATTTGCATAACAAGTTTGTCATAAAACTTGGTATGATTAACCTATATGGGTTATCAGATTAAGGGGGGGTGATACATGCATTTTGCTAGGGGTTCAAAATAATTCTCGGTATCCTCTCGAATTGATCTCAGTTTAAAGTGGAATGATTTGTTCTTGGTGTCCAAAAATGGGTTTGGTTTTCTAATCTACTAAACAGTAAAGCTAGACTTGAAAATTTAAATCAAACAGTAAATGAAAAAGACCTTAACAGAAATTACCCTATTCGGAAAACAATTACTATGCGGAATATATTATTCTATTCGGAATGATGAAATCCTATACGGAAAAATATGTGCTATTCGGAAAATCTGGGCCTATTCGGAAAATGAATGCTATTCGGAAAACAAGACCCTATTCGGAAAATATGTCTATGCGGAAAATTAACCTTATGCGGAAAAAGTGGTCTATTCGGAAAAACGAGTCTATGCGGAATAAATGAAGGATTCCGAATAAAGGAAAAATAAACTGGCTATGCGGAATATTGGAAATATTCCGAGTAAGAGAATAAACAAAAGATGATTCGGAATAAGTAAATTATTCCGAATAGGGGACGAGTCCAAATGCCTATTCGGAATAATTCAGGTATTGAAGAACAGTAACAGCAGCGTGAAAACAGGGCATACGAACTCAAATCCAAAATCAAGATGAATTACGCAAAAAGGTTTTACCAAACTAAACACAAATCATCTAAATACCATAAGGAATAAATCCCAACAATAAAAACACTAAATCAACAACTTATAAAAGATCAAAATCAATCACACAAGAACTAAAGAACTTGCAATAAAAAGATGATGAAGAACAAGATGAAATGGAAAGATGTATTGAATGATTAAGGTTTTAACAATCACAAAACAAAGATTAAATTTATAAGATTTGAAGAACAAAGATTGAAATCACCAATCACCCTAGTGGTGATGGTGATGCTACGAACCTAAGAACCTGGGAAAAGAAAAATGAAAGCTAACTCCCTAATTGTGTGAAGGAAAAATCTATATATAGTCCTAGTGGTTGGTTGGTGAGTGGGCTTTCTCCCTTTCTTCTTGTCTTCTCGTCTTTTCAGAAAAGTTGACGTTTTCGATTCTGATTCGGGATTTGTCGTCGATTAAATTCAACTCGTCTTTTAATTTCTTCGTTAAATAGACTTGAGTTTCTTCGACATATGTAAATCTTCCATCTTTGGTCCTTTTCTTCGATAAATCTTCAAATAGGCCCATTGACTTCAAATCTTTTGCATCTCTTGGACAATAGACTTCGTCTTTAGTCTTTTTCCTTGATAAAACCCGTGCAATCCCATGTTTTCTTTAATATTCATCCGGTTAGCTCTGAAAACACAATAAACACAAAAACCACGCATAATTCCAAACAAATGATGTTAAATACGTGTTTTGGTCTTGTTTTAGCCGGAATTAAGTGGTAAAAGGATGGGTGTTTACACACCTATCAAATCCCCTACACTTAACCATTGCCATGCCCTCATGCAATGCTTAATGATAAAGCAAATTTACACTTTCCTCATAATCAATCAACCTTGGCCTTATTAACATACTACTTAACAAACATTAAAGTACTAAGAGAAATTAAAACTTTAAAATAAACAAAAGGATGGAAATAACTTGCAAAGAAATCAAGGACTTACATTAGGGCTTTGGTGCTGCGAAGATTTATCACCCTCAAGTTTCACGTTCCCCAAACTAAGCTTAAAAACGAGATCATTGTTATTATAAGTTAGTAAATCAAACACTTACACACATGGCTTAATTAAATGCTTAAACTCCCTTATTCCTAGGTGTATCTCTTATATTTTATTTTTGTCTTAGAATGATCATGAAGATGCATTTTTCGGCTTATTTCGATAGTTTATTCAGGCTGAAAGCAAAGTAGGACGATTTGATCAATAGTTAGCTAAAGGACAAAATCTCTTAAAACTGCTTCTCGGGATATCAAAAAGTTCATATCTTGGCATAACTCGGTTCACGATTTGAGACCTTTCTCGGGCCGATATTTGGCATGTACTTCATACTTCATATCTTCGAGAGACGTTCTTGAGATAATGGTCTTCTCATCATAATAGAGTTTCTTCACTTGGAGACTTTTGAGGGGTACTCCAACTTTGTTGACCACGACTTCATGATTATTTCTTCAATCTCTAATTGGGATTTTGAGATACAACGATCCGCCTCCTTTTCGGACTTGGATCTATTTATCCTCATACCTTGTTAGGGTCTTTTCGGATAGACTTCTCCATGATCTTTATGGGAGTTGATTGCTTTTCGTCGTGAGTCTTGATCCTTCATATTGATTTTAGGAATAATGCTCTTCACATCACTTTGGATCTTTAGCAATAAAATGGAATCCTCATGCCTTGTTAGGGCCTTTTCGGACTCGCCAATCTTCGCGCCCCGCTTCATAAGTTATGCCTTGGCTATGAACTCTTATCATTACCGAGCAACTTTTAAACGATCTTGGGCTAGAAGCTAAGTAACTTTTCAAATCGTACGACCTTACTTATTGCAGATAAATTATTAGCAAGTGATGGGAGAATAGGCAAATAATTACACCAAGTGAGCTTGTGCAAGAATACCGACTTATAATTGACTCTATCATTTCTCGTCCTCCACAATTTAAAATCTCAAGTAATGAGACTCGAGGACACTTAGCCTAATAAACCGATTAAGGTCTACATGGTTAAGGATACTAGCTAGAATAAACTTGGATAAGTCTATTCGGGTTGAGTCAAAATAAATGCAACGGGCCTAATATGTCAAAGATTTCTAAACTAGCTACACCACTTTATTAATATTTTTGACTTTATTGCGGGATATATACATATGAAAGTAACGAGGGAAAAATTAAAAATTACGACTAAATGGCCAAAATTAATAAAAAAATTTGAAAAATGTTGAAAAATAGGATTTTCCGGTTAAATGAAGGCATTTTCATGGAAAAGTCCACTTAAAACTTCGATAGAAGTCCCCCTACACTTAAGATAAACATTGTCCTCAATGTTTAAGCATGTGGGAAAAGTCTCCCCTACACTTATGACATTGTGCACGTTGGTTAACTCGAGTTAAGGAAGAGACGACTAAAGTGATCAATTTCAAATGTGAGTATGAAGAAAATTGAATCACGATAGTTGAGAGATAGAACCGGATTTCAGATAACACGGGAGCACGGTTCTTCAGAGAGTTCCAAGATTGCAGTTATCCCTGTAATCACATCACCACACAAACACAAACGACCAAAATAGGTCCTCCCCTACACTTAGGGGGTTAAAGGGATAGATACTCGGGCTGCCTCCCGAGGAGCGCTTGTTTTTGATAACCGAGTCACGAGCCTGACTCGACCCAAATTCAGTTCATGGGGAACGTGGTGAGGGATGGTATCACCTCGTGAGAGGTGTCCTCACCAAAGTACAACTTCACTCGTTGGCCATTCACCTTAAAATTAGGTCCATTAGGTTGAGCTAGCTCGAGAGTACCATATGGAAAAATTTGGGCAATGGTGAATGGGCCGGACCAACGAGATTTCAGCTTGCCCGAAAAGATTTTCAACCGAGAGTTAAAAAGTAAGACTTTGTCTCCAACATGGAACTCTCGGTTTTTGATCTTGGAATCGTGAATGAGCTTAGTTCGTTCCTTATAGATCAAAGAATTTTCATAAGCCTCATTACGGAGTTCATTGAGCTCATTGAGTTGGATCTTGCGTAGGTCACCGGCTTTGTTTATATCGAAGTTAGCCCACTTCAAGGCCCAGTAAGCCTTGTGCTCCAACTCAATGGGGAGGTGGCACGCTTTCCCGTACACAAGACGATAAGGCGTACAGCCGATCGGAGTCTTGTAAGCAGTACGGAAAGCCCACAAAGCATCATCAAGTTTATCAGCCCATGAGGCACGATGCTCTCCCACGGTTCTTTCCAGAATTCGCTTAAGTCCTCGGTTGGATATTTCAGCCTGGCCATTAGTTTGTGGGTGGTAGGCTGTGGAAAGACGATGATTTACACCGTACTTAGCCATGACTCGAGCAAATTGTTCATTGCAGAAATGAGTCCCACGATCACTAATAATGGCACGAGGCACACCGAATCTAGCGAAAAGAGCTTTCAAAAAGTTACAAACCACCCTTGCGTCATTAGTGGGTAAAGCTTTGGCTTCAACCCATTTGGAGACGTAGTCAACGGCTACAAGGATGTATTTGTTTCCTTTAGAAGAAGGGAATGGCCCCATAAAGTCGATACCCCAAACATCAAAAATTTCACACTCTTGAATGAAATTCTGAGGCATCTCGTCTTTATGTGTGATTTTGCCTTGCTTTTGGCAAACATCACATCGTTTAACCATATTGTGAGCATCACGATATATGGAGGGCCAATAAAATCCGGAATCAAACACTTTTTTGGCGGTGTAGTTGGGACCAAAGTGACCACCGGTGGGTCCTTTGTGGCAAGCATCAAGGATTTCAGACGCTGCCGGTCCGTCAACACATCGGCGGATAATCAGGTCGGCACATTGTTTGAATAGGTAAGGGTCGTCCCAAAAGTAAGTCTTGATGTCGGTGAAGAACTTCTTCTTTTGTTGGGACGTCAACCCTTCCTTGAGAATTCCACCCGCCAAGTAGTTTGCAAAGTCCGCAAACCACGGGGTTTCATTCGGCTTCGAGTTTATAGACATTAAGGTCTCCAAGGGAAAAGAATCATTGATTTCTTTGGTCGGATGATCCCCCTGGTAAGGATCCTCAAGTCTGCTGAGATGATCCGCGGCTAGGTTTTCTGCTCCTTTTTTATCGCGAATTTCGATTTTAAATTCCTGGAGCAGCAAAACCCAGCGAAGAAGTCTTGGTTTGGAATCTTGCTTTGTCAACAAGTACTTCAGCGCGGAATGATCGGTGTAAACGATTGTGGTGGAAAGGACAAGATAGGGGCGAAATTTTTCAAAAGCATAGACAACAGCTAAAAGCTCTTTTTCGGTTGTCGTATAATGCAATTGTGCCCCAGTCATTGTCTTGCTAGCGTAATGGATTGGTTGGAAGTGTTTATTCACTCTTTGTCCCAAAACCGCTCCAATAGCAAAATCACTAGCATCGCACATCAACTCAAAGGGAAGCTCCCAATTAGGGGTAACCAAGACGGGTGCCTTAGTTAGCTTATCCTTAAGCGAGTTGAAGGCTTCAAGACACTCTTTGGAGAAGATAAAAGGAGTATCTTTTTCCAAGAGGTGGGTCATCGGGCGAGCGATTTGAGAAAAATCTTTGATGAATCGACGGTAGAAGCCCGCATGACCCAGAAAACTTCTCACACCCTTCACGGTTGAAGGTGGAGGCAACTTGGCGATAACATCGACTTTAGCACGGTCTACTTCAAGACCGGCTTTGGAAATTTTATGTCCCAGCACGATGCCTTCTTTTACCATAAAATGGCATTTTTCCCAATTCAGAACTAGGCGAGTGTCTTCGCACCGCTTGAGCATACGTTCCAAATTGGCAAGGCAAGAAGAGAAAGAGTCCCCGAAGACCGAGAAATCATCCATGAAGACTTCCATGGTTTGTTCAACCATGTCATGGAAGATAGCTAACATACACCTTTGGAAAGTCCCGGGCGCATTACATAAGCCAAAAGGCATTCTTTTGTAAGCAAAAGTGTCATAGGGACAAGTGAATGTAGTCTTCTCTTGATCTTGGGGATCGATGGGTATTTGAAAATAACCCGAGAAACCATCAAGAAAGCAGTAATATTCATTACCCGCTAAACGTTCAAGCATTTGGTCCATAAAAGGTAGAGGGAAATGATCCTTTCTCGTGGCATCATTGAGTTTGCGGTAGTCTATACAAACTCTCCACCCAGTAACGAGACGAGTGGAAATCAACTCGTTGTGTTCATTGGGAACAACGGTTATTCCGCCCTTCTTGGGCACACAATGGATTGGACTAACCCATGGTGAATCCGAAATAGGGTAAATCATACCCGCATCAAGAAGTTTGATAACTTCTGTTTTGATGACTTCATGGATTTTTGGATTCACCCTTCGTTGGCTTTGAATTGTGGGCTTAAAGTCGTCCTCCATGAGAATTTTGTGTGTGCAGAAGTGAGGATCAATTCCACGAATATCAGAAATCTTCCAAGCAATAGCCTTCTTATGAGCTTTCAGCACGGCAACGAGGCGAGTTTTCTCTTCATCTTTCAAATCCGTTGCAATAATGACGGGCGACTTCTTGTTGTCGTCAAGGAACACGTACTCGAGATGTGGCGGCAACTCCTTCAGTTCCAAATCCGGAGGATTTTCGACGGGAGGCGTTTTCAAAGTCGGAGTATCGATAGCAATGACCGTGGGAGATGGAGGTGAAGGATTGTCTTCGTTGAGAAGATTGTCAAAGAAATTCATGTCTTCATCCCCATCGATAGGAGAATCATTAGTAGCTAACTTCGCATCTCCCATGGTATCTTCAAGATTGTTCCAAAATAAATCACTATCTCCAAATAGAGACAACGATGAATCAATGGAGGACACGGTCTCAACATTGGGAAGAGAGGTAGGAATACTTTTGCAAGCATCATTAAAGTGTTCTTCACAAGCCTCATCAAGAACGTCAATACAATTAACACTCTCATATGAATAAGGCTGTTTAGACAACTTTCCCATGTTGAAGACTACTTTATCGTCACCCACTCTCATGATAAGCTCGCCGGCTTCAACATCGATGAGAGTGCGACCGGTCCGCAAGAATGGACGACCAACAATTAGTGGTACACGGGGGTCCATCTCGTAGTCGACGACAACAAAATCAGCAGGAAAGGTGAATTTGTCGACTCCTACAATGACGTCTTCGGCTATCCCCACTGGATAAGCAACCGTACGGTTTGCTAATTCCAAAGTCATTTTGGTGGGGACTAGCTCTGGGAGAGATAATTGCTTCCAAACACTTAGAGGCATGAGATTAATACTGGCACCTAGATCGGCTAGGGCCATGCAATTCTCTACTCCCGGGAAATTGCAAGGGATAAGAAAACGACCCGGATCACCAAGCTTGGTTGGCAATTTCCTTAAGAGCACTGCAGAGCAATTCTCATTAAGTTGGGTGTTGGCAATATCGAGGAGCTTTTCCTTGTCGCTCAGAAGATCTTTAAACATTTTTGCATATTTGGGCATGTGAGCGAGAGCCTCAGCGAAGGAGATATTGAAATTCAATTGTTTGAACATTTTAAGGAAGTTCGAAACCTGAATATCGTCCTTGCTCTTTTGCTTCTCTTTCCTCAACCTAGATGGATAAGGTATATTGGAAGAAGAGGAAGGCTTTGGGAGAATAGGATCACTCACAACCACGGGTGGAGGAGGGGTAGAAGGAAGAGGTGGAGAAATTAGGGAAGGAGAAGGATGAGGAATAGGAGCAGGTGACTCGTTCTCCTTAGTCACAACCACCGGTGGAGGTATAGGAAGCTCGGGTTCCTTGGTACCTTTGCCACTTCGAGTGGTGATTGCTTTCATCTCCCCTCTTGGATTCGCAACGGTATTACTCGGAAGAGTACCCGAAGGAGAGGGTTGATTACCTTGGAAGAAACTAGCCATCATGTTCCTCAGATCATTGGTTTGGGTATCCAACGTGTTTCTCATATCGACTCTCAAATCATTTCCTTGCTTGACCAAGTCTGCCTTCAAGTTTCGCACTTCCTGTTGGAGATTTTCCACAATCACATCATTGGTCCTCATGTAGGTTGCAACCTCTTGGTGTAATGCAGTGGTGGTTTGGTTGGGAGGAGCATTGTATGCAGGTGGTTGGTAAGCAGGTTGTTGGTAGACTTGATTGTTACGTTGAGGTGGTTGTTGTTGCTTGTGAGGAGGGATGTATGGTTGTCGAGGTTGTTGTTGTTGAGGAGGGCGATTAAGGTTTTGTTGTTGGTTTGGGTTGGTAGGAGGGAAACCAGGTGGTGAAAGATAGTTGTTGGATCGATAGCTAAGCAAGTTACGGTCACCTTGAGGTCTGGCTTGATAAGCAGGTTGAGGATAGGTGCCATATGCCGCATTCACATTCTCAGCAGGGTAATCTTGGGTGGCGGTACAAGTTGTGTAAGAGTGAGGACCACCGCATATCTCACAAGGTTGGCTGACAGCGTTCACTTGAGCGTTTTTGGCGTTGTTGCTGTTGTTGTTGCTGACGGTGTGGGTGACAAGCGATTCAAGAAGCACAGTGATTTTGTCTAATCGCTTGTCGCTGTCATTAGTGCTAGCACTAGCGACATTGGTCCGAACACTCTTGGTTTGCACACGAGATTTATTCTCAATGATGTCCCAAGCAGCATTGGAAGTCTTAGCCAATAGATTACCCCCTGAGGCACTGTTCAGTGAATCTTGGTCACTCATTCTTAAACCATTGTAAAAAGTATTAATTTGATGTACTTTGGTAAAACCATGTTGTGGGCATTTTCTTAAAAGATCTTTAAAACGATCCCAAGATTCACTGAACGACTCATCGTACTTTTGTTCAAAATTTATGATCTCATTCCGCAAAGCGGTAGTACGAGAGGGTGGGAAAAAGTAATTGATGAACTTTGTTTCCAAATCCGTCCACGAGAGAATACTCTGTGGCGGTTCCTTAGCAAGCCAATGCCGGGCTTGTCCCTCTAAAGAAAAGGGAAAAAGTTGTAACCTTATAACCTCTTGTGGAACGCCATTGAATTTGACCGTGTTAGTGAGTTATAGAAATCTCTTGATATGGTCGTGTGGATCATCAATGGTTCGTCCCAAGAATGGTTGAGCGGAGACCATCTGGATAAAGCCTGATTTTAGCTCAAAGTTGTTGGCGGCAATTGGAGGTATGACAATTGGATCCGTGTTGCCATCTACATGAGCTTGCAGCAGTTCAATCATTGGGCGATTATCCGGAAGGGGCTCATTGTTGTTGTTATTGTTCATGTTGTTGAAAGGTGGGTTGTTGTTGTTATTATTGTTTTGAGGTGGTACACCGGCCATGTCTAAGTGATCGAGAGGCTCGGGCTCTTGATATGACGTGGATCGAGTGCGCATACACCTGCAAAAGAACGAACAAAGAAAAACAAAGCAAAAATATTTTTGGTTTTTATGTTTTTTAATTTTTTTGTATTTTTGAAAATTTTATATTTTTTAGGATTTTTGAAAATTTTTGATGAAAAAGTAACGTTCACGGGGAACGGATCCCAAAATCCAAGTTCTCACAAAAAAACTTTTGATCTTAACGAGAAGAGCCGGCAGCGGCGCCATTTGATACATGCATTTTTCTAGGGGTTCAAAATAATTCTCGGTATCCTCTCGAATTGATCTCAGTTTAAAGTGGAATGATTTGTTCTTGGTGTCCAAAAATGGGTTTGGTTTTCTAATCTACTAAACAGTAAAGCTAGACTTGAAAATTTAAATCAAACAGTAAATGAAAAAGACCTTAACAGAAATTACCCTATTCGGAAAACAATTACTATGCGGAATATATTATTCTATTCAGAATGATGAAATCCTATACGGAAAAATATGTGCTATTCGGAAAATCTGGGCCTATTCGGAAAATGAATGCTATTCGGAAAACAAGACCCTATTCGGAAAATATGTCTATGCGGAAAATTAACCTTATGCGGAAAAAGTGGTCTATTCGGAAAAACGAGTCTATGCGGAATAGATGAAGGATTCCGAATAAAGGAAAAATAAACTGGCTATGCGGAATATTGGAAATATTCCGAGTAAGAGAATAAACAAAAGATGATTCGGAATAAGTAAATTATTCCGAATAGGGGACGAGTCCAAATGCCTATTCGGAATAATTCAGGTATTGAAGAACAGTAACAGCAGCGTGAAAAGAGGGCATACGAACTCAAATCCAAAATCAAGATGAATTACGCAAAAAGGTTTTACCAAACTAAACACAAATCATCTAAATACCATAAGGAATAAATCCCAACAATAAAAACACTAAATCAACAACTTATAAAAGATCAAAATCAATCACACAAGAACTAAAGAACTTGCAATAAAAAGATGATGAAGAACAAGATGAAATGGAAAGATGTATTGAATGATTAAGGTTTTAACAATCACAAAACAAAGATTAAATTTATAAGATTTGAAGAACAAAGATTGAAATCACCAATCACCCTAGTGGTGATGGTGATGCTACGAACCTAAGAACCTGGGAAAAGAAAAATGAAAGCTAACTCCCTAATTGTGTGAAGGAAAAATCTATATATAGTCCTAGTGGTTGGTTGGTGAGTGGGCTTTCTCCTTTTCTTCTTGTCTTCTCGTCTTTTCAGAAAAGTTGACGTTTTCGATTCTGATTCGGGATTTGTCGTCGATTAAATTCAACTCGTCTTTTAATTTCTTCGTTAAATAGACTTGAGTTTCTTCGACATATGTAAATCTTCCATCTTTGGTCCTTTTCTTCGATAAATCTTCAAATAGGCCCATTGACTTCAAATCTTTTGCATCTCTTGGACAATAGACTTCGTCTTTAGTCTTTTTCCTTGATAAAACCCGTGCAATCCCATGTTTTCTTTAATATTCATCCGGTTAGCTCTGAAAACACAATAAACACAAAAACCACGCATAATTCCAAACAAATGATGTTAAATACGTGTTTTGGTCTTGTTTTAGCCGGAATTAAGTGGTAAAAGGATGGGTGTTTACACACCTATCAGGGGGTGTTAAATTTATGACCTAATCTGATAACCTTTTATAACGATAAGGACTTATATTGCTTTGTTTTAAACTTTCAGTTAGCCTAAAGGATTTGGAAGGTTGGACATCTTGGACTTGAAGGACCAAAAGTGTGAAGAAGCTATAAGCTGAAGTTATGATGGGCTCAAGCCCATCCAAGCCCATTTTGTGTATAACCCAACGGCTATTAAGCCTTTAGGGTTTTATAGAGGGGGTGTAATGTTTAGATTTTTACTAGTTGAAAAAGTTCGTTCTCGGTATCTCTTCGAATTGATTTCCGGTTCAAAGTGCGACTCAGTCGTTTTTGGTTAAGAAAAAGGGAAGTTGATTATCTAAAACTAATTTAAAAGTAAATGAGAAAAGTATTTAAAAACAAACTAAAGACAAGTTCAAATAATAAAAGTAAAACAAGGTGAATATGAAAAACTAAAAGTTAAAACGATATTAAAACGAATATTAAAACAAATAATAAAACGTAATTTAAAACGAAACGATTAATAAAAATAAAACTAAACGAAGAAATTAACTATCGACTCGAAAATAAAGTTTACTAAATGAAAAAGGAGAGAATAAAACTAAAATGGTACTTTAAAGCTAAACGAGGCAAAACCTAAAGCAGGTACTAAATAAAAGATAAAACTTGAACTTTACGAAAAAATATTAATTTTAAAATTAGACGAAAAATTCAACTAAAAATACGTAACTTTCAGAAATAAAATCGGAACAACTTTCAGATAAAACTAGACAATTACGGAACAAAACTAATAAACAAGCAAACAGGCAGGCTAGCTGCTGGAAGCAGCCAGCCTAGCTGCTTGTTTTGGCGGGAAACAAAGGACAAGCTAGCAAGCTAGCAGGTGGAAATTTGTTTGATTCGGAAAGTTCCGATTCGGAACTTGGGAATTGGTTCGGAAGTTTTGTTGCTTGGTTCGGAAGTTTTTTAAGAAAGTTCCGATTCGGAACTTTTTTAGTCATTGGTTCGGAACTTTTTTCTAAAGTTCCGATTCGGAACTTTTTGCCACAAATTGATTCGGAAGTTTTTTCTAAAAACTGATTCGGAAGTTTTTTTTGTTAAATTGATTCGGAAGTTTTTTTAGAAGATTGATTCGGAACTTTTTTGTTAAATTGATTCGGAAGTTTTTTAGAAGATTGATTCGGAACTTTTTTCTGGGGAACAGTAAGTAGGAACGAAGAACAGGGAAAGAACATGAAGGTACGAATTTAATCAAAACTAACTAAGATTAACCAAAAGATTAACCCAAAACAACCACTAAACATCAACTAACAATAATCAATCAAAACAACTCATCAAAACTAACAAACATAACCAAATTAATCAAAACCCACTTGATCAAAATCATAAAAACTCAAGAACATGAACAATCAAAACAAAGAACAAATCAAACAAGAAAGGTAGAAGGAGATCGGCAATAAAATAAAGATTAACAATAATTAAAGGTAAACTTACTTGGAATTAAAAGAAGATTAAAGGTGCGTTACAAGAGAATTAAAGATCATAAATTTAAAGAACAAGAGAAATGAAAATTGGGGAAGAGAGGCTTGTCAAGCCTCCAACAACCAAACAAAATGGCTAGTAATGTGTATTTATAGGGGAGGAAGGGATTAGTGGAAGGAAGCTTCCTCCCCTCTTTCCTCTTTTCCTTAATTGCGTCATTAGGTCCCTTCTTTCTTTAATTTTCTTAAATCTTGGACTATAATGACTTTGGCTCGGGATTTCTTTGAACTCGTCTTGCAATTCTTCAATAAATTATACTTGAGTTCTTCGGCTTTTGGTAAACTTCCGTCTTTTGACTTTTTCTTCGATAAATCTTCAGAATTGGTCTTGGACTTCCGTTCTTTTTCCACTCTTGATCTTTCGACTTCGTCTTTTGTCTTTTACTTCAATAAAAGCCCGTGAAAGCCGTGTTTTCTCCAATTTTCACCTTCTCGACCCTGAAACACAATAAAAACACAAACCACGCATAATTCCGCCATTTACGACATAAAATATACGTTTAGGTCCCGTTTTAATGTAGTTAAGTGGTAGAAAAGATGGGTGTTTTCACACCTATCAAATCCCCTACACTTAACCATTGCAATGCCCTCATGCAATGCTTAGCAATAAAGCAAGGTTTACACTTTCCATCATAATCAACCTATCTTGGCCTTTATTAAACAACTAAGGAAAATAGAAAATAACAAGATGCAACAAGGAAGAAACTTGTAAAGAAATCTAAAACTTACATTAGGGCTTGTGTGTCATGAATGTTTATCACCCTCAAGTTTCACGTTCCCCATGCCAAGCTTAAAAACAAGATCATTGTTAGTACAAGTTAGCATAACAAACATTTACTCATGCGGTTCAATTAATCACTTAAACTCCCTTATTCCTATGGGTATCTCTTATATTTTATTGATGTCTTGAATCATCACGAGGATGCATTGTTGACTTATTTCGATAATTTATTTAGGCTGAAAGCAAAGTAGGACGATTTGATCAATAGTTAGCTAAAGGACAAAATCTCTTAAAACTGCTTCTCGGGATATCAAAAAGTTCATATCTTGGCATAACTTGGTTCACGATTTGAGACCTTTCTCGGGCCGATATTTGGCATGTACTTCATACTTCATATCTTGAGAGACGTGCTTGAGATAATGGTCTTCTCATCGTTAATAGAGTTTCTTCACTTGGAGACTTTTGAGGGGTACTCCAATTTTGTTGACCACGACTTCATGATTATTTCTTCAATCTCTAATTGGGATTTTGAGATACAACGATCCGCCTCCTTTTCGGACTTGGATCTATTTATTCTCATACCTTGTTAGGGTCTTTTCGGATAGACTTCTCCATGATCTTTATGGGAGTTGATTGCTTTTCGTCGTGAGTTTTGATCCTTCATATTGATTTTGGGAATAATGCTTTTCACATCACTTTGGATCTTCAGCAATAAAATTGAATCCTTATGCCTTGTTAGGGCCTTTTCGGACTCGCCAATCTTCGCGCCCTGCTTCATAAGTTATGCCTTGGCTATGAACTCTCGTCATTACCGAGCAACTTTTAAACGATCTTGGGCTAGAAGCTAAGTAACTTTTCAAATCGTACGACCTTACTTATTGCAGATAATTTATTAGCAAGTGATGGGAGAAATAGATCATAATTAACTCACATAAGTTAATGAGAGAATACCAAACTTGTAACCAACTCTATCATTTCTCGTTCTCCACAATTTAAAATCTCAAGGAATGAGACTCGTGGATGCTTAGCCTAATAAACCAATTAAGGTCTACATGGTTAAGGATACTAGCTAGAGTGAACTTGGATAAGTAAACTCGGGTTGAGTCAAAAAATTCACAACGGGCCTAATATATCTAAGATAACTAAACTTGTTAAAACCATTTTATTAAAATAAGAGAAAAGTAGCAAAAATAAAGGGAACTACAACTAGGCCAAAATAGATTAAAAATTTTGAAAAATGTCGAAAAATTGATTTTCTGGTTAAAATGAGGGCAAATACAAGGAAAAGGCCACTTAACTTCGATAGAAGTCCCCCCCTACACTTAATATAAACATTGTCCTCAATGTTTAAGCATGTGGGAGTAAACTCCCCTACACTTAGGACATTGTGCACTTTGTTTAAATCTCGTTAAAGGAAGGACAACTAAAGAGATTCCTATTTTAATATTGAGAAATATAAAATAGTGAATCGAAAAGAGTTTAGGATAGAACCGGGAAGAAGGGAACACGGAATCACGGTTCGTCAAAAGTCATCAAGAGTGTGTCTTTGAAGCTCTAATCCCTGCACATGATAAGAAAGAAAGCAAGAAACACCACGGGGCTCCCCCTACACTTATGGTGAAAATAGATAGATAATTGGGTTGCCTCCCAAAAAGCGCTTGTTTTTGTTGACCGAGTCACGAGCCTGACTCGTCCCCGAATTAAATGGTCCATGGGGAAACCTCGAATGTGATACCTGGATCAAAGACCTTGTCCTCGTTCCCGGTTGACATCAACAAAGGAGAGGCGAGGGGATAAGTCTTAAATGGGAGAAAAACCGTTTCAACATACGAGAAGTATGTGAATTCAAGATCCACGGGAGGTGGGTTGGGTATAGTAAGCACATTGTCATCCCCCAAAGACAATGGAGGCTGAGCATTCGGTAAAGCCGTGATGTTATCAATGATAGCATAATCAATGTCACCTCCCGGGTCAGAGCACTCATCCTCCGTGATAGTGGCTAAGAGGGAGGATGGAAGGTGCTCGGGAGGGGGACTTGGGTCAATATTTTCCTGCAGCAAATTATCAAAAATAATGTCCCCCTCCGTGTCAGAGTCATCAATACCTGGAGGGATGGAGTGGATATCGATTTCTTCCAGCAATGGGTCATTATCTTCAACGGGAGGAATAGATGGAGGTAAAGTCTTGGAAGGAGAAGTCAACGCTTCGATTTGAGCAATAAGAAGGTGCACTTTCCGTAATCCATAGCGAAGAAGCACGTCTTCCACCTCATCCACAAGATCATGTTCATCGGTGAACTGCTCGTAAACCGGAGAGAATAAATCGTCATCGCCCGCATCTCCCGGTGGAGATTGAGAAATTTCAAAAGTGAAATTCTCATAGCAGAGAGAAGAATCGTCATCACTAGGATCGACCTCTTCTGTAAGAGCAACGTCGTCCTCAGGCTCCATAGCAGGTAAGTCACAAACCTCATCATCCAATACTTTGTCGCGACCAACATCACTAAGCTCATGCAACGAATCTAGATCCTTAGACGCAGTAGGAACATCGAGAGTAGGAGCAGCAACTTTAGAAGATGAGTTAAAAGTGCATACAGCATCATTGTCATCATCATCATAATAGTATTGACGCGCAAGCGGAGGGGTATAATCACTAAGATTAGATACTTGCTCTTGTTGCAGTCGCTTTTCCTCGTCCCGAAGTTCTTTAACCAAAACAACGACCTCTTGAAGTTGCAAAACAATGGAGTGTGTTTCTTCATTCAAGGTAGTGAGTTGTGGGTCAAGATGAATTTGCTGAAAGGATTGATGATTGAGGGTGTGATGTGGGGGTTCATAGTGTTGAAAACCTGAATTATAGCAAGGTTGTGGCTCATAGTTGTTCATCGGTTGGGAATAATTAGAAACCGGGTTTGGTTCATAATAATCCATAGGTGAAGAAAACTGAGGACACGGATTTGGCTCATAACAATTCAGTGGTTGACAATAATAGGTATCGTGAGGACCCCCACAGTTGGTGCAAACCGGGTATGGAGAAAAATCAAGTGCGTCTTGTGGATAGCTATTATCATTGTCATAATTGTACCCCGGTTCTTGCCCGTGACCATACGGGTACCGAACCGGGCACGAAACATGCCAATGAGAATCGCTTCCACAATCGATGCTCGGGGAACAGGAGGTGGGTTCAAAAAGAGTGAATTAGTCGAGTTGCACAAGGGACAAAATCCGAATTGTGTGTAGTCGATATCGTTTCCGCACCGCTCACATGTACACCATTGACAAGAGTTGTTCCCAGATAATTGTTTCCCACACCGGACGCAATGGACATAAAAATCCATAAAGAAAGATAGATAAGCAAGAAGAATATTTTAGGTGCAAAACTTTGAAAAAGAAATGCTTTTTATGATTTTTCAAATGTTTTTGGATTTGAAAATTTTTGACAAGAAAAATAACGTTCACAAGTGAACGGATCCCAAAAGCCAACGCTTCACTCACAAAAAACCTTCGATCTTCACGAAAAGAGCCGGCAGGGGCGCCATTTTAATGTTTAGATTTTTACTAGTTGAAAAAGTTCGTTCTCGGTATCTCTTCGAATTGATTTCCGGTTCAAAGTGCGACTCAGTCGTTTTTGGTTAAGAAAAAGGGAAGTTGATTATCTAAAACTAATTTAAAAGTAAATGAGAAAAGTATTTAAAAACAAACTAAAGACAAGTTCAAATAATAAAAGTAAAACAAGGTGAATATGAAAAACTAAAAGTTAAAACGATATTAAAACGAATATTAAAACAAATAATAAAACGTAATTTAAAACGAAACGATTAATAAAAATAAAACTAAACGAAGAAATTAACTATCGACTCGAAAATAAAGTTTACTAAATGAAAAAGGAGAGAATAAAACTAAAATGGTACTTTAAAGCTAAACGAGGCAAAACCTAAAGCAGGTACTAAATAAAAGATAAAACTTGAACTTTACGAAAAAATATTAATTTTAAAATTAGACGAAAAATTCAACTAAAAATACGTAACTTTCAGAAATAAAATCGGAACAACTTTCAGATAAAACTAGACAATTACGGAACAAAACTAATAAACAAGCAAACAGGCAGGCTAGCTGCTGGAAGCAGCCAGCCTAGCTGCTTGTTTTGGCGGGAAACAAAGGACAAGCTAGCAAGCTAGCAGGTGGAAATTTGTTTGATTCGGAAAGTTCCGATTCGGAACTTGGGAATTGGTTCGGAAGTTTTGTTGCTTGGTTCGGAAGTTTTTTAAGAAAGTTCCGATTCGGAACTTTTTTAGTCATTGGTTCGGAACTTTTTTCTAAAGTTCCGATTCGGAACTTTTTGCCACAAATTGATTCGGAAGTTTTTTCTAAAAACTGATTCGGAAGTTTTTTTTGTTAAATTGATTCGGAAGTTTTTTTAGAAGATTGATTCAGAACTTTTTTGTTAAATTGATTCGGAAGTTTTTTAGAAGATTGATTCGGAACTTTTTTCTGGGGAACAGTAAGTAGGAACGAAGAACAGGGAAAGAACATGAAGGTACGAATTTAATCAAAACTAACTAAGATTAACCAAAAGATTAACCCAAAACAACCACTAAACATCAACTAACAATAATCAATCAAAACAACTCATCAAAACTAACAAACATAACCAAATTAATCAAAACCCACTTGATCAAAATCATAAAAACTCAAGAACATGAACAATCAAAACAAAGAACAAATCAAACAAGAAAGGTAGAAGGAGATCGGCAATAAAATAAAGATTAACAATAATTAAAGGTAAACTTACTTGGAATTAAAAGAAGATTAAAGGTGCGTTACAAGAGAATTAAAGATCATAAATTTAAAGAACAAGAGAAATGAAAATTGGGGAAGAGAGGCTTGTCAAGCCTCCAACAACCAAACAAAATGGCTAGTAATGTGTATTTATAGGGGAGGAAGGGATTAGTGGAAGGAAGCTTCCTCCCCTCTTTCCTCTTTTCCTTAATTGCGTCATTAGGTCCCTTCTTTCTTTAATTTTCTTAAATCTTGGACTATAATGACTTTGGCTCGGGATTTCTTTGAACTCGTCTTGCAATTCTTCAATAAATTATACTTGAGTTCTTCGGCTTTTGGTAAACTTCCGTCTTTTGACTTTTTCTTCGATAAATCTTCAGAATTGGTCTTGGACTTCCGTTCTTTTTCCACTCTTGATCTTTCGACTTCGTCTTTTGTCTTTTACTTCAATAAAAGCCCGTGAAAGCCGTGTTTTCTCCAATTTTCACCTTCTCGACCCTGAAACACAATAAAAACACAAACCACGCATAATTCCGCCATTTACGACATAAAATATACGTTTAGGTCCCGTTTTAATGTAGTTAAGTGGTAGAAAAGATGGGTGTTTTCACACCTATCAGGGTGGAGCGTCTTATTGTTTGTATCGCTTCATTATGTAAACTGTGTGTGAGTTACACACAGTTCTCTCTCTCTCTCTCTCATTCTCCTTGATCTTGTAAACCCTAGTTTGATCTCGTTTTGTTTATGCTTTGATTGTAAAACTATTATCAAATAGATAATAGAGTTACACGTGACTAGCACTGGTAACTTTTTTCTTTTATCTTATTTTGTCCTTTGAATCTTTGATAAATAAAAGGTTTTGATGTTTAAGGTTATTCTGATCATGTTTTTCTACAAGGTGACGTCAGCCATGGTTGAAAATGGGGTTTGTTGGGGACTGTGATACATTGAAGATGATGACTTATGAGTATCAAATCTTTTCTTCAGAGAGTGAATCAAGTATAGATGTTAGAGAGAAGGGTATAACGAATTTTCCCCCTCGCCGAAATGACGTGTACCCCTTGCCGAGCCTCTTCGGCTCTCGCCCCCACACCTTTCCCTCGTACCCGTGTGAATTTTAGAAACCAAAATACGAACGACGAGCGTAATCACTTAAAATATTACCAGTACACATATCTAGCCGTTGGCATAAAAAAATTTTAAAAATATTCATAATCTTTATATAAACTCTAACAATTTAACATTTTTAACAATCAAATTTATCCCAAAAAAAAAACTAGAATAGCTTGTTGAGCTCCACACACTTTTGATCAAATCAAAACATTGGTTGCTAACCTAATTAAAAAAGACAGCGTTTGGCAAAAAACGGTTGCGGATTTAGCCCTTAAATTTGAAAGTGCAGCCTCTTCAAAATTTGAACTGCAAGAAGCATGTGAAAAATGCAATGATATTCCAAAAGAGTGGCGTGATAAGATAATAATATTTTTGAAAAAAGAATCAAACAAAAACGATGCAATACATGATGCTTTGTTTGACGAAGCCGCTAAAATCGAAAGACAGATGGAATTTAAAAAAGAATGAGTAATGTTATTTTATTTTCTGTAATGTTATTTAATTTCAGTAATGTAATTTTATTTTTTTATGTTGTAATTTTAATTTCATTAATGAATTTTCTAGCGGATATGTTTTAATTTGAAATTTCCAACGGCTATATTCTGTCTATAAATACTACTTCCATTTAGTGTTTTTTTTCTCACACAAAACCATACTCTCAAATATGTCTCAAGAAAACACTTCTGCAAACAAGAAACAAAACAAACGAAAAGCTACTCGAAGCAACCTATCGACACCAGAAAAAGTACCAGAGACAATCCCTCCACAACCTTACCTTCCACAACCTTACCCAAACACGATGGGTAAATCATCAGTTCCTACTGTTGATCAACCAGAGAGCCCTGATGAAGAATACGACGTACCTGCTGAGTTTCGTCTTACTAAAAAACAAGAACATCAACTGCTTAATGATGAAGAAGCATTACGTGAAGCATTAGCAGAAGAAGAAAGAGAGAAACAAGAGTTAGCGAAGCAAATCAAGTGGGAAAAGACTGCCGAATTCATCAAGAATTCTTGAGGTATTTCATTGGAATCTGATTCGAATCCCGAAACCGATTAAATTCCGTCGAACCGTACCATATCGTATTGTATCGTATTTTGCAATTATGTATTTGTATTTTTTTCGTATATGTAATTTTTATTTCCGTATTTGTAGTGTTTATTTTAAATGAAATAACTTTTATTTTGTGTGAAAAAGAAAAGAAAAAAAAGATAGTGGTGAGACCAAAGTGATGAGGGGTTGGGTGTGTTGTGAGTGAGGGGGTATTTTTGTTAGTTGGTTTGGTTTAATGTGACGCCGAGTTGGCAACTGACTAGGCAAAATTTTGAAAGGTATCCATGTTGTGGTAACCCTCTCTCTTAATAAAACAAAAAAAATGAGGTTGCTTTATGTCAGTGCTGCGTCCCGAAGTTTTAGTAGTTGTTGTTTTTTTTTCAATTTTCGTGATGCGTGTCGCTGCACCTAGACCGTGTTCTCGAGTTAAACGTGTTACTCTTCGTCTCACGATAAACGTCCTTTTAATTCTTTTTATTTTTATTATTCAATTTTAACTATAAATATTTTTCTTTATTATTATAATAGACGAGTACTCGCGTATAACGGCGGAATTCCTAACGGTAAATAATTAACGATACATGATATTATGGTAAGTGTCTCGTGTATCTCCCGACAACGTCATTTTAAGTTGCATTAGTCAATTTCGATGCAAAGATAAACATTTTATCTAATAGCCAAATGTCATGTATAACGACGAGAGCGTAAAGTTTTCGACAAAAGCATCCTAAACTCATAAAAACTACCTCAAGTTATACAATTGTTATTACCATGTCAAAAATTAAATTCAAGATCAGGTCATTTCAACCATTATTCCAAACAATTACATGTGCATAACATGTATAGGTATTTTTTTTCTTCTTCGATATTTAATTAAACTTTTGTTTCGACTTTTAAAACATAGTGGAGTATTTTTTTTTCTTCTTCGATTATGATATACCATGCAAATAGTAGAGACAAAACACGTTACAAGTACAGAGAATCTCTAGCCTATTACTTTCCAATGATCTCACAATATAGTTTCCCTTTCCTAGATGCAAATTTAAAATTGTATTAATCGTTGAAATTTGAAAATGACATACGAAATAAATTATAGTAATTTGCCCACATTTTGATGCTATGTTGTTTATTAGTTTGCGTAGAAAATTTTAAATTTTATTTTCTGGTAATATTTGGTTAGTAGATCTTTATTGTGTCGTCTTTATGGGCTTATGACATTGTTTTCATTTTTAATATTAATCAAAATTGAAAAAAAAATATATGGGCTAAGTACAAAACAAGACAAAAAAGTACACGTGTTATCCCAAGTCGGATAACTTTTTTTTTTCTTCCAAAATGAGACATGTACTTTTGATTATCTGATCAACTGAGTTTATTGTGTGACACGTGTCCATCTGATCAACCAACTTTTTTTATATTTTATTAATATTTTCTCTCAATGTATGACCTATACTTGTCCCCACCTACTGATCAACCGACGACTGATCAACCACTTTTGATCAACCACAGTACTTTGTCATCTTGGAAATTGAAAAAGTAACAAATAAAAAATTATATTTTTGTACTTAATTTCGTAAATCTTTTTATGGGAAATAACACTTTTTATTGGAAATGAGCATTTTAATTTAAAAAAAAGAAAAGAAAATATGTAACCTAAATTTTCACACAACATACACACACTAAACACACACTGGCGTCAATCTAATGATTCATTGATTTTTTCAACGCCAATCAATCTAAGCATTCATTCGTCGCTCAACTTCATCTGTTTTTCAAGACACTATATGCAATCTATGAAATCCCGATTAAGAGTAACCTTTTAAATTATATAATTTAATTTTAATTAAATCTGTTAATGATATTATTTATTATTGTTAATTGATAACGTTGCATTAGTGGTCCTAGGTTTATATATTTGGTTGTGTAAGGTGTTTTTTGTTTAATTGATTCATGATTAATTATTTGCTAAATTAGTGTAGGATTTGACTTTGATAGTCATCGATATTCAGTTTTCAGTAGGTAAGATTGTTGGTGGTGGTGTTGTATTAAGGGCTAGCATCACTCTAAGTTTGGGATAGTAAAAAAGCAAAAAGCATAAGTGATAATCGAACATAATAGGCAGAGTTACGCTCTTTGTTTAGAAAATTTAGTATCTGCAGTGCATACAAATACGATAAGCATTTCACTTGTATTGTATGGTGGTTTAACATCTAAGCTAGTTGGTATCAATAGTCCATTTCAATGACTGTCAAGATATGAAAAACTATAAAAATCTGCATCAAGTTGTAGTTTGGAAGAAAGATAATGGCTTTGAGTTTATAAACTTAATGTTATTATTGTTGTATGATGTTGTCAAGGTGCCAATGGGTTCTCGTGTTGCAGAGACGAAACACTTGAGTATATGCTTCATAAAGTGCTCTTCTTATTTGTGTTCAAAGAATCCAATCCCTCAAAAAGAAGTTTTATTTTCACTTTCAAGATTATGTCGATTTGATTATATGGAAGGCCGACTTTGACTTAATCAGATTCTCTTGCACTATTTTTCATGAATATGATAATAAAGTGTATAGTTCTTTTAAGTAGGTGCAATTTATGGACCGGCATAACTTACTAATCAAGCTTGGGAGTGTTGACGAAGCGGTAGATTTTCATAACATTTTTCTACGTAGTTGTATTTTTTCTTTTCACGGAGTATATGCTTCATAAAGGGCTCTGTTCATTTGTTTGCAGGTGTCTCGAAATACTGATAACCACCCTGCATTTTTCGCTGTATATAACATGGAATCTACATAAATTATTGCATTTTATCAGGTATTTATCTACATTGATGCGTAGGTCATCTTATCTTTTCAATTTTTTATTCAAGTGTATTCTGATATTTTTTCAAGTTAAATTAGCTTTGGGATATCTTGGAGACGTCCTCGGATGAGCTGTGTCTGCTGTTTGAACAGTTTTGTGATCATTTCCATGTACCATCAAAAAGTTCTCCGTATATGAATTTTATATCATCTCACTCAAACAACATTCACGCTCTCGAGCAACTCAGAAGCAGCAAAATTAAAGCTACAAGCTTCTCCTTGGTAATATATAAATTTGTTGACATATTGCTTTTTATATCTTCATCCTATTATTACTTAGAGGTGGAAAAATCGACCTGGTCGCGTTGGCATACTTTCCCAAAAAGAATCCAGTATATAATTTTGGATCTTTCAAAATGGTTAAAATTTGATCCAAGATTATAAGCTGTTTTAGATAACACGTTTCATCTTTAGCTAAGTTTTAAAATATTGCACGTTTGACCCATTGGAGATAGAATACAACTTGATTGATCCATAGATAGGTCGAAATTTCTACCAGCAGTGTTACTTCCTCCATTCCGTATAACTGTGTTTTGACTTTCTAGCTCAGACTAAACCTATTTTTCAATTTAAAAAACAATGGGCATTCTGACGTCATTAGTTAAAGGGTACAGTTTCAAGGTCTTTATAAAAGTTAATGATTTAACTTATTATTGTTGCTTTGATGTTATGCAGTTTGTTAAGAAAGTGTTGGCCTCTTTGCCGTTTAATTGTCAGTCTCAAAGTCCTTCACCTTGTTTTGATCAGTCTCTATTTATATTTGATGAAAAGGTTGGTCTTCTTTCATTGTTACATTAATATCGCTAAAGATTCATCTTTGTGATTGGTTATCCTGCAATGGTTATTATTAACTTTTTTAGATTTGGGTCAATGACATTAGAAAGTTTGTATGTCTACATGCAGCTGATTTCTGCAGCTTACCGACATCGACAGTCGACTGACCATCCAATCAAATTTATTTTAAGGAGGCCTCTATCTACCCTCAAGTTTAAAATTAAGCCAGGTTTGCATATTAAATGTCACTCGCTATCCAATAAAACTGTCCACTTCGACTTTTGACATCCTAAATTCACACCAATATCCTACTCTGCCACAAATTGGAATTAGAAATTTATAATTTTGTATAATCTCGTAAAAAGTCTGAAACGTTAATATATAATTCCGTAGGTTTACACTAATAATCTACTGTTACAAATGTCTCACTGGGGATTTTTGTGAGAATATGTGAGATAGGTAGCAGAGGGACGTGAAAATTTTTTTCCTTAAAAATTAAGAGAATGTTGAAAGAGTTTGATTTTTGTGTATAGTGATTTAATTGAAGTGCAAAAGTGGGAATATGATAGGGCTTTTCGAGTGCAGCAAAAGGGGAAATTTGTCATGTTTTTAGCCCGACCTATATGTGCTTTAATTGTTGATTTTGATATTAGAGTTTTTGATAATCTGTTTTGCGTCTATCTCAGACACTGCCACTTTTGCACTCGTCAAAAGACAAAGACCAGACGAAGAAGAAAGGTGAAACGAAGAAGCCAGCAACGGCTTACATCATGTGGTGCAAAGAGCATTGGACCGAGGTCAAGAATGAGAATCCGGAATCAGAGTTCAGTGAAACGGCAAACATATTGGGTGCAAAATGAAAGGCGCTAACTCCCGAAGAGAAGAAGCCTTATAAAGAGAAGTATCAAACTGAGAAGGCGCCTTACGCGAAAATTGTTGGTAATGAGAAAAGAGAAGTTGAAGCTATGAAGCTCTTGGAGGAAGAGCAGAAGCAGAAGACGGCAATGGAGTTGCTTGAACAATATCTGCAGTTCAAACAAGAAGCCGAGGAAGAGGGAGATAACAAAAAGAACAAAAAGTAATTGTGACAGTTATCGTGTGTTTTATAATTGCAGGCCATATTCCATTTTTTATGCTAATAGATTTATTTTTTTTGTTGACAGAAAAGAGAAACATACATTAAAGCCGAAACGTCCTGAGTCTGCTTATTTCTTGTTTATGAATGAGCGACGTGCTGCTTTGGTTGCTGAAAGCAAGAGTCCAGTGGAGGTATATTGATTTAAATATTTAACTTATCGTTGGTTTATTTCATTGTGAAGAAGTAACTAATTTATGTGATGTCATATTGCTAAGATTATAGGAGAAGAATGGAAGAACATGACTGATAAACAAAAAGCTCCGTATGAAAAAGTGGCAAAGCAGAAGAACGAAAAGTATACTCAAGAGATGGAGGTTTATAAGCAGAATAAAGAGGAAGAGGCTGAAAACGCCAAGAAGGAAGAAGACGAGCTTTTGAAAGTCCTGAAGCAGGAAGCTTTACAATTGCTCAAAAAGAAAAAGAAAACCGAAACCATCATTAAGGTTTGTGTTCATTGCTCAATTCCCGATGAATGTTTTTGTGGCTTTAAATAAATGATTTTTTATTTTTGTTGTTGTAGAAAACAAAAGAGGATAAGAATAAGAAAAAGGAAGAGAAGAAGAACAAGAAAGCCGTTGATCCTAACAAGCCTAAACGCCCTGCATCTTCGTTCCTTATTTTCAGGTATCGTATTTGTATAAAATACAAGATTTGCAGCACAAAACAACTTCTTTGCAGCGATCAAGATTCAAAGCAGATAGTTTATGAATCATATTTTTTGCATAATGCAGCAAAGAAACAAGGAAGGAGTTGTCAAAAGAGAAGCCAGGGATCAGCAATGCCCAAGTTACTGCTCTCATTTCGGTTAAGTGGAAGGAAATGAGTGAAGAAGAAAAACAGAAATGGAACGCTGAGGCTGCACAAGCAATGGATGCTTACAAAAAGGAATTGGAAGAGTACAACAAGAATGCAGTGGAGATCACTAAAAATGATAACTAGCAATGACCGGCTTATGGATGTTCAACTGCTTATGTTGAACATCTTGCAATTGGTAGATGTTCAACTGCTTATGGATGTCCAATTGCAATGGCCAATGTCACTTCACCATTTTTTTATCATGTCATTGTTTCAAGTAGTTCGTGTTTATAGCTCATGTTGCAGACACAGCTTCGTGTATTCAACTGAATTATGAAATCAATAATGAATTTCGACCAAGCAACAACTTTTATTGCACATTGTCGAATCCACATCTAAATATTCCAATTTTAGTGAAACGTGTGTGTTCATGGCTCGTGCATACATGTCTGCAAACTCTACCAAGTACCAATCTACATTTAGCGGCTTATCCGCAACCGAACCTCTTCCATCTTTGCCATAAATGGAATTTTTGAGCTTGTTTTTGAGTATCTTATTTGATTTCCTCATCTTTTTTATGTACTTTGGCCGTTTTGCAATTTGACATTTAGTTTCGCTTGTGTGAGGCTTACCCGTTTCTTTCTTATTGGCTTCTTGATATGCTAGTTGAGACCTCTTAAGTTGACTCTTTTCTTCACCCTCAGCTTGACCCTATTTAGCCATGCTGCATGTGTGTGGCTAGCAAGATTTCACTTTTAGAAAGTGTACATGATAGTAGCACGTCGACATGACGAGGCTCCAAGTGAGAGATTTGTGAAGTTGTAAATACCAATTGTCGCAGCTCCCAAGATATATTGCAGACTCAAATTCGTAACTGATACAATTTAGGTCGTTCTTTTGGTTTTGCTTTTGTAGTTGCTCCTTTTCATTTTCATGCAATTGCTCTTTTTCATGTATTTCGCCTTTAGTATGCTTATGTATTACAAAACATGCAATAGAAGAGGGGAAAACACTTGTTGAATCTCGTTTCCCGGTTAGTAAGGTTCCTAGAGGTGTCATAATCGACCTGCATTACATAAGAACATGCAGTGCAGACAAAAGCAGCGGTGGTTGGACTTTTTAAAGTCAAAGCTACTGCTTTTCTTACGCAGAATCCATTTGCATTACATTTTAGTTTCAATCTCCAAATTTGCTCATATATGCGATGAATTAAACAAATACAAAGCTGTTAATCACTCTTTAAGATGGAACTAACAGTCTCGTATCGAATTTGAAGGTAAAAGCTGGTCGTTTGACTTCAAAAGTCAAACCGTAACTCTGTTTCTGAAACAACAATTTCTGATTTTGTAACACAGAAGTCGCAAAACACCCGTAAAATGGTAAAATCTTGTAACTATATATATGAAGTTATGAACTACAACATATAAAAAAATCTACACCTTATAAATTAACTCATGGTGAAAACTTTGAATTATTTACACCACCATAAACCATTTGCATCATGATTCTTATTCACAAAATTGCATACTTTTACCAACGATTACAATGGATAATGGTCTAATGATGAGCGTCGAAGTAAATTTCTTGACGATCTCACGTTTTTAAGGGTCATCATCAGCTTCTGTCTGTCACCTTCGGCTTCAGCAAACTGAAGGCTTAACTGAGAGTAACGCTCATGCATTTCTTTAAGTTTACTCTCGACATTGACATATTTTCCTTTAATTTCCAACATGTCTTTGAGTAACTCGTTGATGTCTCTAAATCTCTTGAAGATTGCCTCATCGTCATTGTGTTGTTTAAGAAAAGAACTGACACAATACCATGTTAGGTGGCGTTTGATGACACAATAATAATAATAAGATGTCACGTGTTTAGAAGAAACATATACCTTTGGAATTGGATGCTCGGTTTCTTTTTATTCCGAAGCGTTTCTGCGAGCTCGATTTCCAAAGCAAGAACCCTTTCCAACGCAATTCCGTTTCCCGGATAATCAGCAAAATTTGGGTATATGCTGCCTAACAACAGTGGACTAAAGAAACTAATCATACTTTGATACGCCAAGAAAAAGCTTTAAATCACATAAAGTATTCAATTTACATCAGGAAAACTAGCACCTTTTTCTTCTTGTATGAGGGGGTGTTTGGGTAAAGCTGCTTATCTACCAAGTCAAACTCGACTCAAAAGAATGTATTACTATCATGCATCAATAATCTGTATAATGTAACCGAAGTTGCATCACTTTATTTATTTTATTATATGTTTTCATTAGAAAAGAACTAGCTTGCTTTCTTGCAGAAGTAGATTTTGACAAACTAAGCAGATCATAAAAACTTTGGTATTAATGGAGCAGAAACATTGAATTAAATAAAAAATCATTTGAGCTAAGTCAGATTGTAATGATCTTAATCAAGAAGATGGAACTTCAGGTACTCACTGCTTTATTCTTTAAGTGGCATAGGCCAGGTCAGGTAATGAGTCAAACAGGCTTTGACCGGAAAACGTTTTTGCGCAGGTCAAAAAGGAGATCAGAAAGGATCTTCTGGTTTATTCAGTTCCAGTTGCTTACAGCATTACTCTCTACTTATTAATGGAAGGAGCAGTAAGTATACATTCCATTTTCTCAAACATTACAGCGTTATATGAAAAGTAACTTACCATATATCGAGTTCAGGGATGTTGGAGGTGGAGTTGCCATAAAGTTAAGCCCTATGTAGAATATAAAGATTGTTGCAACTGTCCCAATGGCGTAACATTTCAAATGAATGTTTTTTGGCACTAGCTTTAGATCCCTAGTGTTGGACTAGCTATATACAGAAAAACACTTAAATGCAGTTTTAAAGGAAAAAGAATACTTGTAGCAACAACAGTTGAGATGGCTCCAACAAACCCCGAAACCTCGGAAGGGTTAGGTCCATGCTCTCCCGAAACACCAAGTCACCAACACCAGAAGCCTTGTTATCTGCTTCAAAAACCGAAAAAGTTGTCCCTATTTCTAGAATAACTGAGGGTCCTTCTAGGACTATTCAAAGAATGTTGATCTTCCATTCACTTCAGTATCAGCAGTCACAACTAGTATCATAAAATGCAATAACCAATACTCCAAGCCAACAAAATTGCTAACTTTTACGCCTTGATAAACCACGGGATATAATATACAAAAGGAATATTAAACAAAGAATTGAAATGGAAAAAAATCATATCACAAAACATTAATGATAAAAAGACAGTACCATGCCTATTATTACAATAGGACAAACATCTTATGAAGGAAAGAAAGCAGGACAAACATTTTAGGTAGGCGCCTATCTCTTATTATACTATAGCAACGGGAGAAGTCGGGATTGGTGCCCTAAACGAAGGGAAATCCAAGATTATCGGTAGCTGCTATGATATATATGGTCATTTGCTATTACATGGTTGGAATGTTTTTAACTATCTACAAGGTGGCGTAGTGGTTAGGCGGTCCGAAAGTCTCACAAGAGATTAGTGTTTAAACCTCTTTAGGTGGACACCTTGCGATGGCCAGGGAAATTCTGGAAACAGACACTGAAATAGCCGTGTATAAAAGAAATCCTTGTTTGTTTACCCGTTTTGTCACCTATTAATTGTTTTAAGCTAAACACGAAGATCTAAAGCTACCGAGCGAAACAACAAACCATCTTAAACAAGGGGAAATTTAAATAAACACTCAATGGGAGCCTAGTGACAAAAGGTCTTGTGACTATCACAAACGAACATCAGAATAACTATTGAACCATCCAATTAAACACTGAGTTTCATCTCAATAAACAAATAACACTTTTAATGATATGGGTCGAGAGGATTAAAGCATCCAACTTATCAAAACTTTTATCAATTTATCAAATAATGAGATGACCTTTATCAATTAACACTTATAATGATAAGCAAAAAATTAATCAAAATTAAATTATATAAACAACAAACTTACTCTTAATCGGGAATCCATAAATTGATATTGAAAGATTGATATTGAAGCCTCAAAATTGAAGCCCTAAAATTGAAGCCCCTGATTGCATGTGAGGTTTTGAAATAGAGAATCAACCCCATTTAGATGGCGACGGAAAAATCCCCTGATTAATGGCAATTGGAATAACTTGACAACAATATTTAGGTTAGTTTAAAAATTTTTTTTTTATTATAAGTTCTTTTCCGATAAAAGATTTTCTAAATCTAATAGTACAAAAGTATAATTTTTTTTTACTTTTTCAATTAATGTAAAAAAGTAAGTTGATCAGATGATCCACCGTCGGTTGATCAGTAGGTGGGGAGAAGTATAGGTCATACATTAGGAGAAAATATTAATAAAATATAAAAAAGTTGGTTGATCAGATGGACACGTGTCACACAATAAACCCAGTTGATCAGATGATCAAAAAATAAAGTACATGTCTCATTTTGGATGAAAAAAAAAAGTGTCCTACTTGGGATAACACATGTACTTTTTTGTCTTGTTTTGTATTTAGCCCAAAATATATTTCAAGAGCAAAGTGCATTGACAGTCAAATCACATAGTTTTTATTTGTATTATATATAGTCATTGACTCAAGTGTGCCCCGTTTGGTGTAGAGTGTACGAGATGCATTTTTTTTTATGTAAAATGCAAGAAAATATTTAAATTTTTTTTGCTCTTTGTGGTTTTTAATCCAGAATCTGGTTTAACTTTTTTCTTTGTTTCTCTTTTATCATTTATCCATCTTGTATTTGTCTTTATATCTATATCTAAAAGTTAATTTTTTTTATAAATATTAAGCAAATTAGTTTTTATTTTATATTGTACTTTACAATATTTGATACTTCAAAAAAGTAAAAGACAAAATTCAAGCTACCTAGCTTTATCTTGTATTTGTATTTTTCTAGATTTAACTCTTTTTTTAGAACTGTATTTGTTTATTTTGAAATTTATTGCATTGAAAACCGATATTATTATTAAAATTCAAAAATACTAAATTTTAATTACCAAATCAAAATTCAAAATTTACTATGGTTCTTTAAAAAAATATCAGATTTAAAATATCTTAAATCTATCTCACAAATTTAGTTTAAAAAGTAAATTTTTTGAAAACATTTAAATATGAATTACTTTTCAACATTTAAAAGTTCAAAAGATATATATATATATATACATATATATATATATATATATATATATATATATATATATATATATATATATATATATATATATATATATATATATATATATATATATATATATATATATATATATATATATATATATATATATATATATATATATATATATATATATATATATATATATATATATATATATATATATATATATATATATATATATATATATATATATATATATATATATATATACATACTAGTGGCAAAACCCGTCCGATGGACGGGTATGACTTCTGATTGTTGTTTTACTTTTTTGATTTTGTAAATATTTGTTTGTAATGTTCTATTGACAGGTATGACTTTTTATTATTTTTTTATTTGATAAATATCTGTTTTTAATTTCATTTATAGTTTAGTTGTGTTTTAATGCATTATGAGTAGTGATTTTTAACTATATCGTTTGTTTTCTTAAGTATATCCTTTTTAAGAATTCATATAAATTATCATATGTTTTTTTAACATAATGATACAGTTTGGTCACTAATTAAACTATACCAAAAGGCAATGAATAATTGAAAATAATATGCACGTAAAGAATATTTAACTACGAAATCGATCAAAAATGTATCAAATTTTTGACATTGTTAGATTATCAAAATCCCACAAACATTATGCATTATTACTCCACTATATGCAGTAATAAAACCCTAATAGACTCAATCCACAAATCGGGGTTGGATCATTCCCTGCAGTTTGAGTGACGAATTTGCGAAATCTTGGACCGAGGAAAAAACTAAAAAAACAAAATAAAACAATGAACCAAAATAAAACGGAACAACCTAAAGTATCTCCTATTCCTACTTGTTTATGAATAATCAATGTATCCGAAAGATAACCAAAATACCATGATTTTTTTACGAATAACCAAAGTATCTCGATTTTTTTACGACTAACCAAAGTAACCGAAAGATAACTTAAAATATCCCAAACAATGATTCAGCGGAAATAATAAATAACGTATACTTAAAAAATCTTTTAGATAAATTTGATATAATAATGTAATCAAATGATTTCAAATAAGACAACGGAGAACTCATCATTTTTTGGTCTTGTAGTTATCGTTCTTTTATTTTTGTCGGGATTTTTTTTCATTTTTTGGCACACGTATTTCTTGTGTTTTTTCCCCTCATGTTTTGCACCTTTTTTTTATAATATTAGTAGTGCACAAACCTACTTATAAAATAGCCGGATGTCACAGAAACGTGGAGGGAAGAGTATTGTGGTGAAGAGTGGCCCTAGAGCAACATACGTAAAAAAACTGAGAAATTACTCCAAGGGACTAATGTTACCTAGTATATGAGTAGTTTATAGTCAAGACACTCGAATAAAAAAAAATCAAGAATTAGCATTTCATGACTCTCAAAAGAAGAAAAAAAAATCCTTTTTCATTGAACAAAAAATCTTATATCGATAAGGCCAAAAGATCAATGATCTACTTGGTATGTTCACTTATTCATAGCATGTTTTTGATCCAATATACTACTTGTCAGTTGTAAGGCTCATAACCCTTAATAAACACCCCAAATCTAGATAATATAACATATGTCTTATCACCTGTGGTACAACATCAGCATGCCAGAAAATGAAATGCACATATCAAAGATGGTTCTCCAGATATTAAATAAGAAAACATTAACTTATTAGTTAAGGTTGATATTACAGCTAATAATTGCTTAGATACCATATACTGATCATAAACAAAATATGAATTCATTGAAGTTTAATCATTCAGGTTCAGCTACAAAATATCTCCTTACAAAATGTTATCAAACAAACAATTGATCTTGCTAAACTACTAAACTACTTCAAATAAGCTAAGACATTTGGTGTAGGCTCGTGAAAATCTGGAACCCTGAAATCGATCACTTGGTCTGAACATACAAATAACAAACATTTACAGGTGGCAAAAGGTGCGGGTAACGCAATGGCTTCATGTCGAAACATGTAAAGTTTTGGTACAGGTTTTTGCCCAAAAAGATTCATGCACCACCAAATCAGGTAATCATGACGTTAAGGATTTAAAAGGTGTAATGTGTGTTGATTGTGTTAAGGAAATCATATCAATTTCATTAAGATAAAAAGGACATGCGTCTTCATTCAGTTTAGGTACTTGTGTATTACAGGTCCAACATCACTACGGGTGAGGAAAGAGTCAGTTGCACCAATGACAAAAACAAAGCTATCCGTTTTATCAGTATCAGTAGCTTCCCAGCCTGCATTAACTCCGCTTTTTTGAAAGATAAATTGGCTAAAATTTAGTAAAAATGTATAAGGCACTTATCAATTAAAAAAGGTTACCCAACGTTCAATTAGAGAGATGTCTTAAACACAATACACAAGATTAAGATTCAGGAGACAGGGAATAATTTATTGTTTTTGATGCAGTGTTAGTTGTGAATTGCAAACACACACTCTAAAACTACATCTTTCAACATAAACCTGTGGTGACCCATAACCCAATCCGCCTGTTTATCTACTGCAACAAATAAATGATCAGACAAACCTCTTCAAAGCCGCAACCATTCATTCTCGACAGTCTAAACATAATTCTACATCGGTCTGCCCCAAAAATCAAATATATAAGCTATAAAAGTACTGCAAAAGTCAAGAACCCTAGCTATCCATGCAAATAAAAGATAACCATATTACAGGAGTAAGATTTCTTGATTTTTTGGGAGACAAGATGGGGTTGGAAGTTCGTAGGCTGGGATCAAAACAGGTTTGGTTAAGGGCAAATGTTTTTTGGTCTTACTGAAAAAAAAGCAAAATAAGTTGTTACCAAAACAACATTTACAATAAAGTTAAGTTGTTAAACTTACATATTAAAGCCTAAAAAACGATTTTACCTCCAGATCTTGCTCATCCTTGTAATTAAAAGCTTCATCAAATCCAAATTTCTTCTTCAGCAAATGAACCGTGGGTTATAAAGCACACATAAAAACGTTTCAATACGAAAAAAACAAAAATTCTAAAAGCTTGAAACTTATGACGAAATACTTAGGTGTCTGTGTCGTACAGCGCCAAGCAGAAACTGAATCACAAGGTAACGCAACTAATGGATCACATGTTGTATTTAAATGGTAATAAACTTCTAATTGTCTATGTTTATTTAATCGAATGCCAAATTACAGTTCTAACGGTTGCTATGGAGTAGCCTCAATTACCAGCCATAGTTGTAGAAGACTCAGCACTCTAACAGTTTAACACAATTAAATATTAAAACTCATGATAACCAAAATATTAATACCTGATTTTAGACCAATAACCATCTACTACTGTAATTTAAGAAGCACACAAACGATCATCCTCAGCCAATGATGGCAAAGATGCAAAGGGCACACGCTGCAGCCACTCTCGTTCCTGCTGCAAATTCCAGATATGAAGCAAGATGGTTGACTGGTTTTGGTTTTTTGCTTGTGTGGAAAACTGCTTCAACAATCCGACATCTAATTACAAAATATTAAGGGATTACAGCTCCAATCCCACATAGGCTTGTTGTCCATTAATTCTTCAAGACCTTTATTTCTTATAATCTGTACCAAGAATCACATTAAGGTGCATACTACTTTCATAATCTATATAATCTATACTACCATCATAATGCAAAAGTAAAAGGTCAGTTGTATTCTTTCTGATTCCAAGCATTTAAGTTGTGTTCATTTTTCTTCATTATATGTTTTTTTCAATCTAACCATCACTCTATTAATAACGAAGAATAAGATCTTGATCATGGGTCATCTGCTCCATTAGGCTGTCTACATCTTCTTCTCTTCCATAAACTATGAGCGCAATGCCCAATGCTAAGCCCCTGCACGACATGAGTTTATAATACTGTGTTTTATCAACTACTTCTTAATGGTGACATAAGAACATAACGTTGACATCCGATAAGGACATTCAATATCATTGTATATAATGCTTAATGTGTTACAAACAATTGAAGGGATTAGTTACTACAACTTTTTTCAAAGCTTTTTTTTAAAGGGAACAAAAAAAATTTATCATTAAAACCGAAGATTACACACTTTATTAAAAGCTTGCCTTTGTCTTTCAAAGATGGTGCTATGTTTGTTTACATCCTTAAGATCAGCTATATCCGTGGATCTTTAACCTCCTAAAATCTCAAAACAACAACAATAGTGCATGCATTTTATTAATCTTATTACAATTATTAGTAGACACAGCCTAAATTTACCTACATACTTTTTAATAAGTAAGAAGATACAAATCGGATGCATAAGTATCTATTCAAAATGTGTTACCTTTGATTGATGGACATCAAAAGACAAAATTTCAGCTTTGTTTGTTTTGTGAAGAGGATAACTGCTGATTTGTGTATACTTCTCGATAGCATCTAAGGGAGACAATATTGGAGAAACCTGAGATAGACTATAAGAATGACAAGTGAGCTTCATGTCTGACTTTTGATGGCGATATCCTGAGACGTAATAGCATGATAAATATTAATCACTAAAATACCTGTCTTTTCTTCCTTTGTTGTGAAAGTGCAGCATTGCAATACGTTAGCTCAATAATTATGGTAGACATAATTCATTAATTGCTGAATCTACTTACCATCAGGACCCAAATCATCATCCTCGGCAGCTGTCACACCAAATAAGGCATATTGAGTCCTCAAATAAAAATATAAAGCATGTTAGAGCTAAAAGTATGGAAATCAAAAACCACTTTTATAACAAATTGTATCCGTTCCCTCAAAATTCTTTCTTTAAAGTAATCAGTCAGATTCATGTTGGTGTCAGACACCACCAAAGGGGCATAACCTGATTCATCGATAATGCTTACAATGCATTTGAAGCTTAATTAAACAAAAGCACATGTCACTAAAGTAAATGCATAAGATTTAAAATAAACATGTTGTAGTAACATAAGCTTCTCCAAAACGATGTGCATGAATAAAGCTAAGTGTCTCCTTTTAGTGATTTGACTAAAGTAAGTAAAAGAGGAGACATAACTAAATATATATAAAATACATTTTATTGACTCACATAAAACGTGATGATAGTTATGTGCACATGTATTGTACTGACTCACACAAAAATGTCTATATTAGTAGTAGAACAAAGATGATACCTTTAAAGCCAGAATTAGCTTTCTATTCAATTACACATTCTTGTGCACCTGACTCCAAAAGTTCTGGCTTGTGCTAACGCTGGGTTCTTGAAATAATCTCCTCTCCTGAACATAATGTAACAGGTAGAACTTTAAGATCCACGAACTGATTATGATCACTTACACAAGTTCACATAGATTATATGCAGCTCAACTCAATCAGAAGGATAACACAACTAAAAAAACATCCATATGGGACATAATATATTGCATATAACACACAGGTTGATGTACATCCTGAATGCAGGTATAAGCAAGTTGTTCACCCTGTAGTTCGCCAGAGCATGCTTATTATCCTAATATGTTAATAAATATGTTTTATATTTATGTTTATTATCCTGTAGGCCGAGATACCTGTCCTTGAACTGCGCAATTAAAATCAATATATGTCACTGCCTACCTTATAAGATTTTTCTCAACCCATTCAGTAGTACCAATCTAAACCCATTATATAAATTATAACATGATAAAGATCCTGTACAAAGAGAACGGAAACTAATGAGCCAAACCCAAGTTATGGTTCCAATTAAAGTCGTGGGTAATACTTTTCAAGTTTAATAGCAGATGATGTGTAGAAATGTATGCGAAGAAACAGATAATGATCCTAACATGGTTGCAACCATGTTATCAGCATTTTGAAATATTCGAGAAAAACATGGGTTTGTTGATATATCATACTTAATAATTTCATACTTAATAACTTCATACTTCATAATTTCATACTTAATAATTTCATACTTAAAAACATGGGTTGTTTGGATTGTTGTTATCTATTTTCTTAACATACTTAATAATTTCATGTTTTTGTTGATGAAAAAAATCCAACATAATTTATTACCCTTGTTGCAGGTTCCAAACTACTGAGATCATTTGATCAATCAAGGACTTTTTCCAGCAATGAAGCCATTTGATCTTACCCCTTGTAATCCCCTTCTTCTATGAAATGCGTTTTACTTATTATAACATCGCTATTGCTAAACTTATTCCTACATGATCATGTGTTAATATTTGAACTTTTCGTATATAGAAAAAAAATAGATAGACTAAAATGATGATATAAACCTTCTAGACAACTACTATATGAATGACTTCTCAATATATATAATTAGTTAGAGTTACATATTATAGTGAGAATGAATCATCCCACATAAACTAAAAGTTTTAAAAGTTAAAAATCAAGATATATCTGTTGTTAAGTGCATTATTTCAGCATTTTCAACACTTTGATTAAGTTCTTGATGGATGGTATCTAGATCACTCTGCTCAGTGTCCGAATCTGCACCTCCTACTATGATTATCATTGGCTAAAGATTATGAATTTGAGGAATACCTCTCAAACTAAGTTGATGAATGAGCAAAATTGTGTAACTGAGACATGAAATGCCGTTCTACAGCCTGCGCAATAGCAGCAGCGTTGAAATCTTCTTGGGTTTGACCATCATCATTCCATGACCATCACCTGGTCCTCTTCGTGGTTGGGCCACGCAACGACTCTAAACCATAAGAAAATCCAGACACTAGTGGTGGTGTTGCTGTTGTACCGCCAAGAAACCATGAAGGTATAGTAAGTGAATATCGCGTGTTTGTGGAACATTTAGATTATCATCGCTCATAATTCAGTTCACCTTGTTGTGAAGTAGACATCTCCAAGCAGTGCCTTTATTTTTAAATCTTCAAAATGACAAGCACAAGTTTTCCCAATATTCATAATAGATGTACTGGTAGCATCCAAGAACTCCTTTGTGCTCTCTTCCTTCTGCTGCCACATCAACTAATCAGAAGATATTACTAGAGCAGACACTTTAGATGAGGCCTCAAGAGCTTATATACAATGATCTTCTTCCATTCCAATAGCTTTTGCTTATATTAGGTCCTACAACATCCATATTAAATGCCTTCAAATACTAAAATAGATTAATACTTGGCTTTTACACCTCGTATCAAAATTTGTAGTCCCAAGTCTTTTCGAATTGAAAACCGGTCTTAAGTGCGACTCAATCGTCTTTTGGTAAACAAGAGAATGGTTTGGTTTGTTTGTCTATTTTAAACTATAAGCAAGTAATAAGTATCGTTGAGTAAGTAGAAGTTTAAAAGATTAAACTAAATAACGAGTTAAAATAAATGCTTGAAAAACTTAAAGACAAGATTAGGAAAATTACTAGAACTCTAAATAAATCTAACACTTAGGACTACGTAAAAACAATAACTAAAATTGACCTTAATCGGAATATTGGAAAAAGTTACAAATCGGAATATTAGAACTACACCCGTCGGAATATATAACAAAACCCCTAATCGGAATATTACAAAGGTGCCAGATCGGAATATGGGATACGGTCCCAATCGGAATGTTGGAAGATAACCCAATCGGAATACTAAGCACTTACCGTCGGAATAACAGGAATTAGTACTAATCGGAATGTTCAACAATGCTACAATTGGAATGTTCTAAAAGGGCCAGATCGGAAAGTGTAAAGCCTAATCCGATCACTCAATCGGAATAAGGAGAAAGGGTGCGTTGATCGGAATGTACAACTCAAAACCCTTTTCCGATCTTACAATCGGAAAGAGGGATGGGGCGTCTGCTCGGAATGTGACAATCGGAAAGGGGTTTAATCCCTTTCCGAAATATATGGGATTCGGTTAAAGCCAATGAATAAGCTATATTGCCAAGCTTAACACCAAACTAAAACGAATCAAGGATTAAACGGATCAAATATGCACTTATCACAACTTATCCAACCTCAAAATAAGCAACTTTTCAATCAAACAACAAAAATATGAACTTTTTAAGAAAACTTTTTATAAAGTAAATAAGCTAATCATAAAAATAAGCCAATAAGCACAAGAATCTTAAAGCTTAATCAAATGAAAACTTATGTAATGATCAAAAGATTAACTTTTTAAGCACGAAATCATTAAGAACAACACGGATCATATGAAATTCGTACCAAAATCAATCTAAAATCAAAGAAGGGTAGAATGAGATGAAAGATTAAAAGCTTAAATAGAACTTGATTAATGAAAAATAAGCAATACAAATGTTTAATCTTGAAAGATTAAGAGAAAAGATGAAATTTAGTGAGAGAAAGTTTAAGACTTTCTCTCTCTAAAACTAGAAAGAAAAGTGCAAAAATGAAAAACTAAAAATTAAAGACTAACTAGCTAACCACCCTCCTAATGACTATTAGGAGGGTATTTATAGGGAAGGTGGAAGGAGTGCACGTGTTGCATCTTCTTTCTTTCTTTCTTCACGTCTTCTCGACTCGACTTTAATTCTTTGTCTTTTGTCGATGTCGTGTCGGGATTTGAACTTTTCTTTTAATTTTTCTTCTTCTATTAGACTTAAGTTCTTCGTCTTCATTAAACTTCCGTCTTTAGACTTTTTCTTCGATGAATCTTCAGAATAGGTCTTGGACTTCCGTTCTTTTTGCACTCTTGATCTTTTGACTTCTTTTTTTCCGTTTTCTTCGATAAAAGCCCGTGAAAACCCGTGTTCTCTTCCTTTTTCATATTTTGGGTCCTAAAACACAATAAAAACACAAACCACGCATAATTCCGACTTTTACAACATAAATCACACGTTTTGGTCTTGTTATTATTGGAAATAAGTGGTAAAAGGATAAGTGTTTTCACACTTATTAAATCCCCTACACTTGACCATTGCAATGCCCTCATGCAATGCATTAATTTTAAAGCACGGTTTACATTTTCCATCATAAATAACCCACCTTGGCCTTTATTAAATACTAAACATAAAAAGATAGAACAAGTAAAGAAAACAAACACTTACATTGGGTTTTGGCAGCCATGAACGTTTATCATCCTCAAGTTTCACGTTCCCCATACCAAGCTTAAAAACGAGATCATTGTTATTATAAGTTAGCAAACTATCACGAACTCATGTGGGCCAATTACTCACTTAGACTCCCTTATTCCTAGGTGTATCTCTTATATTTTATTTTTGTCTTGAATGATCACGAGGATGCATTGTTTGACTTATTTCGATAGTTATTTAGGCCGAAAATAAAGTGAAAGATTTAATCAATAGTTAGCTAAAGGACCAAATCTTTTAAAACTGCTTCTCGGGACCTCATAGAGTTCATATCTTGGCATAAATCGCTTCACGATTTGAGACCTTTCTCGAACCGATATTTGGCAGCGAATTCATACTTCGAATCTTGAGAGACGTTCATGAAATAATGGTCTTCTCTTCATAATAGGAATTTCTTCACTTGAAGTTTTGAGAGGTTCTTCATCTTTGGACCACGACTTCTTCATTTTTCTCCAATCTTTATTTTGGACTTTGATATACAACGATCCGCCTCCTTTTAGGACTTGGATCTATTTATCCTCATACCTTGTTAGGGTCTTTTTGGATAGACTTCTCCATAATCTTTTGGGGAGTATTTGCTTTTCTTCGTGTGTCTCGATCCTTCATATTGATTTTTGATAAATGATTCTTCACATCACTTTTGGATCTTTAGCAACAAACTGTAGCCCTCATGCCTTGTTAGGGCCTTTTCGGACTTGCCAATCTTCGCATCCCGCTTCAATAAGTTATGCCTTGGCTATGAACTCTAATCCGTACCGAGCAACTTTTAAACGATCAGGGGCTAGAAGCTAAGTAACCTTTTAAATCGTACAACCTTATTTATTGCAGATAAATTTATTAACAAGCGAAGGGAGAATAGGCTTATAATTAACTCACATAAATTCACGAAAGAATACCAAACTTATAATTGACTCTATCATCTCTCGTTCTCCACAGTTTAAAATCTCAAGGAATGAGACTCGTGGATGCTTAGCCTATTAAATCAAAGTTTTGGGTTTTCGAGTCGCTTATAGGATCTTGCAAATTCTTAGACTCTTTCAAGTTTAGAAATCGCATTTTAAAGTTCCCTTGATAAACAACTCTCTAGGATCAATTATAGGAACTTGCGAAAAGTTCTTGTTCTTAACCCGTGAGAGTTAAGACTTTCACGTTTTATAGCTCCCTATATAAAAGCCTAGCAAAACTTGACTTAAACACGTTAAGGATACTAGCTAGAGTAAACTTAGGATAAGTAAACTCGGGTTGAGTCAAAATGTTCACGACTAAGAAAAATCTAAAACCACTTTATTGCAAATTTATTCTAGCAATGGAAAGAAAATAATAATAACAAAGGCAAATACAACTATACAACTAGGCCAAAATAGATTAAAAATTTTGAAAAATGTCGAAAAATCAAATTTTCCGGTTAAAATGAGGGCAAATTCATGGAAAAGACCACTTACTTCGATAGAAGTCCCCCCTACACTTGAGATAAACATTGTCCTCAATGTTTAAGCATTGGGAGTAAACTCCCCTACACTTATGACATTGTGCACTTTGTTTAAATCATGCTAAGGAAAGGACAACTAAAGTGAATTCAATGTGAACATATATAAAATATGAAGTATTGAATCACAAGAGGTTAGGATAGAACCGGGAAGATGGGAACACGGTATCACGGTTCTTCAAAAGTCATCAAGGTGGATCTTTGAAGCTTTAATCCCTGCACAACACAAGAAACAAGACAACAACTTATTATGAAAGCAGTAAAGGATAGAACACGGGTTGCCTCCCGAGAAGCGCTTGTTTTTGTTCACCGAGTCACGAGCCTGACTCGACCCAAATTTAGTTCATGGGGAACGTGGTGAGGGATGGAATCATCTCGTGAGAGATGTCCACACCAAAGTACAGCTTCAAACGCTGGCCATTCACCTTGAAATTGGACCCATTTGGCTGAGAAAGCTCAATGGTCCCATATGGAAAGACTTTGGCGACGGTGAATGGACCAGACCAGCGGCTCTTCAACTTGCCAGAGAAGATCTTCAACCGAGAGTTAAAGAGTAAGACTTGGTCACCAACGTGGAATTCTCGGTTCTTGATTTTTACGTCATGAATGATCTTCGTCTTCTCCTTGTAGATTAGTGAGTTCTCGTAAGCTTCATTCCTCAGTTCGTTGAGCTCGTTGAGTTGAATCTTGCGATGATCACTGGCTTTGTTGATGTCGAAGTTAGCCCACTTCAAGGCCCAGTGCGCCTTATGTTCCAGCTCGATGGGAAGGTGGCATGCTTTTCCGTACACAAGACGATAAGGTGTACAACCGATCGGGGTCTTATAAGCAGTACGGAAAGCCCACAGAGCATCATCTAACTTATTAGCCCACGCGGCGCGATGCTCTCCCACAGTACGCTCCAAAATTCGCTTCAATCCACGGTTGGATATCTCGGCTTGCCCATTGGTTTGGGGATGATAGGCGGTGGAAAGACGGTGATTGACACCATACTTAGCCATGACTCTTGCAAATTGATCATTGCAAAAATGAGTCCCGCGGTCACTGATAATAGCACGAGGAACGCCAAATCGAGCGAAAAGCTGCTTCAAAAAGTTCACAACCACCCTCGCATCGTTTGTAGGGAGAGCCTTGGCTTCAACCCATTTAGAAACGTAGTCGACGGCGACGAGGATGTACTTGTTCCCTTTGGAGGATGGAAATGGCCCCATAAAGTCGATGCCCCATACATCAAAGATTTCACATTCCTGTATGAAATTTTGAGGCATCTCATCCTTATGTGTGATCTTGCCTTGACGTTGGCAAGCATCACAATGTTTAACCATTTCGTGAGCATCACGATAAATGGTGGGCCAATAGAATCCAGAATCAAACACTTTCTTAGCGGTGTAGTTGGGACCGAAGTGACCACCGGTGGGTCCTTTGTGGCAAGCTTGGAGAATGTCAAAAGCTGCCGGTCCGTCAACACATCGACGAATGATCAGATCAGCACATTGCTTGAATAGAAAAGGGTCATCCCAAAAGTAAGTCTTAACATCATTCAAGAACTTCTTCTTTTGTTGGGATGTTAACCCTTTGATGAGAATACCACCCGCTAAGTAGTTTGCAATGTCCGCAAACCACGGGGTGTCATCAAGATTGAGATTTATAGACATTAAGGTCTCAAGGGGGAAAGAGTCATTGATCTCTTTGTTCGGATGATCCCTTTGATATGGATCCTCAAGTCTGCTCAGATGATCCGCGGCCAGGTTTTCGGCTCCCTTCTTGTCATGAATTTCAATGTTGAATTCTTGAAGGAGTAAAACCCAGCGAAGAAGTCTTGGCTTAGAATCATGCTTAGTCATCAAGTACTTCAACGCGGAATGGTCCGTGTATATGATTGTTGTAAAATTCACACTTGTTTAGGAAAACAAGGTAAAAGCGGTAAGTATTAAGTGTACGTTTAGGAAAACGTAAACACTTATGACCCTTAATGGGAATCGTTCTCTCGAGGAGGCACGTGTGTTGTGTGATGAATTGATTGATTTTGTTTTTGGTTATTAACAAGAAGAAAGGAGAAGAGAAAATGACGAAGACGAAAAAATAGAAAAATAGGCAAAAACACTACTAGAAAGCTAAGACGTAGAAACGTAAAAAGTACAAAATTTAAAATTTTAACCTAAAAATTCCTAAAAATTACTAAAAATCCCCAATAAAATTCTAAGAGTTTACAAAAAATCAAAACTTGCCAAAACCTTTTAATTAATTTAATAATGACTTTTTAATGCTAATTAAAGCCCTAAAAATCACTTTTAAATATTAAAAAGCCCCAAACAAGATTTTATAGTTTGTAAACCTCAAAAATGACCTAATTAAACTAAAAACTATTTTTAAAAATTTTAAAACCAAATTAAACTATTTTAAAACTCCTAAAAACTATTAAAATCTATTAAAAACTAATTAAACTTAAAATAATTCTAAAAATAAATCTAAAAGCTATAAAAATATTCTAAAAATGGTAAAAGTCCTAATTAATGTTAAAGAACCTAGGAAAAATGAAAAAGAAAGAAAAATAAAACTTTCTATTTTTAATAATAAAATAATATTAAAATAATAGAAAAAATAAAAAGTTTATAAAATTAATTCTAAAAAATTTCTAAAATCCTAGAATAGTCTAACTAAGATAAAAAAGTAAATTAAAGTTCCTAAAACCTTTTAATTAATTTTATATTAATTTTTAAAGTTTAAATAAAAACCTAAAATCAAATAAAATTAAAAATTAAAGTTTCTGAAAACTCTTTGATATGTAAACCTCAAAATATTAACTAAAAACTTAAAAATTATTTTTCCTAAATTTAAAACTACTTTTAACTATTTTTTAATTAATTACTAAGATACGTCTAATAAACAAATGATAAAAGATAAATAAAGAGAAGGAAAAATTAAATTTTTAGCCAGAAAAATCCTATATCCTAATACAACCCTAGGAAAAATGAAATAAGCCCAAAAAGCTAAACCAATAAGCTCAAATGAGCTTATTTGGTCACGGCTTATTTTCCAAAAAGTCAAAGAAAGAAAGGGTTAAGTATGTTTGTGTCTCACCCTTGGTCAGTAAAAGACCCAAAGGCGCGACGGTATGTGTGTGGTGTTGTGAGTGTAATGATGCGGGTTCGAGGCTGAGCAACCCCCTTTTTGCCGATTTTATTATTTTTTTTTCTTTTTAGACTCTTTCACAATCCAACACTGACACCCTTATAGCTTGTAACACAATTCCAATACACCTTTATGCAAGATTTAAACAAGATCAAAATAAAAACGTGTCCAGTTTACACTTGAAGAACAAAAGTGATTGTTCTTTGTTTCTGTTTTCTTCACAGGTGAGAAAAACCAAAAGGATTTGGTTTGTTGCTTGTTTGATGTTGTTTTTTTGTGGAACAAAGGCACCCCTACACTCTTTCTGAGTGTAGGGAGTCACAATAAACAGGAAATCAAGCACCTTTTAGCACAAAATCACACAAACTAAGCCAAACCAAGCAAATTAGAGTTGCTGATGAGAAAATAAGGGGTCTGTGGGCTTAATTAGTTTTCAACTTGCACACAAATGAGTATCATTGGCCAAAATTTTGCACCCAATAGCACCAAGTGACATACAATCAAACTACAACCCTATATAACCCTAACACCTAGCAGATTAAAAGATCTTAGCACAAAATTACCTTCAAATCAAGCAGAAATTGGCCAAGCAGATTTCTAGCTTACTTTTTCTCTTTTTGACAAACAAACTTGCTTCTAACCTTCACCAATCTGAAACACCACTAGCATGCAATCTATTTCTACCCTATTTAACAACTCTAACACGTTTTAATTTCACAAATCTTTCAAATAGAACCTGTTAAACCTATATCCAAACACTCCTTTATATATTTTGAAAACGTTTTTAACTAACCAAATCACTTCAAAACTTCTACAAACTGATTAAAATACCTCTAAACATGCATATTATCTTATAACTACTCAAATCCAACAGATTAATCAACAATTAACACCTTTTATGCAATTATCACTCAAATCTCCAAATAAAACAGAAAATTGAAAAAAAGGTAAGACTTTTTACCTTAGAGCCCTACATCCAGGGCTCTTTGTGGATGTTAATCCACCTCCCTATACACTCGGGTGTATGCAGAAATCTTGATCAACAACAATCTTAAACCTGTTTAAGAAAAAAATCAAAAGGAAAGCACAAATATATCCAATATAATCTGTTTTTCTTTCTTTCTTAAAAATTTCTTAAAATCTTCCAAACCTTTAAAACACGTTTCAAAAACACTTCAATTTCAGAAAATCACCAACCAAATCCACTTTCACTTTTCTGGTTACAACTTTTCTGAAATTAAAGATCTTTTTTTTTAAAAACCCTCTTTGAAAACTTGAAACACACAAAATTTTCACAAATTGAAAAATGGAACACAGAATTAGCAACTTATACCAACTTTTTAAAATAGAAAAGGAATTAAATTTCTCACTTAGAAAATACCAACTTTTTATTAATAAAAAAGGAAATTACAAAAGATTGCTAAATTCTGGAACAAAGAAAGGAGTCACATGTCGACTTCCTTTTATACTACTGGATAGAATACACTAGAAGGCTTAATAAAATAATACAAGAAATTTAAAACCTAAACCCTAATAGCAGGAAAATCCGAATTTGCCCTTGGAAAAAATCTTCAAGTCTTGGTCAAATAGCTCCCATGTGAATGCCAGTTGTGTAGGATTAATCTTGGACGTTTATTTTGATTGGGGAACAAGTAGAAGCATCACAACCATCAATCTTGTCGGTTTTAGGGTTTTAGGAGTGAAAGTGATGGCAGGGGAGGGACGAATGGGGACCCACAGACATGTGATGTTGTTTCTGGGTGTGTGAAAGGTATCAAAGGGTCATTAATTAATGATCTGGAGACCCTTAAACAATTCCCCTTTGTTTTGGTTGAGATTGGGGATTAGGGTTTATATGTTTGAATTAGGGGTTGATTAGGGGTGATGAAGGAACAGGACGTGTTTCCCACCCAAATCTATTAATTAATTAACCTGTTTAAATTAGTTAAATAATAATAAATAGGTGAGTGGTTTGCTGAGTTGGTGAGATGAGGTGGCATGGGGTGGTGAAGTGGCGTGCCAGGAGTGGTGGTTGAAGGTTTCTTGTCTGGTCACTTTAAGTCCCCAACTTTCCTTCTTTGTTCACTTAGTAATAAACAGCATAAAAACTTCTTTTCCCTTTATAAACAAGTTTGGCAACTTGTCATTTTAAGCACAAGTAATTTTCATACTTTAAAACAAGGGCTTCAAATGTAATAAATGCAATCTTCAAGGGCTGATCTTGTACAATCTTCAAACATAAAGGTCCATACTTGTATAATTGAAATTTTGAGGGTCAAATGTGACAAGTTCTTCAAAGATGAGGGACCATTTTTGCCAATTCTTCAAACTTGAGGGGTCTTTTTGCAAAATTCCAAACTTGGGCCCGGTTCTTTGTGCGGCTTCGTTTCCCGTGTTCGTTTTTGATTGATTCTTGTGATCTTTTGCCAATTCCTCAATATCCGTACCTAAAAATACACAAGTAACAAACACGAGCATATATTTGGCACATTTGATGATATTTTATGCATTTTAAAGCCGATTTGGATGATGAGACCATGTATAAAAGCAGTCTCATCACTCCCCCATACTAAACCATTGCCGTGCCCTCACGCAATGCTAGAATTAAGTATCGTAGCATCTCCAAAATTTAATTTATTCACTTTATTGAAATGATAAACTAACTACATTACTACTACTTGTGTTATAGACATAATGTATGATTTTCATCGCAAAATGGGACGTTTAGGTTCATAGAACAAGAACACGTGAATGCTTCGTTAGAAATAATTTCATCGTCCTCGATTTTCACTCCAATTCCATGCTAAGCGTGCAACGAGATCATTGTCATTATAAGTTAGTAATGCTAACACTACTCATATGCCCTAATCACGTACTTATTCTCCCATTATTCCTAAGTTGTATCTCTTATATTTTATTATGTCTTAATGATCACGAGGATACATTGTTGACTTATGCGATAATAGAGATTTAGGTCTAAAAATAGAGTCTTAACGGTGTAACTAAGACCATCAAATCAATAACCCCTCCTAATAGACAACGATGTTAAAAAATTAAGTTGACAAGAAGAATCGATAAACACGGTTTTATAACGGTTTTGAACATGAGACTTATTACCAAGACTTTTATATGCCCCCTAACGGAAGGGCCTTATTATCTTTGGTTTACCTCCATCTTTTATTCAACTTCGCCATGAAGCTTTTATTATGACTTCGGTCTTGCCTTGCCTTTTATTATCCGCCTCATCGGTGGTTTTATTAGCCAAAGACGTATATCCTCACGCTAAAGCGAATTTTGGATCTTTAAAGCTTCGAAGATTAAGGCTTGATTCACTTTCAATTTTGCATAGATTTTAGGCCTTGTGGGGCTTCAAATTGTTTGCTTGATTTAGGTGAGCACTTGAAATCTTATTATTGGGTGAAGCTTTCGATTATTGGGGTGCCAATACTTCAAAACCGTGACGCTGACGATACCTTAATGTCTTCCCAATTTAATTACACGGAAGCTACTAGAAAAGACTAGAAACCCAACAATCCTAACTAAACCGCTTAGTCAATATTTATTAAGCAAAAAATATTTACAAGCGAAGGGAGAATAAGCAAACAACGAGAACTCATGAGTTTTTGAAAGAATACGAGTACTCTACGTTTAGCATAGTAACTTATAATTAACTCTATCATTTCTCGTCCCCATTTAAGAGACTTAGCCTAATGTGTAGTTAAGGAATCAAAGCTAAGTGCTCAACACGCACGGTCGAGTCAAAAATTACTCTTATTCTCGCCATCGGAAAATCTACATTCGTGTCTTCAAACACTTATGAAACATGAGAAAAATTTTAAAATTTGGCCATTTTTAGCCTTATTTTGCAATAAAACGATAACAAAACGATAAAATTTGGAAAGCGTGAAGGTTTGGCAAGGCAAGTATCTATTCACCCCCTCATACTAAAGTTAAACATTGTCCTCAATGTTTCGAGTCTAGGGGTGCAAACTCCCCCATACTAGAGACGTAGTCGAATGCCTAATCTAGCATGGAAAGGGTGTAACCAATAAGTAATAGCCGTTTATGAGGTGTGCTAAAAACCTAAGGTTAGAACATAAAAGGATATATCATATGGATATTGGGAAAGGCCTCCAAAGCAAACGATCGAGTGCTCCCATAAAACGAAACACGAGAGGCTCCAATCGTGAAGATGATGATCTAAAAACCACAATTCACAAACAACCACGGAACAAAGGTTGGAAGGGCACAAATCCCCTCACATTACACTAATTAGAAAGCAATAATATGTACATGGATAAGCATGGGTCTCCCCCACGAGGCACCTTGTTTTTGATAACCGAGTCAAAAGCTCGACTCGAATCCCCATAAATGTGATCATTTAGGGATAATCATGGTGTGGTCAATTTTTGGTGTGGCTTACATGATAAACAAGGCCCAAAAGCACGTGGAGTACTTTAAAAATCCGATAAACGTATACCGGGGTCAAAGATAGCGTCCTCGTTTTCGGATGAAAGACGAGACAACGCTACTCCAACACAAATCCCAATGGGATAGAAGAAAATAGGAGAGAAGAAATAGAAGGGTGGGACAATGGGTAAGTCATAACATTGAGCTACTCGAGGTAGACTCGCACCAATCAAATGAAAAGATTTTCCATCTATTGCATCGGTGGAAGACCGAGATTTCCCTATATAAGCAATTCTAGGATCAAATATCTCGTCCTCGGTGGAGAAAGGGGAGGGAACATAAGGGGCTTCCCCCACACTAAGTCCACACAAAGCATCGTCAAAAGGAGAAGACGAGCTTGTAGTACTCAAGACACGCGGTGATGACGGAGTTAGAATTGTAGAAAAATCTTTTAAATTAAATTCAAAATCTTTTCCTTTTTCATCTTTTACACTCTCCTTGTGAAAACCCGATTTAATTATGTCAAAAATATTTGGTGTATCCAAAACAATGTTAGTCACACTAAAAATTCTCACATTTTGAAATCTTTTTGGTTTGGGTGGTGGCAAGTTTTCAAATCTTTTGTCAACAAAGAAAACCTCCCCATCGGGATCAACGTATTCATCATCCAAAGATTCAATCGAGATTGGAATCATAGGCTTAACACTCTTAACCTCCATCGGCGGAGGGGACGGAACTTCATTTTTCTCAACTCCTAAAACTCTATTGGAAATCTTTTGACAAATGTTTTTGATGGGATTGACATTGTACAAAGATGTGATAGAATACACATGAGAAAGAGTGGAGTTTTGGGTTGCATTAATGACGAGTTCTTCCTCATTGAAACGAAGAGTGATTTTTCTTGCATGCACATCGATAAGTGCTCTCGAGGTATCCAAAAAAGATCGACCTAAAATTAACGGAACTTTAGGATCGATGGGAATATCAACAACAATGAAGTCCACGGGATAATAGAATTTCCCAACTTTCACAAAGACGTCCTCGGCAACTCCACAAGCTAGAATCGTAGAATGATCGGCCATTTCGATTGACATTCTTGGAGGAGTGAGATTTGGAAGATTGAGCGATTTAAAAATCTCAAGAGGCATCAAACTAATACTAGCACCAAGATCGGCCAAGGCGTAGCATTCTTCCATGTCTTGGATAGCACATGGGATTAAAAACTTTCCAGGATCACCGACTTTCTGAGGTATGCGGCTTAGAAAAACCGAAGAACAACTAGACGATTTTTGCAATTTCTCTTTGTTATTCAACATACTTTTGAAGTTCGCGGCAAATCGAGGCATCATGACTAAGGCGTCGGCAAAACTTATATTAAAATGCAAGTCACGAAACATTTTCATAAAGAGTTCAAATTGATAATTATTTCGTTCTTGTGCCTTTTCCTTGTCTCGTCTTGATGGGTAGGGTAAAGGTGGTGTGGGTTGGGGCAAATTAGGCATAGGCATCGGCCTTGGAATCTCGGGTTCCATGATTGGTGTAGGTTCAACCGTAGGTGTGGTTTGAGCGGTACTTTGTGGGCTTTGAATTTGCTCCTTTTCAACCACAACCTCGGGTTCTTTCTCTTTTTCCTTCTCCATAGAAGTACTTGGACGAGAAGTGGGTTCTTTGAAAGTTTTACCACTACGAGTAGTAATAACCTTCAACTCTCCTTTCGGGTTTACGATGGTATCACTAGGAAGACCACCCGAAGAAGAGGGCTTACACATGATAGCTTCAAACATTTTAGCCATACGGTCTTCAAACTTAGATTGCCTAGCATCCGCTTTTAACAATTCTTGCTTAATCTCATGTTGTCCTTGCTCCATTTTTTGTTGATTTTGTTGGAGTCGTGTGACATTTCCTTCCATTTTATTAGCATGAGTTTTAAGTTCATTAGCAAGTTCGTTTTTAAGCTCGTTTTTCAACTCGGATCTTAAGCTAACCATTTCACGTTGCATGTTGTCAAACTTAGCATCATTAGCCTTAGCATAATTCAAAAATTCTCCTTGAAGATTTTTGATGTGATCGTTTTGAAAACCTTGGGCATTGTTTTGAAAATCACGGTTTTGGTTTTGGTTTGAAATTTGCCCATTTCCACTTTGGTAATTACCTTTGTTATAGTTTCTTTGATTTCCTTGGTAATTTCCACCTTGGTTGTTGTTGCGATAATTATTAGCATTTTGATTGGGTGGAGCTTGATTCGAACGAGAACCTTGACCGATTTGGTTGTAAGTTCCCGTGGCTACAAAAGCATTCGAAGTGTTACCATCCGCGGTAATGCACTCGGAAAGATCATGAGCTCCGCCACACGACAAACAACTTTTAGAAACCGCTTTGACCGAAGCGGAATTGGAAGCTTCTTGAGCCTTCCAATGGGACATAAGGTTAGCAAATCTATCGAAAAATCGGTTTTCTTCATTTGCTTCATCATGTAATGCATTGATACTTTGAGACGATGATGAACCCCTTTTGGCAACACTCGGTGTGTGACGAGGGCTATAAACCTTAGACCTATTCTCGATTATGACCAAAGCTTCTTCAACCGTTTTACACAAAAAATTACCACCCGCGGCGGCATTTAAATAATCTCTTTCATGATCGTTAAGTCCATTGTAAAACGTGTCGATTTGGTGCAAATCGGAAAAACCGTGATGAGGACATTCGTGTAACATCTCCTTAAACCTATTCCAAGCCGTAGAAAAACTTTCATTTGATTCTTGTGAAAATTTAGAAATCTCATTTTTCAAATGCGTAGTCTTAGAGGGCGGAAAAAATTGGTTCACAAATTTTGAAACGAGATCCTTCCATGTCAATATAGAATTGGGTGGCTCTTTCTCTAACCAAATTTTAGCGGGCCCCGCTAAGGAATACGGAAATAACATCATCTTAATCGAGTCATTCGAGACATCCTTGAATTTGTACGTGGCGGTAAGACGATTAAATTGGCGGATATGGTTGTGAGGATTGTCCTTCTCATCACCACGGAATTTGTTGTTTTGGATCATCGACAACAAACCCGTTTTCACCTCAAAATTCTCCGCAAGGATGGCGGGAATCACAATAGCTTCTCCATAACCCTTGGTGGGTGCTTGAAGTAACTCCATCATAGTTCGATTCGCCATGGTCGGTTCTTCTCGTACAATGGGTTCGTCAATAGGAGACTCCTCACTAGAATGAGTTGGAGTGGGAGTTTTGTTCTTTCGTCTACGTGCACGTTTTGCTTGATTACGAGTGAGCATAAACGTCACGTACAACGTGGAGACGAGCAAAGAAGATTCTTTTTGGTATTTTGTGTTTTTCAATTTTTTTTGTGGTTTTTGATTGTATTAACTTTTTTTGGAAATTGGTGAATGTATTAAGTAGACAAAAAGTCCACAAATCTCCTCCTCAATCAAATCTCTTGATTAAAAAGGCCTCAAGGAATGAAAACGATCACGTGGAGTGAACGCCTTCGATGACTTTAGAACGATGGTGGAACACCAAATCGTTCGAGAGGGTTTAATCAATATGAAACCAAGAAAATATATATGATATGTAGTAATACTTTGGGCGGCAAAACCCTCGATTCACTCTCAAAATCAAATACGCACAAGCAAGCGGAGGAAACGAGGCGGCGCGAAGCACTTAAGAGCCTTTTTCCTTTAGGTTGTGAAATACAACCGCCTTATACCCACCTTATAGTTTGTATTATCAAAATTAAGCTTCACGAAAGTATTTATCTATTTTTGCCTTTTTTCTTTGGTTTGAGATTCGAATACAATGATTGGGTAATGACCTCCCAAGTCAAGGTTGTGATTGCTCACGTATTTGGAGTACTTGTGTATTTATTGTTTTACGTATACAATATAGTAATAATATTCACACAAAAACCGAAAAACGATAATACGTATTAATAGAGTGCTATTAATACAATTACTTTTATGGCTAATATAAAAACAACAGTGGTTCAATCAAAACACAACACGCCTCCCCGGCAGCGGCGCCAAAAATGATTGTTGTAAAATTCACACTTGTTTAGGAAAACAAGGTAAAAGCGGTAAGTATTAAGTGTACGTTTAGGAAAACGTAAACACTTATGACCCTTAATGGGAATCGTTCTCTCGAGGAGGCACGTGTGTTGTGTGATGAATTGATTGATTTTGTTTTTGGTTATTAACAAGAAGAAAGGAGAAGAGAAAATGACGAAGACGAAAAAATAGAAAAATAGGCAAAAACACTACTAGAAAGCTAAGACGTAGAAACGTAAAAAGTACAAAATTTAAAATTTTAACCTAAAAATTACTAAAAATCCCCAATAAAATTCTAAGAGTTTACAAAAAATCAAAACTTGCCAAAACCTTTTAATTAATTTAATAATGACTTTTTAATGCTAATTAAAGCCCTAAAAATCACTTTTAAATATTAAAAAGCCCCAAACAAGATTTTATAGTTTGTAAACCTCAAAAATGACCTAATTAAACTAAAAACTATTTTTAAAAATTTTAAAACCAAATTAAACTATTTTAAAACTCCTAAAAACTATTAAAATCTATTAAAAACTAATTAAACTTAAAATAATTCTAAAAATAAATATAAAAGCTATAAAAATATTCTAAAAATTGTAAAAGTCCTAATTAATGTTAAAGAACCTAGGAAAAATGAAAAAGAAAGAAAAATAAAACTTTCTATTTTTAATAATAAAATAATATTAAAATAATAGAAAAAATAAAAAGTTTATAAAATTAATTCTAAAAAATTTCTAAAATCCTAGAATAGTCTAACTAAGATAAAAAAGTAAATTAAAGTTCCTAAAACCTTTTAATTAATTTTATATTAATTTTTAAAGTTTAAATAAAAACCTAAAATCAAATAAAATTAAAAATTAAAGTTTCTGAAAACTCTTTGATATGTAAACCTCAAATTATTAATTAAAAACTTAAAAATTATTTTTCCTAAATTTAAAACTACTTTTAACTATTTTTTAATTAATTACTAAGATACGTCTAATAAATAAATGATAAAAGATAAATAAAGAGAAGGAAAAATTAAATTTTTAGCCAGAAAAATCCTATATCCTAATACAACCCTAGGAAAAATGAAATAAGCCCAAAAAGCTAAACCAATAAGCTCAAATGAGCTTATTTGGTCACGGATTATTTTCCAAAAAGTCAAAGAAAGAAAGGGTTAAGTATGTTTGTGTCTCACCCTTGGTCAGTAAAAGACCCAAGGGCGCGACGGTATGTGTGTGGTGTTGTGAGTGTAATGATGCGGGTTCGAGGCTGAGCAACCCCCTTTTTGCCGATTTTATTATTTTTTTTTCTTTTTAGACTCTTTCACAATCCAACACTGACACCCTTATAGCTTGTAACACAATTCCAATACACCTTTATGCAAGATTTAAACAAGATCAAAATAAAAACGTGTCCAGTTTACACTTGAAGAACAAAAGTGATTGTTCTTTGTTTCTGTTTTCTTCACAAGTGAGAAAAACCAAAAGGATTTGGTTTGTTGCTTGTTTGATGTTGTTTTTTTGTGGAACAAAGGAACCCCTACACTCTTTCTGAGTGTAGGGAGTCACAATAAACAGGAAATCAAGCACCTTTTAGCACAAAATCACACAAACTAGGCCAAACCAAGCAAATTAGAGTTGCTGATGAGAAAATAAGGGGTCTGTGGGCTTAATTAGTTTTCAACTTGCACACAAATGAGTATCATTGGCCAAAATTTTGCACCCAATAGCACCAAGTGACATACAATCAAACTACAACCCTATATAACCCTAACACCTAGCAGATTAAAAGATCTTAGCACAAACTTACCTTCAAATCAAGCAGAAATTGGCCAAGCAGATTTCTAGCTTACTTTTTCTCTTTTTGACAAACAAACTTGCTTCTAACCTTCACCAATCTGAAACACCACTAGCATGCAATCTATTTCTACCCTATTTAACAACTCTAACACGTTTTAATTTCACAAATCTTTCAAATAGAACCTGTTAAACCTATATCCAAACACTCCTTTATATATTTTGAAAACGTTTTTAACTAACCAAATCACTTCAAAACTTCTACAAACTGATTAAAATACCTCTAAACATGCATATTATCCTATAACTACTCAAATCCAACAGATTAATCAACAATTAACACCTTTTATGCAATTATCACTCAAATCTCCAAATAAAACAGAAAATTGAAAAAAAGGTAAGACTTTTTACCTTAGAGCCCTACATCCAGGGCTCTTTGTGGATGTTAATCCACCTCCCTATACACTTGGGTGTATGCAGAAATCTTGATCAACAACAATCTTAAACCTGTTTAAGAAAAAAATCAAAAGGAAAGCACAAATATATCCAATATAATCTGTTTTTCTTTCTTTCTTAAAAATTTCTTAAAATCTTCCAAACCTTTAAAACACGTTTCAAAAACACTTCAATTTCAGAAAATCACCAACCAAATCCACTTTCACTTTTCTGGTTACAACTTTTCTGAAATTAAAGATCTTTTTTTTTTAAAAACCCTCTTTGAAAACTTGAAACACACAAAATTTTCACAAATTGAAAAATGGAACACAGAATTAGCAACTTATACCAACCTTTTAAAATAGAAAAGGAATTAAATTTCTCACTTAGAAAATACCAACTTTTTATTAATAAAAAAGGAAATTACAAAAGATTGCTAAATTCTGGAACAAAGAAAGGAGTGACATGTCGACTTCCTTTTATACTACTGGATAGAATACACTAGAAGGCCTAATAAAATAATACAAGAAATTTAAAACCTAAACCCTAATAGCAGGAAAATCCGAATTTGCCCTTGGAAAAATCTTCAAGTCTTGGTCAAATAGCTCCCATGTGAATGCCAGTTGTGTAGGATTAATCTTGGACGTTTATTTTTGATTGGGGAACAAGTAGAAGCATCACAACCATCAATCTTGTCGGTTTTAGGGTTTTAGGAGTGAAAGTGATGGCAGGGGAGGGACGAATGGGGACCCACAGACATGTGATGTTGTTTCTGGGTGTGTGAAAGGTATCAAAGGGTCATTAATTAATGATCTGGAGACCCTTAAACAATTCCCCTTTGTTTTGGTTGAGATTGGGGATTAGGGTTTATATGTTTGAATTAGGGGTTGATTAGAGGTGATGATGGAACAGGACGTGTTTCCCACCCAAATCTATTAATTAATTAACCTGTTTAAATTAGTTAAATAATAATATATAGGTGAGTGGTTTGCTGAGTTGGTGAGATGAGGTGGCATGGGGTGGTGAAGTGGCGTGCCAGGAGTGGTGGTTGAAGGTTTCTTGTCTGGTCACTTTAAGTCCCCAACTTTCCTTCTTTGTTCACTTAGTAATAAACAGCATAAAAACTTCTTTTCCCTTTATAAACAAGTTTGGCAACTTGTCATTTTAAGCACAAGTAATTTTCATACTTTAAAACAAGGGCTTCAAATGTAATAAATGCAATCTTCAAGGGCTGATCTTGTACAATCTTCAAACATAAAGGTCCATACTTGTATAATTGACATTTTGAGGGTCAAATGTGACAAGTTCTTCAAAGATGAGGGACCATTTTTGCCAATTCTTCAAACTTGAGGGGTCTTTTTGCAAAATTCCAAACTTGGGCCCGGTTCTTTGTGCGGCTTCGTTTCCCGTGTTCGTTTTTGATTGATTCTTGTGATCTTTTGCCAATTCCTCAATATCCGTACCTAAAAATACACAAGTAACAAACACGAGCATATATTTGGCACATTTGATGATATTTTATGCATTTTAAAGCCGATTTGGACGATGAGACCATGTATAAAAGTAGTCTCATCAGTATACGATGGTGGGGGATAAAACAAGATAGGGGCGAAATTTCTCAAAAGCATAGACAACAGCTAAAAGCTCTTTTTCGGTTGTCGTATAATGCAATTGAGCCCCCGTCATTGTTTTGCTAGCATAGTGGATTGGTTGGAAGTGTTTATTCACTCGTTGGCCCAAAACCGCACCAATAGCAAAGTCGCTAGCATCGCACATCAATTCAAAAGGCAGCTCCCAATTAGGGGTAACCAAGACCGGTGCCTTAGTTAGCTTATCCTTAAGAAGATTGAAGGCTTCGAGACACTCTTTAGAAAAGATAAAAGGAGTATCTTTTTCCAAGAGGTGGGTCATCGGGCGAGCGATTTTAGAGAAATCCTGAATGAATCGACGATAGAAGCCCGCATGACCCAGAAAACTTCTCACACCCTTCACGGTTGAAGGTGGAGGTAATTTGGCTATGACATCAACTTTAGCACGGTCGACTTCAAGACCGGCTTTAGAGATTTTGTGTCCTAGCACAATGCCTTCTTTTACCATAAAATGGCATTTTTCCCAATTCAAAACAAGGCGAGTGTCTTCGCACCGCTTAAGCATACGTTCCAAATTGGCAAGGCAAGAAGAGAAGGAATCCCCAAAGACCGAGAAATCATCCATGAAGACTTCCATGGTTTGCTCAACCATGTCATGGAAGATAGCCAACATGCACCTTTGGAAAGTCCTGGGGGCATTGCATAAGCCAAAAGGCATTCGTTTGTAAGCAAATGTGCCATAGGGAGAAGTGAATGTTGTCTTCTCTTGATCTTGGGGATCGATGGGTATTTGGAAATAACCCGAGAAACCATCAAGAAAGCAGTAATATTCATTACCCGCTAAACATTCAAGCATTTGGTCCATAAAAGGTAGAGGGGAATGATCCTTTCTCGTGGCATCATTGAGTTTGCGGTAGTCTATACAAACTCTCTACCCAGTAACGAGACGGGTGGGAATCAACTCGTTGTTGGCATTGGGCACAACAGTGATACCGCCTTTCTTAGGCACACAATGGACTGGACTAACCCATGGTGAATCCGAAATAGGGTAAATCGTACCCGCATCAAGAAGTTTGATAACCTCGTTTTTGATGACTTCATGGATTTTGGGATTCACCCTTCGTTGGCTTTGAATTGTGGGCTTAAAGTCGTCCTCCATGAGAATTTTATGTGTGCAAAAGTGAGGATCAATTCCACGGATGTCGGAGATTTTCCAAGCGATAGCTCTTTTATGCTTCTTCAACACGGCGATGAGTCGGGCTTTGTCTTCTTCTTGCAGGTCCTCCGCGATGATGACCGGTAACTTCTCGTCGTCTTCTAGGAAAACGTACTCAAGATGAGGAGGTAGGTCCTTAAGCTCAAGAGTAGGAGGATCCTCAATAGATGGTGTAACTAACGATGGATCATCATTAGTCACCTCTTTAGGAGAAGGAGGAGAAAATGGGTCCTCATTGAGAAGTCTCTCAATAGTACGAATGTCTTCATCCCAATTGGTGGACAAATTATCATACTTAATATCAAGAGGACCCAAGCTAGCTTCGAAATCATCCAAGTCACTTTCTCCAAAAGGAGTCAATGCTGGAGCAATTGAGGCAACGGTCTCAACATTGGGTAGAGAAGGAGTACTTTTGCAAGCATCATGAAAATGTTCTTCACAAGCCTCATCGAGAACATCAATAGCATTAACACTCTCATATGAATAAGGTTGCTTAGAAATCTTACCCATGTTGAAGACAATTTTATCCTCACCGACTCTCATGATTATTTCGCCCGCGGCTACATCAATGAGAGTGCGACCGGTCCTCAGAAATGGACGTCCAACGATTAATGGAACACGGGGATCCATCTCGTAGTCAACGACAACAAAATCCGCCGGGAAGGTGAATTTGTCGACGCCAACAAAGACATCTTCGGCTATCCCCACTGGATAAGCAACCGTACGGTTGGCTAATTCCAAAGTCATTTTGGTGGGGACTAGCTCGGGGAGAGATAATTGCTTCCAAACACTTAAAGGCATTAAGTTTATACTGGCACCTAGATCGGCTAGGGCCATGCAATTCTCTACTCCCGGGAAGTTGCAAGGAATCAAGAAGCGACCCGGATCACCAAGTTTGGTGGGTAATTTCCTTAAGAGCACTGCAGAGCAGTTCTCATTAAGTTGGGTCTGAGCAATGTCAAGAAGCTTTTCCTTATCACTTAGAAGATCTTTAAACATCTTAGCGTATTTAGGCATGTGAGCGAGAGCCTCGGCAAAGGAGATGTTAAAATTCAATTGTTTAAACATTTTTAGAAAGTTTGAAACCTGAATATCATCCTTGCTCTTTTGCTTCTCTTTCCTCAACCTTGAAGGATAAGGTATATTAGATGAAGAAGAAGGCTTTAAGGGAATAGGATCACTCACAACCACGGGTGGTGGGGAAATGGGGATAGAAGGTGAAGGAGGTGAGGAAAGTTGCTCTTTTTCCTTGTTCACAATCACGGGTGGAGGTGTAGGAAGCTCGGGTTCCGTATAACCTTTTCCACTACGAGTGGTGATTGCTTTCATCTCCCCTCTTGGATTCGCAACGGTGTTACTCGGAAGAGTACCCGAAGAAGAGGGTTGATTACCTTGGATGAGCGAACCAATCATATCACGAAGGTTAACCGCTTGAGTATTGAAAGAGTCTCTCATGTTTGCATGAATTTCATTGCTGTGTTTTGCCATGTCATTCCTTAGCTCGGCTCGAATATAGTTCCCTTGTTTTGCCATTTCACCCTTCAAGTTGCGGACTTGACTCTGAAGATTTGTCACCATCTCCCGATTAGTCTTCATGAATGTCTCGACGTCTTGATTCACTGCCATCGATTGATTGAGAGGTGGAGCTTGGTAAGCTTGAGAATTTCCTTGAGTTGGGTATGGGTTTCTTTGGGGTAGATATTGATTTTGAGCACGAGGTTGGGATTGGTTGTTTTGGTTTGCAGGAGGGAAACCAGGTGGAGCAAGATAATTGTTGGAACGATAACTGAGCAAGCTACGGTCTCCTTGCGGGCGAGCTTGATAGCCTCCCATGGGATAAGTACCGTAAGCTGCGTTAACGTTTTCAGAATAATTGCCTTGGGTAGAAGGACAATCATTATAAGAGTGAGGACCACCACATGTGTCACAAGAAATAGCAACGGCTTTAGCTTTTTGAAAGTGGTTTGTGGCTATGGACATAAAATCCTTGTGCATACTCGCGATTTGTCGGGTAAGTTCGGATATCTCGGGATTAGAAGTAGTAGAAGAAACATTGACTCTCTGATTAGATCTTGAGGATGCGGATGAATCCCAATTCTTGTGGTGAGTAGTCATGTTTTCAATCAACTCTCTACACTCCTCCGGTCTCCTTTTCATAAAGGTACCACCGGCGGCGGCATTGATCGTGTCACGATCACGAAAAGTGAGACCATTGTAGAAGGTGTCAATGAGAGTGACGGGGAGCATATTGTGATTTGGATAGCGGTCGATCAAATCATTGTATCGTTCCCAAGCATCGAAAAGCGATTCATCATTGTCTTGCATGAATCCACTGATTTGGTTACGAAGGCTAGTGACCATGGATGGAGGGAAGTAGCGCGATAAAAAGCGTTGAGTCATGTCATTCCACGTATGAATAGAATTCTTCGGGAGACGGTCAAACCATTTTTCGGCATGGTGAGAAAGCGAGTGGGGAAAGAGTTGAAGGCGGAGGTCATCCATAGAAACACCGGAGCACTTCATGCTTTGGGTAATGGTAATGAATTTGTCGAGGTGTTTGTTGGCATCATCATCCGGAATTCCGCGAAATGGGTTAGTTTGCACTTGTTGGATCATGTGATGCTTCAACGAAAACTCCTGAGCCGTGACGTGCATCGGCGCAATCGGGCCTCCGCGTCCGTTCATGGTGGGTTGGCACAATTCCTCCATTGTCCGTAAATCAGGCAGGTGGACATTGTTGTTGTTGTTGTTGTTGTTATTATTCAAATTGGGTTGAGGTGGGTTATTATTGTTGTTATTAACACCAGCCATATCTAAATCTTCACGAGTCTCGGGCTCAGAATAGTTCGAAGATCTAGTACGCATACACATGCAGAAGAAAAATATACACAGAGAATATCTATATAATCTTTTTGGTGCAAAACCTTTGGAAAAGAATTGCTTTTTTATGATTTTTTAATGTTTTTGTATTTTTGAAGAGTTTTATAATTTTTATGGATTTTTAAAATTTTTTAAAGCAAGGAAAATAACGTTCAAAGAACGGATCCCAAAATTCAATGCGTCTCTCACTAAAAACCGTTAATCGTAACGAAAAGAGCCGACAGCGGCGCCATTTAATACTTGGCTTTTACACCTCGTATCAAAATTCGTAGTCCCAAGTCTTTTCGAATTGAAAACCGGTCTTAAGTGCGACTCAATCGTCTTTTGGTAAACAAGAGAATGGTTTGGTTTGTTTGTCTATTTTAAACTATAAGCAAGTAATAAGTGTCGTTGAGTAAGTAGAAGTTTAAAAGATTAAACTAAATAACGAGTTAAAATAAATGCTTGAAAAACTTAAAGACAAGATTAGGAAAATTACTAGAACTCTAAATAAATCTAACACTTAGGACTACGTAAAAACAATAACTAAAATTGACCTTAATCGGAATATTGGAAAAAGTTACAAATCGGAATATTAGAACTACACCCGTCGGAATATATAACAAAACCCCTAATCGGAATATTACAAAGGTGCCAGATCGGAATATGGGATACGGTCCCAATCGGAATGTTGGAAGATAACCCAATCGGAATACTAAGCACTTACCGTCGGAATAACAGGAATTAGTACTAATCGGAATGTTCAACAATGCTACAATCGGAATGTTCTAAAAGGGCCAGATCGGAAAGTGTAAACCCTAATCCGATCACTCGATCGGAATAAGGAGAAAGGGTGCGTTGATCGGAATGTACAACTCAAAACCCTTTTCCGATTTTACAATCGGAAAGAGGGATGGGGCGTCTGCTCGGGAATGTGACAATCGGAAAGGGGTTTAATCCCTTTCCGAAATATATGGGATTCGGTTCAAGCCATTGAATAAGCTATATTGCCAAGCTTAACACCAAACTAAAACGAATCAAGGATTAAACGGATCAAATAAGCACTTATCACAACTTATCCAACCTCAAAATAAGCAACTTTTCAATCAAACAACAAAAATATGAACTTTTTAAGAAAACTTTTTATAAAGTAAATAAGCTAATCATAAAAATAAGCCAATAAGCACAAGAATCTTAAAGCTTAATCAAATGAAAACTTATGTAATGATCAAAAGATTAACTTTTTAAGCACGAAATCATTAAGAACAACACGGATCATATGAAATTCGTACCAAAATCAATCTAAAATCAAAGAAGGGTAGAATGAGATGAAAGATTAAAAGCTTAAATAGAACTTGATTAATGAAAAATAAGCAATATAAATGTTTAATCTTGAAAGATTAAGAGAAAAGATGAAATTTAGTGAGAGAAAGTTTAAGACTTTCTCTCTCTAAAACTAGAAAGAAAAGTACAAAAATGAAAAACTAAAAATTAAAGACTAACTAGCTAACCACCCTCCTAATGACTATTAAGAGGGTATTTATAGGGAAGGTGGAAGGAGTGCATGTGTTGCATCTTTCTTTCTTTCTTTCTTCACGTCTTCTCGACTCGACTTTAATTCTTTGTCTTTTGTCGATGTCGTGTCGGGATTTGAACTTTTCTTTTAATTTTTCTTCTTCTATTAGACTTAAGTTCTTCGTCTTCATTAAACTTCCGTCTTTAGACTTTTTCTTCGATGAATCTTCAGAATAGGTCTTGGACTTCCGTTCTTTTTGCACTCTTGATCTTTTGACTTCGTCTTTTCCCGTTTTCTTCGATAAAAGCCCGTGAAAACCCGTGTTCTCTTCCTTTTTCATATTTTGGGTCCTAAAACACATTAAAAACACAAACCACGCATAATTCCGACTTTTACGACATAAATCACACGTTTTGGTCTTGTTATTATTGGAAATAAGTGGTAAAAGGATAAGTGTTTTCACACTTATTATAGATTCATAAGAAAAAAATTATTGGTAACAGAGAGAAAACTTGTATTCTCTTTTCTTTTCTCTTATCTGGTTGATAAAAGCTGTTTCTTTGTATAGTATAGAGGCGAATAGGGGATTTTAAGACATTCCAAACTAAAAATGAGACCCAAAAGCAATCAGGAGCTTCCTAATTGAACTGCTGCAAAACTCAATTGAATTCGTTTTCTTATTTTCTAATCTCAAACTATATAGCAAATTCGCAATGTAAACTGGAGGATCACAATGACCACATAGCTCGTGTACACCTTGTTCAGCACCATTATACTGCCCCTTTTTCAGCCACTGGCAATGAATCAACCAATGCAAGATTTGTCGTACTACGGAATATCATATTAACTTTCGTTGTTGGAGGATACTACTTCCGCTTAATCTTTGGTATCACTGTACAATAAACATACGTGATCTTAGCTGTTTTACGATAAACATACGGAATATCAGTGTACAATAAACATACGTGATCTTAGCTGTTTTACAGTAACCTTATCATCCATAGCAACAATACCAGCAAGTGTCTGCACACAACTCTCTGTGTCAGAGGATAAAATGTTATCCAAACATTTGGTAATTTAGCATTCATGACCCATGTGTAAACTTCAACCCATTTACGTTTCACTAGGTCGATTCTGGTTATTTTCCAAGTCTAACATAATAAAATGTGCTAGAAAGCAACTCAGTCAAATTAATCGAATGTTCCAGACCAATAAAGTTGCAACATATTTACTTTTAATTAACAATGCCTCTATCTACAAAGTATAGCTTCGAGCCAAGAATTCATTTATAGTAGTTCCCTACAACCGAAAATAGGCTAAATGTCTAATATAATGAAAGGAACTGAAAGCAATTATTATCAAGATATGGTAATACTTGCTAGGGTTATCTACGTAATAAGCAAGTAATCACCTCAAGAATAAGCAATCCCAAACACCCTATTAAACATGTTATTTGTCTTATTGAAGTCTCTGTATCTTTTAGTATCCCATTAAGATGAAAAAAAAACTAAAACTGTTACCTCCATATATATAGCTAGGTTTTTGAGAAAAAAATATATACCTTAAAAACTTCAAAACAAAGCAGATGAACAACCTGCAAAAAGCTACAAAGATACCAAATGGTTAGTTATTAGGGTCTTGAGATGGAGACCAAAACCTACAAATTAGGGTATAGAGATTCGTGCAAATAGTTAATTATTAAGGTATAGAGATCCGACTTTGGAATAATAAAAAAATCAACTGTATGAAAGTGCAGTGAATATAGAGACAGGATAAAAAAACCAATTCTCTCACACCTAGATTTGTACTAACAAAATCTAGGTGATGAGTTTTGATTAAAAATCTAAATTTGTGCATCCCATTTTTTGTGAACATCAGGGTTTTGATTAAAAAATGGGATGTACCCTGTATTTAAATCTAAATCCGAATGAAGTTTTGAGAACAAAATTACCTTTGAATATGTGACGAATGAAGATACGAAAGACGGAAGGAGGTTTTAGGGATATTAGGGTTTTGTTTATGCCGAAAGTTTTAATGAATAATATTGAATCTCGCGTGAATGTATCAGATTTTTACCAGATACTGTATCAATCAACTATGTTACATCATATATTAATTTTGGTTTGAACAGGAAATAACAAATATTAGCTTGGCTCAGTTGGCATTGTAACATGTATTGAAGTGCACTGATTATATGTCATGACACGAGTTCGAATCTTGAATCTAAGTAATTTTTTAATTGATTTCCATTTTAATAAGAAACAAAAATTACCAAAAAAAAATGATGACATGGCTTTAAACATGCTTATGTGGCATATCCCTCCTCTTATATATAATGTAAAGATATATATACATACATATATATATATATATATATATATATATATATATATATATATATATATATATATATATATATATATATATATATATATATATATATATATATATATATATATATATATATATATATATATATATATATATATATAGTAGCGATCCAATAAGAAGAGAAATAAAAATAAGAAGAATAAGAAGAACTCTAGACCACACATTTTAAATAAGAGTGAGAATTTTAAGGGGAGATGCAGGAGATTTTGTAGGTGCATCTGAAATGAGTGGTTGTGGTTTCTTCTCATCCTTCTCATTTTTGTTAATCTTCTTATTAGATCCTAACTCTATATATATATATATATATTTTATGTTACAACTAACATCATCTTCCCAGGTAACAACAATTAATAATAAAAATACTAACAAAAAATTAACAATTTACACAACATATTACCTTCAAAATTATTCTAAATAACACACTTTATCAACAATTTTGATATCATATTTACCTTTAATAAAAACAAAACCAATCACTATATTGAAAGAAAATTCGATGCAACAATTTGAAACAATAGATATTAAAAGTAGATCAGACATTTCCAGATGCAATACTTTATTTCAGTGACTACAACAGCTAAACCGGCAACTACAACAACGGATTCCGAAGAAGAAGGTGGCAAATAGTAGATCTACAAAAAAAATCAAAAAAGGTTATAACAACTCATACTAATAATAAAACATACCTCTAATAAATATTATATATTTTGTGCGACAACAGACACTTCTTCCGGCAAGCCAGCAGCAGCAAGTGGTCGAAGAGTGGCGGCGAGAAGCGGCTGTTACAAAAAATCACCAAAAGTTTTATAAATATTCAGATCTACATATAAAATAAACTTATCTATAAAAGACATCCTTCAAACTTGATTAACAGTTAACAGATCTATTAAAAACTCAAAATACCTTAAACCTTGAAAAGTCATCTTAGTGGGTATTGGTATTAGTGGTCGTGGTTCTATGGTTGTTTGAATCTCGCTAGAGGTGTGGATTTTGACGAAGGGTTGTTATTTGGTGGTGGTTGTTTAGTACGACGGTGTATGAATATGGTGATGTTGGGTTTCCATGGTGGTGTCGGTTAGATTTGTGGTGGTAGGGATAGTTGTATTTAGGGTATGTGTGGAACAGTGGAAAGGATTTGGTTGAGACGAGACTGCATTGTGTGTCTCTATGCTTGCGTGTGTGTGTTTTTTAGTATGAGAGTGTTTTTGTTTTTTTGGTATCTAGTTGTTATTTTATACTGTGTGTGTTTTTTCAACCATTCTATATTTTTCAACATTTCAACCATATTGTTATAGCCTTTATAAGATAGAAAAGATTAGGCGATTACCCGCGCATAGCGGCGGAATTGCCTGATGGCTGAAAATTAACGATACGATATATCATGGTAAGATCAAATTGTAACTGCGATGTTTAGTAACATGCGATACAATTTAAAATAGGTCAAATTCGTATTGATTGTTTCATAAAAAAACTTAGCGATTGTTCAATGGTATAATTTGGCTAATATATATATGGGAATGACTTACCAGTTAAGCGTCGACTATTTCATTAGGTCTCAAACATACATCAAAATATGGACGAACAAAAAGACACGGACAAACACAAAATCACAAACAAACGACGCATGGGATATGACAATGTCCTCTAATACCATTGATATTACACATTCAACTTCGACGAGAATAAAATAAAACAAAATTGATTTCGCTAACAAAATAGATATTCGTATACAGAAAATATTCTCTTTTAATAGAAATTCTTAAAAGTAACCTATATATTGAGCTAGAACTACGATAGTTCTTAACAAACATGCTGATAGTTGTAGCCACATTGTCAAAAGTAACATTGGATGTGCACATGTCGCGAATATAAAGGTTTTTTTCGTCATTTTTGCAACATTTGGATTTGAATTTTCTAACATCTACAAGTCTTGGGCTGAGTCCTTGCAAATGCAGATACAATATTCGCCTTCATAACAAATTTTGACCCATTTCAGTTAAGTCAATAACTCGCAATTGGGGCATACCATCATATAGTCAGAAATTGAATTCAACAACTTACAAATAGTGCAGAAAAGGATAATACCAGTGAATTATGGGGATATGCCTTAAGGATTATCAAAAGTACTCATTTGCTGTTGTTTGTAATGCGACTAAAGCTCCTGCCCAAATTCATCCAGTCTTTAGAGTGGTTAAAGGAGCATGGAGCTGGTGAATTACAATTTTGTTATGAACGTGCCCTTTCACTCCTTGCTTTAAATTCTATCAGTATACGACAACATGATGGGTCAGTTCAGGCTGCTGTAGTAATGAAAGAAAATAAGCAACACTCAGTTAGTCTTCAATATCCTAGTTGTGCAGTGCAATAAACCATATAAAATTAACATCATAACTTAATATGAAAATCTTGGTTCTCTTAAGAAATGAAAGCAAATAAGTAACCCAAGCAAGAAAAATAACCAATGAATACATACACAGATGAAAAATCTAACACAAATGATATACCTCGACGCTTTTAAACTAATAAGTGTGTGCGAAGGCAATGGTGGACTGTTTGCTAAGCTTATATAGTTTTGGAAATGAATCGTACTAAGATAATTAAGGGTGTTTGGGATTTCTTGTGAAGATCTCTCTAATAACACTCTATTTTAGCAATGATGAAAATGATATGATAAAGTCTTAAATAACATATATCAAACAATGTGTACACAAACAATTAGTAAAACTATACCCACTGTCCATGGAAATGATAAATAGATCCTCAAAGGCTATATCCACTGCCCAATTTTAGCTCAAGGGTAAATACTAGATAACATTTTTAAATTATATAGTATTGCCTAGAATATGTCAAATACATATCTTATACTAATCAACTATAGGTTGCAGGTTGCAAGTCTCGACTAATCAACCATCTTTGTACATGGGCCAGTCAAATGCTAAACAACTGATGAGTCCAGAGTCTTGCAAAAGCTATCCACTTCTTCAAAATTAAACCAGTCTTTTGTCATCTACAAATGCATACAAATAAAAGGGAGCAAACCAAAAATTTAAGGAATTAGTGATCACTCAATTTCAAGCCTATATTCGAATTATGAAGATCAATGATAGTTGACAGATACAAAGTTTCAGAATAGTTTTGTTTATCTTATGAAAAAGAACAAGCAATATAAGTATGATGAATGAACTAAATGTGGCAAGCGAACTTACAAAATACGGGTATCTATTAGATATGCTAAAACTTTCAGAAGCACTATTAACAAAGAGCTAAATATAGTAAAGATCAAAATATCCGCATTCCTCACCCTCCAGAAACTTCTTTGTCCACAAAAGTGAAATTCGAACCTAGACTTACAAAAGTGAAATTCAACCCTTAACTGCTTTAGCAAGATGCTTCGACAGCAGCAAGCAGTTGTAATGTATGGGTTGGCCTCAACCGTTACACCCTTAACCATTCTTAAGTGGCCTCGACATAAATAGCATAAAATGATGTTAAAAAGTTAGATGTTAAAGATAGAAACATAGGAAAACGTGTAGATGTTAAACATAGGAACTATGAAGATGAACCTACATAACAGAAGAAGATTATGTACATGGATGTTCTTGATTTGTATTCTTGATATAACTATGTGTCAGTTTCAACTGCATTGGAATCGACATAAGTAACAACTAAAAAGGATATGGAGCAAGATTAATGGCTTCAAGGATAGTAAGTTCATTGTAATAACCAACATAGAATCAAGCAATCAAAAGGTAATTTTGCACAAGTTGTACCTGTCCTTCTTTAAATGCGGTGACACTTCCTTCACGATTCCCTTGCGTCCGCTCTCGGAGAGCTCGAGAGTAGTAGCATCAATCTGCAAACAATTTAACCAAACATAATTTCCGTCAAAACACATTGTATAAACTAGAGGGGGGGGGGGGGGTTGAATAGTTTCTCTTCGGTTTATCTCCTAATTAAAATTCCTTTCAATTAGGTGAGTGTCAAAACCATATTTTACTTGAAAGCTAGTTGCATAATGATTAGGTTCAATTCTAATGCATTAACAATGACAAGTAGTAAGTGTAATGATGATGAAGGTAAGTAAAGAGTAAGGAAAGAAACAACCTAGTAGGAAGACACCAAGATTTATAGTGGTTCGGCAACGAGGCTCTATCCTCGTTCCTACTCTACTCCTCGAGTACACCTACTCGAGATTTCCACTATATCCACAAGCCCCTCCTTGGCGGAGAAAACCTTACAACGTCGCTTACATTATTTTCCGACACTAAGCTAAATGTTGAAACCTAATCTTAACTAGGAACAATCTACACAACGTCGCCCACTTCACCATTTCACGACACAAGGCTAGATGTCGAGTTCTAATCGAAAGATAGAACCAATCTTCACAACGTTGCCTACTTCACCATTTTATGGCACAAGGCTAGATGTCGAGTTCTAATCCAAAGCTAGAACCAATATTCACGACTCTTCACTTTGTAGCTAAGTGAGAACTTCAAACAACACAATTACACATCACTTTATAGTTTAGTGAGAACTCACAAGACACAACTACATCACTTTATAGTTTAGTGAGAACTTACACAACTTATTACAACTCAACTAAACATATCCAATTACACACATGTAACTTGGATCTACACAACACAAATCCAAGCACACGCATATGCAATGGATGTACAAAACTGTAAAACCCGCATGCTTTTACCATGAATAATACCCTTAAGATCGTACATACTAGATTAAAACTTTCCTTTTATAGTACGATTACGTTACGTGTTAGGATTTTACGTATTACGTACGTGTTAGAACACGATAAGTATTTATTACGCACGAACACGCAATAATTATTTAAACAATAATTAATCACGAACATGCGATCATGAAATCATGAACGTAATTAAATCACGAGCTAATATTAATTACGTATATATATTTATTACGAACACGAATAAATATATTAAGTCACGATCGATAACTAATTAAAACACGTAAATTACGAACACGAGAACACACGAGAACACACTATAATATTTAGACTCAGGAAATGTATGGGTTACCCCATGTGGGCCCCATACCACGAAATTAGGGAGGGAAGATGGGCCAAGCCCATCTCAAAATTTACTAAAGAAGGGAAAAGGAAAAATCACTACTCATTTTCACTTTACAGAGGATTTTTACAAAAACCTAAAAAGTTCTTCCTCCTCCTTCTTTTCTTTTTTTGGCCGCCACCCATAAACACACCAAGGAGGTGTTTATTTGATCTTTGATCTTGGTTTTGGTGCAAGTGTTCGTGTTTGTTCATCCTTGTTTAGATCCACGCATTCGGTAATTCTTTTAACCCTTTTCTTTTTGATTTGATCTTTGAAATAATTAAGAACATGATGTGTTTTTTTTAAAACCTAATTAAAACATAGATCTAACATGAAATTGGTTTTGGAATAAATCAAAAAGGGTGTTTTAGGGGTGTTTGTTTTTGGCCGGCGCCTAAACCGAACCCCGAGGGGGTCTCGGTTTGGCTACTCGACCACCACCGAGACCATATGGTCCCGGTTGGTTGGTGTGGGTCCCACGGCAGCAACAAGACAAGGGGAACCTCGAAGTGGTTCAGGGTATGGTGTCGATTTCATGTCCGATTCATGGTTCTTAGTCAAGATCCGGTTCACGGTGTATGTTAAGATTATTATTTTTTTATAATCTTATGTTAAAATTAAATTAATAAACATGACATGATTAATTTATTAACATGACTTAGGTTATATTATTAATAAGTAATAATACATGTTTTAACCTAAGTATTTAACTTTATTTAATTAAAAACATGATATACTTTAATTAAATATTTTAACCTATAGTTTATTTTAATTACATGAAATAATTAATAAACTATACATTATATCATATGACTTAGAAAATTATCATGAAAACACTTAGGCTTATATACTTAGCTTATTTAACCAGCTTATTTCTAATTATGGAAACTTTCTATTTTTAGAAACTTAATTAAATAAGGCAGCTAATCTATTTATGGAAACTTTCTATTTTTAAAAACTTATTTATTTCAGGCAGCTAATCTATTTATGGAAACTTATTTAATTAAGGCAGCTGATCTATTTATGGAAACTTTCTATTTTTTAGAAACTTATCTATTTTAAGCAGTAATTCTATTTTTGGAAACTTTCTATTTTTGGAAACTTTCTATTTTTGGAAACTTTCTATTTTTGGAAACTTCCTATTTTTGGAAACTTTCTATTTTTGGTAAATTTCTATTCTTGGAAACTTTCTATTTTTGGAAACTTTCTTGTTAATGCAAGTAATGCCTAAAAACATTATTAGTGTTAACTAATCTTTCTTAGTTTTGATCACAACAAACCATACAACACATTTAGTGTAGAAACACAAAATGAATTATTTAACTAACACTATCATCAAGGTAATAATCATATCACTAACCTTTCTTAATCATACTTAGTGATCATCAAAATGATTATCCTTAAAACTCACTTTTGCTAATAAGACAAAAGACTTTTTAATAAACTTCCTTTTTTAGAAAATGTTTTATTAAAATGGAAAATGAAAATTTGAAAATGGCATATTCCAAATGCTGTTAGAATATCCTTTGAAGGGTTTAAATACCTCAGATATTCCTACCCCACTAAAAGACAAAAAAGGGAGCGGAGTCTAGTGGCGGTACCTTAAGTACCTAGGCGGTACCTTATCGATATGGTACCGCGGGGTAAGATAAGGTACCGCGCACAGTATCCGTTATAGATCCGTTGTAACTTTGTCTCCTTTAAATAGTGGGTCAAATCTCATTTTCCAGCAAGCCTCTTGGACGATTTTCTCAGCCCTCTTTCTATTTTCTATAGCATAATCATTAGTAAATGATCATTTAATTTTTTAAGGATGTTTACATATGATTATCCTCTTGATCCCCTCCTTTACCATGTCCAATGAGAAGATCACTCACTCACTAGTGTAGTGATAAAGATGAATTTATGAGCTAGTCATATTCATCATTATACCTTTGTGTTTTAGGTCAATCCAATGTATTTATGAATACTTGGACTAGTTGTGTTCATCCAAGTTATTTGTGAATACTTGGATTTGTTGTGTACATCCATTGCATATGTGTTTGCTTGGATTTGTGTTATGTGAATCCAAGCTACATGTGTGTACTTGGATAAGTCTAGTTGAGTTGTAATAGATTTGATTAGGAGTTCTCACTAAACTATAAAGTGATGTGGTTGTGTCTTGTGAGTTCTCACTAAACTTTAAAGTGACTAGTAGTTGTGTTGTGTGAAGTTCTCACTTAGCTTCAAAGTGAAGAGTCGTGAAGATTGGTTCTAGCTTTCGATTAGAACTCGACATCTAGCCTTGTTGTTGGGAATAAATTAAGGCCAGATCACTTGAGCGCTGACAAGAACAAAACAAGCGTTGACAGGAACAAAGCAAGCGCTGACAGCTCAAGCATTGACAAGCTAAAGTCAAGCGTTGACACATTGAAGACAAGCACTGATGGAAGATATAATCTACACGTTTATTATATTCTAGAATACTTCTAGTAAGGATAGAAACGACAATGTATTTTCTATGTTTATCTTTACCTAGAATAGTTGATACGTAGCTTATTGTACAAGGCTTCTGAGTCTATAAAAGAAGGCCTTTAGGTTAACGTTCAATATCAAGTTTTATATAAGTTTTCATTCGTAAACATCTTTCATTGTAAGCAAGTTCGACATTCATAATCAAAGTGAAAGTTTTGTTTACATCTTGTGTTCTTGTTTAAGTGTTAAATTCCGCATAACACTTAGATTCACAAAGCATATACAAAGGTTTCTCTACGTGCTATACTTGATCTAATCTCGTATACACAAAGCAAATCGATCTAAGTTTGGGATCAACAAGTGGTATCAGAGCTTGTTGAGGAACTTTTGATCTTTGAAGAACACCAGAACGATACACGAACACCAAAACCCTAATTTTCTCAGAAACCCTAAAAACACCAAAACCCTAACAACATCATGTCTGAAGCAATAACCACCTCCTCTTCACCCTTACCAAACATCAGGATTCCCATGCTTGATGCAACCAACTTTGACTTATGGAAGTTCAACTTTGAACAATATATGGGGATCTATGACTAACACTCTAGGAGATATTGAATATGGAAACTCATTCAATAAGGCTCAAAAGATTCTTGATGCCATTACTCAAAGATCAGCAGTTGAAGGATGCCCTGATGAAGATAAGAAAGAAAAACCTGGAGATGGTAGAGCTGTAGGTGCTGAAGATATTGCAAAGAAAAGGGTTGACATGAAAGCCCTAAATATTCTGAAAGTCTCTTTGGGACAAGAAAACCAGCACAAATATAGAGGCTATGAATCTGCTAAAGATCTTTGGGAAGCACTTGAAGTTGCATATGGTGGCAATGCAGACACTAAGGAAGAAAAGAAAAAGCAACTTCTGCATGACTATGCTGTCTTCAAAGCTCAACCCAATGAAAAACTGAGTAGTGTGAGAAGCAGATTGCTTGACATCACAAGCAAATTGTCCTTCATGGGGACACAAGTTGGTGATGTTGACACCAATGCTACCTTTCTTAAAAGTCTTGTTGAGGCATGGAAGATTGAGGCAAGATCTATTCTTGCCAATAATACTTACAAGAGCTCCTCGTTTGATGACATCTACAACAAACTAAGACTATTGGAAGATGAAACTCTTTCAGCACATGGAAGCAAACCTAGCACCAGCAACATGGCCTTCTTCTCTCATAGTGAAGGTCAATTCAATCAGAAGGACTCTTTTATGCATCCAGTTACTGGACATCATTTGTCAGCGCTGGAATAAGTCCTGTCAACGTCTCCTTTTCAGACGCTGACACATTCATGAATGACTCCCCAAGAGTTAAACCTGCTGGTTTGGATTTGGATACTGTGTGTGCTTACATTGCTTCTTTGCCTAATGGTTCAGTGATTACATATAAGGACCTTGAGCAGATAAGTGATGAGCACTTGGAAGAGATGGACATCAAGTGGAACATGGCTCTTGCTAGTATAAGAGCAAATAGGTGGAATAGAAGGTTCAAGAAGAAGATGACCTTCAATGCTAAAGACACAGCTGGATTTGATAAATCCAAAGTTGAATGCTACAACTGTCATCGTATGGGGCACTTCATGAGGGAATGCAGATCTCCTAGAAGATCTGATGCTGGTAAACCCTCAAGTCAGATTGTTAAAGCTCAGGATTCCAAAGCTATGGTTGCAGTTCAAGGAATTGATGGCACAGGATGGGATTGGAGCTATCTGGCTAAGAATGCTGAAGAGGATAAAGCTTTGGTTGCTGATATTGAAGAAGAAGAGCATGTTGAATATGCTCTCATGGCACACTCCTCCTCTTCATCTGATAATGAGGTATATGATGATGCTTTTTGTAGCAAAGGTTGTAGGTTAAACACTGATAGACTTAACAAAGAGGTGTTAAAACTAAAAGATGATATGAGCACTGAAAGGTGTAAATTGTCCAATTACCAACTAGCTCTTACTGAAACTGAGAAAACCGTTTCTGAATACAAGAAAATGGAATTTGACTTAAAAGATAAGATCAATATCTTAAAACATGAGCTAGAGGGTAGTATGGATATTAGAAACATCATGACAAAGGTCAATAGAGACCTTCAGGCTAAGTTAGATGAGGCCATTAAGAATAAAGATAATGTTGACCTCAAGATTCAAAGATTTGATAGAGCCACCCAAACCCTAGGAGACTGTGTAGCTAAGCAAAGGGATCCTAAGGACATGACTGGGATTGGGATGAATGATTACTCTCTGGTTCCACCACCAGCTGGTGACTTCTATGGTGTCCCTAGAAAGGACTTGTCTTGGACTAGGATACCAGAATGCCAAGAAGAGGAATTTATTCCTCCACCAAGAGTTGTCACTCCAGTGGAAGAGTATCAACAAAAGTTGACTGACCTAAATGAGTGGAAGAAAGCTAACCCTACTTTATTTGTTAAGGGAGGTTTGTTATGTGAAAGTCCCAATGAATCACTACCCATTAAGGTTACTCACCCAATCACTGGTAAAGCTGTTGACTTAGGCTCCAACACTGTTAGAAGACCTACCATTAAATATGCAGAGATGTATAGGAATAATAGGTCACCCAAGAGCCAAGTTAGCAATCATGGAACAGGTTTCTTCTCCTCTAGACCTAAGGTTGTGTCTAAGAAAGCCTGTTACACTTGTGGTAGCTTTTCACATTTGGCATACAAGTGTGTCAACGCTCCCAAAGCCAGCGCTGATAGGAACAATTTCAGCGCTGATAGGAAGAAAGTCAACGTTGTTAGGAAGTCAAACGTTGTCAGACCCAAACCTTGTGTGCAGCAAAGTCCACAAGTGATTAGACCTGCCCCATTCTTTTCTAGAAGGTCTAACACTCATGGACAAAGACCTTTTCAAAAGACAAACACCTGGTCAAATAGGCAATGGGTTCCTGTAGCAAACCCTAGGTTCAACGCTGACAAGGGTAATTTCAGCGTTGACAGGACAAAATCCAACGCTGACAGAAACGTGACCAGACCTAAATATTTGCAGCCACAAGGTAAGAGGTCTAAAGCTTCTTCAAGCTTAACATGGAGACCCAAGAAAGATCAAAACCCTAATGATAATGGGATTTCAATGACTTGCAATAGATTTAATTACATTTCAAAGGTCATTACAAAACCTATTGGGGTTAACTGGGTATTTCATCCTAAAAAGGATGAGAATGGGGTTGTTGTGAGAACTAAGTATGTTCTTATTGAACAACCAGATGAATCCAAGTCTTCTGAGACTTGGGTTCCCAAAGAAAACTAATTTGTTTTCTTTATGTGCAGGGCATTCAAAGACAGATCAATGATTATGGATATTGGGATAGTGAATGCTCAAGGCACATGACAGGAAAGGAAGACTATCTGACGAACTTCACTCCTATTAAAGATGGTGACAAGGTATACTCTGGAGGGGGCTATGGCACCATTACAGGCAAAGGAACCCTTCTCACCAATAATCTGCGTTTTGAGAACGTCTTCCTGGTAAAAGAACTTGATTATAATCTGTTTAGTGTATCACAAGTTTGTGATAACATAAGGTTCTTTTCACTGATACTGAGTGTTTGGTGTTAAGCAAGGATTTTAAGATCCCTGATGAGAAGTATATTGAGTATAGAACACCTAGGCATAAGGACATATATAATGTGAATTTGAATGGGATTAAAATGAATACCAATATGTCTTGTTTTTATGCTAAGGCCTCAGTAGATGAAAGTAATTTGTGGCACAGGAGATTAGGGCACATAAACTTTAAAAATATAAATAGACTTGTGAGGCTTGGTTTAGTTGATGGTTTGCCTGAGAAGGCCTTCCACAATGACCACTCTTGTGTTGCATGTCTTAAAGGCAAGCAGCACAAGGGCTCATTTAAGTCCAAACAGGTGCATACTAGTTCCAGACCTCTTCATATGCTTCACATGGACCTCTTTGGTCCAACAAATATAGAAAGTTTGAATGGTAAGTCATATTGTTTTGTTGTCACAGATGACTTTTCTAGGTTTACTTGGACATTCTTTCTAGCTATGAAGAGTGACACAGCTGATGTTCTTATTGATTTTATCACTCAGATTGAGAAAAGGTCTGGAAATGAGGTTAAAATGCTTAGGAGTGATAATGGTGGAGAATTTAGGAACAAGAAGCTAGATGATTTTTGTGCCAGGAAAGGAATTACTAGGCAATTCAGTATTGCTAGAACCCCACAACAAAATGGGGTTGCTGAAAGGAAAAATAGAACCCTAATTGAAGCAGCCAGAACAATGTTGGCTGATGCTCACTTTCCTATAGCCTTTTGGGCTGAGGCTGTTAATACAGCATGCTATGTGCAAAATAGAGCATTGGTTAACAAAATTCAGAACAAAACACCTTATGAGTTACTTTGGGGAAGAAAACCTAATATTGGTTTTCTCAGACCTTTTGGTTGTCATGTAGTAGTTTTAGATACTAGTGATGCCTTAGGGAAATTTAGTGCAAAAGGTGATGAGGGTTACTTCATGGGATATTCAGTGCAGAGCAAGGGTTATAGGGTTTATCTTAAAGAGGACAAACGTATTGTTGAGAGAGTACATGTTAGTTCTTAAAAAATAAACCCAGTGATCCTGAAAGTGGTCATAATTGGTTGTTTGATTTGGAACCCTTATCTAGAACTTTAAATTATATGCCTGTCACTAATCCAGACATTGTGAAGGTAACTTCAAATGTTGTGGAGGAACAAGTTGTTAATGTTTCAGGTACACAGGTTCATGAGAAGGTTGGATCACAAGCAGAAAAGGCATCTCCTACATTTGAATATGTCACAATTCCCATTTGGACAGATGCTTTTGCTGCTGCTGCTGCTGCTGGACAAGATAATGGTGGTCTCCAAATACCACCAGATACAAACATGCATGGTTCTTCAGGCGCTGACAAAGGCAAATCTAGCGCTGACAAGACCAATTCAGACGTTGTTGGCTCAGACGTTGACAACAACATTTCAAGCGCTGTTAGCCCAGACGCTGACAACCAAGATTCAGACGTTGACAACACTTATGGGCATCTTTTCTCTTCCAGTTTTGAACAAGGTGGACCTTCCAATGTTCATGAAGAGATTCCTGTTGCTCAAAGAGAGTCTGATGAAGAAGATATTGGCAACATGGAGCATGAGGTTGAGGACACCAGACTTTTTGAAGGAGGGGTTCTCACCTCAACAATGAAGAATCACCCCACATCTCAGATCATTGGTGATATTATGACTCCAGTTCAGACAAGAAGATCTCACCAAGGTCTTGGTGGATTTATTGCCAATATACACAAGAAGGTTGATACCCCTCTTGTGTAAGCATGTCTGTTTGCATGTTTTCTGTCACAAGAAGAACCCAAGAAGATATTTGATGCTCTCAAAGAACCAAGTTGGGTGGAAGCAATGCAGGATGAGCTTCACCAATTTGCAATTCAGGATGTTTGGGAGCTGGTTGATTGTCCTAGATATGTCAGACCTATAGGAACAAGATGGGTTCTAAGGAACAAAAGAGATGAAAGAGGTATTGTGGTCAGAAACAAGGCAAGGTTAGTGGCTCAAGGTTATACACAAGAGGAGGGGATAGACTATGAGGAGGTCTTTGCACCAGTTGCAAGGATTGAAGCTATTAGGATTTTTCTAGCCTATGCTTCCTGCATGGGCTTCACAGTCTATCAAATGGATGTCAAGAGTGCTTTCTTGTATGGCACCATTGCTGAGGAAGTATATGTAATGCAACCTCCTGGTTTTGAGGATCTAGAGCATCCAGATAAAGTGTATAGAGTCAAAAAGGATATGTATGGCCTTCATCAAGCCCCTAGAGCATGGTATGGTACTTTGTCTACCTATTTGGTGGACAATGAATTCAAGAGGGGCACCATAGATCAGACACTATTTACAAAGAAGAAAGGCAAAGATGTGTTGCTTGTGCAGGTCTATGTTGATGATATTATTTTTGGGTCTACTGATCCAAAGATGAGTGAGGATTTCTCCAAGCTTATGACAGACAAATTCAAGATGAGTGTTATGGGGGAGATGAACTTCTTTCTTGGTTTACAAGTTCAGCAGAAAGAGGATGGTATCTTCATCTCCCAGGACAAATATGTTGCTGAAATCTTGAAGAAGTTTGGCTTTTCTCCACATGAAAAGAGGGCTACTACTCCTATGGATAGAGAACTCCCTTGGGGAAAGATTGGAGATGGGAAAGATGTTGATGTCAGGCATTATAGATCCATGATTGGATCCTTGATGTATCTTACTGCTTCCAGACCTGATATCATGTTTGCTGTGTGTGCTTGTGCACGCCATCAAGTGACTCCCAAAGAATGTCACCTTTATGCTTTGAAGAGGATCTTTAGGTACCTAAGATGTTACCCTAGTCTTGGTTTGTGGTACCCAAAGGATTCACCATTAGAGCTGATTGCATATTCAGATAGTGATTATGGAGGTGATAAGTTTGATAGGAAATCCACAACTGGTGGATGTCAGTTTCTTGGGAGCAGGTTAATATCTTGGCAATGCAAGAAACAAACAGTGGTGGCTAATTCTACAACTGAAGCAGAGTATGTGGCTGCAGCAGCATGTTGTGGTCAAGTGTTGTGGATTCAGAACCAGCTGTTGGATTATGGGTATAATTTCATGCATACTAAGATATTTGTTGACAATAATAGTACTTTATGCATCATTAAGAATCCTGTACATCATTCTAAAACTAAACACATAGAAATTAGACACCGTTTTATAAGAGATTGCTTTGAGAAAGGTTTAATACAACCAGATAGGGTTGACACTGAGGAAAATGTGTCAGATTTATTAACTAAACCTTTTGATGCTGGAAGATTTCAATACTTGGTAACAAGTATTGGAATGGTTAATCTCACTTAATATGTGTTTTGGATTCTTTTTGTAAAAGTATGTACAGGATAATGCATTATTATTATTGGTCTTATTGATAATTTAGATTTTCCACTATATTTTTCTAACACTGACAAAGGTTGCTTGAACACTGATAAGTGTTTTTGCAACGTTGTCAGCAATATAATTGTCTAACACTGACAAAGCTTCCTTCAACGCTGCCATGTGTTATCGGGGCGTTGTCAGCAACAATGTTAGTGATATAAGCTTAAACTCATATCCTTTTATCAACAAATAACCCTAAAACATGAAGCAAAATACCAATTTATTTGGCAAAAACAGTGTTATGTGGTATGTTTGTGTTTGTGTACACTTGTGTAGGTAAAAAGATACATTTCCAAGCAAACAAGGAAAAATCATGCTCAAATGGATGAAAAAGACAAAGAAGGATCAAAAGTGACAAGACTTTGAAGTACAAGTACCTATCTTGACAAGTTATTAAAGTTGAAGGACTAAAAGTGAAAATATTGTAAAAAGTCAAGATTCAAGTCAAACTTGGTCAACTCTCAAGTCAACTCAGTCAAAGGACCATTTTGTTCAAGAATGAAAGTTGAAGGACCAATTCTGCCAACTTTTGAAAGATATGCAAAGTTTAATCCATGTGCAAACAAATCAACCAATGAGAAGAGAGGAAATAAGTCACACGGATTGAGCATTTAATACCCACTCAGCCGCATGCATTTATTATCCAATCCCAACAGTTCAATCCGTGTGACCGATTTTTAACCAATCAAACGCTGACACGTGGCATCTTCTTCAAGGAAAAAATTTGCCAGGATCGCGTTTTAGCTACAAGCAATTTCATGGAAAGTTTTCAACACCAAACTTGATCGTTTTGAAGAGATAAACACAATGGTGCCAATCAATTAACATGAAATCAATCAATGAAGAAAAGCCCAATTCCTTGTTCATACCTTCAAATGCAATGTGCAGAATTTTACACGTGGCAAGCTGGGATTGGTTCTGACACGTCACCAACCCCAACAAACTCTTCCTTCATGTCTATAAATAGCTGGATTAGACCTCATTTGTACTTGTAGCTTAAATTTGTAAAAACACATAGTTCCAAATTTACTTTCCTTTTTCCTTCAATTCTACCCTAGCTACTCAAGAGTCTGACAAACTCTTGAGTTAGTTAGTTAGTTACTAGCTTCCAACAACCTTGTAACCGTTTTTCATTGAATAAATTTTGAATTCAAGCTTTCCCGCCAAAACTGTTCTTACCATTCCTGTTTATTTCTTGCTGCATTTGGATACTGTTGTTGCTGTTAAGTGTTTGTTATGATCATTCATTGATCATAACTGACATTGAAGGAGTTGATAGCTGTTTGATCAGAATTCAGTCCATTTCATAGCTTTTGAAGTTTTTCAAGCATGTTGATAGATTCCTGTTGATTTGTTAGCTGATCTTGTTGATTGATAGATTCCTAGTGATAAGGTGGTGGTTATCACTAGGATAAGAGAGCTCAGCGCTCCTCTTCTTCTCAAAGGATAACTCCAATAGGTTTTAAAGTTCTTGTTTCAATTCCTCTCAAAAAGTCAAATGCATGATTTCTTTTCCTAGTGTAATCTGATGGCTGCCTGATAAAGTTGTTTGTAGTTGCTGTTTGATTGATCTTTGAGTGTTAGTAGCTTAATCCTTCTTACTTGTTCTTTGATTTGGATTCTATTCTAGTTTACTGCATTAATTCAGTCACTATTGGTCTTGCATTTGGTTTGTAGTTCTAGTAGAGTTAATTGATTGCATTTATCTCTTATACCTTTCAATTTGATCATTGAGTTTAGACTGCTAAAGCATTTGAGTCAGCTTAATTCAGAACTTAAAAAGTCTTTGTAAAAAGTTTGTAAAACCAGTAAAGGAGTGTTTGGGATTAGAATAAAAAGATTTTTCAAGTATTGAGTTTTGGAATTTTAGAGTTCATTTGTAGTTAATAGGTGTTATAAAAGTGTTTTCAGTCATTTACAAGTCAAAAAGTTGGTCAAACAGGCAAATGGCACTTAAAATGTTTGGGTCAGTTTTCATTCAGTTTTGGTTTTAGAACTTGTCATTTTCAATTGATCAGTATTCATTCCATAGTTGATGAAAGTTCACCAAATTTGTTCTCAGCTTTAGCTTACATCATAAAGAATCAGATTCCAAAAGGATATTATACAGTTTACAATAAGCACTTAGATATAAGCAAAAATAAGATAAGTAGACTTAAGTGAAGTTTCTGTAACTTGTAAACTGGAATTTTGTATCTCAGTATTCTCTTCATAAACTTAGCGATTTTTCTTCACAAATCCCATTAAGTAGTTGAGTTACATAATTTTTGAGATTTTTAGCTTTTTGAAAAAAAACTGGTCAACGCTTGGTCAACATAAGCCCAATTTTAGCTTAATTCAGAATCTGAGCTTATTTCTGGATGAAAAAGTTTCTAGTTTGATTTCCCATCCCTTAAATCAGTTGCTTAATCAGTTTCAATAGAAAAATCAAGTTGTGACTGATTGGATTTTGCTATAGCTTATTTTGTGCTTATTGATAAGCACTCATTTGCTTATTTTTTCATTCTTAGCCAATTTCCTTTGACAAGTGTAGCTTATTTTGGATTTGAAACATTTTGCAATTTGTCTCATCAAATTTGGTTGAGTATTAAGCTCAAACGAGCTTATTTTCTTGCTTATCCCGTTTTTGGTTAAAAAGTTTTGGAAATTGCCATTTAGTCCCTAGTGTTCTTAACAGTGTGAATACTTGGCTTAATTACCATGTTTTTAGGGTTTGCACTTTGTTAGTCCCTATAGTTTAAAAAGTTGTTGCGTTCAGTTAGCAATTTGTTAGATTGTTACACTTTTGGTTAGTTTGTTATAGATTTTGCAATTTGATCCTTATAGTTAACTGTTTTACACTTTAGGTCCCTAGAATTGTTAGAATTTACATTTCAAGCATTTATCTTTCATAGAATTTACAATTTCAGTCCCTTTAGTTTCATATTTTACATTTTGAGATTTACTTGAATAAAAACGTGGTATTTGCAATATGTTTTACATATAAGTAGGTATTATTTTTCCGTTTTGCAAGGTTTTGATTGAATTAGCAAATAGAATATCCAAGCAAGCTTAACAACCAAGAACAATTAAAAACCCGATATTGGTTGGACTTTCCATTAGCAAGAACTGAGAAAAAACGAACTGCATTATACACAATATGAAATGGCGCCGCTGCCGGTTCTTTGACTACACGAGAAACTATCGATTGACGGTTTTCATTGGCTTTTGGGATCCGTTCACTTTGTGAACGTTATTTTTACGTATCATAAATCAAAAACACATAAAAAATCAAAAATATAAAAATATATAAAAACTAAAAAATTAACAAAACAATTCTTTTCCTAAAGAATTGACCAAAAAAATAAAAAATCCAAAAAGCAATCTTTTTCCTAAGAGATTGCAACCAAAAATATATATTATTGGATTCTCTCGGTTTTTATGTACATATAGTATTTTCTCTTAAAAACTCATAAATACAAAAATATTTTCCATATATTATTATAAGTAAATACGTATACGTATAAGAACAATCAATTTACATATCTTCCATAAGTATTGCCGAGGCAATACACCGTGTTGAGGGGCGTTCCGGTCCTTGACACGTGTATCGATCAAACAAAATAAAGCAAGAATAGATAAATACTCTCAATAAGCAACAATTCGAAGAATACGAACATTTAAGTGAATAGAAAGGCGATGTGCTATAAAATGCCATCTAAGGGTCAATAGGTACTTAAGTGCTTCGCGCCACCTAACCCCCCGTTCACTTGTAAGTATTCTAAGAAGGAAGGCTTCATTGGGGGTCTTGCACCCAAAGTAGTATATACATATATTGTTATTTTCTTGTGGATATTTAATATTGAAACTCGAAGAGGATAATCCATTTCTCTTCAAAGTCACACGAGAGCTTCTCTCTCATTCCTCGTATTGAGTTGCATGCTCACTCGCGGGCGTGCACAAATACCGATTGGTGTACAACCTCTTCCTCCGAAAAGGAAGAAAAAGAGAAAGAGTAAGACCACCATCGTCCACCAAGCCGATCACGAGAATCGTGCTTTGACTCCACCACAAGAAGCCATGGCTATTGATAATCGCACTTTGTATGAACGTATGCAATCCAACATTCATGGATATTCTAGTGCCATTAAGATTCCCGACTTTCCCGCTAACACATTTGAGCTACATACATCTATGATCAATATGGTTGCACTATCACCTTTCTTTGGTAAACAAAATGAGGATCCTCATGCTCACCTTAAGAGATTCCTTTCACTTTGCAATACCATTAAGCATAATGGGGTTCCACATGAGGTGATTAGGTTGATGTTAGTGTCATTTTCTTTAGAGGGAACCGCTAAGCATTGGTTAGACACCCAACCACCCGATAGTATCACCACATGGGATGGTTTCACCACTAAGTTTTTGAACAAGTTCTTTCCTCCACATAAGACTATGGCTTTGAGGACTTTAATTATGAGCTTTCAACAAAAACCTAGTCAATCCTTTAGTGATGCTTGGGAAGAGTATAGTGAGTTGTTGAGGCGATGCCCTAATCATGGATTGGATCAAGTTCACCAAATAAGCCTCTTTTATGATGGCCTTAAATCTCACCACCAAGATTCACTCAATGCTTCCGCGGGAGGGAGTATTCTTCTTAAGACCTATCAAGAGGCTTTGGACATCATTGAGACTAAGGCAATGGTTCAAACAAACAATCCATTTGAAGAAAAGGTTCATGTTATCCAAAACAATTCTCAAAGCCCTTGTGATAACCAACTCCTCAAGTTTCAAGAAGCGATTTTTCAAAGGATGGATAGAGATAGTGAGAGGAATTTGCAAGCACAACAAGAAATGCTTCAACTTTTAAGAACTTGTCATTGAACACTTCCTCAAATAATGTGAATGCCATCACCATTTCTTGTGTTACTTGTGGAGGTCCCCATTCTTATGAACAATGTGATAAGGTGCAAGGGTATCAAGGGGAATGCTATGCTTACCAAGAAGAACATCGTGAACACTTCAAGCCTAATATCAATCCAAATAACCTTTCTTACAAATCCCAAAACTACCTTTCTCCACCCGGCTTCCCACCCCAACCACCCACCCAAATTCCACAAAATACACTTCAAATTTTACCAAGGAATCAAGGGAAAAGACCACCATACCAAGGAAATAACTACAAGGCACCCAATCAATTTTAACCTCAAGCAAGTACCTTTTATCCACCAAATCAAGGCTTTAACTCCCAACCTTTACCTTTCCAACCTCAAGGTTTTCAAGGTCATGTGCCACAAGAGTTTAACACAATGGATCTCTTGCAAAAAATGAATCAAGAGAATGAAAGGAAGTTCCAAGCTATGGAGAAGAAAATGAATGACCAATTCAATAAGGTTTTGGTGGTATTAAATCAAAGACCACAAGGGGCTTTACCTTCTAACACACAAACAAATCCTAGGGCCAATGTCAATGCTATTACAACAAGGAGTGGTACAACAACAAAGGATCCTTCACCTCCTAAACCTACTATTGTTCAACCCACTTGTGCTCCTACTTGTGACAAGCCTTCTACCTCTACTTCACCACCTCAAAATGCTCCCATTGCTCCAATTTCAAAGCCTATTCATGAAACACTCAATAAGGAAAATCCTTCAACCACACCTCAATCACAACCAAAACCAAGTCTTCCTTATCCTTCAAGATTGAGAAAAGAAAAGCTTAAGAACAAGGATGATATCCAAGTTTCTAACTTTTTGAGGATGTTCAAGCAACTTAACATCAATATCTCTTTTGCGGAGGCCTTAGCCAATATGCCTAAGTTTGCTAAGATGATTAAGGACTTGCTTTCTAACAAGGAAAGATTGGTGGATTTGCCTAATGCTTCTTTGAATTAAAATTGTTCCGCGGTGTTGCTTAAGAAGTTGCCTACTAAGCTTGGAGATCCGGGGCGGTTTTTGATTCCTTGCAATTTCCCGGGGGTGGAAAATTGTATGGCTTTAGCGGATTTAGGAGCAAGCATAAATCTTATGCCATTATCGGTTTGGAAGAGACTTTCACTTCCCGAGCTTACTCCTACTAAGATGACTCTTGAGTTGGCCAACCGTACTATAGCTTATCCGGTGGGAATTGCGAAGGATGTTTTTGTTGGGGTTGATAGATTTACATTTCCCGCGGATTTTGTGGTGGTTGATTATGATGTGGATCCTAGAGTGCCTTTGATTGTTGGTAGGCCACTTTTGAGAACGGGTCGTACTTTAATCGATGTGGCGGAAGGAGAACTTACAATGCGGGTAGGAGATGAGAGAGTTGTGTTTAACATGGGAAAGTTGTCCAAAAAGTCTAATGAGCCCGAAGCGGTCAAACATATTGATGTTGTACATGAGGAGGAAACATAAGATGATCTTCTTGATGAAGTTTGTGATGAGTACTTTTATGAAGCTTGCTCAAATGGAGACTATGATTACCCTTATATTGAGACCATTGCTTCCATTACTTCCTCCTTGGATTTTCATGAACCTCAAGAGCTAAACTTTAGTGAAATTCCATATGACACCCCACTTTTCCACCATACTAATCACTTTGATGAGGACTTAAGTAATGAGGGATCTTTTCTTTGTGATTCACCAACATATGATGACTATAGTGATGATGAGCTTTCTACTTGTGACTCTCCATTTGTTGATGATCATACTTCTTTTGGTTTTGAGGGATCACCCATTTTTGATAGTCCAATCTATGATGTCTATGGTGATGAGGAGGATTCTATCATTGATGAGATTGATGAGTTTTTAGTGGAGGATATATCTTTTGAGTATACTCTTGGTTACCTTGATGAGGAGGGGGACATACTCTATTTAGAATCCCTATTGGATGAAGATCCTTCACCTTTTTCCTTGCCCATCTCAACCTTTCAAAGTGATAAAGGAACACAAGTCATGATAGTTCCTTCCAAGAGTTTGTTGTTACCCATGTCTTCACAACCTTTCTCTCACAATGTGATTTACAAAGAAGAGTCTTCTAAGGCAACCATCACTTGTTGTTTTCCCATCAAGAAAACGGATTTTTGATCTTGGTATAGAGCTTGCTAAATCATCTCAGTATCCATCTGATGCAACAAAAGGAAACCTTGTGAAAGATTTGAGAGCTTTACACCATCACCTTGGGAAGAACATATGGGAAACCATTTTAGAGAACTACACCTCATTCTTTTCACCATTGATTGGGAAGCTAGTTGTTGGCTTGTGTTATAAGTGGGAGGGTAATTATGTATTTGATCCTGGGGGATATTTATGGAGTTTTGATAAATGAACACTTGTTTTACCTCATCATGGAGATTTTTCTTAAAAAGGGCAAAATTTTTTCTTCTCCATGATAGGATTTAGACACTTTTAAGTGTGGGACGAGTCGAGCTAGAGACTCATTAACTCAAGCATCGTATAACTAGGTTTAGAGTGTTGTAGGTTAGAAATAAAGGCATAGACTTGGAGATAAGTGTAGGGGAGACCTTCTTTTGTCTTCATGATTGTTTGTAGGGTTGCTCACTCATCTCATGCTTTGGAGCTTATGGAGGAGGCCCTTGTATCCGGTTCACTTCGTTACTATAGTGATTTTTCATTGACACCTTGTGCTTAAACATGATTTCACTAATAGTTGTCCTTTCCTTAACTTGGGTTAAGCAAAGTCTATTCATTGTCATAAGTGTAGGGGAAGTTTTTATACTTCCATGCTCTTAAAAATTGAGGACAATGTTTAGCTTAAGTGTAGGGGGGTCTTCTATCGAAGTGACCTTACCTAGAACTTGTCATTGTCTTGCATGATAACATGGAAAAATTGAATTTTCAACATTTTTCAAATTTTTGATCTACTTTGGCCAACCAAAAATATGCATTCATAATTTTTGCATCAATCATTTTGCATAACACATTTGCATTGTATATATTTCTTCTTTTGTTTTTCATCATAAATATATAAAAGGAAAAAATATAATAAAACATGGTTTTAACAAGTTTAGACTTCTTTGACATATTAGGCCCACCATGGATATTTTGACTCAACCCGAGTTTGCTTATTTTAGCACTCTCTAGCTAGTATCCTTAACTATGTAGTCCTTCATTGGTCTATTAGGCTAAGCATCCACCAATTTCATTTTTTGAAATTTTAAATTTGTGGAGAATGGGAAATGATAGAGTTGAAGCGAGTGTAAAAGGGCTAGATAGACTTCATGGAAATTACTTGTGGCTAAACCCTTCTCTTCTTGACCTCTATTTTCTTCGCATGTATATAATTGTTAATAAATAATCAAGTACGGTTTTAATTGGTTTGTAATCTCTTATGCATTTTTGGCTAATCATTCATGGTTAATATGAGTACTCTTAAGATTCTAAGTTAGCACGTTTTATGTGTACTAGATTTCTTTGTGAGGAATAAAGAAAAATAAGAGCGGCTTATGAAAAAAAATGAGTGGCTAGAAAAAAAAAGAAAAGAAAAAGAAAGAAAAAAAAAATATAATGCAAGACTCCCAAGAGGGGCAGTGTGGTGTTAATTATAGTGACTATTGAGTTCCAATATTACCTTGACGGGTTGCGGGGATTCAATAGATTGCTCCAATCCAATATTACCTTGACGGGTTGCGGGGTTGAAGATCCAAAGTCTCAAAAAGATGGCGGATGTAAATTATTGCGTGAGTTTTATTTTCCTTTCCTTAGCGAGTGTGTAGCTACTTATGAAAGCATGACATGAGGATTTTACACATAAGGCGAATGACTTATTACTCTTGAAACGGACTTATATTAATTGTGAGCGGTTTTTCAAGTAATGGATGAGAGGATTACTTAGGATTAAAACCGTGCTTCCTTATTTTCGGATTTTACATTTCTTATACTTCACGCTTGAATAATGACAAATTTGCTCACAAGCAATTTGCTCAAATAATAACCGGTTCCACATTTAATTGTCATGAATAAGTTGATGCACTTTTTACTTGTGAATGCAATGATCCCATTTTTAAGCTTGGTATGGGGAAAGTGAAACTTGAGGGTGATAAATGTCCATGGTACCCAAGCCCTAATCTAAGCCATTGAATTCTTTATGAGTTATTACCATCAAAACCATTTCAAGAAAAATCAAAAAAATATAGATAGAATTGTATTTTGTTCATTGCATTATTAAAAGTCAAAAATCATGCATCATTTAGTTTAGAGTAGTGTAGATGCATCTCATATGGCCAAGGTGGATTAATTATGAGGGAAATGTAAATTTGAGCTCTAATATATAATATTGCATGAGGACATGACAATGTTCAAGTGTAGGGGAATTTGATATAAGCTTAAACTCATATCCTTTTATCAACAAATAACCCTAAAACATGAAGCAAAATACCAATTTATTTGGCAAAAACAGTGTTATGTGGTATGTTTGTGTTTGTGTACACTTGTGTAGGTAAAAAGATACATTTCCAAGCAAACAAGGAAAAATCATGCTCAAATGGATGAAAAAGACAAGAAGGATCAAAAGTGACAAGACTTTGAAGTACAAGGACCTATCTTGACAAGTTATTAAAGTTGAAGGACTAAAAGTGAAAATATTGTAAAAAGTCAAGATTCAAGTCAAACTTGGTCAACTCTCAAGTCAACTCAGTCAAAGGACCATTTTGTTCAAGAATGAAAGTTGAAGGACCAATTCTACCAACTTTTGAAAGATATGCAAAGTTTAATCCATGTGCAAACAAATCAACCAATGAGAAGAGAGGAAATAAGTCACACGGATTGAGCATTTAATACCCACTCAGCCGCATGCATTTATTATCCAATCCCAACAGTTCAATCCGTGTGACCGATTTTTAACCAATCAAACGCTGACACGTGGCATCTTCTTCAAGGAAAAAATTTGCCAGGATCGCGTTTTAGCTACAAGCAATTTCATGGAAAGTTTTCAACACCAAACTTGATCGTTTTGAAGAGATAAACACAATGGTGCCAATCAATTAACATGAAATCAATCAATGAAGAAAAGCCCAATTCCTTGTTCATACCTTCAAATGCAATGTGCAGAATTTTACACGTGGCAAGCTGGGATTGGTTCTGACACGTCACCAACCCCAACAAACTCTTCCTTCATGTCTATAAATAGCTGGATTAGACCTCATTTGTACTTGTAGCTTAAATTTGTAAAAACACATAGTTCCAAATTTACTTTCCTTTTTCCTTCAATTCTACCCTAGCTACTCAAGAGTCTGACAAACTCTTGAGTTAGTTAGTTAGTTACTAGCTTCCAACAACCTTGTAACTGTTTTTCATTGAATAAATTTTGAATTCAAGCTTTCCCGCCAAAACTGTTCTTACCATTCCTGTTCATTTCTTGCTGCATTTGGATACTGTTGTTGCTGTTAAGTGTTTGTTATGATCATTCATTGATCATAACTGACATTGAAGGAGTTGATAGCTGTTTGATCAGAATTCAGTCCATTTCATAGCTTTTGAAGTTTTTCAAGCATGTTGATAGATTCCTGTTGATTTGTTAGCTGATCTTGTTGATTGATAGATTCCTAGTGATAAGGTGGTGGTTATCACTAGGATAAGAGAGCTCAGCGCTCCTCTTCTTCTCAAAGGATAACTCCAATAGGTTTTAAAGTTCTTGTTTCAATTCCTCTCAAAAAGTCAAATGCATGATTTCTTTTCCTAGTGTAATCTGATGGCTGCCTGATAAAGTTGTTTGTAGTTGCTGTTAGATTGATCTTTGAGTGTTAGTAGCTTAATCCTTCTTACTTGTTCTTTGATTTGGATTCTATTCTAGTTTACTGCATTAATTCAGTCACTATTGGTCTTGCATTTGGTTTGTAGTTCTAGTAGAGTTAATTGATTGCATTTAGCTCTTATACCTTTCAATTTGATCATTGAGTTTAGACTGCTAAAGCATTTGAGTCAGCTTAATTCAGAACTTAAAAAGTCTTTGTAAAAAGTTTGTAAAACCAGTAAAGGAGTGTTTGGGATTAGAATAAAAAGATTTTTCAAGTATTGAGTTTTGGAATTTTAGAGTTCATTTGTAGTTAATAGTTGTTATAAAAGTGTTTTCAGTCATTTACAAGTCAAAAAGTTGGTCAAACAGGCAAATGGCACTTAAAATGTTTGGGTCAGTTTTCATTCAGTTTTGGTTTTAGAACTTGTCATTTTCAATTGATCAGTATTCATTCCATAGTTGATGAAAGTTCACCAAATTTGTTCTCAGCTTTAGCTTACATCATAAAGAATCAGATTCCAAAAGGATTTTATACAGTTTACAATAAGCACTTAGATATAAGCAAAAATCAGATAAGTAGACTTAAGTGAAGTTTCTGTAACTTGTAAACTGGAATTTTGTATCTCAGTATTCTCTTCATAAACTTAGCGATTTTTCTTCACAAATCCCATTAAGTAGTTGAGTTACATGATTTTTGAGATTTTTAGCTTTTTGAAAAAAAACTGGTCAACGCTTGGTCAACATAAGCCCAATTTTAGCTTAATTCAGAATCTGAGCTTATTTCTGGATGAAAAAGTTTCTAGTTTGATTTCCCATCCCTTAAATCAGTTGCTTAATCAGTTTCAATAGAAAAATCAAGTTGTGACTGATTGGATTTTGCTATAGCTTATTTTGTGCTTATTGATAAGCACTCATTTGCTTATTTTTTCATTCTTAGCCAATTTCCTTTGACAAGTGTAGCTTATTTTGGATTTGAAACATTTTGCAATTTGTCTCATCAAATTTGGTTGAGTATTAAGCTCAAACGAGCTTATTTTCTTACTTATCCCGTTTTTGGTTAAAAAGTTTTGGAAATTGCCATTTAGTCCCTAGTGTTCTTAACAGTGTGAATACTTGGCTTAATTACCATGTTTTTAGGGTTTGCACTTTGTTAGTCCCTATAGTTTAAAAAGTTGTTGCATTCAGTTAGCAATTTGTTAGATTGTTACACTTTTGGTTAGTTTGTTATAGATTTTGCAATTTGATCCTTATAGTTAACTGTTTTACACTTTAGGTCCCTAGAATTGTTAGAATTTACATTTCAAGCATTTATCTTTCATAGAATTTACAATTTCAGTCCCTTTAGTTTCATATTTTACATTTTGAGATTTACTTGAATAAAAACGTGGTATTTGCAATATGTTTTACATATAAGTAGGTATTATTTTTCCGTTTTGCAAGGTTTTGATTGAATTAGCAAATAGAATATCCAAGCAAGCTTAACAACCAAGAACAATTAAAAACCCGATATTGGTTGGACTTTCCATTAGCAAGAACTGAGAAAAAACGAACTGCATTATACACAATATTAGTTAGTTTTGTGGTTTTCAATCTAAATGTGCAGATGGTGTTAGCAGTATACCATTGGATACAGAGTTGCTTATGGATTAATGGAGAAGCATTTGGACAAGTTTTTATTTATGGATGATGGTTGGAATGTCTCATTCCTATCTTGACATAAATTTTTTATGTTCATGCATGATTTTAGCAAACTTTTTGTATCATCGTTTAAGGGGAGGTTTTAGGAACCTTTAGGATGTTTGGGTATCCATATGATACTCTTATCACAATTCTAGATTGTGTCCACAGGTGAGTATGGGTTAGTTTTACTAAACCATGAGGCACTGTAGCATGCATAGTATATCAACTTTGCATGCTGTCAAGACATTTTTGGCCTAGAATTGGTTGTGGTCTTTTGGGAGACTTGGGAATGATTTTGATATGGGATTTACCTGGGAGTAACAAGGATTTTTATAAGGTAACTTTGTTGTTAAGAATTTTGGTTAGCAAGGGACACTAGAGGACTGTTATGTCTATCTTGCTTATGCAAGTGTGCATAACTGGACAGTGCTTGCCGCCCTATAATAATTATCAGCTTTTGGTTATCTTCTCTAGGATAAATTACTTGTTAAGGTCATTTTTCACTTTTTAAAACAATTTTATTTTTGGACGCTGACAAGATTTTTCCAAGCGTTGTTGTGACCAAATTGGACGCTGACATGGCTTTAGGCGAACGTTGACAAGATTATAGCCGTTGGGCGTTGATATGTTATTTTTGACCGTTGACACTCAATGGGACCTACCCAGTTGTTACTTTTTGACATATTTTCAAGCCGTAATTTTAGGAGTTGTTACTTTCATTAAATGCATGAGATAACTTATAACTTTTTCAATATTTTCATGATTAGTTTTTGAAAATCTTTGCCTATTTTTGGGCCAATCACATGCATTCTTTATCTCCTATAAATTTGGCTCCTATCTTTAAACAGGGTATCTATAATTCTTGTCTAACACTTTTCTCTTATCAACTTCATCTTCTACACTTAAAATTAACAGCTTTCATCAATGGCACCAAAATTTAACTCAGCAGAATTGGAATTGGGGTTCAAGTCTCAACACAACATGATTGCTTATCTTGTTGCTGATAATGATTTGTTTCCTCAATACACACAAATGGTGGCGTATTTGAACGCATCCCCATTAAGGTATGCTCTTTCTCATGCACCACTCATTCCAGTCACACACATTAAGCAGTTTTGGAACACTGTCAGTTCCTCAACAGTTAATGGAGTGACCACATTAACTTCTATTGTTCATGGGAGGTCTTGGGTGGTTACTGAGGCCTTGGTACGCCAGGCCTTGCATCTTGATGATGCTGATGGTGTATCCATCCTTCCCATAAATGAAATAGAACAAGGGCTTAGGGCTTTGGGATATCCTTTTCCGGATGAAGGTACTCTTAATAAGTATCATAAGCAGGAATTTCCCCCAGCCTGGAAGTACCTCATCCACATCCTCCTTCAATGTTTGAGTCCCAAATGTACTGCACACAATGAGATAAATAGATCCATTGCAAGTGCTATTGTGTGCATTGCAATAGGGCAAAAATATAACTATTCTAAAACGATTTTGAAGGGATGTGTAAAAACAAGGGGACAAAAATGACTTTAGCTTATCCCTGTTTTCTGCAAATGATTTTTGATGATCAAGGTTACTGCTCAAGGGATCACAATGATTTTTATAAGATCCCTGAGCAAAAGAAATCTATTTTTACGAAGATGAATTCACCACCTCATAGAGACTTACCTTTAACCCCAGCCATGCTTGCTGTTATTGCAGCAGCACAACCCCAACCAGACCCCCAACCTCAAATTGACCCTCAACCACAACTTGAACCCATTCCTGAACCTTTACCCTCACCTGAACAAATGCAAATTGACCAAGAACCCTTTGACGCTGACACATCAAATGTTGGTGTTGATGTGCCTATTTCCCACGCTGACACACAACCTTCACAATCCCAAACACCCCTTAACCAACCCACATCTACCCATTCTTCCACACCATCTTCCACACCACCTGAATATAGGTTGTTGAAACGCCAAAGGACTACTGGAGTGTTCTCCTCTGGTGGTCCTAGCCATGAAGCAGAGAGAACCACCACCACAAGTGTGGCTGGTGACCTGGATGAGGCTGGGACTATTGGTTCTGGCTTAGATGCTGGCCAAGGCAGTCCCACCATAATTAAGTCCTCATCCATGCCCAATGAATCTGACTTGGGAGGTCAAATTCCCATTTCAGAAGAGGGCAGACTGGAACCAATGACTCTTTTGGAATTGACGGCAGTCTGCATTAGCTTGCAAAAGCAAAATGCAGACTTAGTACAAATTGTCAGCTCATAAGGCCTTGAACTCAAGCAATTGAGGGAGAGGATTGTTGTTTTGGAGAGTGATCATGCTAGGAGGGGTATGGAGGAGTCTTCCAAAGGGGAGGAAGATCAAAGAAATCTGAGTGATAAGGGCAGCCAAGATGGTCAATCAATGGATGTTGCTGAAGCCCTTACAACTTTGAAGGAACAAACAGGTTTTGATATGTCCTTAATCTCTCCAACCAATCTAAATTTATCATTTACAGCTATGTTGAGAGAGGTTACACAAGGCGCTGAGGGAAAATATTTGAGCGTTGACAAGGCAACTTTGGACGCTGATAGAAGTATTTTGGGCGCTGATAGGATAAATTTGGGCGTTGACAGACCTGCACATGAAGGTGATGTATTCCAGTCATCATCTATCATCAAGGAAGTTTCTACTCAGGTATTACCATCTACCTTACCAACCATTGCACCATCAGATAAGGGTAAGGGTAAATTGGTAGAAGAAATTGTTCCAAAGGATGCAGCCCAAGTTGAATTTGATAGAAGATTGGCTGAACAAATGATGGAACAAGGTGAAAAGGAAAAGTCATCATTTGTTGTGACTTCTGAAGAAGAAAGTGATGGAGCTAGCTCAGACTCAAGTGTGATGATTATAGAACCAGAAAGGCTTGAGTATGGTGATGAGCTTGCTAGGGAAAAGTTGAGAGACTTAAAATTGTAGGTTGACTTTGACATGCCAGAGGTGGTTCAGATGTACAATTCTTGGGAAGAAAGCTGCATGGATAATCCAGACTTGACCATTTCAGATCAAATATGGGGTTTGGAGCTTCTTCTTAGAGTTCAGAAGGATTGTAAGGTGGTTTTGAAGCACAAGGCAAGCAATATTCTCTCAGAATTGAAAAGGGATAGAAGAGAGCTCTACTTTATGTTGCTTAGATGTCATGGAGTTGGATGGACACATCAGAAGTTGAAGGCTTTGACATTTGATGAGTTGGAACATAGGGCTTATCCTATTTGGGTGAGAGTGCAGGAAGCAAACACTCTCAGACTTCTTTCAGATGAAAGAAAGGAGAACCTTGCAGAAGAAATGGAAATCAAGAAAGCTATGATGATTCCCAGACCAGTGAAGAAGGGATTTAAACTTGAGTTTCCAAAAGATATGGATCCACTATATCCAAGTGAAGCAGTTATAAGAAAGAGCCTCAAGCTCTCCCCATTATAAGCTTCAGATATGGTGCAAGTGTTACCATTAGATTCCAGGAATCCAATTATGAGTTATGATGAGGATGAATGTGGATTCTGGAAGATTGGCAGATTTGGCAAGGAGGTACACACTTTTACCACTCTCATATCTTTATTTGCAAGTTGTGATAGAGAAGACTTGGTGGACCTTTGGAGGTTGCTGGAGACCAAGTATGAGGCTGAAGCACCAACTTCAGCTAATGGAATAAAACTTTGGACCACATTCAAAAGAATGTGTGGGACAAAAGAGGAAGATCCTGAAATATGGAAGGATCTTGAAGATGACCTCAGTGGTCTTCAATGGAGGTTATATTCAGCTGCTGGTGTATACCATTTGAGTTCTACAAAGTTTGCTGAGTATCTACTTGTGGATGCTCAGTATTTCATATGCAAGGCTGTTTTGGAAAAGATGAAGGACACTCAGCTGGAGATAGATTATTCAAGTGACGTGGCAAAGGATTTGATCAGATTTATTCATTACCAATATAAGAAGATTTGTCAGACTCCTCCAAGTTCTTAATGCTTATTCAGAAACTTGATCATAAGAGTGGATATCAAGTTTAGGGGAGGATTGTTGGGAATAAATTAAGGCCAAATCACTTGAGCGCTGACAAGAACAAAACAAGCGTTGACAGGAACAAAGCAAGCGCTGACAGCTCAAGCGTTGACAAGTTAAAGTCAAGCGTTGACACATTGAAGACAAGCACTGATGGAAGATATAATCTACACGTTTATTATATTCTAGAATACTTCTAGTAAGGATAGAAACGACAATGTATTTTCTATGTTTATCTTTACCTAGAATAGTTGATACATAGCTTATTGTACAAGGCTTCTTAGTCTATAAAAGAAGGCCTTTAGGTTAACGTTCAATATCAAGTTTTATATAAGTTTTCATTCGTAAACATCTTTCATTGTAAGCAAGTTCGACATTCATAATCAAAGTGAAAGTTTTGTTTACATCTTGTGTTCTTGTTTAAGTGTTAAATTCCGCATAACACTTAGATTCACAAAGCATATACAAAGGTTTCTCTACGTGCTATACTTGATCTAATCTCGTGTACACAAAGCAAATCGATCTAAGTTTGGGATCAACAAGTAAGTCATAATTAGATTTCTTCATATGTAATCATTACATAAAGCCTACAGAATTTGAAGATTCAAGAATGATTGGCACAATTTAAGGGGAAGCTAAATTGTTGAAGTGTTGGTCATTCAAATATGACATTAAGGTGAAGGTTTTTGTCACTGCTCATTAGTATTATTACAACTAATATAAGTTTTTTATTTCTCAAATTCATTATAATGCATCACCTGTGCTTCATGGAGGGAAATTTGAGAAGTTAAAAACTTGGGTTAGAAGTGTGATATTGGTTAGTAATGATCGAAATCAAGGTTGCTTATATACAAGACCCCTATTTGGATCATGTCAAAAAGGGGAAGAAGTCTACACAATGCAATATATTGATCCTTGGTGTTATATGTTTTACAAATAATGCGAGCTTAAGGGGAAGTGTTTTTGACATCATCAACTAGGGGAAGACTGTTGGGTCAAAATTATGAGTTGATGCGTCAAAAACAACAAAATAAGAAGACAAGGGCTAAAGAGTACAAGTTGCAAAAGAACAAGCCGTTGGAGTCTTTTTATTATTTTAGCTTTCTTTGTAAGCTATGTTTTCTAGTATATAAAGAAAACATAGACGTAGGTTTTAGATATCAATTCAGTTTTTACAATGTAACCTACAGTAAAGTTTGATCTCTAGGTGTGGGATTAAATGTATACACACCTAGAGTTGTTTGTGTTAATTATTAATACAAACACACTTTGGGAGAATTCATCTTTGTTAATACCTTGTTGATAATCATTATTCTATTCCGCTATGTTAAACATATGAATGATGATTATCCTAGATATAATGGTTTTTACCATTGAGTCTAACGATCATAGGACTCCACACTTGTGTCATAAAATGGTGAAGTAGGCAACGTCGTGAAGATTGGTTCTACCTTTCGATTAGAACTCGACATATAGCCTTGTGTCGCTAAATTGTGAAGTAGGCAACGTCGTGTAGATTGGTCCTAGCTAAAGATTAGGTCTCGACATTTAGCTTAGTGTCGGAAAATAATGTAAGCAACGTTGTAAGGTTTTCTCCGCCGAGAAGGGAGCTTGTGGATATAGTGGAAATCTCGAGTAGGTGTACTCGAGGAGTGGAGTAGAAACGAGGATAGAGCCTCGTTGTCGAACCACTATAAATCTTGGTGTCTTCCCACTAGGTTGTCTCCTTCCTTGCTCTTTACTTATTTCATTATTACTATACTTGCTTATTATTCTTGCTAGTGCATTTCAATTGAACTTAATCATTATGCAACTTAGCTTTAAGTAAAAGATAGTTTTGATACAAACCAAATTGAAAGAAATTTTAATTTGGTCACCAATCGAAGAGAAACTATTCAACCCCCTTTCTAGTTTCTACAATTGGTATCAGAGCGATGGGCACTCAAGATCTTTGAAGTATATTGTACTTTAAAACTTGAATCGATCCATTGTCTCCTCAAATTAGAAGGTCTAGTTGTACTAAAGTTTCTCTTTGGTCAAAACTATGTTTTCTTTGAAAAATAGGTCTTTTAATTAAAAATATTGCATCCCACTTAACATTAGAAGCCTTTATGCATTTTAGATATACTCTTGAAATGTATCTACTAGTTTGCATCTTGCTTTGTGTAGGTACTCATGAAGATCAATCAATTTATTGGTTATGGATTGAGTTACTTGCACTTGTAGAAGAATCATTTTCATTGATCTTTAACATCTTTGAATAATGATACCAAGATGATTGGGAATGATACTAGTCCTTGAAGACTTAGTACTCATCATAGTCATTGATTGGGCATAGCACTTATTCCTCCATGGATTGCTCTTTGTAGCCAAGGTACGCTCTCGTTCTTCCACACGCCCTTTGATCATTCTTTTGATCATTACTTGACTATGTGCTTGTTCTTGGCATCCTTGCCTTGACATTTATTTGTGGTTTGTGTTTCTTTTCTTTTATCCTCTCAAACCTTCATTGCTTGGATATTTGACTCACTATGGTGATGTAGAGTGAGTTAGTAGAAGCTTAAAGTATCAAACATGATTTGCATGGTTTGCACCCATACGGTTAGTAGGCCCTTTGTGGGAGAGAAAGTGAATTAACACTTTGCTCATATTTTAGTTTAGACTAAGACTATTATTGAAAGTGATCTTAGTTTAGACTTGAATAATTGCTTTGCGTTTATTCATTACCAAAGCCGTTTATCGTTTCGCCGGAAAGGCACGTCTTAAACCACTATATATGACACAAGCTCTTCGTTTCTACTACTTGAAGATTGTCATTAATCCCTTGAGCATTGATCCTAGTCTTGATTCAATTCTCTTGACTTCTCTCCACTTACAAACTAAAGCGCTAACGAGCAAGAATGCCTATAGATAGTGCTTTAGTAATAATATAGATAGGGCTTTTTCAGGAATCGATTCTATGATTGAATAGCAGAAGTGTAGTCGTTTTGCTACGAGTAGTCGTTTGTCCATTTCGGTTCTTTTCGATCTTGATTTAACTTGTAATCCTTCATTAAGGCATATTGCTTAGTGTTATGATGATCCAATAATATTCTAAAAGGCTAATGATTTAATTTTAAGTATTTTAGAAAAATTGGATTTTCAAAATTTCGCGTTTTTCAGAGATAGAAACCTGCCTCTGTAGGCGGTTCCTTATCTCCGCGGCTCAAAACCCGCGGTACCTTATCGATAAGGTAACGCGGGCATAAACTTTTGTCAGAGCGCCAGTTTGTGTTTTTTATTCTTTTTCAAACCAAACTCTCTCTCTCCCAAAAACACACAGCCGACGGGTTTTTCATTTTCCACCATTGTTGAAGCTTCCAAAACCTTCAATCACTCAAATGAATTGATTCCAAGTTGTGGGTTTCACTCATCCATCATCTAGCATCAATTAATTGTAATTATTTTCTTTCAATTTCATCTATTTTGTTCTAGGGTTCATTCTTTCATAATTGGGGATTTTTAAAATTGAAATTGAATTAAAACCTTAATAGGAATGTGGGTTGACATGGTAATCTTACTATGATTCCTTAGGTTGATATTCTTTAAGATTTCATTAAAACCCACTTATAGAACAAATCCGAATTTAGGCTAAATGATTTTGGTTGAATTATGGATTTGAGATGAACCCATGAACAAGTAGGTAATGACATTGTTAATGCTTATCTAAAAACCTTGCTTTGAAAAACCAATGTTCTAATCCATTGTTGATCTAACATAGATCATGTGTTCTTGGTTAATGATGGAATAGACACATTGTGAACTTGAAAATGATAAGGATTTAATCCTATGTTTGTCAAGAAGTTGATATAACACATTTTCATTTTTCGTTTTTCTTTTTGATTTTCATATGAGTGATTGGAGAAATACTGTTTTGTGTTTGTATTTAGGTACTTAATCATGCCTTCTCAATATCAAAAAGATCATCAATACACTAAAGATTATATGCCCGACATCTCCCAAATCTATGCTTCCCCCCAACTTCGAAACACATTTCCATCCCTTTCCACTCGTTGTTTCCATGAGGGTAGAGTCGTTGACTAGGAAATAACGGGTTATGTCTATATCCTTTCTATGTTTGAGCTTTCGGGGTTTGATTGCTTGCTCAACATAGAAGAAGATATTTACCCCTTATTTATTCTTGAATTCTTTAGCACCTACTCCATGATTGAGTACAATGGACAAATCTTCATTCGTTTCGTATTGAATGATCAATTGATTCAATACTCTCTTGAAGACTTTGGTCAAATTCTCGGTGTGCCATATGAAGGCACTTGTCGTTTTACGGATAAATGGAGACTTGATGCTCTCACGGAATCCTTCGATAAACCTCCAAATGACCACACCGAAATTGATCTAGAGTTCCTTCTTGAAATCGTCTCGAAAGAGCGTGATGGTAACGTTGTGAGAAGCCTTCATTCAAATGTACGAAATGTGAATCAATATGAAGTGCTCTCTAGTGACCTTAAGGATTTTATGGTTCAATGGGCCAATATCCTTAGGGAGAATGTCTTTTGTCTTGGTGGAAACCGAGATCATATCCCGGCGTGTATGGTGCATATGTTGAGTTGCATCTTCACATCCACCAAGTACAACTTGGCATTCTATATCGCTCGACGTATCAATTATGCCCTTTCGAAGCCCAAGACAAACCTTCCCTATGCTATGCTTCTAACTCGCCTTTTCAAAAGGGTTGCGCATGATTTTCCCCACCTTGATCTTTCTCGCTTCTACCCGGTTCATTGGGTTATGTTGCCCATTCAAGAGGCATATGCTAGAAAGACAAGAAGTGATCGAGGATCGAGAAAATCTGTTCATCAAGAGATAGATGATGAGGACATGGACATGCCAACAAGTGATGGTGACGGCATAGGTACTAGTTCTCATTTCCACTCTTCGAGTAATTCCCATCCATCCTCAAACCCATTCGAGGATGAATTTGAAGACTTAGCTCCTCCTCCTCATCATTCTAGCGAAGTACCGGAAGATCTCAATATGGAGCATCTTTACCGCGAAAACCTTAGAACTCGAGGGGAATTGCACGAACACCGGCTTGAATCAAGAAAAGGTTTCAAGTTCTTGGGGAATATGATCAAGGGATTGGGGAGGAAGAGAAGGTGAAAGCATTGAAGCTTTTCTAAGAATACATGTTGGTAAACATGTATTGTTGAACAATTTTATTTTTTCTTGGATATGTATTAACTTGTGATTGCATGTTAGAATTACCATTTATCTTGATCCTTAATGTTAATTATGCCTTCATGTTTGTGTTTTACATAGCTTTGTGCATGCCATATGATAGTTAGCTTATTAAATTATGATTTGTAGTTAACTTTGGCTTGTAAAACCTTTGGGAAAAATCTGGGTTTAACAAAAACTGAAATGGGAAATTTTTGAAAACCTTCTGGACGCGGTTCCATATCGACCCGCGGTTCCTAATAGATAAGGCACCGCCGGTCCTAGATAAGGAACCGCCGGCCACTGTGCACGACAGCATCTTTGCTTTACACTGTTTTCTTAATTTTGTGTAAACCTTGCATGATTTTCAGTAATAAACTGCACATTTCCTAAACTAGGGTATCTAAATTCATTATTCACCTAAAATGATTTTAACCCATTATTAGTTTGGATCATCCCCTCAACCATTTAAACCCACCTTGTTTGCATGATTCTTCACACATCAAACATACTTCCCTAAACCTTAAACCACCTTAATCAACCATGGTGTATACCAAAACCTCAAACACTTCCAAGACCTCCACCCCAAGAAAAACACTCAAAATAAGGGTTAAGTTAGCTAAGCCTAACTCTTCACCTTTCCTTACACCCAAGAATTAGAATGCTCCTATCCTCATTTCTTCATCACCTTCCCCACCTCTTGCACCATGCAAGACCTCCTCCACCCATGGTACTAACCACTCCATTGGTTCTACCTCCTCTTCATTCAATTCTAGAATGAATGAGCTCTCCTCACCCTTCACTCCAAGTGCACCCTTGGAAGTGACACCACAACCTCAACCAATCCAAAGCATTCCTTTTGGGAATGTCTTTGATGACACTTTGGTGACTTCACCATTTACCCCTCACAACTCACCAATTTCACCAACCTTGGAGGATTTACCTCCACACTCACCCTTTTCCCCTTTGGGGAACATGCCTCCACTTTCACCCACTTCACCCTTGGAAAACTTGCCTCCTCCACCTCCACCCAACTCAAACATCCCAATTTTAGGTGTCCCTCTTTCCCTCCTCTTGGGTGATCCTTACTTTGGGTTTCAACAAACTCATGGTCCTAGATGTCCATGTTGTCTTTACAACCACTTCCTCATCCAAAACTTAAGGATGGATATGTATGGACTTCATAGGGGTTTGCAAGATTTCTTGCTTACTTTGTTCTCCATGCCTCCTCCTAGGAGATGAATGATGGAGGTGTCTTAATAAGAGTTTTCAACAACAACAAGCCAAAGAAAACTATTTATCTAGATTTTATGATAAGCTAGCTATGTATTAGTTAGTTTTATTTATCTTTGTTTTTGTTTCCTTATTAATGAATGTTTCTTGTTGGTGTGTTATGGATTTAGCTTTGTGTGATTCTATCCTTTTGTGCACATTAATCAACTTTAATTTGAAATTAAAATTGAACCTAAATCTATCACAACCCCTAAACTTGACTAAAATTGGTTCAAAATGATATCTAAATTATTTTGTCACCCTTTGTCAAGACATTCTTTGTGAATGTGTTTCTTTATGAAACCCTAGCATATTTTGGTTCTAATAGAGGTAAAATTCCAAGATTTGCAACTTTTTGAAAAAGTCTTAGTTTTTCCCAAAACCCAGGAAAAACTTAGTTTAAAGTCCACTAGACGCGGTTCCTTAAGGACCCGCGGTTCCTTAGCGATATGGTACCACCGGCCCATATAAGGTACCGCGGCCAGAAATGTGGCTTTTGACGAATTTTTGGTCAAAACCTTTAAACCCTATTCCCAGTCAAGATTCCTTGTTTACTCAAATTGACTAAACATTCCTTGACAATACACATTTTGTATTCAAATTCTTACCTTGATTACATTTTACTTATACCCCAACCTTGAGATTTCATTCTCACACCTTCCCAACCTTGAGAATTCATTCTCACATTACCTTGAGATATCATTCTCACACTATCACAATGCCTAACTCCTACATTCCTAACCTTGACATTTCTTTGTCACAACCCCACTCACCCAAAGCTTGCTCATCCAAGCTTTCAAAGAAACCGAAAATCTCGGTTCGACCCGTTTGGGTTAAGAAGAATGAACCATCTTCGTCCAAACCACCCAAAAACCCTACCTTCTCTCCAATCAAGTATTGGAATGAGACTTACACCATAAACCCCATCACCGGAGCAAAAGAACATGTTCCACCACCACAACAATCCTTCACTACCCCCCAACTCAATGACCTTTCCACCTTCCCAAACCTCACAAGGCATTGTGAAAACACTCCCAAACCCTTTACCCCACCACCACCAAACCCTAAGTTTGATGCCATACCCACATCAAACGATTTTGTGTTGCATCATGGATCCTCGTGTGATTGTTGCCGATTTCAACAAATTGAACTTGCTCATGTGTATGAGAAGTTAAATTTTCTTGAATTCCTCCTCACTCGACCTCCTATTCAAGTTTTCGTTCCGGTGGACAAAACTTCGAATGATGCATCGTCGTCTTTTTAGTTTTATTTTTTTTGCAATCTTGGAAAATATCACTATTAGACTAGCTTATGCTTAGTGGTTTATTTTCCATATTTATTGCTTTTAGATACTCATACTATGTGTATGACTATCCTCTTTGTTGTATTTTTTTTGTAACTTGTGTGTTATTTGTGTGCTATCTAATTAGTTCTATTTTTGAGTTGATCTTGGTTAAATTTTTACAATTTCTTATGGGTGATTCCATCAATTCTAAAGCTTTAACCCATTGACAAGCTTATCATCTTCACTTTATTGAAGTTTGATTTTGTCAATTACCTCTTTGGACATACTTAGCAAAATACTTGCTTCTAATTTGAGATTTCTTCTCTTTCTCCCTCTCAAGTTACTTAGTAGGTAGTGATCATATATACATTGGTGTTTCTTTCCTTTATACTAACCTTTGTGTAGCATGTCACCTTAGCTCACAAACTTGGTGCCCCAAGCTAGGGGGAGCAACCACCAAGGGGGAGCTACTAGCAAAGTTCGATGCACTTCAAAGACTTATGCTAACCTTTTTGCTACGACAAAGGGGGAGAAATGATAGTGATAAACTAGTTAATAATTCCATAGTTTGTGTTTATACGTAAATGAGTTTATCGTTTGTCGTAATCAAAAAGGGGGAGATTGTTAATGCAAGTAATGCCTAAAAACATTATTAGTGTTAACTAATCTTTCTTAGTTTTGATCACAACAAACCATACAACACATTTAGTGTAGAAACACAAAATGAATTATTTAACTAACACTATGATCAAGGTAATAATCATATCACTAACCTTTCTTAATCATACTTAGTGATCATCAAAATGATTATCTTTAAAACTCACTTTTGCTAATAAGACAAAAGACTTTTTTAATAAACTTTCTTTTTTAGAAAATGTTTTATTAAAATGGAAAATGAAAATTTGAAAATGGCATATTCGAAATGCTGTTAGAATATCCTTTGAAGGGTTTAAATACCTCAGATATTCCTACCCCACTAAAAGACAAAAAAGGGAGCGGAGTCTAGTGGCGGTACCTTAAGTACCTAGGCGGTACCTTATCGATATGGTACCACGGGATAAGATAAGGTACCGCGCACAGTATCCGTTATAGATCCGTTGTAACTTTGTCTCCTTTAAATAGTGGGTCAAATCTCATTTTCCAGCAAGCCTCTTGGACGATTTTCTCAGCCCTCTTTCTATTTTCTATAGCATAATCATTAGTAAATGATAACTTAATTTGTTAAGGATTTTTACATATGATTATCCTCTTGATCCCCTCCTTTACCATGTCCAATGAGAAGATCACTCACTCACTAGTGTAGTGATAAAGATGAATTTATGAGCTAGTCATATTCATCATTATACCTTTGTGTTTTAGGTCAATCCAATGTATTTATGAATACTTGGACTAGTTGTGTTCATCCAAGTTATTTGTGAATACTTGGATTTGTTGTGTACATCCATTGCATATGTGTTTGCTTGGATTTGTGTTGTGTAAACCAAGCTACATGTGTGTACTTGGATAAGTCTAGTTGAGTTGTAATAGATTTGATTAGGAGTTCTCACTAAACTATAAAGTGATGTGGTTGTGTCTTGTGAGTTCTCACTAAACTTTAAAGTGACTAGTAGTTGTGTTGTGTGAAGTTCTCACTTAGCTTCAAAGTGAAGAGTCGTGAAGATTGGTTCTAGCTTTCGATTAGAACTCGACATCTAGCCTTGTGTCGTAAAATGGTGAAGTAGGCAACGTCTTGAAGATTGGTTCTACCTATCGATTAGAACTCGACATCTAGCCTTGTGTCGCTAAATTGTGAAGTAGGCAACGTCGTGTAGATTGGTCCTAGCTAAAGATTAGGTCTCGACATTTAGCTTAGTGTCGGAAAATAATGTAAGCAACGTTGTAAGGTTTTCTCCGCCGAGAAGGGAGCTTGTGGATATAGTGTAAATCTCGAGTAGGTGTACTCGAGGAGTGGAGTAGAAACGAGGATAGAGCCTCGTTGTCGAACCACTATAAATCTTGGTGTCTTCCCACTAGGTTGTCTCCTTCCTTGCTCTTTACTTATTTCATTATTACTATAATTGCTTATTATTCTTGCTAGTGCATTTCAATTGAACTTAATCATTATGCAACTTAGCTTTAAGTAAAAGATAGTTTTGATACAAACCAAATTGAAAGAAATTTTAATTTGGTCACCAATCGAAGAGAAACTATTCAACCCCCCCTCCTAGTTTCTACATTTCTATTTCAGGAAACCTGCTATTTTTGAAAAGTTACTATTATTACACAGTAAGTATAATAATACATGAAATACCAGAAATACTTAATCAGAGTAAACAGAATATAAGGTAAACACAGTTTAAGGCTTAAAACAGTAAAACATGGTAAGAACATGTAAAATAAGCTAAGACATGACATAAAGCCATTTACGTATTTAGTAGTCAGATACTTATTCACGTATGTATTCATGTAGCATTAGTGATACAGAAGTAGGATTCCTCTCAGTTCGTCTTCTTCGTTCACTGGACATAAGGTACGGATTCCCGTCCTTTCAGTATGGACATTCTTTCCTTATTAGGATTCCCCGTATGCAGCCAACTGTTTTCCCAGTATTCGTTTTATATGTTTTTGAATTGCTTATGTTTAATTAGAATACCTAAAGCCATATACATGCATGACCAGTTTCACCTAGTTATGGAGGTACCATAACCATAACATTAGAGGCACTGATGTTATGACTTCACCACGGCGGAGTGATTGCTCGTGGCGTCCCTTCAGCTTTTGGCCATTTATCTTATATTTATCATGTGGGGCGTATGGGTGCATCCTAGTTACATGTTTTCAGTCAGGATTTCATGGTGAATGTGGTGTGTGCCTTGCATCCTTCACAAGGAGCTGATCCCTCCTACCTAAAACCAGTATATTAAATTAGAGGCAACCCCTCTAATTTGCATGATGAGGCCACCCCTCTAAGTATTCATGCACGGTGGATTTTCATGACCTATATTGGCTAATGGTAAAATATGTTAAACAGTTTTCATAAGATAAACATAAGGCTTTTCAAACTATAAAACCAGTTTTATGAACATGTTCCAGGTTTTCCAGGACTTATACATTTCCACTGCTTTTAAGTCTTTATTATGTTTCAGTCATTCATACTATGTCTATATCCGTGTACTGAGCGTTTTGCTCAGCCGTTACTTTCCTTTCCATGTCCCAAAACGGTAGGTACCCTAGGACAAACTCGAGCATTTGGAGGACGTGCATAAGAGGGAAGCTGCCATAGACTTCGTTTCCTTCTGCCTTCACGTATTTATGCTTGTTTAAGTCTTTTATTCATTTCATTTACTTTATTATGTTTTGGGCTTATGTTTGGGAACCGATGTTTGATTCCGGTTTACCCTATGGTCATGTAATGTTTTAGACATTTATCCTTGCATGCTTTGATGACACGTCATAATTACGCGTGACATTCCATTTATCAAAATAGGGTGTTACAATTATGGTATCAGAGCCAAGGCTTCGACCTGTAGGCTCTAAAACTTGACCTGTGACTAGTGGGTAGTCACCAGGAGCTTCCTAAGCCAACGTTTGTTATTCCATGTATAGATGTTTTCAGCGCATTGTTGTTTTAACCATGATGTTTTCAGCACCTTGAGGTTTTAACCTTGATGTTTTTCATCGATATTGTTTTACTAATATGAATGGACAACCGTCATTCATATTTAGTTATGTGTCATTGCTTCATGCATAATGTTCCTCGTTAACTGTGACTATGTGGACTGAACCCCAGTAGTTCATAATTAGTCACATAAAATTTTTTCTGATAAGTTTTGACAGATAAGTTTCATTTATTTATGTTTCATGTATCATTGTTGCAGGGATTATGACTAAGTAATGGTTGGTACAGGACTGGCCCTATTTAGTCGCATGTGCTTTTATCGAAACTTTTAACTTTGGGACCGACCCATAGGCGTCCCCTCGCCATGTCTTTTGTTTTGGGACCGACCCATAGGCGTCCCCTCGCACATATAAAGGTTTTTATAAACTACATTACACATTCATGCACTGTTTTTCATGCATAAAATTTTTCTCATGATTTATTGGCATAAATTATTTTTCGTGTCCCCTCATAAGTTAAATATGTTTTTATGTCAAGTATGTTTTCATACTGTCATGGTTAACTCCAGTTTCGTGCTGATTATGTTATACACTCCTTCATGATAGATGGTTTCATGTTTCTTCATGATAATTCCGTCTTCATGTTGATTACGTCTTACGCCTCTTTTGTTATTTATGCTTTCATGCAAGGCATTGTTGGATTTCTTTGAATCCTGCTTTCATGATAGTCATGGTTGGTTTTCACTGATCATACTGTCAGGCAAAATCATCGTTGAATTTTGTGTAACCACAGTTTAACGTTTTTTGATACAACCAGAATGATGTCTATGCTAATACTGCCAGGTTATCATGACGGGTTTCATAACGTTTAACCGATATACTTTCCTTAAATCATGACAAATGATCGACCCCAATACCGATCATTTCATGTGCATTCCATGTGTACTTCATGTACCGTATTCCATGTGTATTACACGTACCTAAATTCATGTATATTTCACTTGCAATACTTCACGAGTATTCGCTAGTCGATTCTAAATCATCTCAGGCGTATGTTCACTTGCTGATATCCTACAAGATTGCCGATGCCGCTCATAGCTTGGAGATGGTACTAAAGTTGATGTTGCTGATGTTGGGAGACGCTACGAGATGCTGATGTTGTTCACAACCTGGAGCTCATACAAGACGAAGACAAATGCGTTAAAGCAAAGCAATTGGACGAGAAGATGCTTCACCATCAGACGATTTTCATCAATCATTATCCCTAATTCTTAGTTACATGTCACACGTCGTTCAACTGTCATTTCAGCCATATGAGTGCAAACCGGTACCAGTCGGCCACTCAGCTGAATAGTTACATGAATCACGGTCATGAGAATGACCGTCATGGAACTGACAGACAGGACGATAGTAACCACTACTATGACATAAACTATCCTAGAAATCGCAACCGAGGCTCCGGCCGCGGACGTGATCAGCCATACAAATGATCAGTAGTCCAACCGATCCGCTGATTCTGGCATAATAACCTAATATTGTAGTTCTATTGTTTTACATCTCGAGACAGATGTCAAGACATCACTCAAGACACATGTCTCACGTATACTTTCTGAAGACACATGTCAAGACACCAGTCAAGACATATGTCATGCTTATAGTTCCAAGACACGAGTCAAGACACATGACTCACGTCCAACTATGGAACCTTTCTAAGAAATTCAGGGTACCCTCCAAGGGTATATCCATTTTGTTGTGCCATGTATTAATCAGGCCACAAGAATTTCAATACCATTACCGGCGCATCAGTGAGGACTGTCACGTTGCCGATGTCACTTTCATTGTTTCACCATATTTCATATATTCATGACCATGAAGGACGCCTTTCGTATTCCCACGTATACGAAGGTTTTCCTTCAGCTTAATGATGAGATCCAAGCTGCTAACGCATTTCCTCGGACAGACACGAGATGAATTTTATCCTAATTATGGACTATGAACAGCACACCATGCTACGATTTATAATTATTTACAGTAATGTTCAGGATCCTGAATACATTCAGCTTGATTTTCCATCGGGAAAATCTTTACAAATTATCTATGCTTACAAGCATGTGCGTTGTTAGCCATGATCGCTAAAATTTTCTAGTTGTCAGTAAGACACGACTACTGAAGTCCTTTTACGCATAACCAACGGATTATTCCAAAATTGTCCCTTACACTCCAGAAGAACCTTCAAGGAGAAGGACAGTAACATAAGATTATGTGTCGACTACCGTCGATTTTTAAACAAATCACCATTCATGACCGTTATTCTCCTCCACGTATTGACAACATGTCCAATCGACCTTATAGTGTTAATCACTTTTCCAAGATTAAACTCATGATCATGCTGCCAACAGTGACGAGGGAAAGAGCAGGACATGTCCATGACTGCTATTCGTACACGACTCGGTCATGCTAGATTTATGATTTTGAATTAGTCTCATCAATGCTCCAACGACATTATAAGAATGAGTTTCCATGAACTCATCGCAAATTCATCAGTGTTTTCATTGAGGATAACCTGATTTCCTTTAAGCCTAGAAGAAGAACAGGAAGACCATATCTGCACTATGTTGTAAATTCTATGACAAGAGAAATTTTACCCTCGAAAATTTTCCAATATCAATTATGTTTCATTACAGTGACACGCTGAATCACATGGCTTCCTACGGTTAATCTTACCATGACTCAGCTTATGCGTAAAGGAGAGAACCCTACACTACATTAGGTGTTCTAGAAAATCCTACGCTAGGAGAAGTCTAGATTCAGAGACTTAGAGCTTCGCAAACTCCTATGTATCAAGTTCTACGAAGCAAGATACAGTTACGTTCATATCTAAGTACCTGACATACCAACAGGTTAAGATAGGACACCAACAATGGGATGTTTTCATCATCTGAAATTGTGAATTGAAATGGGACAAGATCTCCATGGATTTTGGTTACCAGTTTAACGCAAACTCAGAAGAAGCATGATGCTATCTGGTTTATTACAAACAGTTTGATCAAGTCTGCAAAATCCTTACATCCACAAGGATTTCAGAACCAACAAATTGATCGGACATGTTCCAGCCAAGGCTCATCCGATTACTTGGCAATTCCTCAGTGATCGAGTCCGACAAATATTCATAATTATGCTCCTTATTTACTTCACGTCCTTGTTCTAATTTCACGACTTGATTTCGCGCTCGCGTTCATGACACTATTCACGTTCATGATGGCATCTCGGCTTACGATTTTATGTTCACTTTTTTTTCGTTTTGGGAGGTTTTGCAAGAACTTGAGAGACCAGACCCAAGTTTAGTATAACTCTCTATCATCAGATAGACGTTTCACGTCATATTCCACGTCTCACCTTGTAGCGTTTGGCGTTACTACCATTATATTCTATGATCACGATATGTTTCACATGTCATGTTCATTCCATGTTCCTTATATCATGATCAAGATATGTTACACGTATCATGGATCACGATATGTTTAATCATACTACACTCGCCATATCTCCACGTAGCACGTTCAAAATTTTTCACGTATCACTTTCAAAATTTTTCACGTACTACGTTTCTTTATGTCTCGTACATCGTTTCTAATTATCAGTTAAGTCAGATTGTCTTGCATCGTAACGTTTCAGTTACCCTAGCACGTTAACTCTTATTTTCCTCGATCGAATTTAGGGGATCTACCTTTCGTTGATAACCAAGAATTTCTTCGTATTCCAAGTCAAGGTCAGCAGGACCAAGATTTATCATTAGTGTCAAGATCTTCAGAAGGAACGGAGAAGTTCATCTGGACTTTTATCAGTTTTCTATCATCAATTAGATATGTCCTTTCAGTCACGTCACGTTCCATGTCCTTTCAAGACATGTCACGTTCCACGTTCCTTCTACCATGTCGCCTGTACGTTCATTAATCTTACATACCCTCTCAGTTTGATTCAGGTATGTTTCTCTTTCAGTTACGTTATCTATAATTCGGGGACGAATTATTCTTTTTAGGGGGGAAGAGTTGTAAAACCCGCATGATTTTATCATGAATAGTACCCTTAAGATCGTACATACTAGATTAAAACTTTCCTTTTATAGTACGATTACCTTACGTGTTAGGATTTTACGTATTACGTACATGTTAGAACATGATAAGTCAACACGCAATAATTATTTAAACAATAAATAATCACGAGCATGCGATCATGAAATCATGAACGTAATTAAATCACGAGCTAATATTAATTACGTATATATATTTATTACGAACACGAATAAATATATTAAGTCACGATCGATAACTAATTAAAACACGTAAATTACGAACACGAGAACACACGAGAACACACTATAATATTTAGACTCAGGAAATGTATGGGTTACCCCATGTGGGCCCCATACCACGAAATTAAGGAGGGAAGATGGGCCAAGCCCATCTCAAAATTTACTAAAGAAGGGAAAAGGAAAAATCACTACTCATTTTCACTTTACAGAGGATTTTTACAAAAACCTAAAAAGTTCTTCCTCCTCATTCTTTTCTTTTTTTGGCCGCCACCCATAAACACACCAAGGAGGTGTTTATTTGATCTTTGATCTTGGTTTTGGTGCAAGTGTTCGTGTTTGTTCATCCTTGTTTAGATCCACGCATTCGGTAATTCTTTTAACCCTTTTCTTTTTGATTTGATCTTTGAATAATTAAGAACATGATGTGTTTTTTTTAAAACCTAATTAAAACATAGATCTAACATGAAATTGGTTTTGGAATAAATCAAAAAGGGTGTTTTAGGGGTGTTTGTTTTTGGCCGGCGCCTAAACCGAACCCCGAGGGGGTCTCGGTTTGGCTACTCGACCACCACCGAGACCATATGGTCCCGGTTGGTTGGTGTGGGTCCCACGGCAGCAACAAGACAAGGGGAACCCCGAAGTGGTTCAGGGTATGGTGTCGATTTCATGTCCGGTTCATGGTTCTTAGTCAAAATCCGGTTCACGGTGTATGTTAAGATTATTATTTTTTTATAATCTTATGTTTAAATTAAATTAATAAACATGACATGATTAATTTATTAACATGACTTAGGTTATATTATTAATAAGTAATAATACATGTTTTAACCTAAGTATTTAACTTTATTTAATTAAAAACATGATATACTTTAATTAAATATTTTAACCTATAGTTTATTTTAATTACATGAAATAATTAATAAACTATACATTATATCATATGACTTAGAAAATAATCATGAAAACACTTAGGCTTATATACTTAGCTTATTAACCAGCTTATTTATAATTATGGAAACTTTCTATTTTTAGAAACTTAATTAAATAAGGCAGCTAATCAATTTATGGAAACTTTCTATTTTTAGAAACTTATTTATTTCAGGCAGCTAATCTTATTATGGAAACTTATTTAATTAAGGCAGCTGATCTATTTATGGAAACTTTCTATTTTTTAGAAACTTATCTATCTTATGCAGTAATTCTATTTTTGAAAACTTTCTATTTTTGGAAACTTTCTATTTTTGGAAACTTTCTATTTTTGGAAACTTTCTATTTTTGGTAACTTTCTGTTCTTGGAAACTCTCTATTTTTGGAAACTTTCTATTTTAGGAAACCTGCTATTTTTGGAAAGTTACTTATTATTACACAGTAAGTATAATAATACATGAAATACCAGAAATACTTAATCAGAGTAAACAGAATATAAGGTAAACACAGTTTAAGGCTTAAAACAGTAAAACATGGTAAGAACATGTAAAATAAGCTAAGACATGACATAAAGCCAGTTACGTATTTAGTAGTCAGATACTTATTCGCGTATGTATTCATGTAGCATTAGTGATACGGAAGTAGGATTCCTCTCAGTTCGTCTTCTTCGTTCACTGGACATAAGGTACGGATTCCCGTCCTTTCAGTATGGACATTTTTTCCTTATTAGGATTCCCCGTATGCAGCCAACTGTTTTCCTAGTATTCGTTTTATATGTTTTTGAATTGCTTATGTTTAATTAGAATACCTAAAGCCATATACATGCATGACCAGTTTCACCTAGTTATGGAGGTACCATAACCATAACATTAGAGGCACTAATGTTATGACTTCACCACGGCGGAGTGATTGCTCGTGGCGTCCCTTCAGCTTTTGGCCATTTATATTATATTTATCATGTGGGGCGTATGGGTGCATCCTAGTTACATGTTTTCAGTTAGGATTTCATGGTGAATGTGGTGTGTGCCTTGCATCCTTCACAAGGAGCTGATCCCTCCTACCCAAAACCAGTATATTAAATTAGAGGTAGCCCCTCTAATTTGCATGATGAGGTCACCCCTCCAAGTATTCATGCACGGTGGATTTTTATGACCTATATTGGCTAATGGTAAAATATGTTAAACAGTTTTCATAAGATAAACATAAGGCTTTTCAAACTATAAAACCAGTTTTATGAACATTTTCCAGGTTTTCCAGGACTTATACATTTCCGCTGCTTTTAAGTCTTTATTATGTTTCAGTCATTCATACTATGTCTATATCCGTACACTGAGCGTTTTGCTCAGCCGTTACTTTACTTTCCATGTCCCAAAACGGCAGGTACCCTAGGACAGACTCGAGCATTTGGAGGACGTGCATAGGAGGGAAGCTGCCATAGACTTCTTTTCCTTCCGCCTTCACATATTTATGCTTGTTTAAGTCTTTTATTCATTTCATTTACTTTATTATGTATTGGGCTTATGTTTGGGAACCGATGTTTGATTCCGGTTTACCCTATGGTCATGTAATGTTTTAGACATTTATCCTTGCATGCTTTGATGACACGCCATAATTACACGTGACATTCCATTTATCAAAATGGGGTGTTACAAAAACACTAATCCAAGTATTCATAAATAACTTGGATGAACACAACTAGTTCGAGTATTCACAAATAGCTTGATGAACACAACTAGTCAAAGTATTCACAAATACATTTGATATACACAAGACACAAATAAACAAATGATGAACATGACTAGATCTTTAGGAGAGGATGATATTCATCAAGGCTTCATCTTTAATCACATCACAAGTGTGTGAGTGATCTTCTCTTTAGACAAGGTAAAGAAGAAGATCAAAAGGATAATCATAAGTAAACATACTTAACACATTAAGTGATCATTTACAAATGATTAGGATTAGAAAGGAGAAAGAAGGCTGAAAGAAACGTCCAAAAAGGGTTGTTGAAAATGCAGATTTGATCAACTATTTATAGAAGACAAAACCCAACGGTTAGCTGAGGGCGGTTCCTTATCTACCTAGGCGGTTCCTTATCAATAGAGAACTGCGTAGGCACTTAAGGAACCACAGAGGTAGACTCCGCTCCTTTTTGTCTTTTAGTGGATTTGAAATATCTGAAGTTGTTTAAACCTTCAAAGGATATTCTTATGACATTTGGAATATGCCATATTCAAATTTACATTTTCATCTTAATAAAACGTTTTCTTAAAAATAAAGTTTATTAAAAATCTTTTGTCACATTTGATAAAAGTGAGTTTTAAGGCTAATCACTTTTATGATCACTAAGCATGATAAAGATATGTTAGTGTAATGATTATTACCTTAATGATAGTGTTTGTTAGATAATTCGTTTTATGATTGTGTTTGACAATAAATGTCATAGTAATTTGTCGTGATCAAAACTAAGAAAGATTAGTTAGCACTAACAATGTTTTTAGGCATTGCTTTGCATTAACAATCTCCCCTTTTTAATTACGACAAACTATACTCATTCACGTAAAATACAAAATTATTCGAATTATTAACGAGTTTATCACTATCATTTCTCCCCCTTTGTCGAAGCAAAAAGGTTAGCACAAGTCTTTGAAGAAAAGAAGAACCAAGTGAAAGAGCTAAGGTGACATGCTACACAAAGGTTAGAAGATAGAAAAGAAACACCAATGTATATATGTGCACTACCTACTAACTAACTTGAGAGGGAGGAAGACAAGAAATCCCAAATTAGAAGTAAGTGTTTGCTAAGTATGTCCAAAGAGTGTGTGTTGACAACATCAAAGTTCAATTGGTGGAATAAAGGAAGAAAAGAAACATCCAAACCAATAAAAAATGATTAAAATGTCAAGGGGTTAAAAATTTAGAAATTATGGAATCACCCATAATCAATTGTAAATTTTAACCATGATCAACTGTTTAACAAATGTGTGAAAAAGAATTAGCGGGAAAGAGATAACACACATTGCATTCATATTACACAAATATGAAAGAACATACAAGAAAAATATTCATACACACAATATGAATATTTAAAGCAAAAAACATGGAAAATAAACCACAAAGCATAAACTACTCTAGTAGTGATAATCTTCCAAGATTGCTTAAGTTTTATTGACTCAAACAACTAAAGTACAAAATGTGCCTTAGTTAGAAAAGAAAGACGACGAAGCATCATTCGAAGTTTTGTTTACGGGAACGAAAAATTTGGGAGGAGGTCGAGTGAGGAGGAATTCAAGGAAATTTAGCTTGTCATAAACATGAGCAAGTTCAATTTGTTGAAACCGACAACAAGCACACGAGGATACATGATGCAAAACAAAGTCGTTAGATGGGGGAGGTCCATCAAAATGAGAGTTTAGTGGAGAGGGAGATAATGGATAAGAGATGTTTTCACAATGCCTAGTGAGATTTGGGAAAGAAGATAGGTCATTGAGTTGTGGAGAGTTGAATGGTTTAGGTGGTGGTGGAAGAATTTCCTTTTCTCCGGTAATTGGATTCATAGAGTAAGTCTCATTCCAATATTTAATTTGAGAGAAAGAAGAATTCTTGGAGTATTTGGGAGAAGAGGAATCATGAGGATTCTTGTTCTTCTTGATCCAAACGGGTCGAACCGAGAATTTCGGTTTCTTTTTTATTTGGTTAAAGGGGAATGAGTCCCCGGTAAAATATATTACACCAAAAAACGTTAAGTACAATGGAGTGTGGCTGAAGTACCACATTAACCTCAAGCACAAGCTTGAACATATGACATGCCATACGACTCTAACTTAGGATTACGTACCCTAGAACACCAACCGGGAAAAACCAACGACTATTACAAAGACAAAAAATGAACAACATATTCAGACCATGCAAACACTTTCAGAGATATCCCACTGCTGGAGAAGTGAGGCACCAGCAATAGAGCGTTTGAATCGACATGACATAAGTTTAAGTCTAACCGATGAGGTGATACACTCCACAATTTGGTCCACCGAGCGCTTTGTCGCCTTGAAAAGTCTCCCATTACGCTACTGCCAAATAAAATATGCACAAGCAGCCACCACTAGCTTAGCAATTACTCCCTTCGACATCCGTTGATGAGCAAAAGGACAAATATCCTCCTTAACTTTGATGAGCAAAAGGACAAATAGCCTTCTTAAAATCAATGAATGGTCGAACATGAGAAAGGCCTGCCTTAACTTTCGTCTTCTGTCAAACCTGTTCGGAATAGACACATGAGAAAAAAAAATGTTCATATGAGTCACGTTGTAGTTCACATAGTGGACAAACAGTCCCCAAGGTAGTTGACACATCCCAACTCCTAAGCATATCTTGAGTCTTCAATTTCCTTTTGACGACAAGCCACATGTGAACCGCATGTCTAGGAATACATTTAGGGAACCACACACAACTATACTAAGGAACTGGGGTATCACGCGGCCTAATCTCCTGCCATATATGAGTAACAGAATAACGCGACAATTACCCGTACGAGCCCTCTAAACCAACTGATCACCAGTTTTTCTATGTAATCCAACGTCGACACCCACAAGTGCTGGGTATTTAGCAGTTAGAGCCACATGCCACAGAATGGAGTTATCAATGATGACTTGACTAACCTTAGCAATAGTCGAGAGCCCAACATCATGCATATCCCTCGATGTAATATAATTATCCAACGGACTAAGATCACAAAAACTATCATACAATATAGAAATATTGTTCCCACTACCCACTTTACACCAAAAAAATTCCCGCACAAAAGGTCGCAGTTGTAATAACTTGCGCCACCCCCATGACATATTACCACGTCCCAGGATGCTCCAATAATACGCTCCTTAATCTTATAAGCATGTATCAACTTCACCCAAAGCGATTCCTTAAGAGACATTAGTTTCCAAATATGAGCAGTCGTGAGAGCTTGGTTAAAAACATCCAGCCTATGGATACCAAGACCACCTTCTACTTTCGGGAGGCAAACAATGTCCCATGCAACCTTTGCTTTTCCCCTGCCCAGAATCCCTTGGCACCACAAGAAACCTCGCAACCGCTTCTCGGTGTCAGCGAGAATACGACCAAGAAGGATAAACATGGATGCCCAATAAATATGCATAGAACTCACCACATATTGGATCAATTGAAGACGGCCCACAAGAGACAGTGATTTGTTCTTCCAATCCATTAGCCGGTTATCTGCTTTATCCAGCAACTCGTTATAGTGTCTATACATCAGCCTGGATGAAACCAAAGGAACCCCAAGATATTTCACTAGAAGCCTACCTTCCTCAAACGGTAAGATCTGTAATATAGCCTGCTTGGAATGATTAAAAACATTACAAAAGTAGGCTGTGCTCTTAGGAATACTCGGTGCAAGCCCCGAAGCATTCTTGAACTCGTCCAACGCTTCCATAATCACCTTTGTCGATTCAGAATCACCATGCGCAAATAGAAACAAGTCATTTGTGAAGCACAAATTAACCAACTCCAATTTAGAACAATGGCGATGATACGTGAACCTCGAAGAGTCTCTAACCCGACAACTAATAATAAGAGTAAGGATATCCATTACAAGAGTAAATAAGTAAGGTGACATTGGATCACCTTGACGAAGCCCACGCTTTTCTTTAAAATGCCCATTTAAAGACCCATTAATGCATATTGAGAATGACATGGTAGTAACACATCCCATGATCCACATCACCATTCTAGCATGAAAACCAAAACCAATCAGCACAGTACGTAAAAAATCCCAATCAACGGTATCATAGGCTTTTTGAATGTCAACTTTAAACGCACACCTAGGCGTACCTCGATCAAGATGATATTGTTCATTAATTCTTGCGTCAATAAAATATTATCCGAAATACATCGCCCCGGAACCAACGCCGACTGATTTGGGCTCACAAGAGTTACCAAATACTCTTTGATACGATCAGCAATAACTTTGCTTACACACTTGAATAACACATTACAACAAGTGATAGGCCGAAAATCCGTTACCCGCATTGGAGTCTTAACCTTTGGAATAAGAGAAATGATAGTATGATTAAGCTCCTTCAATAGCTTCCCATTGTCAAAGAACTCCCGAACAGCAAGCATAACATCCCCTCTAACAATACTCCAAGCTTCTTTGAAAAAAGCTATCGTGTACCCATCTGGCCCTGGTGCTTTGTCATTGCCCATAGAGAACATATCATCTTTATTTTTCTTATCCGTAATAGGCCGAGTCATAAATAATGCTTCCTCATCAATAAGCTTAGACAAAAACATATCATGAAGGTCCAAATCCAGAACATCCCCCGCATGCCCAAGAAACACCTCATAATGAGTCACAAACGCCTCTTGGACCTTATCATTCTCAAAAAAACACCATCAGAATCTGTTACAACATTGATACGGCTCCGACTTGCCCTGCTCTTCACCGCCTTGTGAAAGTATGCCGTGTTAGAGTGTCAATCACGTAACCAATCAACCATCGCCTTTTGTTTCAGGAATTGTTCCTCCAGCACTAATGCCTCATTAAAATTTTGTTTCAGGATTTTTGGTTTCTTTGAAAGCTTAGAAGAAGAAGCTTTAGGTTGAGAAAATTATGGCAAAGATATGTCAAGGTTAGGAATGGAAGAGTTGGGCATTATGAGGGATGAAGAGAAAAACTCCCAAAAGAGAAGAATTTAAAGAAAGTAGACAAGGCAAAGATTTGAAATGAAAACAAAAGGTTTTAGGCAATGTTTAGCCAAGTTGGGTAAATAAAGAATCTTAACCAAGACAGTGTTCAAAGAAGAAAGACCAAAAATATGCCAAAAACGACTTTGCTGTCCGCAGTTCCTTAAAGGAACCCGCACTTCCATATCGATATGGAGCCGTGCGACAAGCTAAGGAGCCGCGTACAGTGGACGTTAAACCATGAATTTTCAAAGTTTTGAAGAAAAATAAGACTTTCAAAAATTTGCAAATCTTGGATGTTTACCTCTTTTGGCACTAGAGTATGCTAGGGTTGCATAAAAGCAACACACTTACAAAGAGTGTCTTCACAAAGGGTGACAAAATATTTAGATAACATTTTGATCCAATTTTAAGTCAAGTTTTAGAGGTTGTGATAGATTTAGGTTCAATTTTAAATAATTTGAAGTTGATTAACGTGACCAGATAGGTTGAAACACATAAAACTAAATCCATAGAACATCTTCATGAATATAACTCATGAAGGAAAGGAAATACAAGAAAATAAATAACAACTAATTAATACAAAGTTAGCTTAAACTAGTTCTTGATGGCATAGTCTTCTTTGGCTTGACTTTCTTTAAAGACATTTGATTTTGAAAATCATCATTCATCTCCTAGGAGGGGAGGCATGGAGAACAAGGTAAGCAAGAAATCACGCAACCTCCTATGAAGACCAAGCATCTCCAACCTTATATTTTGAATGATGTAGTTGTTATAGAGACAACATGGGCAATTAGCACCATGAGTTTCTACAAAACCAAAGAAGTAAGGATCACCCATGAAGTGAGAAATAGGAATGCCCAAAAGAGAAGAATTAGTGTTTGAGGGAGGAGGATGTGGTGGAGGCATAGTGTCCAAGGGAGATATGGGTGAGATGGGTGAATTTGGTGGAGTGAAAGGAGAGCTAACCAAAGGCTCAAGGACAAAGGGAATGCTTTGTAGAGGTTGAGGTTGAGTATTCCCATCCACGAGATGACTAAGAGTGAAGGGTGAGGACAACTCATTCATTCTTGATTGGAATGAGGAAGAGGTAGAACCATGTGAATGGTTAGTACCATGAGTTGAGTTGGTTTTGCATGAAGCAAGGGGTGGTGAAGGTGATGAGGAAATGAGAATAGGAGAAATCTCATTTTTGGGAGTGTGAAAAGATGAAGAACCAAGTTTAGGTAACTTAATCTTGATCTTAAGGTTTCTTTTGGAAGAGGAAGTTTTGGAAGAATTGGATGTTCTGGTGGACACCATGGTTGTGAGCTTAGGTTTAGAGAGAAGTTGAAGGGATGAAGAACACAATCAACAAGAGAGGGTTTAAGAAGAGGAAGGGATGATCCAAACTAGTAATGGGTTAAAATCATTTTATGTGAATAATGAAATAGGTAGCCTAGTTTAGGAAAGTGCAGGTTTTTACCAAAATTTTATCAATGTTTACATAGATTAAGGGAAAACAGTGTAAAGCAAAGATTCTCTCGAAACAGTTGCTGGCGGTTCCTTATGTAGGGCCGCGGTTCGATATCGATAAAGAACCGCGGGGAAGGTAAAGAACCGCCACCAAGGGGTTTGAAAAAGTGCACTTCCTGAAACTTTTGCTACCCCATATTTTATACCAAGGTTTATCAAGACAAAGTGAACTATTAATCAAAATCTAAGAAGCTAGCTAACACATAATATGCACAAAGCTATGTAAATCGAAGATCGTTCACATAGGCAATTAGGATAAAAATACTAAGTAATCCAAACACAAAGTATTAGTTAATAAACATAACATCCGAGAAATAAAGTGAGAATAAGGAAATAATGTTCAATGATGAGACTGTATTTATACATAGTCTCATCGTCCAAAATGGGCTTAAAACGCTTAAAATATCGTCAAAATACCCATATATGTGCCTATGTTTGTTCATTGTGTATTTTAGGTATGGATATCGTGAATTCACCAAAAGATCAAAGGAATCAAGCAAAAACGAACACGGGAAACGAAGCCGCACAAAGAACCATGCCCGAAGAATGAATTTTGCAAAAATGCCCTTAAAGTTTGAAGATTGTACAAGTTTGGTCCCTCATCTTTTGAAGACTTGTCATTTTAAACCCTTGTCAAAATCAAAATTACACATTGGGTCCCTAAAATGATGAGATTATGCAAGATTGGTCCTTGAAAAATCTATTTAGTGCATTAAAAGCCCTTGGAAAAAGTTGTAAACAAGATTGTGCCATAAATGACAACTTTCCCAAAGTTGTCACTTGCATTTTGGGCGCTGTTGGAAGTTTAATACAAAGTGAAGATATGTTAAGACTTGGGGGACCAGTTCTACCCAGACAACAATACTCCCTTCCACCATTAACAGACCACCACGTCACCCCACTTTATCTCCCAACCAATCACAACTCTATTTCACTCCACGTCATTTTCCATTATCTGTTTTATTTTAATTAATTTAAAATCAGTTAATAAGATGGTGGGAAACCTGTTTTTAAAACTAAACAACCCCAAAACATGATTAAACAATCCTGTTTATCACCTCCCCACCCTATAAACCCTAATTATTAACAATCCCCAAATCAAAGGGGTTTGACCCCCACCTTTCCAGATCAACGATTAACCCTCTTCTCATGTGAACCCACCAACAAAACAGCTCACCACTTCACCAAATGGGTCCCCCATGCTCCCCTGCCTCTCTCAAAATAGCAACAATGGCATCTTTTGACTAAATCAACGGCCAAGGCTCCAAACTTGGTCCCTAAGGAGTAAAGGACGCTCAAGATCAATTCAAATAGCTCAGCAACATCACCATCACTCACATGGGCTTACTTTGACTGAATTTTCAAATTTTCAGAAAGGGCATATTCGGAAAATCATTGCTAGGGTTTACATTATTCTAGATTATTCTTCTAGTAGTATTTAAGGAGCACCAACATGTGGTTTGCCCTTTTGTTCCAGTTTTGTATTAAGTTTTTAAAAAATTAATGAAAATGAAATTTTATTCTCTTATGCATACTGAGTTCCATTTGAATGTTTTCTTAGTATAACTTAGTGTAAGGTGGACGTTTAAGCAAGTTTAGTTTAAAGGGCTCAAAGTTTCTTTTCAGCTTACAAAAATCATTTTCAGAAAATAGGTTTATGTTGTTTTTGGAGAAGTTTTTCATAAGTCTGAAATTGATGACTTGGTGAAGTGATAGTGGATCCTAATCATTGGTTTCAGGATTTTGTTAACCTTTTGTTGCCAGTTTTTAAATCAGTTTAAAAACAAAAGGGAAAGTTCAATTCTTTGGTCAATTTCTGTTTTTCATAAGCTATAAGCTTATAGGCTTGCTTAGTCAATAAGCATAGCTTATTCTCTTAAGATTTTCAGTGCTTCACTCCTCTTTGTTTGCTTGTGTGCAGGATACAAGATAATCAAGATTACATCATTCCATTTCCATTTTTTTCCCTCATTTTGAAGATATATAGACCCTGGTTCTGTTGTTGAACCCCAACAGGGTTTCTCTACACTTCAGATAAGCCTCATAAGCTCAAACATACCCTTTTGGAAGGCATCAGCCCCAAGGTATATGGCTTGAACCCCACTTGGTTATGTTTTTGATGTTTTATAGGATTTCATGTGATTTTGTGTTTGATTTGTTGATTTGTTGATTTTATTGTTTGATATTGCTGTTTTAGGATTAATATGCATGTTTAGATTAATCTTAATCTGTTTAGTTGAAGTTTGCATAAAATTTGTGTGTTAATCTTTAGGTTTCAGAAATTAAGGGGGTGTTTGGGACTGCTTGTTAAGCTAGGATCTTGACAAACTTTTGGCTTAAAAATAGCTTAGACATACTCCATACCAGTAGTGTTATTAGTAGGGTAATTGGTTTGAGTTTAGTAGGATTAATTAAGCAAGTGCATGCTCATTTTTGGTAATTTTAGCTAAAAATCAGAAACTCACTCATTCTGCCTTGTTTTAACTGAATTTTGTCCACCAATTCTTGTTGGTTGCTAGCTTAGGGTAGTATCTAGGGTTAGGAATTGGTTTGTGGGTGTTTGTTCAAGAATTGAGTGAGTTTTGGCCATCCAAAACTCACCCAATTGCCATTTAGATCAGCAAAGGACCCAAACCCACTTTTCTGATTAAACAGTAACTGCCTTGGGGATTTTTGTGTAATTCTTGCCTTGTGATTGTGTGTTTTATTATTCCTATAGACTCCCTACACTCCACTGAGTGTAGGGGTGCCCTTGTATCCAAGAAAAACCAACTCAATCTCAAGTTGTAAGCAAAAACGTGCCCAGACCTTAATTTTTGCACTGTCAGTGGGAACCAAGTTCCCACTGCTAGAACAAAAGTTCCCACTGCTTAGCAAGCAGACAAGAAGTTCTCCACATGTCACTTTCAGTTCTTTCCTTTTTTGTCTTTTGTGGGCAAATTTAGGAATTAGGACCTGAAACTTTTTCCATTATTTCTCATTTTTAATTTCTGATTTTTTAGTATTATTTATTTTCCAGTTACTGTTCATTAAATAATTTTTAGGGTATTTAGCTAATTTAATTACTTTTTAATATATCTGTTTTTGTCCTTTAGTGTAAAAAGTTTATATTTTTCTGTTTTAAAATTTTTTATAAATTAAGAAAATTAGTTTAAGATTTTTGGTTTTAAAATTAGTTACTGTTCATCTTTTTAATTATTTTTTATAATTAATTAAGTTAATTAGGGTTTAATTAATAAATAGTTTTGTCTTTTAGTGCAAATTTTTACCTTTTTCAAACTTTTTCAATTTTCTACTGTTCAATAGGATAATTTAGGATTTTTAAAATTGTTAGATTAATTTTGTCATTATTTTATTATTTTTTAGGATTATTTTAATTTAAAAATAGTTTTTAGTCATTTAAAAATAGAAAAATAGTTTTTAAAAATTTAGAAAAATACTTTTTAGTCTTTAAATAATATAAGTTAGTTATTAGTTCAATAAATTAATATTTTGGGCATTTTGTTAATTATATTTAATTTTTGGGCTTTAATTAGCATTAAAAATTGAATATTTAATTAATAAAAGGCTTTAAAATATATTTGTTGGAATTTTATTCTTATTTATATTATTTAAGACTTAGTTTAATATTTTAATTAATTTTTAGGTTTAATTTTTAATTTCGTCACGTTTTACGTATTTACGTTCGCGTTTTACGTCAAATCGTCGTAGTTTAAATCGTAGTGTAACTCGTCTTTATTTTTTCTCTTCTCAACCAAAAACGTCACTAATCCAAACATTGTTATTTTATCTATTGGCACATTAATCCACACACCTCCTTCGAGAACGAACTTGGAATTTATTCGTCTTCACGGTTTTCCTAAATCGTGTCGATTAATACTTACCACATTTATACGTTGTTTTCCTAAACACGTATTTCTACACCTATCATTCAACAATCAAAACATGTTCACAAACATGTCAACCATGATAAACCAAAGCTTCACTTCTTCTTTTTGCCAAGTCCCTTGATCAATTTGGTTATGCTCTTGAACGATCCTCTTGACTCCACTCGATGATCATACAACTTACCTTGGGTTTTAAGATTAGCACGATAGACACCCTCAAGACCAAAGTTATCCAGAAGTCCACTAGTGGCATAGTGAGGAGGAGGGATGATTTCGTCTAACCCGTCCATGAAAGTGTCCATGGATGGGTAGGAGTCACTCGAAGATCCAACATGAGCACTAGTGCCTACACCACCACCATCACTTGGTGACATATCAAAGTCCACATCATGAGACTATTGTGGATCGAACTTTCTCGAACCTCGATCACTTCTAGGCTTTCGTGGTTGTACCTTTTGAATAGGTAGCAATAACTCGTTTGACCGAAAGAAAGCGAGAAATATTGATGTCGGGATAGTCTTCACCAACCTTCTTAAGAAGGCGAGTAAGGAGCATGGCATAGGGAAGGTTTGTTTTGGGTTTGGAAAGAGCATAAGTGATTCGTCGAGCGATATAATATGCGAGATTGTACTTGGCGTTGGTAGCGATGCAACATAACATGTGCGCCATACACGCCGGAATATGATCCTGGTTTCCACCAAGACAAAACATATTTTCCGTAAGGATGTCGGCCCATCGGACCATACAATCATTAGGGTCGCTTAAGAGAACCTCATAGCGTTTTACCTGACGCTTGTTAGAGTAGAGGCTTCTTACAACTTCTCCACTACTCTCTTTACAAATGACATCAAGGATGAAGTCAAGGTCAATTTCTTCATTTTCATCTCGAGCACAGTCGAAGGGTTCAAGGAGATAATCAAGCTTCCATTTATCCGTAAATCGACAAGTGCCTCTGAATGGAACATGAAGAGCTTGACTAAAGTCTTCAAGAGAGAGTTTAATGAGTCGACCTTCAAGGATGAACCTAACATATACTCTACCGTCATCATAGATGAGAGAATATGTGCTAAAGAACTCCAAGAGAAATTCGGGATATATATCCTCCTTGATGTTCAACATACAATCAAACCCGATTTGTCCGAACATCGACTAAGTATATATATATATATATATATATCCCTCAATATCCTCTTGAACGACTCTACCCTCGTGAAAGCAATCGTTTTGGAGTGAGGAGTAGGTGTTTGTAAGTTGAGGGGAAGGACATATTTCGGCTAGTTTTGGCATATATTGTTTAGTGTATTGGTGATCTTGTTGATATTCCGAAGGCATGATTAGTACCTAAATAAACACAATAATATTTCCCCAATCACTCATTTGTTACATATAAACTAAAAATTAAAAAATATGAGAATGTGTTTCATCAATCTCTTGACAAACAAAGGATTAATCCTTATCATTTTCATGTTCACAATGTACCTAGTTCATCATTGACAATAACACGTTGATTATGTAAAATCAACAATGAACTTGAACATTGGTTTTTCAAAACAAAGTTTTTTGGTAAGAATTTAACAATGCCATTACCAACTTGTTCATGGCTTCATATCAATTCCATCAATTAGCCAAAATTATTTAGCCAAAATTCGGATTGTTCTACAAGTGGGTTTTAGTGAAATCTCAATGCATAAGAACCTAAGGAATCATAGCAAGATTACAATGTCAATTATTTTTCCTAGTAAGGTTCTAATTCAATGTCAATTTTGAAATCCCCAATTATGAATGTATGAACCCTAGAACAAATTAGATGAAATTGAAAGAAATAACTTACAATTAATTGATCTTGAATGAAGGATGAGTGAAACCCACAAATTTGAATCAATTAATCTTGAGTAATTGAAGGTTTTGAAGGTGCAACAATGGTGGAAAAACTGAAACCCGTCGCTATGTTGGAGAAGAGAGAGAAGGTATGTTTGGAAAATGATTTTTAATAAAAACCTGGCACTTTAGTCGCAGTCACTGGCCGCTGTTCCTTATCGATATGGAACCGCGCATTTGAGCCGCGACTGATAAAGAACCGCCTACAGTGGCACGTTTTTATCAAAGAAAATCAAAGAATTTTTCAAATCCAAATTTTTCTAAAATCCTTAAAACATGTCTTAAGCATTTAGGAAATCATTGGACCACCACAACCCCACTAGGTAATAATGCCTTAATGAAGAATTACGAGTTGAATCGAGATAGGAAAAGACCGAAACAGAAAAACGACTACTCGTAGCGAAGAAGCAAAGAGGAGAGAAGTCAAGAGGAGTGAATCAAGACCAATAACAATGCTCAAGAGACAAATTACAATCTTCAAATCAAGGAGACGAAGAGCTTGTGTCATATATAGTGGTTTAAGACGTGCCTTTCCGGCGAAAGTCTAAACGGCTTTGGTAATGAACTATACCAAGCAATTTTGATACATAGAATAAGATCACTTTCAAGATTAGTCTTATTCTACATCAAAATATGAGCAAAGTATAGATTCACTTTCTCTCCCACATGATCGGACAGTTATTATTGCTAGGATTTATAATAACAATATCCTTGGAATATTTCAATTCCAAATGTGTAAAATCCAACTAAAACTTGTGAAGTAGTTTGATATCTCAAGGAATTTATCAATCATCCTAGAGATGAGCTCAATTGCACAAGTTACACATGATATAGGGCCTACTAGCCGTAAGGGTGAAAACCATGGAAATCATGCTTGATACTTTAAGCTTCTACTAACTCACTCTACATCTCCATAGTGAGTCAAGTATCCAAGCAATGAAGGTTTGAGAGGGAAGAGGGAAAGAACCACAAACCATAAACAAATGTCAAGGCAAGGATGCCAAAAACAAGCATATAGTCAATTGGTGATCAAAAGAATGATCAATAGGGCGTGTGGAAGAACGAAAACGTACCTTAGCCACAAAGTGCATTCCAAGTTTTCAAGGAACCAATAAAAAGCCTAACCATGACTAAAGTGACTACTAAGTCTTCAAGGACTAGTAACACTCCCATCCATCTTGATATCATCATTCAATGATGTTGGAAATCAAAGAAGATGAGTCTTATACAAGTGTAAGTAACTCAATCCAAAATCAATTGAATGATTGATCTTCATGAGTACCTACACATAACAAGATCCAAACTAGTAGATACATTTCAAGAGTAGATCTAAAATGCATTAATACTACTAATCTAAATAAGATGCAATATTATCAACGTCGCTTACATTATTTTTCGACACTAAGCTAAATGTCGAGACCTAATCTTAGCTAGGACCAATCGACACAACGTCGCCCACTTCACCATTTTACGACAACATGCTAGATGTCGAGTTCTAATCGAAAGATAGAACCAATCTTCACAACGTTGCCTACTTCAACATTTTCCGACACAAAGCTAGATGTCGAGTTCTAATCCAAAGCTAGAACCAATCTTCACGACTCTTCACTTTGGAGCTAAGTGAGAACTTCACACAACACAACTACACATCACTTTATAGTTTAGTGAGAACTCACAAGACACAACTACATCACTTTATAGTTTAGTGAGAACTTACACAACTTATTACAACTCAACTAAACATATCCAATTACACACATGTAACTTGGATCTACACAACACAAATCCAAGCACACACATATGCAATGGATGTACACAACACTAATCCAAGTAATCACAAATAAATTAGATGAACACAACTAGTCCAAGTATTCACAAATAGCTTGGATGAACACAACTAGTCCAAGTATTCACAAATACATTGGATCTACACAAGACACAAATAAACAAACGATGAACATGACTAGATCTTTAGGAGAGGATGATCTTCATCAAGGCTTCATCTTTAATCACATCACAAGTGTGTGAGTGATCTTCTCTTTGGACAAGGTAAAGAAGGAGATCAAGAGGATAATCATAAGTAAACATACTTAACACATTAAGTGATCATTTACAAATGATTAGGATTATAACAGAGAAAGAAGGCTAAAAGAAATGTCCAAAAAGGGTTGTTGAAAATACAGATTTGATCCACTATTTATAGAAGACAAAACCCAAAGGCTAGTAGGGCGGTTCCTTATCTACCTAGGCGGTTCCTTATCAATAGACAACCGCGTAGGAACTTAAGGAACCACGGAGGTAGACTCCGCTCCTTTTTGTCTTTTAGTGGATTTGAAATATCTGAGGCTGTTTAAAACTTCAAAGTATATTCTTATGGCATTTGGAATATGTCATATTCAAATTTACATTTTCATTTTAATAAAACATTTTCTTAAAAGAAGTTTATTAAAATTCTTTTGTCACATTTGACAAAAGTGAGTTTTAAGGCTAATCACTTTTATGATCACTAAGCATGATTAAGATATGTTAGTGTAATAATTATTACCTTGATGATAGTGTTTGTTAGATAATTCGTTTTATGATTGTGTATGACAATAAATGTCTTTGTAATTTGTCGTGATAAAAAATAAGAAAGATTAGTTAGCACTAACAATGTTTTTAGGCATTGCTTTGCATTAACACACATGATCAACGCGAGTCATACATTTGGTTGAAAGGCCTAAAAGAAAACGTTGTTCTGAGGGGAATGATACCTGTTGGTAGCGACTTCAAAACACCATCAAACGAACCTAACAACATTCCTAACAACATTGCCTTTGAACCCCAAAAAAAGAATCTATTAGAAGGGGAAATGAAAGATATTTTATTTTACCACATAAAATTATTAGATTATTGCCTTTTATAGAATTTCCATGATACACAAGAACAATCTTTTTTTTAGGATTTAATGATCCATAACTACATATGTATGTGTAATCACAGTTAATGATAGTAATAACATACTCAAAAGTAGTGAAAAGATGGAGTAGAAGGAGTACTTCCATCAGGTTTTTAACCAAACACTTTCTAGCCTACGACATCTGGTATACCTGAATGCATTTTAAATAACCTTTGTTATTAGTATATTTACCCATAAATGGGCTGAAAACATATTGAACTGAAATGCCTATAGGGGCTTCATCATTTTTTTGATTGCATCATTGACCATCTACACACATGACAATGCAAACCTTGTTTAAATAACTAACCGAAAACATCATCGCTTCATAATCATGTAAACACTTGCAGATACATTGTTCTTTCTATTGTCTTAATGCGAAATTTCATATAAAAATCCAATATATCAGAACCAGTTGGATACCAAAAACTTACCACACAAGAAAATAAATAATGGAGAATAAATAATGAATATCAGCTGATACCAAAACGACGAAAAAAGTTATACAACCAGTTATTCTGGCGAATTAAAATGGTACCAGGGAAAACAAGCGACGGTTATACAACCCGTTATTTTGGAAAATCTAGGTAAGTTCTAAAGATCAAATAAACAAATTATACCTTACTCCAGGGACGTGAGCCCTAAACCAAAGAATTAATATCACAATGATTAGCACAAAACCTCTTAATTATGTGAGATCTTAGTGATTTGAACAAACCTTGTTAATAAGTAGGTGTACCCGATTCTTCACGATCTACATAAATTTTTGGCCCTATCGTTTGTGAGTAGCAACCATTTTACGACGTGCACGGCTGGATTCATTAGATGCATCAATGTCTGCACTCGGTCCTAAAAAAGAAATAAAAAAACCTCTTAAAACAGTGAATATACCTTACGGGTACAACTTTAAATACCCATAGAGAAGGAAGCACAAATACCCAAAGCTCTAATTCACAATCAATACATGTGATGATATGTGGTGGTGGATGTGGTGAGGGCTATGACTTGTAGAGAGAGAGAAAGAAGGAGGCTCACAGGAACCCAAACCAACAAATAATACCCTCAACTAGAACTACCTGAAACCACCTAAACCATCAAAAGATGGTGGCAAATTCGGCAAATCAAGAAGAGTAATAATATTGTGGCGGCGGAATTTGATTTTAGGGTTTAGAGAGTACTTTATTACGAAGTTTTTGTGTGTGTTTTTATATTGATTGTATTAGCTGTAATTGGTTGAAAATATAATATGCCATTCTATAACCTCTGACTTTTTCTTAGAAATAAATGTTAGAAAAAAGATTCTTATAGTTACATAAATATAAACACTTTCTATACTTATGAAACTTACATGAAAAATTGTGTTGAAAATTTTCAACTTTTAACAATTTGGATCTAACCTTTATAGTTAGTATAGATAAGGTTGTTTGGAGTGATACTGGGTTTGTTAAGCGAGTGGCTGATACAAACGTTTTTGTATGGGTTCAATTTTACTCTCGATATCCTCTCGAATTGATCTCGGTCTTAAGTGGAATGATTGTTCTTGGTTAGTAAAAAAAGGGTTTGGATTTTTAAACTACTAAATGACAAATGCTCTAAATTGTAAACTTAAACTTTAAAAGTAATTAGATTAATAACAATTGATAAAACTTGAATTAAAATTAAAATTAAAATTAAAATTAAAGTTACAGTTAAAATATAAGTGTGAAATAAAGAAACAGTAAAGAAACAGTAAGGAAACAGAAACAGTAAGGAAACAGTAAAACTACCCAGAAGAAACTGATTCGGAAGTTTAAACCTTGATTCGGAACTTTTGATCCGGAACTTTTGATCCAGAAATTTTCACCCGGAAGTCTTCATTCGGAACTTTTAGAAATCCTTCACTCGGAACTTTCTTCGGAAGTTTGGTTCGGAAGTTCACCCGGAACTTCGTTCGGAACTTGTTGATTCGGAAGTCTTCATTCGGAAGATTGGTTCATTCGGAAGTTTTACTTCATCCGGAACATTTAGACTCATTCGGAACTTTCTACTGATTCGGAACTTTTAAGGGAAAAAACTCACTCGGAACTTTTTAAAACACATTCATTCGGAACTTAAAAACATGCATTCATTCGGAACTTACTGTTCATCCGGAACTTCAGTTCATTCGGAAGATTGGATTCATCCGGAACTTTCTGTTCGTTCGGAAGTTTTGATTCATGCGGAACTTTTAATGTTCATTCGGAACTTGGGTGTTCATCCGGAACTTTGGTGTTCATCCGGAACCTGGGAACACAAAAACAGTCGTTTTACCCGAAGAACAAGGAAACCAATTTTGATCCAAAAATCACCAAGTTTTTCACCAAAAACTTGAATAAACTAATCACAAAGCATCTACTAACCATAAACTACAAATCCCATCAACAAAAACACAAATCCCAACAACTTTTAAAGATCAAATCAATCAAATAAGAACTTGAAAACTTGAAATAAAAGATGATGATGAACAAGATGAAATGGAAAGATTAAACAAGACTTGTATTGATGATTAATGTTTTAACAAGATAAAACAAAGATTAAAATTACAAGATTGAAAGAAACAAAGATCAAGATCACCAAACACCCTAGTGGTGATGGTGATGCTACGAACTAAAAGGAGAGAAAAGTGGGGGAGAAGAAAACTAAAAAACTAACTGGCACTATTGTGTGAGGGGAGGACTATTTATAGGCTTGTCTTTTGGTTTGTGAGTGGGCTTTCTCCCGTTCTTCTTGTCTTCTCTTCTTTTCAGAAAAGTTTACGTTTTCGATTCTGATTCAGGATTTGTCGTCGATTAAATTCAACTCGTCTTTTAATTTCTTCGTTTAATAGACTTGAGTTTCTTCGACTTATGTAAATCTTCCATCTTTGGTCCTTTTCTTCGATAAATCTTCGAATAGGCCCAGTGACTTCAAATCTTTTGCATCTCTTGGACAATAGACTTTAGCTTGAGTCCTTTTCTTCAGTAAAACCCGTGCAATCCCATGTTTTCTCCATTATCCATCCGGTTGGCTCTAAAAACACAATAAACACAAAAACCACGCATAATTCCAAACAAATGATATTAAATACGTGTTTTGGTCTCGTTTTACTCAGAATTAAGTGGTAAAAGGATGGGTGTTTACACACCTATCAAATCCCCTACACTTAACCATTTCCATGCCCTCATGCAATGCTTAGTGATAAAGCAATTTTATACTTTTCTCATAATTAATCAACCTTGGCCTTATTCAAATACTACTAAATAAAAATTTAGGTACTAAAAGAAATTAAAACTTAAAAGGGAACAAGAGGATAGAAAACCATCTTCACTTGAAAATAGCTATATGGAAATATCTTGCAAAGAGATCAATGACTTACATTAGGGCTTTGGTGCTGCGAAGATTTATCACCCTCAAGTTTCACGTTCCCCAAACTAAGCTTAAAAACGAGATCATTGTTATTATAAGTTAGCAATTCAAACACTTACACACATGGCTTAATTAAATGCTTAAACTCCCTTATTCCTAGATGTATCTCTTATATTTTATTTTTGTCTTAGAATGATCATGAAGATGCATTTTTGGACTTATTTCGATAGTTTATTTAGGCTGAAAGCAAAGTAGGACGATTTGATCAATAGTTAGCTAAATGACAAAATCTCTTAAAACTGCTTCTCGGGATATCAAAAAGTTCATATCTTGGCATAACTTGGTTCACGATTTGAGACCTTTCTCGGGCCTATATTTGGCATGTACTTCATACTTCATATCTTGAGAGACGTGCTTGAGATAATGGTCTTCTCATCGTTCATAGAGTTTCTTCACTTGGAGACTTTTGAGAGGTACTCCAACTTTGTTGACCACGACTTCATGATTATTTCTTCAATCTCTATTTGGGATTTTGAGATACAACGATCCGCCTCCTTTTCGGACTTGGATCTATTTATCCTCATACCTTGTTAGGGTCTTTTCGGATAGACTTCTCCATCATCTTTATGGGAGTTGATTGCTTTTCGTCGTGAGTCTTGATCCTTCATATTGACTTTGGGAATAATGCTTTTCACATCACTTTGGATCTTTAGCAATAAAATGGAATCCTCATGCCTTGTTAGGGCCTTTTCGGACTCGCCAATCTTCGCGCCCCGCTTCATAAGTTATGCCTTGGCTATGAACTCTTATCATTACCGAGCAACTTTTAAACGATCTTGGGCTAGAAGCTAAGTAACTTTTCAAATCGTACGACCTTACTTATTGCAGATAAATTATTAGCAAGTGATGGGAGAATAGACAAATAATTACACCAAGTGAGCTTGTGCAAGAATACCGACTTATAATTGACTCTATCATTTCTCGTCCTCCACAATTTAAAATCTCAAGTAATGAGACTCGTGGACACTTAGCCTAATAAACCAATTAAGGTTTACATGGTTAAGGATACTAGCTAGAGTAAACTTAGATAAGTCTATTCGGGTTGAGTCAAAATAAACGCAACGGGCCTAATATGTCAAAGATTTCAAAACTAGCTACACCACTTTATTGCGGGATATATACATATGAAAGCAACGATGAAAATTTAAAAATTACGACTAAATGGCCAAAGTTAATAAAAAATTTGAAAAATGTTGAAAAATAGGATTTTCCGGTTAAATGAAGGCATTTTCATGGAAAAGTCCACTTAAAACTTCGATAGAAGTCCCCCTACACTTAAGATAAACATTGTCCTCAATGTTTAAGCATGTGGGAAAAGTCTCCCCTACGCTTATGACATTGTGCACGTTGGTTAACTCAAGTTAAGGAAGAGACGACTAAAGTGATCAATTTCAAAATGTGAGTATGAAGAAAATTGAATCACGATAGTTGAGAGATAGAACCGGATTTCGGATAACATGGGAGCACGGTTCTTCAAAGTTTCCAAGAGTGCACTAATCCTTGTAATCACATCACCACACAAAGAGAAAGACCTATAGAGGCTCCCCTACACTTGTAAAAACATAAAAGGATAGATACTCGGGCTGCCTCCCGAGGAGCGCTTGTTTTTGATAACCGAGTCACGAGCCTGACTCGACCCAAAATTAGTTCATGGGGAACGTGGTGAGGGATGGAATCACCTCCTTAGAGGTGTCCTCACCAAAGTACAACTTCACTCGTTGGCCATTCACCTTAAAATTTGGTCCATCAGGTTGAGCGAGCTCGAGAGTACCATATGGAAAAATTTGGGCGATGGTGAATGGGCCGGACCAACGAGATTTGAGCTTGCCCGAAAAGATTTTCAACCGAGAGTTAAAAAGTAAGACTTTGTCTCCAACATGGAACTCTCGGTTTTGGATCTTGGTGTCGTGAATGAGCTTAGTTCTTTCCTTATAGATCAAAGAATTTTCATAAGCCTCATTCCGAAGTTCGTTGAGCTCATTGAGTTGGATCTTGCGTAGGTCACCGGCTTTGTTGATATCAAAATTAGCCCACTTCAAGGCCCAGTAAGCCTTGTGCTCCAACTCAATGGGGAGGTGGCACGCTTTCCCGTACACAAGACGATAAGGCGTACAACCGATCGGGGTCTTGTAAGCAGTACGGAAAGCCCACAAAGCATCATCAAGTTTATCAGCCCATGAGGCACGATGCTCTCCCACGGTTCTTTCCAGAATTCGCTTAATTCCTCGGTTGGATATTTCAGCCTGGCCATTAGTTTGTGGGTGGTAGGCTGTGGAAAGACGATGATTTACACCGTACTTAGCCATGACTCTTGCGAATTGGTCATTGCAAAAATGAGTCCCACGATCACTAATAATGGCACGAGGCACACCGAATCTAGTGAAAAGAGCTTTTAAAAAGTTACAAACCACCCTTGCGTCATTAGTAGGTAAAGCTTTGGCTTCAACCCACTTTGAAACGTAGTCAACGGCTACAAGGATGTATTTGTTTCCTTTAGAAGAAGGGAATGGCCCCATAAAGTCGATACCCCAAACATCAAAGATTTCACACTCTTGAATGAAATTCTGAGGCATCTCGTCTTTATGTGTGATCGTGCCTTGTTTTTGGCAAACATCACATCGTTTAACCATATTGTGAGCATCACGATATATGGAGGGCCAATAAAATCCCGAATCAAACACTTTTTTGGCGGTGTAGTTGGGACCAAAGTGACCACCGGTGGGTCCTTTGTGGCAAGCATCAAGGATTTCCGAAGCTGCCGGTCCATCAACACATCGGCGAATAATCAGGTCGGCACATTGTTTGAATAGGTAAGGGTCGTCCCAAAAGTAAGTCTTGATGTCGGTGAAGAACTTTTTCTTTTGTTGGGACGTCAACCCTTCCTTGAGAATTCCACCCGCCAAGTAGTTTACAAAGTCCGCAAACCACGGGGTTTCATCAGACTTCGAATTTATAGACATTAAGGTCTCCAAGGGAAAAGAATCATTGATTTCTTTGTTCGGATGATCCCCCTGGTAAGGATCCTCAAGTCTGCTGAGATGGTCCGCGGCTAGGTTTTCAGCTCCTTTTTTATCGCGAATTTCGATTTTAAATTCCTGGAGCAGCAAAACCCAGCGAAGAAGTCTTGGTTTGGAATCTTGCTTTGTCAACAAGTACTTCAACGCGGAATGATCAGTATACACGATTGTGGTGGAGAGGACAAGATAGGGGCGAAATTTTTTAAAGGCATAGACAACCGCTAAAAGCTCTTTTTCGGTTGTCGTGTAATGCAATTGAGCCCCAGTCATTGTCTTGCTAGCGTAATGGATCGGTTGGAAGTGTTTGTTCACTCTTTGTCCAAGAACCGCTCCAATAGCAAAATCACTAGCATCGCACATCAACTCAAAGGGAAGCTCCCAATTAGGGGTAACCAAGACGGGTGCTTTAGTTAGCTTATCCTTAAGCGAGTTGAAGGCTTCAAGGCACTCTTCGGAAAAGATAAAAGGAGTATCTTTTTCCAAGAGGTGGGTCATCGGGCGAGCGATTTGAGAAAAATCTTTGATGAATCGACGGTAAAAGCCCGCATGACCCAGAAAACTTCTCACACCCTTCACGGTTGAAGGTGGAGGCAACTTGGCGATAACATCGACTTTAGCATGGTCTACTTCAAGACCGGCTTTGGAAATCTTGTGTCCCAGCACGATGCCTTCTTTTACCATAAAATGGCATTTTTCCCAATTCAGAACAAGCCAAGTGTCTTCGCACCGCTTAAGCATACGTTCCAAATTGGCAAGGCAAGAAGAGAAGGAATCCCCAAAGACCGAGAAATCATCCATGAAGACTTCCATGGTTTGTTCAACCATGTCATGGAAGATAGCTAACATGCACCTTTGGAAAGTCCCGGGGGCATTGCATAAGCCAAAAGGCATTCTTTTGTACGCGAATGTGCCATAGGGACAAGTGAATGTAGTCTTCTCTTGATCTTGGGGATCGATGGGTATTTGGAAATAACCCGAGAAACCATCAAGAAAGCAGTAATATTCATTACCCGCTAAACGTTCAAGCATTTGGTCTATAAAAGGTAGAGGGAAATGATCCTTTCTCATGGCATCATTGAGTTTGCGGTAGTCTATACAAACTCTCCACCCAGTAACAAGACGAGTGGAAATCAACTCGTTGTAGTCATTGGGAACAAAGGTTATTCCGCCTTTCTTAGGCACACAATGGATTGGATTAACCCATGGTGAATCCGAAATAGGGTAAATCATACCCGCATCAAGAAGTTTGATAACCTCTGTTTTGATGACTTCATGGATTTTTGGATTTACCCTTCGTTGGCTTTGAATTGTGGGCTTAAAGTCGTCCTCCATGAGAATTTTGTGGGTGCAGAAGTGAGGATCAATTCCACGAATATCAGAAATCTTCCAAGCAATAGCCTTCTTATGATCTTTCAACACGGTGATAAGTCGGGCTTTTTCTTCAACTTTCAAATCCTTCGCAATGATTACTGGCGACTTCTTCTCTTCTTCAAGGAATACATACTCAAGATGGGGCGGCAACTCCTTAAGTTCCGAATCCGGAGGATTTTCGACGGGAGGCGTATTCGAAGTCGAAGTATCGATAGCAATGACCGTGGGAGATGGAGGCAAAGGATTGTCTTCGTTGAGAAGATTGTCAAAGAAATTCATGTCTTCATCCCCATCGATAGGAGAATCATTAGTAGCTAAATTCACATCTCCCATGGTGTCTTCAAGATCTTTCCAAAAAAAATCACTATCTCCACATAGAGACAATGATGAATCAATGGAGGACGCGGTCTCAACATTGGGAAGAGAGGTAGGAATACTTTTGCAAGCATCATTAAAGTGTTCTTCACAAGCCTCATCAAGAACGTCAATACAGTTAACACTCTCATATGAATAAGGCTGTTTAGACAACTTTCCCATGTTGAAGACTACTTTATCGTCACCCACTCTCATGATAAGCTCACCGGCTTCAACATCGATGAGAGTGCGACTGGTCCTCAAGAATGGACGACCAACAATTAGTGGCACACGAGGGTCCATCTCGTAGTCGACGACAACAAAATCAGCAGGAAAGGTGAATTTGTCGACTCCTACAATGACGTCTTTGGCTATCCCCACTGGATAAGCAACCGTACGGTTAGCCAATTCCAAAGTCATTTTGGTGGGGGCTAGCTCTGGGAGAGATAATTGCTTCCAAACACTTAGAGGCATGAGATTAATACTGGCACCTAGATCGGCTAGGGCCATGCAATTCTCTACTCCCGGGAAATTGCAAGGAATTAAGAAATGACCCGGATCACCAAGCTTGGTTGGCAATTTCCTTAAGAGCACTGCAGAGCAATTCTCATTAAGTTGGGTGTTGGCAATATCGAGGAGCTTTTCCTTGTCGCTCAGAAGATCTTTAAACATTTTCGTGTACTTAGGCATGTGAGCGAGAGCCTCAGCGAAGGAGATATTGAAATTCAGTTGTTTAAACATTTTAAGAAAGTTAGAAACCTGAATATCGTCCTTGCTTTTGAGCTTCTCTTTCCTCAACCTAGATGGATAAGGTATATTGGAAGAAGAGGAAGGCTTTGGAAGAATAGGATCACTCACATCCTTGGGTGGAGGAGGGGTAGAAGGGAGAGGTGGAGAAATTGGGGAAGGAGAAGGATGAGGAATAGGAGCAGGTGACTCGTTCTCCTTAGTCACAACCACCGGTGGAGGTATAGGAAGCTCGGGTTCCTTGGTACCTTTGCCACTTCGAGTGGTGATTGCTTTCATCTCCCCTCTTGGATTCGCAACGGTATTACTCGGAAGAGTACCCGAAGAAGAGGGTTGATTACCTTGGAAGAAACTAGCCATCATGTTCCTCAGATCATTAGTTTGGCTATCCAACGTGTTTCTCATGTCGGCTCTCAAATCGTTTCCTTGCTTGACCAAGTCTGCTTTCAAGTTTCGCACTTCCTGTTGGAGATTTTCCACGATCACATCATTGGTCCTCATGTAGGTTGCGACCTCTTGGTGTAATGCAGTGGGTTGGTTTGGAGGAGCATTGTATGCGGGTGGTTGATAAGCAGGTTGTTGGTAAACTTGGTTGTTACGTTGAGGTGGTTGTTGCTGCTTGTGAGGAGGAATGTATGGTGTACGAGGTTGTTGTTGTTGTTGAGTAGGGCGATTGAGGTTTTGTTGTTGGTTTGGGTTGCTTGGAGGAAAACCGGGTGGTGAAAGATAATTGTTGGAGCGGTAGCTAAGCAAATTACGGTCACCTTGAGGTCTAACTTGATAAGCAGGTTGAGGATAGGTGCGATAAGCTGCATTCACATTCTCAGCAGGGTAGTCTTGGGTGGCAGTACAAGTTGTGTAAGAGTGAGGACCACCGCATATCTCACAAGGTTGGCTGACAACGTTAACTTAAGCGTTTTTAGCGTTGTTGCTGTTGTTGTTGCTGACGGTGTGGGTGACAAGCGATTCAAGAAGCGTAGTGATTTTGTCCAGTCGCTTGTCGCTGTCATGAGTGCTAGCACTAGCGACATTGGTCCTAACACTCTTGGTTTACACACGAGATTTGTTCTCAATGATATCCCAAGCAGCATTGGAAGTCTTAGCCAAAAGATTTCCCCCCGAGGCACTGTTCAGTGAATCTTGGTCACTCATGTTTAAACCATTGTAAAAAGTATTAATTTGATGTACTTTGGTAAAAACATGTTGTGGGCATTTTCTTAAAAGATCTTTAAAACGATCCCAAGATTCACTGAACGACTCATTGTACTTTTGTTCAAAATTTATGATTTCATTCCGCAAAGCGGTAGTACGAGAGGGTGGGAAAAAGTAATTGATAAACTTGGTTTCCAAATCCGTCCACGAGAGAATACTCTGTGGCGGTTCCTTAGCAAGCCAATGCCGGGCTTGTCCCTCTAAAGAAAAGGGAAAAAGTTGTAACCTACTAACCTCTTGTGGCACCCCATTGAACTTGACCGTTTTGGTGAGTTGCAAGAATCTCTTGATGTGGTCGTGTGGGTCATCAATGGTACGTCCCAAGAATGGTTGAGCGGAGACCATCTGGATAAAGCCTGATTTTAGCTCAAAGTTGTTGGCGGCAATTGGTGGTATAACAATTGGATCAGTGTTTCCATCTACATGAGCTTGCAGCAATTCAATCATCGGGCGATTATCCGGTTGAGGCTCATTGTTGTTGTTATTATTCATATTGTTGAAAGGTGGGTTGTTGTTATTATTATTGTTGTTCGGAGGTGGTATGTTATTGTTGTTTTGTACACCAGCCATGTCTAGGTTATCGAGAGGCTCGGGCTCTTGATAAGACGTGGATCGAGTGCGCATACACCTGCAAAAGAACGAACAAAGAAAAACAAAGCAAAAATATTTTTGGTTTTTATGTTTTTTAATTTTTTTGTATTTTTGAAAATTTTTGTGAAAAAGTAACGTTCACGGGGAACGGATCCCAAAATCCAAGTTCTCACAAAAAACTTTTGATCTTAACGAGAAAAGCCGGCAGCGGCGCCATTTGATACAAACGTTTTTGTATGGGTTCAATTTTACTCTCGATATCCTCTCGAATTGATCTCGGTCTTAAGTGGAATGATTGTTCTTGGTTACTAAAAAAAGGGTTTGTATTTTTAAACTACTAAATGACAAATGCTCTAAATTGTAAACTTAAATTTTAAAAGTAGTTAGATTAATAACAATTGATAAAACTTGAATTAAAATTAAAATTAAAATTAAAATTAAAGTTACAGTTAAAATATAATTGTGAAATAAAGAAACAGTAAAGAAACAGTAAGGAAACAAAAACAGTAAGGAAACAGTAAAACTACCCAGAAGAAACTGATTCGGAAGTTTAAACCTTGATTCGGAACTTTTGATCCGGAACTTTTCACCCGGAAGTCTTCATTCGGAACTTTTAGAAATCCTTCACTCGGAACTTTCTTCGGAAGTTTGGTTCGGAAGTTCACCCGGAACTTCGTTCGGAACTTGTTGATTCGGAAGTCTTCATTCGGAAGATTGGTTCATTCGGAAGTTTTACTTCATCCGGAACAGTTTGACTCATTCGGAACTTTCTACTGATTCGGAACTTTTAAGGGAAAAAACTCACTCGGAACTTTTTAAAACACATTCATTCGGAACTTAAAAACATGCATTCATTCGGAACTTACTGTTCATCCGGAACTTCAGTTCATTCGGAAGATTGGATTCATCCGGAACTTTCTGTTCGTTCGGAAGTTTTGATTCATGTGGAACTTTTAATGTTCATTCGGAACTTGGGTGTTCATCCGGAACTTTGGTGTTCATCCGGAACCTGGGAACACAAAAACAGTCGTTTTACCCGAAGAACAAGGAAACCAATTTTGATCCAAAAATCACCAAGTTTTTCACCAAAAACTTGAATAAACTAATCACAAAGCATCTACTAACCATAAACTACAAATCCCATCAACAAAAACACAAATCCCAACAACTTTTAAAGTTCAAATCAATCAAATAAGAACTTGAAAACTTGAAATAAAAGATGATGATGAACAAGATGAAATGGAAAGATTAAACAAGACTTGTATTGATGATTAATGTTTTAACAAGATAAAACAAAGATTAAAATTACAAGATTGAAAGAAACAAAGATCAAGATCACCAAACACCCTAGTGGTGATGGTGATGCTACGAACTAAAAGGAGAGAAAAGTGGGGGAGAAGAAAACTAAAAAACTAACTGGCACTATTGTGTGAGGGGAGGACTATTTATAGGCTTGTCTTTTGGTTGGAGAGTGGGCTTTCTCCCGTTCTTCTTGTCTTCTCGTCTTTTCAGAAAAGTTGACGTTTTCGATTCTGATTCGGGATTTGTCGTCGATTAAATTCAACTCGTCTTTTAATTTCTTCGTTTAATAGACTTGAGTTTCTTCGACTTATGTAAATCTTCCATCTTTGGTCCTTTTCTTCGATAAATCTTCGAATAGGCCCAGTGACTTCAAATCTTTTGCATCTCTTGGACAATAGACTTTATCTTGAGTCCTTTTCTTCAGTAAAACCCGTGCAATCCCATGTTTTCTCCATTATCCATCCGGTTGGCTCTGAAAACACAATAAACACAAAAACCACGCATAATTCCAAACAAATGATATTAAATACGTGTTTTGGTCTCGTTTTACTCAGAATTAAGTGGTAAAAGGATGGGTGTTTACACACCTATCAGTGTCAAACTCATACGCGAGTTGCCACATCAGCTTAAACTCATTCGTGAGTTATGGCTCACTGTGGTAGAATCTTTAACGCGGGAATGAATCTCGCCAGTCTGACGTGGCCTTTGCCACAAGCTCGCCAAACCTATTCAGCACACCACTGTGGCTCGCCAAAACATCACCTCGTCAGTTAACTGACGCAGAAACAAACAAAAAATCGTAAGGCCGACTTGTTTAAACGTGTACATATAACAGTTATTACAATTGCAAAAATATTTTTGTTTTTTCTTTAAATTTCTTTGTAAACAGATCTACTGTAGGTGGGGATGGTGGTTTAAATTTCAATTTGCAGGTGGGATGGTATACGGGATGAAGTAAAAAAAAATCTTTTTTAATATAAAGTAAATTTGCACTAAAGTTTTTGTACTTTGGTTAGTTTTAAACTTTTGTTTAAGTATAGAATTTGTTTAAAATAGGTGTTTTAAAATTTATAAAAAATACATTTATTTTAGTTAAAAGTAATGGTATATTGTAATGTTATTTTTAAGAAATGAACTTATATTGGTTAAAAATAATGAAAATAAAAAATAAAATGAGTAGTGGTGGGGCCCAAATGAAAATGAGGTGTTAGCTATTATAACATGTGTTTTTTGAAAGTGGAAGTGTTAAGTGATGTGGCACCCGTAGGACCCAAATAAAGAGGGTTTTGCTAGTTGCCACACCTAGAGCTCTAAAAGCACAAGGTACCATGAACCAAAAAAACCTCCTCATTTCGACCTCACGGGGTGTCACGTCACTTGACACTCCCATTTCCAAAAAACCTAGGTTATCGTGACAAACACCCCCCACCCTCACCCCTCCCCCACCAATCCTCATTTGGGCCCCACCACTAGGCGTGTCATATGGGTCGACCCAACCCGACCCGACCCGATAAAACCTTATAGGGTTGGGTTATTTCGGGTCCAAGTATGCCTATTGGGTCAATCGGGTTGACCCGACCAACCCAATAGTCTTATAGGGTCAGATTAGGGTTTCAAATATATTTTTAATCGGGTTCGGGTTCAACCCGATAACCATATATGAAATGCTGTTTATCAGTTAACTCAATAGTATTGGCCTAATAAAAAGGTAAATATATTTTACAAATAAGCAATATTGACCCAATGAAGTTGGTAATTCGTATTTTACGATGTTAACAAAAGTACACAGACTGTGTATACTCAAACCCTAATACTTATACTTCAACCACCGCCTCATCTTCAATCTACATCAGAATTCACATAGGTTCGTTAGTGTTATTGCTTGTTTTCGTTACATATTTTTTTTGTTTAGGGTTTCTGACATTCAATTGACAATAGATTCTTGCATTGCATGAATTGAAAGTAACATCTTGCATGAATTGACAGTAACATTTTCCATAGCTAATACCTATCTAAAGTAACATCTTGCATGGATATTCATTTCAGTATGCCTTTTTATGGTCAAGAAGATTTTATGCTTATGTTGGTTCTTATGCAATCAAGTATTTACCTTGATTTTGCTTCATTTGAGTTTAGTTTACAAACACCGAGTCCAATCTTTTGGATGTTATGTCATGGCTTTGGTGTTCAACATCTCTTGCAAGCTTCAGTGTGTTTGTAAATGAGCAATGTAAAAAAGAGATTTATATAGAAAAATGCCATGGCGAATTCACACTAATTCACATTAGTTTGATTCATAAACCACGAGCTAAATTCATCTCTTTATTTGGGTAAAGGGTTACCCCGGTATATTTGTATTAATCACAGAAAATTGAAGTACAATAGAATGTGGCTGACTACCACATTAACCTTAAGCATAGCTTGAAACAACCAAACTTTATGACATGCCACAAAGCTAAACAAAACGAAACCAAAAGCAAACCCTAATCTTTACCATACATACGAAAAGACTTAGGGAGGTTCCACTTGAGAAGCAGCCGTTGCACTGAATCTCAATTCTTAAATCTAAACGTCACAAGCTTCAATATAATCGTGACCATAATAGCATCTCACACCTCCTCAGGATTTCGACTCGTTTTCTTGAAAAGACGATCATTTCTTTCCCTCCATATAAAACAGGCCGTTACAGCCACCACCAATATACCTATAACACTCTTGGCAGTACGTGAATTTGCCAAGGGCTGTAGATAATTCACAATATTCTAAAGCCTAGGACAAACATGTTCCATCTCAACCAAGTTATGAACATAAGACCAAACTTTGGAAGCAAAAGAGCACTCAAAAAACAAATGAGCATGAGAATCAGGCTGTTGCTTACATAACAAACATGTGAGAGTATTAATATCAACATCACCAACGTCCCACTGTTTAAGCCGATCTTGGGTTTTTAACGCGGACTGAAGAACTAACGACATACGGAAACCGTGTCGAGGAATAGCATGCGTGAACCACACCACTCACTTCCATTCCACAGGATGCCCCCTTGGACGAAATGCTTCCAAAGCCCTACCAACACTAAACTCAGAGAGCACACCCCTGTCATCATGCCAACGGACCACATCATTCACATGAGAAGTAAGAGAAGATACTAAAACAGTAACGAGGTTTGGTGCTTTTAACAGCCACGACTGTGGCCACTGCCACACCCCTTGCACCATAACATCATCCACCGAAGACTTAATAATAAACCCTAACCTTGTGATATCCCTCGACGTCACAAAATTAATAATAGGACATTGGTCGTCCCATCTATCAAACCGCACCGATGTATTCATACCATTACCTAAGATAGACAAAAAAATATGGCCTCACAATATGACGGATTTGGAGAAGTTTGCGCCAACTCCAACTCATATCCGCCCTAGCTGAAATGTCCCACAACGATCGACCCTGAAGTTTGTACATATGTATCTATTTTACCCACATCGACTCTTTGTTAGAAAGAATGTTCCATATATTGGTGGTCATCAAAGACATGTTAAACACACAAAGGCTGCGTATACCTAGCCCGCCTTCACTCTTGGGTAGAACTATATCTTTCCAAGCTACCTTAGCTTTGCCCCTTCTAAAATCACCATTGCACCAAAGGAAACCACGAAAAAGTTTATGAATATCATTAATAATACCTTGAGGAATGGAGAGAACAGAAGCCCAATACATTTGCATGGATAGAAGCACAGATTTGCATAATTGAAGCCGACCCGCAAATGATAACGATTTATTCTTACAGTTTCCAATCCTATTCCTCACATTCTCAACAAGAACTTTTCAGTCCTTGTTTAAAAGACGAGAAGAAATAAGAGGCACGCCAAGATACTTAACTGGAGAGTTTCTTCAGCAAACTACATAATATTTAGGATACTATGCTTAATCCCTTCATGAACATTGCATAAGAACGCGGTACTCTTGGGAATTCTTGACACTAAACCGATGCCACATCACCATAAGTAAAAAGGAATTGATCATCTGCAAAACATACATTAATAATTTGTAACTTGTCACACTTATAATGGAACCGAAACCCATCAGAGCTTCGAATATTATGTTTAAGCATGAGCGTGAGCACCTCCATAACCAAAGTAAACAAATAAGGGGATAATAGATCCCCTTGTCGTAAACCTCGTTTTCCCTTAAAATATCCATGATTCATACCATTGATACATATAGAGAACGAGGTTGACGTAACACAAGTCATAATCCATTTAACCATACGAAGGTTAAAACCAAACATCACAAGAGCTTTATCCAAAAAACGCCAATCAACTGTATCATAAGCTTTTTGAATGTCCACTTTGAACGCGCACCTAGGAGGACCTCTATTTCTATGATAATTATGCAAGAGCTCTTGAGTAATTAGAATTATTATCCAGAATACGTCTTCCCGGAACAAATGCAGACTGATTTTCACGAACCACCTCCTTGATACCCTCAATAATACGATTAGTAAGAATTTTACTAATACATTTATATATAACATTGTAACAGGATATGGGACGGTAATCATTCACTTTCACCGGCGTCGCCACTTTAGGAATAAGAGTTATAAAAGTGTGATTGATTTCCTTATGGAGTTGGCAATTGGAGAAAAAATCATGAACCGCATTACAAATATCATTGCCAATAATATCCTAGCTCTTTTTAAAGAATGTAGAAGTATACCCATCCGGTTCTAGGGCTCGATCATCACCACTGTCAAACATAGCAGCTTTAATTTCCTGATTCGTAACCTCTCTAACTATCAAGGGAGGCCAGGTTAGAAACTCGCTTCTCAATTAACCCCACTGTATCCAAATCTGTACATTCCATCGAACTCCCCAAAATATTTCATAGTGATTAACAAAAATAGTAGGTCCATCACTACCAGTAACTTCAACATTCGCTGCGTCACGAATTGTATCAATTATGCTATGATGGTTATAGCCTTTAACAACTTTATGAAAATAATCTGAGTTTTTATCCCCTGCTGCTAACCACTCCACCTTGGCTTTTTGCTTCAAAAAGTTCTCCTCATCAATAACAGCCTCATTAAATGCTCGAACATAAATGGCCACCTCCTCACGTAAAGTTAGATGAACAGGATTTAAATCAAAAGCTTTTTGAGCTGCATCAACTTCTACACGTAATCTCACAACACGATCATGAAAGTTCCCCAGCTCATACATCAATTTATGAAAAGGTTTCTTCAAAGCTTTCAGCTTTGTCACCACTTGAACATATTATGACCCTGCACCGAATTACCTCACTGGTCCGCAACCAACTGTTTAAAGTTACTGTTTGACGTCAGCAGGTTAAAGAATTTAAACGGTCTACTTCTCGGACACACATTAGTTGGAATGCGAAGAACAATAGGAGCATGGTTTGATATTCATAAGGCTAGAATATTGCATGGGAACTAGGGTATGCACCAATAAATTCAATATTGCCCATACATCGATCAAGCTTTTTCAAAATACCCAAACCACCTTGTGGTTTCTGATTCCACGTAAAATGAAGCCCCGAAGCATTAATATTATCCATCTCAATTCGAGCAACACAATCTTTAAATTCACACATGGCCGCATTCATTAAAGACGATCCAAAAAAGACATCTTCAATATTCAGCGCCACAATGAAATCACCCAACAACACCCATGGCTGCCCTCTAGTGACATATTTATGAAGATCAAGTTCGTCCCATAACCGCCGTCTACCAGAAGCTTTGTTATCTGCATAAATATAAGAACATAAGAATGTTTTATTAGTACTCTTATGCCTGATTTTTGTATGCACAACTTGAGCCGTTTGACTGACAACAAGCATATCCAACTCATCCATATTCCATCCAACAAGAATACGGCACCCCTTAGAGCAAAGGTTCGCATTCGAAGTCCAGTCCCAAGACCTAAAAACTTTAGAGCACACATGAGATAAATTAGATATATCAACATGCGACTCTAATATAGAACACACACTCAGGTTATTTTCCGCCACAACTTGCCGAACCTCTGATTGTTTAGGGACACGGTTCAAGCCTCTTATATTCCAACAACCAGCACTAATCATGAGAAACCGTATTTGAGGGAGTGGTTGCCCATTTAAATTAGGATTTTGTTCCGCAAAAATTTCTTCAACTTCACTCTCAAAATCTTCCCTATGAACAATAGTTGTATCATTAGCCTTGGTCCCACTTGATTCACCCGTCTCAGTATTATTAGACTCACTTATATTCAATGCAGCAAAAGGGTTGTGAGTACTCACACCCTTCTTCAATGTATCAGCCTTAACAGGTTTAGGCCTATACTCAAACGTTTTTTGCTTAGAAACATCCCATTTGTTCTTCCGATTACGTCTTCTACCACTTACAACCTTGAATCCATCCCGTTGAGTTTGAATACTATTTGTCAGTGGCTCTTCAACCTTACATGATTAGGGAAAGTCTCCAAAGTGTGACCAAACACATGACAATCCGAGCACAATAGAGGAGTCCATTCATACTCAACACTCATTTTATCTTTTAAACATCCCTTCCCATCGATGTTTGGAACTCCCATCACAACCTCCCTTTTAAGTTCTTTCTCCGCACTAACCTCAATCATAGCCCATGCAAATCCTAGTCTCCCCCACGGTTCTGAACACATAGTGCTCGTAAATGAGTCTAGTGCTAACGGTTTCTGAATCTTGGTGGCTATTAGACTAGGCCCATCTTCTGAATATGCGACAATTGGTACCTTGTGAATTTTTACCCACACCGGTAACTTAGTAACTTTGTCCTTATTCAACTCCAAATTGGCTCCCATTTGCATAATATAATTGGATGATTACGGATCATCCATGGTCCATATTCTAACACTTGTTCAAGACCGGTAACAGAAGTAAATTTGAAGTAAAACACACCTTCTTCATATTTCATAACTTTTTGAAGTAGAACACACCTTCTTCACCTTCTATATCTTTCTAACAGGGACACCTTCTTCATCTTTCATCTCTATTTATGTGATAATATAGTAAGTAGAGCTTTAACCATTGAAATGCCATGGCTAACTCAACTACTGGTTTGAGCTAGTTATGGCATCTTTGAGCGGTTATGATGCTACCCATATCTATTGTTATGATGCTACCCATATTTACTCTTATGGAAACTCATTTACTATCAAGTGGATTGACATTACATAAAGAAAATATCTATGTGCAAAAGAAACTCCTTTGCTAAAGTTTAATGTCAGTTTAGAAATATCTATATGCATTGCATAAAGAAAAACAAGCTTTAAGTAAAGTTGTGTCCATATCGTGTAGGGTTTTTGTTGTTTAAATTATGTGCTTAATTCCATAATATCCCTGTTAGATGTCTTCAAAGTTTGTTTAACTTATGAATTATTATTGTTAGATTTCTTCAAGTTTAATGGAGATATTGGAAGAATAAACGGTGGAGGTCGAAAGTAGCAAAGACAATAAGGGTAAACAACCAACAACTTGTAAAAGAAGATCCCCGGTATGGCTAGAGTTTGATATTCAAGATCTAAAAAAGGAGAGACACCGGAAGACATAAAAGCTAAGTGTAAGCATTGCGGTGAAGTGTATTTATGTCACACAAGAAAGCATGGTATTTCGAATCTAAAGATTCATCTTGCGGAGAGGTGCAAGCCTTACCTAGAAAAGCAAAGTAAGTCTCAAACTCATATTACTTTTGAAGGCGGTGATGTAAACAAAATGACGGCATGGAGGTTTGATCAAAACAAAAGTAAGAGGGCTTTAGCCCACATGATTTTTGTTGATGAGTTACCATTTAGTTATGTTCAAAATTCAGGTTTTAAGCACTTTTAAAAGATCAATCAACCTTAATTTGATATTCCATGTAGAGGTACAATAACAAAAGAGTGTTTGCTAATGTATCAAAAAGAAAAAGTCAAGCTTTATGAAACAATCCAAAAGAATATTGGTGGGGTTACTTTAACTACTGATGGACGGACATCTACCATTAAGAAAAAGAGCTACATGGCTCTTACAGCCCACTTTATAGATAACAAATGGAATTTAGTAAAAAAGGTGTTGAATTTAGGTAAGCTTGATGGTCATCGAGGGATAGACATAGGAAAAAGGGTAGAAAGATGTTTAAATGAGTGGGGTTTTGATAATGTTTTGTCAATCTCAGTTGATAATGCAAGCGCGAATGATTGCACTATAGACTTTATGAAAATAATATCTGAGAAAAATCATAATTGTTTGCTAAAGGGGAAATGGATGCATATTAGATGTATGGCTCATGTAATCAATCTTATTGTTCAAGATGGTATGAAAAAATTTAATAGTTCGATTGAAGCTATTAGATGTGCGGTGAAGCTGATAAAGAAGTCTGGTGATAGAATTGAAAAGTTCGCTAAATGTGCCAAAAGTGCTAGATGTGATAACACTAAAAGTTTAGTACTTGATTGTCCAACTAGGTGGAACTTGACTTTTAATATGTTGGAAGTGGATCATGTATATGAAGATGCTTTTGCTAGGTATGATCGAGAGGATGTGGATTTTGGAAATCACATTAAGAGCAAAGGTCATTGCGTCCTAACATCAGGTGATTGGGCTCAAGCGCGAACATTGTGTCATTTTCTAAAAGTTTTTAATGAAATCACTTTGAGAATTTCCGGGACAAAGTATTTGACATCACATACACTTGTTAATGAATTAGCCACTATCCGTTCTTTATTAAGAAAACAACTTGATTGTGATATTCATAATGAACTGCATGAAGATGAACATCTTTATGACATTGCAAAGGTTATGCAGCCGAAATTCGACAAATATTATTGCGAGGTGGAAAATATGAATCTGTTAGTGTATTTTGCATTCATACTTGATCCAAGGAACAAGTATGACTATTTGGATGTCATTATCGATGAACATTATGGAAGAGAAGGTGTATCGGTTGTGGCAAAAAGATTGATTATATTAAAGATGAGCTGAAACGTTTTTTTAAAGATTACATGCGTATTCATGCTCCGTCTTCTACTACTTCTTTACGCCATGGTAAAAGGAAAAAGACCAATGACACTACTGACGAACCTGATCACGAAGAAATGTTGAGAAGACGGATGAAAAGGGGAAAATCATCTGATTCATAGATTAGTGAATTGGAAAAGTATGTCGGTGAAATTTGCCAACCATTTGATAAGAATGTGCATTTTGATATTTTGCAATGATGGGCCACCACTACCTATTTTATTTTCTTTTCCCTTTATTTTTCTAACACCCCTAATTTACATTGTGCAGCGGAAATACACAATTGGGTGCTAGACACAAGCATCATCACACAAGGTATATTGAACGACTCCAAAGTGAGACGTTTACACATAAATAAAAACAACATTTTCATAAATGGTCTAAAACATAGATTTCAACCCAAATTGTACTGTCAGGATACCAGAGTAAAGCGTTTAGTCCCCATGGATCTCGACCAACAACCAACAAGTTTAGTACAGTACATCAACATAAAGTAAATTGTTCAACATTAAAAGGTACAAACAGTTTAGACCAACATTCTTCCAAAAGCCAAGCCACAACCTCCACAACAAAGCTCCATGCTCCATCACTTCCTATTACCTGAAATACATACATAAAACGAGTCAATAATAATGTTGAGCGAGACTATAGGTTTATCAAATCACATTTGAACACAAGAAGAAAATCAATCATAATCATTTATAGAATTGTCGTACACACAATCTATATTCAAGGCAGTAATAATAATGATATTATTAAACAAACATTGTATTTAAGCTCATGACACCGACCCCTTAACCAAATAGTCACCCACGCCAAATGTCGGCATGACTAGAATAAAACCATTGCCCCTCTAGGGTATCAGTTGCTAGAATACCACAATCTTATTCACGTAAAATTATCCTTCCCAGTGGGTTACTCAACGTAATGCCCTGGTCTCAGATAGGGTGGTCAACCCAATAGTACTATCATTAGAATAAGCGGATATTCCCGAATCACAACATCAAGTCAAAAGATAGTTAACGGCTCATGAATTTAGGGTCTTTAGCAACAAGTTATTCAATACAATGAAATCAACTTTAGGCAACATTCGGGTCCAACAATTACTCATGACTTGTGTTCATTTATTTTCAAATAGCATGTATCCCCCTCGCGGGTATTAAAATCATTAAAACGAGTAGAAAGCGAGGCTATATACTCACCTTAGTATAAGAGATCTAGCGAGATGATCGTCGGCGATAATTGATGCCTTTCAAACACGAGAACCGCTACCTATCAAATAAGGCGCGTTCATTAATAATGACTCGAGAAATAAATCATACATAACAGCATCAAACTCAAACTCATAAAGTTACGATAAACTCGAGAGAAAACGATATAAATAACTTCGTTATACTTTACTACACATTTACTTAACCATTTTACACTTTTAACAAAGTCCGCCGGTACATACTACATGTACTAGCTTATTTACCCTTTTTAAACTCGTCAACCGTTTATGAAACGACTTGATAAACTAACTTACTATATATAGAAAGTCCTCATACAAGTTTATCAAATGAAATTACTTTTAAAGTACTTTACCCAACTCATTTTCAAACTACAAAATCCGGACAGATTTACGTTAATTTTTCATACAACCGTTTTAACTTATTTAAACGACTCCGTTTACAAAACCGACACTCGGGTTTTAAAGTAAACTCAACCTATAAAATAATCACCTCATTATCAGTAGGTTACATTTTTCAAAACATCCATTTAGATTCCCCGAGATTCGATCCAAATATCGACAACAACTACTTGTAGTGCCGATACTCGTCTCCCGGTACACGATCATTCAAAACATCATAACTTCGCGCTCGTTTGGAGCTAGAAGCTCTACCTTATATCAAATTGAAGCTAATAAAATTATATACAACCCTAGGCTATAAGTTAAGCCATTATCAAAACATAAAAATTCGGATTTTACACTTTATTTACTGTTATAAAATGACTATAAAAATCTTGTACAAAATCAACTTTTTGATAAAAACCAACCATAAAAATGATCATTTCTATACTCTAATATCATCATACATCAACCATAACATCAAAATCATAACCAAAATAAAAATCTTTAGATCAAAATGAAGTTTTAACAAAGTTTTTAGCAAGAATCATCATGGATCATCATAATAATGCCATGCATGATCATAGCTCCTACCTACCAACATCAAGAAAAAAAACTTGCTTGCATGTAAGAAATTCTTACACCAATATGATCCTTATGCAATTATAATAGTGTGTCTATGCTTGGTTTAGCTTGATTCAACCTCAAATTCAAGATAAAATTGATTGAAGTTTGGTTTTGGGTGTGTTGAGGGTTTCGGCAAAATGGAGAGAAAGAGAGAGAGATAGTGAAAATTTTAAAGTGGAAAAATGATGTGTGTGTGTTTGTTTTTAGTTTATATATAGTGGGTAGGGACCAAAGTTGCAATTTAGCAATAGTTGTGGCTAAAAATGTAAATAGTTAGCTAAAAAGCGGGAAATAACTATTAGTCAATTTTCAAAATATTTATGGGGCTCAGGTTTCATAAAGATACTTTTAAAAATTTAAAACGTACCTCAAAAATAATAATATCGACTCTCGACTCGACTTAACACGTCATTTAAAATAAAACCTCAAAAATAATAAAAATCGAACAACCGACAATAAAACGTAAAATATTTGGCATCCATCGACATCACGCTTGCTAATAATCCTTATACTTAATAAATATTAAATATAGACCTTCCAACATCGGTTTAAACTTAAACCTCCAAAAATAAATATCGTTCAAACTCATCCAAAAATTTCAAAAATAATTGTAAAATAAGATTAAGCAATGACCTCGGTTTTGGGTTGTCACATCCCCCCTTCTTAAAAGAAGGGTGACGTCCACGGCGCTTAATCCTTCCTAAACAAATGAGGATACTTGTCCTTACAGAAATCCTCACGTTCCCACGTAACTCTGGCCCACGTGTAGAGTTCCATCTCACCTTCACAATCGGAATTCTACTATGCTTCAACTTCTTAACTTCCCTATCCATTATCTCTACAGGTTCCTCTATAAAATGCAACTTATCATCAAGTTGAATTTCCTCCAATGGAATCACCACATCCCTTTCGGCTAAACACTTCTTTAAATTAGACACATGAAAAGTATTATGAATAGCCTTAAGCTCATCAGGCAATTCTAACTTATAAGCCACGAATCCAATCCTTTGGATAATCTTAAATGGTCCAATATATCTCGAGCTCAACTTTCCTTTCTTCCCAAAGCGTATTACTCCTTTCCATGGAGATACCTTCAACATAACCATGTCTCCTACTTCAAACTCCAACGGTTTCCTTCTGTTATCAGCATAACTCTTTTGTCTACTTCTGGAAGATAACAAACGCTTCTTAATTTGCACAATCTTTTCAGTCATCTCAAATATCATTCCAGGCCCAGTCAATTGACTTTCTCCTACCTCACTCCAACACACTAGAGATCTACACTTACGTCCATACAAAGCTTCAAATGGAGCAGCTTTAATACTAGAATGATAACTATTATTGTACGAAAATTCAACCAATGGCAAATGCTTATCCCAACCATTTCCAAAATCAATCACACATGCACGAAGCATATCCTCTAACATTTGAATCGTTCTTTCACTTTGTCCATCAGTTTCCGGATGATATGCTGTACTCAAACATAACTCCGTTCCCATCGCTTTCTACAAAGACTTCCAAAATTCTGAAGTAAACCTACTATCACAATCAGAAGTTATCGACAAAGGTACACCATGTCGACAAACAATCTCCTTCACATACACTGTTGTTAACCTCTCCATACTATCTGTCTTCTTCATTGGCAAAAAGTGAGCAGACTTAGTCAATCTATCTACAATCACCCATATCATATCACTACCATTTGCAGTCCTTGGCAAACCTGTCACAAAATCCATAGTAATCTTCTCCCATTTCCACTCAGGAATCTCAGGTTGCACTAATAATCCCGACGGTTTCTTATGTTCATCCTTCACCTTCGCACAAGTTAAACACTTTTTAACATACTGTGCTATATCTGCCTTCATATTCGGCCACCAATAAACTTTCTTAAGATCTTGATACATCTTGTCCGATCCAGGATGTATTGAATACTTCGACTTATGAGATTCATTCATCACCAAATCTCGCACCCCTAACGAATCTTTCTCAGACGGACACAACGGTAACCAAATCCTATTCTTGAAATACCTCAATCCATTCGACCTTACTTCAAACAATGGTTTCAACATTCTACCCAAGTTTTCTGCCTCAACGTTCTCTTCCTTCAAACCATTAGCTTGGGCTTTCAATATCGCTTCTGACAAATCAACACTTTCCAACATCGTCAAAGCTCTAACTCTTATAGACTTATCTCTTTCCTTTCTACTAAGTGCATCAGCTACCACATTCGCTTTACCAAGATGGTAAAGAATCTCGCAGTCATAATCACTCAGCAACTCAACCTATCTCCTTTGCCTCATATTCAATTCCTTTTGATCCAAAATATACTGCAAACTCTTATGATCAGTGAAAACCACACACTTGGTTCCATACAAGTAGTGTCTCCACAGCTTTAAAGCAAAAATAACAGCCCTAAGTTCTAAATCATGCGTAGTGTAATTCTCTTCATGCTTCCTTAATTGTCTCGATGCATACGCTATAACTTTCTCCCTTTGCATCAATACAACTCTAAATCCTTTATGAGACGCGTCACAGTACACTAAAAAATCCTCAGATCCTTCTGGCAAAGACAATATCAGCACAGAACACAACTTATCCTTCAACATACTAAATGCAGATTCCTCTTTCAATCCCCATTCAAACACTCGATTCTTTTCTGTAAGCTTAGTCAACGGCTTAGCAATTAACGAAAACTTCTCAATAAACCTTCTATAATACCCAGCCAAACCAAGAAATTGGCGAACTTCAGTTGGCGTCTTCGGCACTGACCAATCCTTAATTGCCTCAATCTTAGTAGGATCCACACGGACACTTTCACTATCAATCACGTGCCCCAAAAATTGCACTGATTTCAACCAAAATTCACACTTAGAGAATTTTGCATACAGCTTCTCCTTTTTCAACAATTCCAAAATTGTTCTCAAATGCTTCTCATGTTCTACTTTACTTTTGTAATAAACGAGAATATCATCAATGAATATGATAACAAACTCATCCAAATACGGCTTGCATACACGATTCATCAAATCCATAAATACAGCAGGCGCATTTGTTAACCCAAAAGGCATCACTTGAAATTCGAAATGTCCATATCGAGTACGAAAAGCTGTTATAGGAATATCTTCTTCCCTAACTCTCAGTTGATGATACCCAGACCTCAAATAGATCTTCGAGTATACACTTGATCCTTGCAACTGATCGAACAAATCATCAATCCTCGGTAGTGGATACCGATTCTTGACAGTCAATTTGTTAAGCTCTCTATAATCAATACACATTCTAAAAGAACCATCTTTCTTCCGCACAAACAAAACAGGCGCACCTCACGGCGACGAACTTGGTCTAATAAATCCCTTATCCATCAATTCCTTCAATTGATCAGATAATTCTTTCATCTCAGATGGAGCTAAACGATACGGTGCACGAGCAATAGGAGCAGCACCCGACACTAAATCAATACGAAACTCCACTTCACGATGCGGCGGTAATCCTGGCAATTCCTCAGGGAAAACCTCAGGATACTCTCTAATCATAAGCACATCCTCCAATTTCCTTTCATTTACACCATCATTACTTATCTGTGCAAGAAACACATCACAACCTGCTTCTATATACCTCATCATCTTTAAACAAGAAACAACTCTCAAACGAGAAGTACATTCATCTCCTTTCACAGTCAATACCCTATTCCTTAGCGGTATCTGAACTAATCTTTCTCCACAAACAATTACTACACCATTACCAACTAACCAATTCATTCCAATAATCACGTCAAAAGATCCTAATTCTATAAGCATCAAATCAATACTAAACACATAATTACCTAACTTCAAGGAACAACCTTTCAGTATAGAACTAGTACTTACAACCTTACCATCAGCTAACTCCACATTATAACTAGTTGTCAATATCACTGGTTCTCTATCCAATAGTTGACTGAATCTAACATCTACGAAACTTCTATCGGATCCAGAATCAAATAACACACTAGCATAACAAGCATCAAGTAAGAACGTACCAGTCACCACGTTCGGCCCTTGAGGTTTGTCAGCATCTCCCACGACATAGTCTGGAGCAGCAATCCCAGCAGCAACAACAGCAACATTGCGTCCCTGTCATATGCCAAACCTCGGACAGTTCCCTTGCTTATGTCCACGGCCTCCACATCCAGAACAGTAAACTACCTTGACAGCATTATCCCCAGTGGCTACACCCTTGTTTCTACAATCTGCCATCTTATGTCCGGCCTTCCCACACTTGTTGCAAGCAGGTGGACAATTTCCAACATGATACCGATTACACCGATCACACTTCGGATTCACCTTGTTACCTTGATTTCTTGTAGCAGCACGAACACCATCATTCCTTCTCAAATTATATTGTTGATTCCTATTCGGTCCTTGGTTAGTGTTATTATGATAACCACCTCGATTCTGCCCTTGGCTTGAGTGTGCAGCTTCCCACTTTCTCTTATTTCCTTCAGCAATACTATCCTTTCGATCCTGCAGCTTTACATCCATTAAAGCATGAGCCGTTTGAACAGCTTCATCAAATGACTTGGGTTTCGACGAAGTAGTTTCTCCCTTGATATTACTAGATAAACCCCTGATATACTGCTTCATCTTCTTACGGTCATCAACAAACGCATCAGGACACAACAAACATAAATCAGAAAACCTCCTTGTATAAGCTACAATATCATTGTTCCTCAGCACCAAATGACTCAATTCATCTTCCAACTGACCTAACTCTTCCTCAGGACAAAACTTAGCAGTCAACAGTCCCTTAGTCACAGTCCATGTTCTAGCATTCGCTTCAACCAACCCCACAGTAGCTACTTGACTATTCCACCAACTCAACGCATCATCCTGAGAAGTAGCTGCAATAAATTTTACCTTACTAGCTTCTGAACATGTACTGATTTCAAAAGTACTTTCAATCTTCTCAATCTAACTCCTTATTCCAATGCACCACCAGTACCACGAAATTGGGTAGGTCCACATTTCATGAAACTAGCATAAGAACATTCCTTCTGAACCTGCTGAACAGCAGCATTACCTCCAACTTGTCCTGCAGCATTTCCTTCTGCTTGCTCATCAACATTACCTCCCACCTGATTTTCAACATTCCCTCCAACCTGACCAGCAGCATTCCTATTCTCAGCTTCTTGGTTCCTCGCAGCACGTTCAGCTTCCAAAGCTCTAGCAATAGCTTGCTCAATCATGGTATTAACAGTAGTAGTCGTCAATTTAGGCTACATGTTTACAGGAAACTAACCAAACAATAATTTAGTAAAGTCAGAAAAATGCCTCCCAACTCCTTCCTGTAACCATAACAAAAAAAGAACAAGTAAGTATTCATATCAAGATAAGAAGAAGGATTTCTCTATCAACATGTAACATGGATACTATATGCACTAACAACACAATTCACAATGAATCATTAACCAATCACACAAAAGAACCAATAAGACAAATCATAAGTCATGAAGGTAATTTTGGATTGCTTTGGAAAATCTCCACAAAATTGTGACAAGTAATATCACTACAATCCTTCATCACAACAACTTAAAAGTCATTAAGTTTCATCACAAACTACAGTACGAGTCTACATAAGTTCTATTACAACATGGCTAAATAAAACAACATAAAGAACTAAACATCAGATCCCCGCAGCTTCATGTACATCGGCTCGTCATCACTGCTGCTATCATCATCATCATCAGATTCTTCCTCCACTTTTTCCTTCCCCTTACGACTACTTCCTTCACTCGGCTTCACCGACACTTGAGCTTCAACCTGATTCGGCACATCATGAATCACAACACCTCGACTAGGAAAAGATCTCATCGGCAAACCCCATGCACTCAACCTAGCATTCCTTTCTTGCTCCCTACGCAACCTTTCAACTTGCCCACTCAAATTAAACACCATAGATCTCAATCTAACAACTTCATCCATTTCCCTCGCCCTAACAAACTCTGACCTCCTCACACTACCAACAAACCTGTCAAACTTTTTCTCATTCTGCTCAAACCTCCTAATCACACGAGTCTCAACCAAATACCTTTCAAACAAAGACCTATCAAACTTCTTAAGAAACCAGAAAATATCATCATAAGACCTAGGACCTGGACAATAAACCTTAGGAATACCATCATGAATAGATCGAGCACTACTCGACTCAACAGGAACATCACCCCTAGCAAATGCAATCCCAAGCAAACTACTAATATAAGCATCACAAGTAGGAGTCGAAGAACGAACAACCGGTCGATGACAATCTGGAACAGTCCGTGGCACAACATTGACCCTTGGAACATAACTACCTTGTATCAACTCAGGCTCTGTCTGACCAACTGCAGTAAGTGGAATCCCATCATCTAAAAACTCAAAAGGCTCCTCATCGTCACTAGCACCAAAGTTATCTACTTCCTCACCATCCACTACATTAGTCAAGTCAATCCATCCATCCTCACGAGGTAAACCAGCCATTTTATACAATTATAAGGGTTGAGGATACTTAAGGTCATCGTTAATAAAATAATAATTAGTATGCAATGCTCATGCAAATGTCATACGTAATCCATGCTATGCAACACAATGCAAATGATGTTTATGCAATGCTCGCAAAAAAAAAATATGATACTGACAAGCACTCAACGTACTTTCAATAATTCCAATACAATATCGTAGTATTTACTTAATAAATACTCGGGAAATCATTCCAGTTATGAGGGATACATCTACATTGCAAAACAAAACTAAAAGTGATCTTACCGGAGCGTTGCAGAGGAGTTGTGTGCTTTTGAAGAATAAATACTTTCGACAATAAAGTTATAGTTTAGGATAATTTTCAAAATCGACCCAGTTCTCTATAAATTGCAGCTCTGATTACCAATCTCTAACACCCCCAATTTACATCGCGCAGCGGAAATACACAATTGGGTGCTAGACACAAGCATCATCACACAAGGTATATTGAACGACTCAAAAGTGAGACGTTTACACATAAATAAAAACAACATTTTCATAAATGGTCTAAAACATAGATTTCAACCCAAATTGTACTGACATGATACCAGAATAAAGCGTTTAGTCCCCATGGATCTCGACCAACAACCAACAATTTTAGTACAGTACATCAACATAAAGTAAATTGTTCAACACTAAAAGGTAGAAACAGTTTAGACCAACATTCTTCCAAAACCCAAGCCACAACCTCCACAACAAAGCTCCATGCTCCATCACTTCCTATTACCTGAAATACATGCATAAAACGAGTCAACAATAATGTTGAGCGGGACTATAGGTTTATCAAATCACATTTGAACACAAAAAGAAAATCAGTCATAATCATTTATAGAATTGTCGTACACACAATCTATATTCAAGGCAGTAATAATAATGATATTATTAAACAAACATTGTATTTAAGCTCATGACACCGACCACTTAACCAAATAGTCACCCACGCCAAATGCCGGCATGACTAGAATAAAACCATTGCCCCTCTAGGGTATCAATTGCTAGAATACCACAATCTTATTCACGTAAAATTATCCTTCCCAACGGGTTACTCAACGTAATGCCCTGGTCTCAGATAGGGTGGTCAACCCAATATTACTATCATTAGAATAAGCGGATATTCCCGACTCACAACATCAAGTCAGAAGATAGTTAACGGCTCATGAATTTAGGGTCTTTAGCAACAAGTTACTCAATACAATGATATCAACTTTAGGCAACATTCGGGTCCAACAATTACTCATGACTTGTGTTCATTTATTTTCAAATAGCATGTATCCCCCTCGTGGGTATTAAAATCATTAAAACGAGTAGAAAGCGAGGCTATAGACTCACCTTAGTATAAGAGATCTAGCGAGATGATCTCGACGATAATGGATGCCTTTCAAACACGAGAACCGCTACCTATCAAATAAAGCGCGTTCAATAATAATGACTCGAGAAATAAATCATACATAACAACATCAAACTCAAACTCATAAAGTCACGATAAACTCGAGAGAAAACGATATAAATAACTTCATTATACTTTACTACACATTTACTTAACCATTTTACACTTTTAACAAATTCCGCCGGTACATACTACATGTACTAGCTTATTTACCCTTTTTAAACTCGTCAACCGTTTATGAAACGACTCGATAAACTAACTTAATATATATAGAAAGTCCTCATACAAGTTTATCAAATGAAATTACTTTTAAAGTACTTTACCCAACTCATTTTCAAACTACAAAATCCGGACAGATTTACGTTAATTTTTCATACAACCGTTTTAACTTATTTAAACGACTCCGTTTACAAAACCGACACTCGGGTTTTAAAGTAAACTCAACCTATAAAATAATCACCTCATTATCAGTAGGTTACATTTTTCAAAACATCCATTTAGATTCCCCGAGATTCGATCCAAATATCGACAACAACTACTTGTAGTGCCGATACTCGTCTCCCGGTACACGATCATTCAAAACATCATTACTTCGCGCTCGTTTGGAGCTAGAAGCTCTACCTTATATCAAATCGAAGCTAATAAAATTATCTACAACCCTAGGCTATAAGTTAAGCCATTATCAAAACATAAAAATTCGGATTTTACACTTTACTTACTGTTATAAAATGACTATAAAAATCTTGTACAAAATCAACTTTTTGATAAAAACCAACCATAAAAATGATCATTTCTATAACCTAATATCATCATACATCAACCATAACATCAAAATCATAACCAAAATAAAAATCTTTTGATCAAAATGAAGTTTTAACAAAGTTTTTAGCAAGAATCATCATGGATCATCATAATAATGCCATGCATGATCATAGCTCCTACCTACCAACATCAAGAAAAAAAACTTTCTTGCATGTAAGAAATTCTTACACCAATATGATCCTTATGCAATTATAAGAGTGGTTCTATGCTTGGTTTAGCTTTATTCAACCTCAAACTCAAGATAAAATTGATCGAAGTTTGGTTTTGGGTGTGTTGAGGGTTTCGGCAAAATGGAGAGAAAGAGAGAGAGATAGTGAAATTTTTAAAGTGGAAAAATGATGTGTGTGTGTTTGTTTTTAGTTTATATATAGTGGGGTAGGGACCAAAGTTGCAATTTAGCAATAGTTGTGGCTAAAAATGTAAATAGTTAGCTAAAAAGCGGGAAATAACTATTAGTCAATTTTCAAAATATTTACGGGGCTCGGGTTTCATAAAGATACTTTTAAAAATTTAAAACGTACCTCAAAAATAATAATATCGACTCTCGACTCGGCTTAACACGTCATTTAAAATAAAACCTCAAAAATAATAAAAATCGAACAACCGACAATAAAATGTAAAATATTTGGCATCCATCGACATCACGCTTGCTAATACTCCTTATACGTAATAAATATTAAATATAGACCTTCCAACATCGGTTTAAACTTAAACCTCCAAAAATAAATATCGTTCAAACTCATCCAAAAATTTCAAAAATAATCGTAAAATAAGATTAAGCAATGACCTCAGTTTTTGGTTGTCACAATTTTTAACCAAAATAAATTTATTTCATAAAATTAAAAACTACAATACATAAAAAACAAATACACAAACTAAATAAAAAGTACGAAAAAATACGAAATAAAAACTACAAAATAACAATTAGGAAATAACACTTATTTTTTCGACATGTTCTAAGCATTTAGATATCGCTTCATTATGTCTTCTTGTTTCTTTCGGATTAACGCGACTTTGTGTGGCGATGCGTTGTCGGGATCTAACAACAGAAACTCCAGCTCTCGACAGTTCCGCATCGCCACTTCCCTGTCTTTCTTCGCCAAGTAAGCCTCCTCCGCAGCTAGACATTTTCGATGATAATCTGCTTCAAAACATTTTGTGAAACCTTGATCCAAGTCTCTGTAAGTAACTTCTCTTCAGCGATTGACCAACGGGTAATAATACGTGGTGCGTTCTCCTCGACTCCGTCATCATCGTCATCCAAATGGGGGCTTTCTTTTTTTATTTGGATTGTTTCGAGGGACGTTTGCCTTTGCGTATTTCTTCTCGAGATGTTTGTGGTACTTTGAATTAACCTTGTGATTGTGTAGCAAATGGTTGTTGTTGCGGAGAAAAAGGTTGTGATAGAAAGTAGTTTTGGTTAGACGGTTATGATAAAAACAATCTAGTGTGTTGTTTCTCGGATTTTGAAAATTTTGAAATCCTAGTCGCGTTTGGTAATTTTGATAGCCAAATTGGTAGATGTCGTCCGGTGAAAATTGAGATAAGTTAGTCAGATATTGTTGCGAGGATCCGACGGAGTTTTGTGACGACGGAGTAGATGGATTAGAAGAAGGTAAAAATTGTGGAGGTTGGGTGTTAAGGAGATTGGTATAAAACCCGTCATTTGGCTTTTGAGACAATTTTTTCGAGTGTGAAGAGATTATTTGAGAATATTGTGTGTAAAGATGTGGGTTATTGTAGTGGTATTTATATTTGAAAGGGGGTAAAAAAATTTGAAAATTAAAAAAAAGTCTTAGTCGTTGTGTAACGGTAAAAAACAAAAGTCTGAATTTTTTTTGTGGTGTTCTTCCTGAGTTAAGTGGCGAAATAGCCACTGGAGATCCACAAGGTATCATGGGCAAACGTGGCCATCATGGGAAAACATGGGCATCATGGGCAAAAGTGGCGAGATGTGGCGTACGTACACGTCGGAGTGGCGAGAGTACAATGCCATGGTACCTTTTGCTCTAACCGTTATATTAAAATAATAGACCCACTTTTCTTATATAGATACTTCATTTTAACACTCATTTATCTAAAAACATATTTTTTACACAAATCCTAAACCAAAATGGTTGAGTATGAGTTGATGTTTCCCACCGAAGACAACGTCTAAGAAATTCTCAAGAAAAAAGTTATTTTTCTTACGAAAGCCTGTCGTTTCTTAAGCGTCGGCGACAACGTAATCGAGTGTCGAGAACAATGATTTACCGATATGGTTACGGCGCTCATGACCGTTTGTGGGCGGCTTTTTTTCGAGGATCCAATGTACGTCGACTACAAATTACGGAAGGCGTTTAGAATGGCTAAGCCCCTTAAGAACTGGATAGTTAACGAGGTAAGTGCTCATGATCCCCACTTAACCAAAAACGTTGATTGTACTGGGAAAATAGGCATACCAACGTTAGTTAAATGCACATCTGTAATTCGTCAATTGACTTATAGGGTTGGTCCGGGTTTTCTTGATGAATATTTGCAAATAAGTGAGAGAACTCAAGGGAAGCTCTTGATCATTTTTGCAATTTTGTGATGGACATGTTTGGTCCTGAATATTTATGTTAACCGACATACACTGATGTTGAGAAACTTACCAACATCATAAAGATAAACATGGGTTTCCAAGGATGTTAGAAATCCTTGATTGTACAGACTGGGAGTGGTTTGGTTGTCCGAACGCCTATAAAGGCCAATATGTTAGACGTGATCACGGTCCGAATCCGTTTATTTTATTGGAAGCTGTTGCGTCGCAAGACTTGTGGATATGGCATGCTTACTTTGGTGTCGCTGGATCAAATTACGACATCAATGTCTTATACCAATCTCCCTTGTTTCACGATCTCAAGACCGGCCGACCACCAAAGGTTTCGTTTGTGGCTAATGGTGTTTCTTACCCTTGGGGATACTATCTCGTTGACGAGATTTATCCGGAATTGGTGCCACTTGTTAAGACAATACCAGAACCTGCAAATGATTACCAGAAAAGAATTTTGTACAAGAAAAAACAAGAATCGACAAGGAAGGATGTGGAATGAGCTTTTGGTGTTCTAAAAAAGAAATGGGCACTAATAGCCACTCCTACTCGAACAATGAGAAAAGAATGAATCCATAATATGATGTATGCATGCATCATATTAATTAATATGGTTAAAAAATACAAAGGTCGTGCAATTTCACCCATCTGGTTCCCGGAGGAAGATCACGAACCCGAGGACATTGTCTGGAGCGATGAGCAAAGGCTGGCAGTTATGAGGTACATCCTGTCAACACAAACACATCATAACCTTTGAGTTGATTTAGTGGAACACTTGTATGCTAATGCTTCTTTGTAGTTTTATTATTCGGGTTTATTTAATCTTTTAATTATTGAATAAATGCTTTAATTTTCGAATAATAAGTTGTAGAAACTAGAAGGGGGGGGGGATTGAATAGTTTCTCTCATTATGGTCCTAATTAAGAATCCTTTCTAATTAGGTTTGTCCAAAATATTCTTTTTACTTGAAAACTAGTTTCATAGTTATTAGGTTCATTTTCAAAGCATTAACAATATCTAGTGACACTGAAATGCAATGTAAGAATAAAAGCATAAGTAAAGAGTAAAGAAAGAAACAACTTAACGTATGAAGCCAAGATTTATAGTGGTTCAGCAACGAAGCTCTCTTTTCGTTCCTACTCCACTCCTCGAGTACACCTTGCTCGAGATTTCCACTATATCCACAAGATCCCTTCTTGGCGGAGAAAACCTTACAATGTCGCTTACATTATTTTTCGACACTAAGCTAATTGTCGAGACCTAATCTTAGCTACGACCAATCTACACACGTCGCCTACTTCACTATTTTCCGACACAAGGCTAGATGTCGAGTTCTAATCCAAAGCTAGAACCAATCTTCGTCGTGCATATTCTTTTCGACACAAGGATAGATGTCGAGTCCTTATCCAAAGCTAGAACCAATCTTCACAACTCTGAACTTTCAAGTTGAGTGAGAACTCACAAGACACATACACACATTACTTTGTAGTTTAGTGAGAACTAACACCAAGACTTATCACAACTCAATACACATCCCAGTATACACATATAACTTGGATCTACACAAGACAAATCCAAATATACACATATACAATGGATTTACACAAGACTAATCCAAGTATTCACAAATACCTTGGATCAACACATGACTAATCCAAGTATTCACAAATACATTAGATCTATACAAGACTCAAGCATACAAAATGATGAACATGACTAGATATAAGAAAGGATGATCTTCATCAAGGCTTCATCTTTAATCACATCACAAATGTGTGAGTGATATTTTCTTTGGACAAGTAAAGAATAGGATCAAGAGGATAATCATAAGTAAACATACTTAACAAATTACGTGATCATTTACTAATGATTGGAAACATAGAAAGAAGATAAGAAGCAGAAAGATTTTGTCCAAAAAGGTTCTTGGAAAATAAAAATATGATCCACTATTTATAGGAGACAATTTCCAACGGCTCTATGAGTGCGGTTCATTAAATAGACCTGCGGTTCCATATCACTAAGGAACTGCACACCTATATAAGGAACCGCGACTCATAGAGTCTGCTCCTTTTTGTCATATAGTGGGGAAATTCCATCTGAGGTAGTTTATACCCACAAGGGATATTCCTAGGACATTTGGAATATGCCAAATTTAAATTTCCATTTTCTATTTTAATAAAACATTTTCTTAGAAATAAAGTTTATTAAAATCTTTTGTCACCTTTGTATAAATGTGAGTTTTAAGGTTAATCACTTTCTGTGATACTAAACATGATTAAAATATGTTTGTGTAAGACTTAAATGATTATTACCCTGATGATAGTCTTTGTTAGATAATTCGTCTTTCGGTTATCTTTGACGATACATGTTTTTACACTTTGTCGTGATAAAAAATAAGAAAGGTTAGTTAATACTAATAATGTTTTAGGCACTGGTTGCATTAACAATCTCCCCTTTTTTATTACGACAAACTATCTTATTTATGTAAAAACAAAAGTTATCGAATTATTAACGAGTTTATCATTGTCATCTTTCCCCCTTTGTCGTAGCAAAAACGTTAGCACAAGTCTTTGAAGAAGAGAAGAAACGGACTTTGCTAGTAGCTCCCGTTTGGTGCTTACTCCCCCTTGCTTGGGGCACCAAGAGATCGAGCTATGGTGACAAGCTTCATACAAAGGTTAGTAGAAAAAAAAGAAACACCAATGTATATGCATTAGTCACTACTTACTAAGTAACTTGATAGGGAGGAAGAAAAGAAATCTCAAATTAGAAGTAATATTTGCTAAGTATGTCCAAGGAGAGTATTTTGAATAGCTCAATTCTCAATTGGTGGAATAAAAATAGAAAAGAAACATCCATACCAATTGTAGTCAGAGTATTTTTTTTGGCAAAGGGTTACCCCGGTAAATTTCTATTAATCACAGAAAATTGAAGTACTATGGAATGTGGCTGACTACCACATTAACCTCAAGCATAGCTTGAAACAAACAAACTTTGTGACATGCCACAAAGTTAAACAAAACGTAACAAACAAATCCTAATCTTTACCATACATACGAAAAGATTTAGGAAGATTCCACTTGAGAAGCAGTCGTTGCACTGAATCCCGATTCTTAAATCTGAAAGTCAAAAGCTTCAATCTAACCGTGACCATAATAGGATCTCTCACCTCCTCAGAAGTTCTACTTGTTTTCTTGAAAAGACGATCATTCCTTTCCCTCCATATAAAGTAGGCCGCTACAGCCACCACCAATCTACCTATAATACTCTTGGCAGTACGTGAATTTGCCAAGGGCTGTAGATAATTAATAATATCCTGAAGCCTAGGACGAACATGTTCCATCTCAACAAAGACACGAACATAAGACCAAACTCTGGAAGCAAAAGAGCACTCAAAAAATAAATGAGCATGTGAATCTGGCTGTTGTTAAACACGTGAGAGTATTAATATCAACAACATCACCAACGTCCCACTGTTTAAGCCGATCTTGGGTTTTTAACGCGGACTAAAGAACTAACCACATATGGAAACCGTGACGAGGAATAGCATGCATGAACCACATCACTCGTTGCCATTCCACAAGCTGCCCCCTTGGACGAAATGCTTCCCAGGCCCTGCTGACACTAAACTCAGAAAGCACACCACTGTCATCCCGAAAACGAACCACATCATTTACATGAGGAGTAAGAGAAGGGACTACAGCAGTAACGAGATTTGGTGCTTTCAATAGCCACGAATGTGGTCACTGCCACACCCCTTGCCCCATGACATCAGCCACCGAAGACTAAAAAATCCTTCCCTTGCGATATCCCTTGGTGTCACGTAATTAATAATAGGACATTGGTCTTCCCATCTATCAAACCACGCCGAGGTATTCATACCATTACCTAAAATCGACCAAAAATATGGCCTCACAATATGACGGATTTGGAGAAGCTTACGCCAACTCCAACTCATATTTGCCCTAGCTGGAATGTCCCACAACGATCAACCCTGGAGTTTGTACATATGAATCCATTTTACCCACATCGACTCTTTGTTAGAAAGAATGTTCCAAATATGGGTGGTCATCAAAGACATGTTAAACACACCAAGGCTGCGAATACCTAGCCCTCCTTCTCTCGTGGGCAGAACTATATCTTTATACGCTACCTTTGCTTTGCCCCTTTTAAAATCACCATTGCACCAAAGGAAACCACCAACAAGTTGATGAATATCATTAATAATGCCTTGAGGAATGGAGAGAACAAAAGCCCAATAGACTTGCATGGAGAGAAGCACAAATTTGCATAACTGAAGCTGACCTGCAAATGATAACGGATTTATTCTTCCAGTTACCAACTCTATCAAATAACTGAAGTTGATGAATATCTATCCCCTCTTCCTTGCAGTTGTAACATGTAATCATTATCAACTTGCCCGTGGAATTAGCCCGTGGAGCAGGATTGGCCATTGGTGCCTGATTGACCGTGCGAGCATTGGTGGTTGATGTGGTAGGTCTCCCCTGATATGGTTGAATAGGCTGAACCATGACCCTGCCATTCTCAATAGTAGCTTGTTGACGAGAATTGGATGAATTCCTCAACTGATTGTTGGTTGGAGCTGATCCTCTGTATCCTCGTTTGCTTAAAGTCCTTGTGAGATAAGCAGACATAGTGGTTAACACTTCAACTGGGTCAGCTCCTTGTTGGAATACAGGAATGGGGACTTCCTCATCATCACAATACATTGCTTGGTCTTGATGAGCTGCATAATCACTAGAAGGAATACTCATTTGATCAGGGTAGCTTGTTGGATATGCTGCATTCTCTTGATAAGAAGAATATGAAGGCTGAGCATAAGGTGCAATATTTGCTGGATGAAGTTGTGAAGCATACTGTGGTGAAGGTGAATTGAACCGATATTGTTGCTGATGTGAGGTGGGTGGTTGTGGTAGAATCGAGTATTGGGGGAAGGTCGGTGTCATGTAAGGTTATGGATGATAGGCTTGATGTCCCAAGATATAAGGTGTGTTGTTGTGTGACAAGCTTGGTTGATTCGCCATCAAAGCTAAGGAATCAGGGTACATACCTCGAGGAGAACGGTGCATGATCACATGTTTCTCATGATGCTGAAGAAAAGCATAGATTTGATCTAAATTGCACTTATGTAAATCCCGGGTTAACTTAACATCGGTAATATACTCACCCCATTCAGCTTGAGGTAAAGTATTCAGAAACTTGGTGTTAACCTGGAATGGAGCAATCACAAGATTGTATACGTTCAGATCATTCACTAGAGTAGTGAATCTGAAGTAATAGTCGTGTAGCGTTTCCCCTGGGCTGTACGTGAATCTATCAAACAGATCATACAACTGACATTCCCTTTCCTGTTTGGTGAGAGACGTACCTTGTAGAAACACCTTAAGACGTTCCCATAAATCCTTGGCAACCGTATATTGACTTACCATGCGATAAATATCATGCGGAAGAGCCTGGAGAAGAGTCTGTAGAGCCTTTTCATCAGCATCAGCAATGAGTTGTTGTGCCGGTGTGAGTTCTTCATATTCTCTTGGTCGAGACACGTTATTTTCCACAATGGTACCATAGTCGAGTGGACCATTCAAAATCGATTTGACCATAAGCCTTCCGTATGTAGGTTTGCCCTTCAAGTATTGCATCATACGGCCCTGCCATGCCTCAAACACCTCTTTAATAAGCATCGGTGGGCGACTATCAGTTCCCGTTATGATTGAGATATCCGTAAGAGATGTCATTTGAGGCATTAATGAACTCGGATTCATTGTGATCACTTAAAAGACTCAAAGATTATCGGTTGATCGAGCAGTGAAGAAAGGTTGAGAATTTGTGTTGTGTTGGTTGAAAACAAGATTAAATCCACTAAAGATCGTCGAAAAAACTCAAATACCCCTTGAACTTGCTTATACGGAATAACCCTAACTCAGAATAAACCCTATTCGGAATAATACCTATTCGGAATAACCCTATGCTGAAAACCCTTATACTGAATAACCCTATGCGGAATAACCCTATTCTGAAAATGCCCTATTCGGAATAAACCTTATGCTGAATAAACCTTATGCGGAAAAATCCTTATGTGGAAAACTTTGCTATTCAGAATAATAGGCTATTCGGAAAGATATTCGGAAAGAATTGGCTATTCGGAAAATATTGGCTATTCGGAAAGCTATTCGGAAAGTATGGCTATTCGGAAAGATGGGCTATTCGGAAAGAATTGCTATTCGGAAAGAATTGCTATTCGGAAAGAATTTCCTATTCGGAAAGTTGCTGCTATTCGGAAAAACTTCTATTCGGAAAGTCTATTCGGAAAAAATCCTGCTATTCTGAAAATTATCCTATTCGGAATGTCTATTCGGAATAAACCTGCTATTCTGAAAACCTTCCTATTCGGAATCCCTATTTGGAATAAACTGGAAATATAGTTCGAGACTTGAAAAACAGCTTTAAATCCGATTTTTTGATCAAAAACCACAAAAAGTTTTATGATTTTTACCAAAATAAGCTAAACCCAATCCTTACCAATCAATCCCAATAACAAAAACACCAAAAACAACAAGATTCAAGATTGATTTTTTCTAAAGATCACTAATTGATTCAAAAACTAAAAAAGCAACACAATCCTTACCTTAAATCACCCCATAGCTCTTGATACCAAATGTAGAATATTGATAACCTATGAATCTATGAAGTGGGTTAATGTTTTCTAGTGAGAGAAACTAGAGAGAGAAAGTGAGAGAAAATGTGTCTTTATTAATATGAAAACATGAACAACAACCAACCCCTTTCCATGGTGGAAAGGGGTATTTATACTCCAAGCAAACATTGGGCTTGGGCCGGTCCATGACAAGCCCATGGACCGGTTCTTACTTAACTTAATAAGTAACATTTAACTAATTGTTAACTCGAGCTATTACAACATAAATCATATTGTGGAGTGACCGATACTTCTAATATACGTTAAAACGTATTTCTAACACATTCTCAACAAGAACTTTACAATCCTTGTTTAAAAGATGAGAAGAAATAAGAGGCACACCAAGATACTTAGCTGGGAGCTTTCCTTCAATAAACGGCATAATATTCAGAATACTATGCTTAATTCCATCACGTATATTGCAGAAGAACGCGGTACTCTTGGGGATGCTCGACACTAAACCTGACACTGCTTTGAACTCATCTAGGGACTTCATAGCAATCTGAGCCGAAGCCACATCACCATAGATAAAAAGGAAAAGATCATCTGCAAAACATACGTTAATAATTTGTAACTTGTCACACTTATGATAGAATCGAAACCCATCAGAATTCTGAATATTGCGTTTAAGCATGAGCGTGAGCACCTCCATAACCAACGTGAACAAATAAGGGGATAATGGATCCCCTTGTCTTAAAACTCGTTTTCCTTTAAAATATGCATGATTCATACCATTGATACATATAGAGAACGAAGCTGACGTAACGCAAGACATAATCCATTTAACCATACGAGGGTTAAAACCAAACATCACAAGAGCTTTCTCTAGAAAACGCCAATCAACCGTATCATAAGCTTTTTGAATGTCCACTTTGAAGGCATACCTAGGAGGACCTCTATTTCTATGATAATTATGCATGAGTTCTTGAGTAATTAAAATATTATCAGAAATACGTCTTCCCAGAACAAACGCAGACTGATTTTCACTAACCACCTCCTTGATACCCTCAATAATATGATTAGTAAGGATTTTACTAATGCGTTTATATATAACATTGCAGCAGGATATGGGACGGTAATCATTCACTTTCACAGGCGTCACCATTTTAGGAATAAGAGTTATAAAAGTGTGATTGATTTCCTTAAGGAGTTGGCCATTGGAGAAAAAGTCACGAACAACATTACAAATATCATTTCCAATAATATCCCAGCTCTTTTTAAAGAATGCAGAAGTATACACATCCGGTCCCGGGGCTCGATCATCACCAATGTCAAACATAGCAGCTTTAATTTCCTAAATCGTAACCTCTCTAACCATATCAAGGGAGGCCAGGTCAGAAACTCGCTTCTCAATTAACCCCACTGTATCCAACTCCGTGCATTCCATCGAACTCCCCAAAAGATTTTCATAATGCTTAACAAAAACAGTAGGAACATCCTTACCAGTAACTTCAACATTCGCTGTAACACCCCAAAATTTATACAACTCAATACAGCGGAAGACTAGTTGGTGTTACGAGATAGCACATTACTCACATCATAGACAACACCTAAAAATCGCGTCGTTTATTAATAAAGCATTTCCATTCATAAATATCAAAGTTACATCGGTCCCAAGTCATTACATTTCATACAAAGTTTTACAAAGTATTTGAATGGAAAAGATTGTTTAAGTGCGGGCCATGAATTCTTGTTGTCTTCCCGAGAAATACCTTCAAGTACCTGAGACAAAACATGTTAAAAGAAAAGGTCAGCTATAACGCCGAGTGAAATCATAGAGTTTAATAAAATCCATCAATATAATATCAGTATAAAATTATTACTGAAAGTCATTTTGTACAAATCTTTGTAATAGGCCATAAAATAGCCAAAGTCATTTTATACAAATCCTTATCGAAAATCATAATATAGGCATTTGCCTTAAAAATCATTATACGAACCAATGTCGTAAAAACATTATACAATACGTCTTACGACGTTGTATAAAGTTAAATAAAAACCGTTATATGATTATGGTTATGAAAACCAAAACACGAACATAATATCAGTAGTATGACCCTGTATTGCTAGTCAGGCAATACATCGTAATTCGGAGCGTCTAATAGTATTTCGTTAGTTTTGGATTATTATAAGCCGCATGACATTGTTACCTTACTAAACCAACAACGGGTAGCTAACCCGATACTCAATTTGTCCACCTAAAGTAGCGTGTCGTCACAAAGGTCACGCTATGGAAATCTTCTCATACATAAATTCGCTTACCAATCGATGTGGCACGACGGGGATCAACCGTCAAGGCGCAAACTGGGGTGATCGTCCCCAAATAGTACTATTATATGCATAAGCGTCTACCAACTCCCGGTAGTTCACAATTCATGCTAATGGGACTTTTATTGACATAACCTAACTTTAGTAATCCATTCGATTTCATCTATCGGGTCCTTTAATCATTTATCGGGTCATACATTTGGGTCATACAATCATTCGGGTCCAAATCAATAAACAAACAATCGGGACAAATGGTGTCCTATTTTATAAAAACTAACATGTTATCTCCCTCGCGGGTTTATAAAACATTTATAAAAACATTTAAAAGAGTGCGAGGCTATGAACTCACGTTGATGTGGGAAGGCGGGTTATCGGCAATTCGGACGTATGGTACGTGCTTCAATCACGGAAACCTAGACAAATAATTCTCGTCTTAGACTCATGTCCAATGACTTTATAAAAATAACAATTATGTATACATATGATGATTATTTATATATGATGATCAAGTGGGTTTACATATTCTCGTTTACTCATTCTAGTGTTATATGTCGATAACTTTTATACTAGTTTACTAGTTTTACCTATTTACACGTTTTAAGTCCAATAAACTTATTATAAGTTCTTTAACTTGTTTTAATCCATTTTATACATATATTATCAGTATTTAAACTTTACAAGTTGGGCCCAAATGAGTTAAGTCCAATAAGTTCTTTTTTATAAGGGTTTAACTTATTTAGTCCAATTATTAGTCCAATATGTTTACTTAGCTCGTTAATGTCCGTATGTCCTATAGTTCGGGTTTTATCGGTTTTTACTTGTTATACATGTTTATATATCAGTATATAAGTTTTATAAAGTTTACATTAGACGGGTCCAACCATCTAAGTTTTATTTAACAAAAACGTTAATTTTACGGTATTAGCCGAAAAAGTCGTAAAAATCAAGTTTATAGTTTTTATAACTTATAAATATTATTCCACTACCATTTTTATAATTTATACACTTATTTAACCTTTTATATATTTATATAAATAAAATCCATAAGTTAGTGGGTTTTAACTTTACATTTTATACAATAAAATTTTGAGTGCTTATATAATAGTATTATACTTTAATTTCCAAAATCTGATTTTTATCTTCACTTTCACCAAAACTGCCATATCTAGAGTTTAGAAACTACATGATATTTGATCCATTTAACTCTGCTATAGCTACTGTTGAATCATCTTCTAAGCATTTTCTAAAAATTGTCCAAAACAGTGAACTCAGATTTGTGCCTTAAACTTGTTTTGATCATATCTCACTCATTACAATGATTCCATTGCATGGCCAACTCTCACATGTGTACAAGACCTATAGCTTACTGTTTATTCATTAATCTATGCCATTTTTATCAGTTCATCATTTGATTCTTTACTGTTTTATACAGCCAACAAATTTAAACAAGATTTTAACCTTGTTCTTTATAGTTTTTCACCTTTTTAATCATGTTTATCAACAACAAATCCCCACATAACATTTTTATCATCATATAATCATCATATACATATACAATAGGAAATAAAATACATGTTTACATAATCAAAATAACAAGAAGATGAGGAGGACAATCTTTATACCACCATGATGATGTAGGTTGTGATCAAAACATGGATTTTGATGGAGAAACTTGTGAATCACCAAGAACATCTTCAAGACCACCATTTTTCATGAACACCTTGTGGAAAATCAGCCCTACTACTCCATGGAAACACCTCTTTGGATGTTAAAACTTGCACCAATCTTCATCTCTTTTAATGGAGATTAACATATGTTAATTATAACATATGTTTGTGGTTAAAATTTGATCAAGTGATGGTGATTTGGGGTGTAAAATGGGACGGCCAAAATGGCTTAGAGAGAGAGAGTGTGTGATTTGCATGGAAGGAAATGAGAGCTAGTGGTAAATGGTGAAGTGGTTTAGCTAGTTGGTGGTATGTGTAAGCTTAATTGCTAAGCTACTATGACAAGTGTTAGTGTATTGTTCACACTTTGACACCTCAAAGGGTGTTGTTTAGCTAGTTTTAGCCGTTGGTTTGTGGGGGTGGGGCAAGTGTCCCACTTGTCTCATCCCCATTTAATTACGGGTACTCCTTGATTCTAGTTTCCTCGATTTGCGTGCCCTCGGGTCGTTTTACGAAAAACGTTTTATAAATTATGAATCAACGTCACAAAACGAATCCAATAAAAATTGTCTCATCAAAAACGGAGTTCGAAAACGTAAATACGTAATCCTAGGGTTTCCGGTTTAGTCGTAAAGGACGTTAAAATAAAATCGTAAGTCCTAATCTCTTCTCCTAAATTTGTGAGTTTATGAACTAACACAAATTTAAAACTCCAAAATAATATTCATGGACAAATTTATTTTCTGAAATGTCGGACTGCCACCAAAGACGGTGTATGTAAACGTAAGCACGTAACGTTGAATCCTCTGGTTTAGACGTATTCGATGCTACTTCAAGACGTAAATCCAAATTTCTTCCCAAAAATAAGTGAGTTCATAAAATAATATTTTCAAATAAATATCGAGAATAAAATATTGACCATAAATTGACGGATTGTCACAACATTTACCCCTAAACAGGATCTTTGTCCTCAAAGATCATCTTACTACTCGCTTCTTATAGAGTTAAAGCCATGTGGGTATTTCCTCCACATTCGGTCTTTTCTCACAAGTGTAATTTATTACAATACGCGAGTTTCATCAAACATAACTACGGAAATAAGATCAGGCTAAATGTTGACTTACTTTCTCTATCCATGATGTTCACGGGTTTCTGATGAATGCAACTTTTCGCCGATCTAAGCTTTACTAAGAACAATCAGATTTTCACTTGATAGATATTCCATCAAGTTCGATTTACGAAACATAATTCACGCAGTTCTTGAAGTCCTAGGGTAGATCCACCTTATATGCCTTTCAATCCCAACTTTTACATCATCTCAATGGTCCCATACAACGGGGACTTATATCCTATGATTTGTCAGATCATGAATTCATTTTTCCAAGGTTAAAAATTGTGGCATAACTTCGCTACCCATTTGGCACTTCAAGATCTACATTTCACATTCACATAACCTCTTGCCCACTACCGGCTGTCAATAATCATATCCTAATTTCAACAATCATTTCAGATCTCGCGGGTCGGGTATTTTGCAAGGTTAGGTTTGCCATCATAGGAAACCTTAAACCTAAAAGACATGTCCAACTCACAGTGGGTGTATGTCGGGTGTCGTCATCTCAACTCTCGCTTACAGATGCTCTAAGATTTAGATCCTAGCAAGATTCGATCTCAATCCTAATACGATGATTATCAATGGTAATCCTTCCAAAGGAAAGCGATTATACGATTTATTACCAAAGGTCATTCATTCAAACATAAAATAGCACTTATATTACTTTGTATCGTTACTTTACCTCGTCCCTTCGATTGGGGTGGTACATAGTACTCTCATCAAGGTTCGTTCTCAATGATTTCTGAGTAAATCTCTAGAAATTCGATGCGAAGCGAGGATCTTGATAAAGATGTTCGATACAGGCACACTATGTTTACATAACTCTTTTGCATTTATCATTAACGGGAATGATATTAGCAGATTTGGCCAGTCTGTCGACTATGACCCAAATCGAATCAAATTCAGATGATGACCTTTGCAATAGCTAGACGTTTACTAATGTATGAGGCGATGTCTGCCTTCATAATTGCCATCAGTACAACTTCTTCAGACAAAGATACTTTTAGTCATAAATGACATACATATAATACTTATACTTACAAATTACAACATAACTATATCTCAAAATCCTCCATATTTAGACAATCACATGTGGTCTTTAAATCATTTAACGCTATTCGCTTCCAAATTTTAATGGTTCACATTAGACGCGAACTCCATTTATTATCTATATTATCCTTTTTACAAACTGATGACGTATAGTCCCCAACCGGGTCACGAGCCCGGCCCACGGGTACTACCCGTATCCGGCCCATCACAGATGGGTGGATTAATGTCATTCAGGCTTATGGGCTTGGATGAACAGTGACCGCACACATGTGTGCGGCCCACGGCCCGGTGCAACCGACATAACCGACATAAGGTTAGACAGAATAATATTCGGTCTAGGTATATCTTTATCCTAATGAAAGAGGATATTCACTACCAGAATTAGAAGATAACAATCATTCTAATTCTGGTGGTTATCTCTTCCTTGGGGCCGAAGCATCAGTGAAAGCCCATTAGGGTTTCACTGCCTATAAAAGGAACCCTCAAGGGTTCCACAAAGGTATTACGATTCATACTCTAAACTCACATAAACCCTAAATCGATTACTTACTCTCATGCCGGAGTCTAATCGTGGGAAACATTCCCACGGTAAGCCTAACGCGTGCTGTTTAGTGTGCAGGATCCCAACCAAACGATTCACTTGGTGCAGGAGCCGGAGCCCAGCCAACCCGAATTAAGCCTAATTCGGGTCTAGCAAGGATCAACCAACTTTTGCATCAACAAGTTGGCGCCATCCGTGGGACCATAACACTAAGCTAGAACAAAACCTCATCTCGAATTCCAATGACGAAGGGGCATCAGCAAGCCAATCCCAGGAATATGAATCCTGGAAACCGGAAGTCCCAGGGGGAAGGGATACTCATCCCCAGCCAATCACCTAGCCGCCTTGCAGGCGGACCTGGAAACCGTGGCGGCTTCCAGCCCTTGGGGGTGACGAGCACGATCTCCACAACGCCCCCACCTACCTCAACCCTGGACAATCCGGATCCAGGGAGTGCGCCCAACCCTCCTAACAAGGAGCCGCGCAGACCATCGGTAGAGGAAGAGGTAGAGGTCCTACCACTCAGCGAGGAGGATCTTACTCGAGTTCTAACGCAGAACTTCGATAGGATCGTCGCGGGGATCGCATCGAGGTTGAATATGGGGAGGAACCTCCAGTCCAGACTCAACTTTGGTGACACCGGACCAATCACCTCCTCCCAAAATCAGAGAAAAAGGAGAGCTCGGCCTCAGGAACAGGGCACCTTTGAGGAAATTCCTCAACCCCGGAATGTGTTTGAACGCATAGGGGATCGCCTCGTGCAGGAACTAATGCAATCACAAGAGGGAGAAAAGTCGGATGGTTCACCCGAACGACCAGATCGAGAGCTGGCCAGAACCGCACGCCGCCCGAGTGTGTGGGACAGAATGAACACAGGGAGAAAGGCTCCTGGTTCGTCTCAAAAAAGTGGTCCCTATTCAAAGGATGGGGCACCACCACCGTCCCCAGATCCGTCTGGGGAGGACTCAGATGACCATCCGCCTAAGCGCCGCCGGCCTAGGCGCACCCCACCACCACCAAACAATGAGGAGTATTATGGTGGCCCTTACTATCGAGATGCGGAAGCGGAGGATCTCTCGCGTCCATGGTGTGAACCATGGGATGACCCTAGGCTCACCCGGCCATGGGCGGATCCCAGGGAAGACCCGTTCACCCTCCGCATACGGAACTATTCTGAGGACACCAAACGTCGCATGCCGGCGTGTATCAAGACTTATGATGGGTCCGGTGATCCTGTGGATCACCTTAAAATATTTGATACGCAGGCTAAAATTGAGCGATGGCCCATGCCCATATGGTGCCAAATGTTCAATTCGACCTTGATTGGAAACGCCCGTGACTGGTTTGAGGCACTCCCCCCACGGAGCATTGATAGTTTCACGGAACTACGCACTGCGTTTGAGAACAATTATACTCAAAGGAAGAAGTATAATAGGGATCCGGTCTCATTGGCAACTGTCAAGCAACGGCGGGGGGAGTCCACAGAAGCCTTCATTGAGCGCTTCAATGATGAGTGCACGCGCACAAGAACCATGCCAGAGCTCCTGAAAATCTCTGACTACATGCATGCCATAACAGACAGAGAACTGATCAGGCGCCTCAATGACAAGCGTCCAGAGAGATATGATGACCTCATGGAAAGGGTCAGAAATTTCATAGAGGGAGAAACAGCTGTTGCCGCGGCCTACCCATCCCGAGGAAATGGGTACCGGTCAAATGACCAGTCCCGGAGACAGTCGGGCGGTCAAGGTAATCAGAACAATAACAAGGGTTCAGACTATAAGAGCCAAAGCAAAGGAGGACGGTCGGACGATAAGTTCACCCCCCTAAAGATGTCCTACCGGGAGATCTTGCTGACAGAAGGGGCGAACTTTCCAAGGCCTCCCCCAATGACCACTCCCCCGGAACGTCGGCAAGGAAGTCGCTTCTGCGAGTTCCATAATGACAAAGGCCACGGCACGGAGGAGTGTATCCAGCTCAAGAAGCATATTGAGTCGCTGATCAAATCAGGCAAACTCAAGCACCTAGTTAAGGATTGGAAGGATGGAAAAGACAACAACAAGAAGTATGATAAGAAGGATCCCCAAAAGGACAAACCTTCGACCATATACATGATCCAATCCAGACAGCGCCGCACGAGGCAAAAAGTTGGCCAAAAATTTTCACGCGGCAGGGAAATCTCATTCCCTCCCATCACAGCAAGTGATGTGATTGATGCGCCTCTCACTATTGAGATAAGCATTGGAACACATAATGTTCGTCGCATGTATGTGGATGGAGGATCGTCAGCAGAGGTACTATATGAACACTGTTTCGTGCAGTTATGCCCAGAAATAAGAAGCCAATTAGTACCGGCCACGTCGCCGCTTACTGGCTTTAGTGGAGACACTATCTGGCCGATAAGGAAATTACGTTTGCTTGTAACCATTGGGAATGAGGAACATTCCACTACGGCGTGGATGAACTTCATGGTGATACGCTCACATTCTCCGTATAATGGGATCATAGGCAGACCAGGCATTTTGGCTATACGGGCAGTACCCTCTACGGCACACGGAATGATCAAATTCCCCGTTGAGGGGGGAATCGTTACCATTTACAACACAGTCGTACCAACATCCGAGTGTCACACCGTGACAACACCGGCTCCACCTGTCCCACCCAAGGATGGATCACCACCTCCCAACTGGAAGGTAGCAATTCACCCTGACTATCCGGAACAGGAGGTATCCATAGGAGGGGCGCTCTCGGATAGCGGCAAAAGGGCCATGTGCTCTCTTTTGAGTGCAAACCTAGATATATTCGCATGGGAGCCAAAGCATATGACAGGCGTGCCACGTACGATAGCAGAGCATAAGCTCCAGATCCGCCAAGGGTACCAACCCATTAAGCAAAAGAAGTGCGGCCAGGCGCCTGAGCGCAGCCAAGTGATATTGGATGAAGTACGGAAACTAGTGGATGTAGGCATCATGCGCGAGGTATACTACCCCGAGTGGTTGTCCAATCCGGTCATGGTCAAGAAACATGACGGAAGTTGGCGCATGTGTGTGGATTTTACGGATCTAAACAAGGCCTGCCCACAGGACTGTTACCCGTTACCAGAAATCGACTGGAAGGTGGAGTCCTTATGTGGGTATCCTTCTAAATGCTTCTTGGACGCATATAAAGGGTATCACCAAATCCAAATGGCGGAGGAGGATGCGGAAAAAACGGCGTTCCATACGAGCCAGGGTGTATATTGCTATACGAAAATGCCGTTTGGACTGAAGAACGCCGGTGCTACATATCAGCGGTTGGTAGACAAAGCTTTTGAATCACAGATAGGACGCAACTTGGAAGTCTATGTTGATGACTTGGTGATAAAAAGTCACACGGAGGAGGCACTTCTCCGGGATGTCCAAGAGACATTCGACACGTTGAGAAGGATTAACATGAAGTTAAATCCAAAAAATGCACATTTGGGGCAACCGAGGGAATGTTCCTTGGGTACTTGATTGATCCAAACGGCATCAAACCTTGCCCAGAGAAGACGGACGCAGTGATACAACTGCCGTCCCCTCAGACACGGAAGGAGGTGCAGTCCTTGAATGGGAAGTTAGCCGGGCTGAATAGGTTCCTATCTAAATCAGCGGAGAAGTCGTTACCCCTATTTAAGACACTCAAGAAGTGCATTAGAAAGGGAGACTTCCGCTGGACGAAGGAAGCTGAGGAAGCCTTCGGCCAACTCAAGCAGCATCTTGCATCTCTCCCTATGCTAGTAGCTCCCCGGCCAAAGGAGGAACTCATTATGTATCTCTCAGCTACTCATGGCGCAATAAGCGCGGTACTTATGACGGATAGAGATACAGTACAAACTCCGGTCTACTTTATAAGTAGAACACTACAAGGGCCGGAGCTGAATTATTCCTCCATGGAAAAATTGGTGTTAGCACTAGTGTTTGCTACAAAGCGGTTGCGCCGGTACTTTCAGGCGCACCCAATTGTAGTCATTACAGATCAGCCGATCAAGCAGGTCATTTCTAGACCAGATGTGGCAGGGAGGCTACAGAAATGGAGCATCCTATTGGGGGAGCACAATATATCTTACAGGCCAAGGACGGCTGTTAAAGGCCAGATCTTGGCATATTTCCTGATCGAGAAGCCGGATGAGGAAGGGCCAATTATCAAGCAAGACGAGATCCCAACAGAACCATGGGTGTTATTCACGGACGGATCTTCGTGTACGGACGGGTCCGGAGCAGGTCTCATCCTCACAAACCCAGAAGGAATGGAATTCACGTACGCCCTCCGTTTTGAGTTCACGGCCACCAACAACGAAGCGGAATATGAAGCATTAATTGCGGGTTTAAAAATCGCCGCTAGAATGGGAGTCCGCAACCTTGAGGCCTACGTGGACTCACGACTTGTCGCGAACCATATTCTAGGTGGGTATGTGGCTAAGGAGGACAACATGGTCAGGTACTTGGAAAAAGTCAAGTCGCTAATCGTGACTTTCAGTAAGTTTTCCATCAAGCAGGTCCCGAGGGGCGAGAACAAGAAGGCGGACGCTCTTAGCAAGATCGCATCCACAAGCTTCGCTCACTTGTCTAAACAAGTCTTGGTGGAAATACTCAAGGAGAAATCTATAACGGAAGGGGAGGTTGCTGCTATAGTTGAAGAGGATGGACCTACATGGATGACCCCAATCATCAACTATTTGACTAATGAAACCCTTCCAGACGAGGAAAAAGCAGCACGGCGCATCTGAAGGAAGTCGCAGCATTTCGAACTTCGAGAAGGCATCCTTTACAAGCGCTCTTTCTTGCAGCCGTGGCTGCGGTGTGTTGGACCACGCCAGGCCGCTTACGTAATCAGTGACATACACGAAGGGTTGTGCGGCATGCATGCAGGTCCACGATCCGTGGTAGCTAGAGCCTTACGAAAAGGATATTATTGGCCTACCATGCACAAAGACGCGCGCGACATGATTCGCAAGTGTAGTAATTGCCAAGTGCATAGGCCAGTACCGCGACACCCGCAGCAGGAGCTTACACCTATCACGTCCCCATGGCCATTCTATAAGTGGGGAATTGACATTGCAGGACCATTTCCTGTAGCTGCGGGGGGAGTTAAATTCCTGATTGTTGCAATGGACTACTTCACGCGATGGATAGAGGCCAAGGCAGTCAAGTCTATCACAGGCAAACAAGTTAAGAAGTTTGTTTGGGAACATATTGTGTGCCGTTTTGGTCTACCAGGAGAAATCATCTCGGACAACGGCAAGCAGTTCACGGACAACCCATTCAAAGATTGGTGTGCATCATTGAACATCAAGCGGCGCTTCGTATCTGTTAAGCATCCACAGACAAACGGCCTTGTCGAACGAGCAAATAGAAGCTTGGGGAATGGCATCAAGGCGCGTCTGGATGAACGAAGTGGCAAATGGGTCGATGAGTTATCACATGTGCTATGGGCGCATAGAACTATGATCAAAACAGCCAACGGATATACTCCATTTGCATTGGCTTACGGCACTGAAGCTGTTATTCCAGCAGAAATAGGAATGCCTACCATCCGCACGGCGGAGGTTAATGTCGTCACGAACGATGAACAGCTGCGAATCAACCTGGATCTGTTGGAAGAAAAAAGGGAAATAGCAGCCATCAATGAGGCTAAGTCCAAGGCTAAGATGAAGGCTTATTATGACGCCAAGGTCAAGGGTGTTTCTTTTCGACCGGGAGACTACGTCTATCGTGCTAACGAAGCAAGTCAAGCGGAGAACACAGGAAAGCTAGGCCCTAAGTGGGAAGGACCGTATGAAGTCACTGAAGCCTTAGGACGAGGCGCGTACAGGTTACGTGATATGGATGACCGCGACCTAGAGCGCACATGGAATATTTCCAATCTCAAAAGGTGCTATCTTTGAAAGCTACGGCTTCCACATGGGTACTTCGCTTTGTGCGGTCTTAATGAAGAACCATGCGGTTTCATCTGTCTTGTTTTTCTTATGTTTGTCTAGATTCCTTTCTTGTTTTTAGGACTTGTCATTATTGTTCAAACAAAAGTGTAAACGTTCTAATAAAATGCCGTGGTGCCTAGCTAGCTCCACGGCCTGTTTCGTGCAAATCATTTTTTATTTTTTGGTAGTTGTATGAATCTTACTTATATCATAATATGTCATGTTTTATTCATATGCATTCTTTCAAATTACTGTACATGTACTATACGCCTCCAGGCGGGGTAAGAGGATTAAGTGAACCTACTAATTCAACTTGCCGCGTAAGAGGGATGCAACCCCAGCCGCACGGATCATGTATCCTTACTAGACACTTTACTCACAAGACGTTGGGGTAAGTTCCATATGCTGTAGCCGCACAGTGCTCCGCATAGTAAAGACGCACGTCGCATGTCTAGTAAATTATAGACTCGTATGTATTTTCTTCCTTTGTGTGTAAGACGTGATATATCATGCAGTATTGTGGTACAATATTTAAACACAGTCAAAATACACAAGTTTCCAAAATAGATAAACAAAATGGCCGTGGTCATCACGGACTTTTAAATAAAAAGACAAGTTACTACAAATATGTCTTAGCCGTGTACATACACGGACGAATATAATCACAAGTGTTTACAACAGATAAGTTACAAGGGGGGTAGGAACTCCCCTAGGTCCTTCTTCCCTTCCTCAATTAGAGCACGAAGGACCTCCCCACGAGCGTCCTTCCCATCCCGGGCTTTGGCTGCAATAGCATCCAGTGCTTCTACAAGAAACTTCTCGCCTTTCATTGTTTTGGATGCGGAATCGTAAGTGGCCAACGTCAAAGGAATAGGATCAGCACTCAGCCGGGACATTATCGTCTCATTTGGAGCATCCTTCATTGCCCCAAGCTCATCTAGGAGAGGGTGTTGGATTTCTGCCAAGGCATCCATGGACGCAGTCATATTATCCGCTGCGGAGGGGTTGTGATACGGATGCTGTATGATATCCTCATTTTTCCCTATCATCTCCGCAGCTTTGACCAGGCCTTCATGCCTACCACGGTCGATTCCATCGGATACGACCCCGGCAAACGCCTGCAGTAGGTGTGGAGCGTCCAAAGCCCTACTTACAGCAAGTCGCAGTCCTTGCCCGATAATCCACCTACGGCCGGCTGTAGCGGTTAGTAGGGGGGACATACCCTCTCAGCGCAACTTAGAACCATCTTGCTTAGCTATTCATCAGCTGAGGCAACCTGCTGTTCAAGATTGGTTTGGGTCCGCGTCAATTCTTCCTTCAGCGCGTCACGCTCCTGGGCGATGTTGAAGGATTGCACGGTCACAGCCTTAGTAGCAGCCTCAGCCGCAGACACCTACATATGAAATTTGGAGTTATTACAAGGATATATACTTTTCTTGGGTTACATGCATACAAAAAGTACGAGTGTATGTACAACATTTCGAAAGTTTACCTTCTCGCTTGATGCGGTTACGAGGGCTTCCAACTCAGCAATACGCTTCTCTCTGGCGTCGTCGTGATGCGCCTGCTCCTTCACCGTCGCCTCGGCTGTCAATAATGCCGCCTGCAATGATGCGATGGTCTTCTCGTTCTTCACGACCATCGCCTCACGGCGGGCTATCCTCTTGTCTGCACGACTCACATTAGTGAGGGCCTGGATTAGACGGCGTCTTAACGCGGCACCCACCGTCACCTGGTGTGCGGACGATACGTCAAACTGCTCGATAAGGGCCTCATGATCTAATTCATCTAAATCTTGAGCGAGGGCAGGCGGGGTGATGTGTTCGATAAATTCTGAACACTCGAATTCTGCCTCCAGCCGTGTCAAACATGATAGATTCCATGCTAAGCGCAGGTTTTCTTCTGGCCCCTCGGGGTGCGGCTCCTTGGCACGTGTAGTGGCAGGTGATGGGGGCTTGTTGGTTGGTGTGGGGGATGGATTTCTGTTGGAAACTCACTTTATGTGACGACATTTAAGAATTCCCGTTAGTTATCATAGTCACGCACATTTAGACTAGACTAGGCTCGTTGTAAAGTTTAGGTTGTGTGCGTGACTATATATACCCCTCCTTAGCTTCCAAGGAGGGGTGTTGATTGTTATTTTGTTCATTTGGGAATACATACACTTTTACTTTCAACCTCTCTTCTCTCTCTCTAAGCCATCAATGGCTTCCACCACTATTTACCACCACATTAGACCACCGGATCCATTTTAGCATTTCTACATTTAGCATCAGAGCCACGGTTCCATCCTTGGATCGTGTTCGTGTATTCGATTTGGTGGTCTAATTTTTTTTTATGTCTAGTCATATCATGTTTTGGTCCATTTTATCAAAAAAATTTGGTCACGTCTTCTTTTTGTGTCCATCTGTCCAAACAGTTGCATGTGTTGGGTCTCAACTTATTAATTTATTCCCTTGGTTTCATCATTATCATGGTCAAAGGTAAACAAATCTATATCATATTATTTTGTCCTTGTCTTCTGTCAAAAATGGTCAAGTTACCAGGTCAAGTTGCTGGTCAAAGGTCTCGCAGCATTTTTTATATATCTGTTCTAGGTTATATTTTTTGAAGATGAAGGTGAAAACCCAGATTTGCCAGAAAATCAGACCCAGAAATTACCTTTCCGGATTTTCAGGAACTAGTTCAGATATGGATAAGACGACTCTGCTTCTTGGTACGATCGCATGATTGCGATGGGGTATTTTTGACACATTCCGATGGGTTCGACATACCCATTGCGATGGGACTCATTCCGATGAGTCACATTGCGATGGGTGGTTGAACCTGTCGTAATGGCATAGACACGACGTCATGCTGCCCATTTGTTCTCAATATTGCGATGGCTGGTAACCATTGCGATGGGTACCATTGCGATGGGTACCATCGTAATGGGTTCCATCGTAATATGACTTCAGACTTCGATGGACTCTATTTCAGTTTGACTTTGCGATAGAAAGACATTGACTGAGATGGAATGTGGACCAAAAACGTAACCAAACCAAAACCATATCCATCGCAACCGAGTCAACTCGGTCATTACCGAGTTGACTCAGTTAAACTCACTGAGTCGACTCACATCCAACCTTTTATCACCACAACTCCAAAACTAAACCTAATTCCCTTCGTCACTTATATCCCATCTAGACTCGGACTTAAAACAGTAAATATCAAAAAGATCTCAGTTGATTGTTTTTCGATTAAGGATCCTTTAAGATCTATTTATCAAAAATTGTTTTCATCACAGATCTTTGGAGGGTTCAACCCATATGGTTTCATGTATACGGGATAACCCATATTATTAATATACGAAATTAAAGAGAGAACAATAACAAATATGTTATATTCTATCTTTGATTCGTCTGAAAAAAGGTCGAACCCGTTTGATTTTCGAAGCTCAAGAAATGGAATTAACAATTATATTAACTCCAAGTCTTTGTTTCGATTTTGTCACACTAAAACCAACATGCAACCTTTCAAAATAAAACCTACCCGATAACTTAATCATCAAGATCTTGAGGCGATTTATATATCTTCGTAGGTTTTGCTTATCCTGTGAAAATGAAGCCGCGTTTTCTTTAATGCAAGAAACAAAATGGTTGATTGGTTCGAAGTGTTTCATCATTCGATCATCATAGATCGTAACTGATAAACATGGCTTTGGTTAATTTGATTAGATATGTGATCAAGATCTATTGTTAGGAGATTAGTTTCTTGAGGGCTGAGTTTTGACAGAAAAAGATTGGGATTAGTTATGAAAGATAGCGGCTGTTGGTTTTTAGGATTAGGGTAAACTGTGTGGATTATTAGGGTTAAGGGTGATTTATACCTAATTTTTTAGGTATACCAATGTGGTGGGCTGATTGTGTGGATCGGGTATGTTGCACAAATGGGTCGTGTGTCTTGAACTGGTGAAATGAATGAATATATTTCCTGCTCTACATCTTTAATGTTACTGGGACGCGTGTCTAATTACTATCTTGGCTAAATACATGATATTGGGCCTATGTTATCATAACATTGAAATGTGAAAAGGTGCTTCGCAACTAAAACGAATTCGTTTTGGATTTTGTGCTTTGTGGTTAGTGTAGAATAAAACTTATATCGTACAAATGTTATGCCAAAATTTTATTTTGGACCAAATTTGTAATATTAAGTTTTATTTTGGTTCTAATCGGGGCTTGATAATGAAAAAGTGACGTGATCAAAAGACGAGACAACGTGACAAAAATTTATTTTGACGAGACCGAAGAAAAATAGGTATATTTTTAGTGGCTACAGATTTGTTTGACCGGGTATTAATTACGTGACGTTGAAGACGGATTTTTTCGAAGACGTGTATTTATTTTATCTTTTAATAGATAACTTGCTCGTGCTTAATCTGAAGACTTGGTTATCTGGTTTCCGGGTTCGGGGTGGATGGTTGATGACTCGGATAACTATCACTTAAAGGGGTTACATTGTTGTACTCAGTGTCACGCGCTTAGTCGACGTGGATAATTTCAAGAGGTGTTGTGCTTATAGACTTCTTTAGTGATGCATTGAGTACTTAGAGATTTCTCCACCGTTCTTCATTCAACAATAGTGCAAGCTTAAGTCACAAGATCGAAGGATTCTTATTCAGTTTCACGTTTGATGTATCCGGTTCATTCTTTCAGTGGTCACTTCAAATTGCTTTCACGTGGGTTGGTAAAGGTGGCCATGGAGAGTTTATGAGAAGAGATTTTCGATCAACAGCTGATTCTCACAAAATATATAATTAAGCTTATTTATTATTCTCACGAGATTTCAGGTTCATGTGCGTACAATTTATTGATGGTTCCGAGTTTCGAAACCATCAAGGGGGAAGAAGCAGACACATTGAACACACAACGAGTACACGTGATGAACTTCATACCTTCTTTTGATTTGAAGATATTCCGGGATGACATTTGTCATAGCCGCAGAGAAAATCAGTGTTTTAACTCGTGTCGTTATCAATCTCCAAATGGTACACTACTGATTCGAGGTTTAATTGTTTGATTGTTGCAATTAAACATCATCATTATCCTATATGCATTCCCGGGACTTAATTGACTCTGGTGCATCTCCAGAAGAAGACATGTGCATTTCCGGGACTTAATTGACTCTGGTGTTACGATGTCAACTTCATGAATGGGATAAAGTGTCCACTTCAGTATTTGAGCTTCATAATTGGGATTGATTTACCTTCTTCAACTATGTGGGGGAAGAAGTGTCTTGATTCTTTCTGGTATGCATAACTTGAACTATCAGGGGGAAGAAAAATTCAGAAGAATTATTCAAGCGTGAGAAGAAAAGTTGTTGATCTACTTGGTGTGCCCCAAACTTTCAATCCCTCTTAGCAACATTATATGTTATATGATGGGATTTGCTAGTTAGATTCCGCTGTGCGCTTAATCATTCTAAGCTTTATTGAAAGCTTTGAAGTTGCTTACGAGGATTGTTGGTTTAGGGGGAAGCTATTTAAAATGCTTCTACATCAAGTTTACGTGGCATGAATTAGGGGGAAGCTAATTCAGAAGCTTCTCCTTAACCAGAAGTGTATGGGTTACTTAGCTCGTGCCATTACAGTATTTCTTCTACAGGTTACTTTAAAGATGAGTCGTTTTGAAGACGAAGGCCTCAGAAGACTTCATCAGCATTGGATGCTTCAAGAAAGCTCTTATTCTTAATTATTTTGTACTTGTTAGGAAGAATATTGTAAGGAATTCTACACGTCGTCCCATGGGAGAAGATTGTTGGAAACTCACTTTATGTGACGACATTTAAGAATTCCCGTTAGTTATCATAGTCACGCACATTTAGACTAGACTAGGCTCGTTGTAAAGTTTAGGTTGTGTGCGTGACTATATATACCCCTCCTTAGCTTCCAAGGAGGGGTGTTGATTGTTATTTTGTTCATTTGGGAATACATACACTTTTACTTTCAACCTCTCTTCTCTCTCTCTCTAAGCCATCAATGGCTTCCACCACCATTTACCACCACATTAGACCACCGGATCCATTTTAGCATTTCTACAATTTCTCCCAACTTCTTCCCCCTGCGCTGCGGCTGCCGGATTAGCCCTGTTATTTACACATGACAGTATTAGTCTATGCATCATACAAAGATATGAATCATACTTACGCGGGGTACTTACGAGGTGCCAATGACAGGGTCTGGGCCGGTAGGAGCTACGACGCTCACAGGGGCGACTCGCAAAACTGGCCCTTCCATGTTCGGGGTGGGGTCGGCCTGGGCAGTCGTGGTGCCACTTCCTTCTTGGTACTGCGGGTGGTCTTTCCTCAGCTTCTTGGGGGGAGCATTCGCGACTCCGGCCTCCTCCCCCATTTTCTTCGCCACCCGCCTGGTTGTCTTTCTCTTTCTAGAGATAAGAGGGGCGGACCCGGAAGCCTGAGTGGTGTCTTCATTGGGGTCATTCTCTTCTTCTTGATTGGTGGTTCCCCCCTCTAGCAATGGGTCTTCGCCATCTTCATTGTGGAAATCTAGTGGGGATTTCTCGATGGCGGGCTCTTCTTCGTCCAATCTAGGCTCCGATGTCTCTTCGAGCGGTATCGTACGGTCGGCTAGTGCTTCTAGCAAGGGGAGCTCATTTGGCTTCAACGGCCGGAATCCTTCCGCCACCTTCATGGGGTCGCCTTGGCGGATTAGTCCGTGAAGGTTCATCTCTGCAAAAAAAATTTTACAAGTATATGGGTTAATAAAGTTCTACACATGTGTGACAAATCAAATCTGCAACATATATATTGGACCTACCCTCTCCCTGTTCCGTTAAGAAGCACGGGTATAAGTCATCCCTCCCAAAGTAACGGCGGCTTATCCCTACTAAGCACAGAAAGTGTTCCGGCAACCCTCTATGGAATTCTGTGCGATGGGTATCTAGTATTTTCAGGTCCCTGCTGCTATAATCTTTGGATTTGGGCGGGTAGTCTTTTGGGGCTTTGGTTTTAAGTACGAAGGGGGTGGGGAACACCTTCTCATCTACAAAGAAGTAATGGTCGTACCAGTTCTTAAGGGAGTCTAGAGGTTTCCTATATGTCATAGGGGCATTCCCGGGTCGTTTCTTGAACGACAACCACCCGTTCACTAACTGAGGAAAGTAGAAAGCCCTAAAAAGGTTCACGGTGGGGGTTACTCCGCAGGTATGGCATGTAATCTCAAACTGTTTGATTTTACACGCCCCTATGCAATGGAGCTGGGTGATATGAAAGTCATAATACAAAAGAAGGTCTACCAAGAACTTGGATAAAGGGATACGGTAGTTGGCTGAGTCAAACAGGCGTGTATATATGCCTACTTTCCCCACCGGTGCATCCGTAATCGCTTCACCATCACCCGGATAGGTGGGGTGTACGCTTTCGGGTACATAATACTTCGACAGAAAGTCGAGGTATTTTTCCGCAAACATCACGTTAAGGACATCCGTGATAAGGGGATTATCCTTTACCATGTTTTATAAAAAGGTCTTTAAAGGCGTGATGATCTAACCTGCGGCGACGAAAATCCGTGGAAAAGAAGGCAACAATTTTGGAGATAAAAGCTTGAGATTAATAATGGCGGAAGAAGGAGTGGGTTATGTGTGTAACAAACACGCATACCCACTCTTATATAGGGTTGCCTCGGTTTCCGAGGTGCCTTGGATCTTTGACACGTGTCAGCCACCTCGCCTATCCAATGGATAGGGTTTCTGACATTTCTGCAAAATCAGAGGGGGACCCACGGGTCACTTCTTAGCAGTTTTGCGTGGCTCAAGGGTGGGCATTAATGGTGCACTTTTGCAGGCATGCGACTGGATAGTTGACTATCATTAATGTTTTTTATTCTTGTCAGGTTATGCGGCTCTTACGTAAGACCGTATTTAATGTTACATTTAAGTTGTCTTGGCCGATGCGTGCGGCTGAGGTAGTATTCATAAAATATTCCTACGAAGGGTCGCTACGTGCGGCCAGAACAACAAAAATTTCAAAGTTTCATTTCCTATGTCTTTCCTTGGTATGTCCGGAGAGCACCTTGATAGTCTAGAGGTTACGCCTACGACTGTAACAACTAGACTGGGGGGACATGATGACGTATAGTCCCCAACCGGGTCACGAGCCCGGCCCACGGGTACTACCCGTATCCGACCCATCACAGATGGGTGGATTAATGTCATTCAGGCTTATGGGCTTGGATGAACAGTGACCGCACACATGTGTGCGGCCCACGGCCCGGTGCGGCCGACATAACCGACATAGGGTTAGACAGAATAATATTCTGTCTAGGTATATCTTTATCCTAATGAAAGAGGATATTCACTACCAGAATTAGAAGATAACAATCATTCTAATTCTGGTGGTTATCTCTTCCTTGGGGTCGAAGCATCAGTGAAAGCCCATTAGGGTTTCACTGCCTATAAAAGGAACCCTCAAGGGTTCCACAAAGGTATTACGATTCATACTCTAAACTCACATAAACCCTAAATCGATTACTTACTCTCACGCCGGAGTCTAATCGTGGGAAACATTCCCACGGTAAGCCTAACGCGTGCTGTTTAGTGTGCAGGATCCCAACCAAACGATTCACTTGGTGTAGGAGCCGGAGCCCAGCCAACCCGAATTAAGCCTAATTCGGGTCTAGCAAGGATCAACCAACTTTTGCATCAACACAAACATCGTTCATATTTAAATTGTTCGGCAATTTATTTTGCACCTTCATTATTAAGGAACATGTCCTAATTGGTTCTTTATATTTTATACATAATATGTCAGTAATTACTTTCACTTTCCAAATGAAATAGTTATCATATCCGTATTTATTCAAAAATTATTTCTTCACATTTTCTCTGTTTTAGTTTCGTCTCATCTATCATTTTTAGCAGTTTTTCTCAATCCGACGTTTTAAGCGTCGATAATTATTATAGTTAATTAAGTAATTATTAGTTAATTTTTATGAAGCGTAAACGTAAAAGTTTTAAATTTCTTAGTTCGACCAATTATATAAAATGTTCAAAAATAAATTTGAATTTAATTAACAAGATTTTTGTTGATTTATCGAAAATATTTAATAAGATTCGTAAATGTTCGAAAAACCTTTGTTTATACTTTGGTCAAAGTTTTCTTAGTTGAAAAGCAAAAATTGTCGTTTTAAGTTTTCAGGTTATGGTTTAAATGATTTCCTCAATTCTTCTTAAGTTGTCTTGAGGTATACACAAACATTTACCCCTAAACAGAAGTTTAGTTAAATGGTTTGTGTATAAGGGAATAATCCCTTAAAATCTTTTGTTAAAACATTTGTCAATATATATTTGCATTTTCTTTTCAGTATAACCCAAAGTCTTAAATCTCATGTTAAATATTTAAGATAAAGGTTTTTATTGTTCGGTCAATTCAGGGCAATCTATAATTAATTATTAACTTCATTCTTATTCTTATAAACAAACAAATGGTCCTTAATGATCACGAGCATGAATTTATCAAATTACAGCCTACACACGTGATTCACCAATTTATGAATGCTACATGTGTATTAGTCAATCCAAACGACATCACGTGAAACTCATAATGTTCATTATAAGTACCGGATGTAGCGATTGGAATAGATAATCCTTTTCGCAGATGCGGAGTTGATGATAACCATGCTGAGGATCAAAAACCTTGTAAATGATCGAACAAATCTTCCATTTCGAGTTATGGATATCGTTTTCGATTGTCAATTTACTCAGTTCACAGTAATCTATAAATATAAGGAATGATAACACCATAGCTCTTCAGGATGACAGGCTTGGTATAATAAAATCTTTCTCCGACAACTCTCTCAGTTGTACGGTAATTCCTTTAATTCAGATGGTGCTGACATACAGTGCACATGCCATAGGTGCAGCACCGGAAATATAATTAATACCAAATTCAACTTGCCTTAATGGCGAAAGTCTAGGTAATTCATCAATAAATACCTCCTAAAGTTTCAGATAACATAAACATCTTTTAATAAATTCATATTAGGTTCTTTCTAGATTATAATATCTATGACTAATTCACAACCATTCACGGTATAATTTCAAGTCTAAAAGCAGGATATGGTCATCCATCAAGAATTCTTTAGATCACTTTTGATAATCAACATCTTATCATTTAGGGGAATTCTATTCGAGTTCCCATCGATTAAGACAATGTCGTCATGTCATAATCAATCAATCCATTCTACTGGCACTATCAACTTTTCAGTTTTATTGTCGTTGATAAGATGTGAACTTCTCAAAAGACTAATAATAATTCATAATCCTTCACAAATTAAAGGATGTACGGAGACACAACTAATCCTTTAAAGAGTAAGGTCAACGCATAATCTATGCGAGAGAATTTCAAATCAGATACAGACGAAAACATTTAATGAATATGAATATATCCCATGTTTTCATAATTTGAGTACGCATTCGAAAGCTCCTCGGATCGTTACCCTGGTCATTCAAATGAAATCAAATCAAAAGAAATGATAGGAACGTCGATACATCCAGTCGGGTATCAACACTCGATAATCAGATACTTTTCCTAAGAATCTCACAACGGGAGAATTGGACAAGAAAGAATTGTCAATTGTCAAATAAGACAATTTCCACAGGTGAGTAAATTTGACTCAGAAGAATAGATGCTACAGGCACATATGTAGGTGTCCCTAACACTATGTCCTTATTTTTCACTTCTCGCAGATCTCATAAATTTTAATCCTTCACAATCTTCAAAGAAAATTTAGTGTTTATTAACCAGTTTTATGGTGACTACTAATCAGCCTTGCATGGTCCATTCCAAATTGTATGTAGGCGCGCAACTATATACAATTTCAAGATAAACAATGCAATACTCAGTTCGTCAAAATTTTATTATCATGTTTATAATAAAAACATTTTCATGCTTAATTCTTAAATAAGAATCAAAAATAAATTTACAAAGATTTTCTTTATTATGAAAACAATTAAGTTTTCCCAGGTGTTTTATAAACAACTTCATTTCGATAACGATTACTCATAAATCTCACTTCGAATAATCCTTATAGTGATGAAAATTCAATTTTCTCAAAGGAATACGGTTTTGTCTTATAAAAACAATGAGTGATCTGCAAAAGAGTGATGAAAGCTTGTTCACCAAGATCTTAACTACAATATGATAGGGAATGAGCTTTAGCCAAATAATCATGAGGTTCATGACCTCGATGGCACTCAAAAAGAATAATCCACAACGTAACTCAAATCGAGATGAGTACTTGTTCAATGGTTGCATCACTAATGCGAACATTAGGATGAAGCAATAAAGGATAGATAACATCTATACATGTAGGATTTAGTAATCAGATGTAGTCTTTTCATTAATCACAAACAAGTCAAAATTGTACCGTAACACATTACGTGTCACTATGTCATACAATTCTCAGAACTCATCCTACCAACTGATGTCTCAGTTAAGTTAGGGATTTTTAAAAGATACCACAATGAATACTAATCTACAAGAGTCATTAGGTGTTCCATATGTCCCGGAAGATCCATTGGTCCCAATTCAGAAGAAGATTTCTTTAATTTATTTATTGGACACCAGGCATCCTCGTTAGTGGACAATCGCCTAGGAACAACCTTTAATACAAACCTACAATCAATTAAAACATTATAATTCAATTACAAAACTTAACGACTTATATTAACAATCTCATATTCCATACGGGTTAAATTTTACTTTATTCAAGTTTCAATCAACTTATACTCAATGCAACATCCTATCTCATTTTCCAATACTTTCAATCTTATTTATAAACCTTAATAGGGCAATAAAAGCTTGATATAAATCAACACTTAATTCCAATCCTATAGCTCTTACAACAACAATTATCAAATGAGTCACTAGCATGAGATGACTCACACATTCAATCAGATTTCTCGGAAAGGTATTAGTGGCATGAGGCTTTTAGGTAATGGTTCCAATGACAGCCTCAAGTGCAACATTCACCCTTTCGATTTCAATTTAAGAATTGGATGACAACGAATCAGATGACATCTTTCCAGGTGATAACGTTTTGTCAAACTTCAGTCTATAAGGAAAGATCGTCATGACATCGATATCATATTTAATCTCGCCAATTCTTCTTCAATATCACAATCAACTAATATCTACATTTCTACGAATATCAACCATTTGTTGGGATCATAAATATCCACAACTTGGTTTAGATCTAGGATAGCTAGAATTCCTACGAGAATAGCTTAGATTAATTTACTAGGGGATTTAGGGTACATTGTGACAATCTACGTCGTATAAATACCTCGTATAAATATCAAAGTAATCATCAAACAATCATGTAATAAAATTACATCATATATATATATATAATCCAAGTTATATATATATATATTAAAATAACACTTCTCAGTCTGGCCTTGTCGGTAACTCGGGAATTCTTCGGCACCGTTATAGTCAAAAGATTTTTAGACATTTTTAGAAAATGTTTATAGTTAAAAGATTTTGAAATGTTTTATTCAAAACCTTGGTTTTAAAAATCTTTCGTTCTCTATAACGAGAGCTCTGGTACCAAACTGTAACACCCCCAAATTTATACAACTCAATACAGCGGAAGACTAGTTGGTGTTACGGGATAGCACATTACTCACATCATAGACAACACATAAAAATCACGTCGTTTATTAATAAAGCATTTCCATTCATAAATATCAAAGTTACATCGGTCCCAAGTCATTACATTTCATACAAAGTTTTACAAAGTATTTGAATTGAAAATATTGTTTAAGTGCGGGCCATGAATTCTTGTTGTCTTCCCGAGAATTACCTTCAAGTACCTGAGAAAAAACATGTTAAAAGAAAAGGTCAGCGATAACGCCGTGTGAATTCATAGAGTTTAATAAAATCCATCAATATAATATCAGTATAAAATTATTACTGAAAGTCATTTTGTACAAATCTTTGTAATAGGCCATAAAATAGCCAAAGTCATTTTATACAAATCCTTATCGAAAATCATAATATAGGCATTTGCCTTAAAAATCATTATACGAACCAATGTCGTAAAAACATCATACAATACGTCTTACGACGTTGTATAAAGTTAAATAAAAACCGTTATATGATTATGGTTATGAAAACCAAAACACGAACATAATATCAATAGTATGACCCTGTATATTTAGTCAGGCAATACATCGTAATTCGGAGCGTCTAATAGTATTTCGTTAGTTTTGGATTATTATAAGCCGCATGACATTGTTACCTTACTAAACCAACAACGGGTAGCTAACCTGATACTCAATTTGCCCACCTAAAGTAGCGTGTCGTCACAAAGGTCACGCTATGGAAATCTTCTCATACATAAATTCGCTTACCAATCAATGTGGCACGATGGGGATCAACCGTCAAGGCGCGAACTGGGGTGATCGTCCCCAAATAGTACTATTATATGCATAAGCGTCTACCAACTCCCGGTAGTTCACAATTCATGCTAATGGGACTTTTATTGACATAACCTAACTTTAATAATCCATTTGATTTCATCTATCAGGTCCTTTAATTATTTATCGGGTCATACATTTGGGTCATACAATCATTCGGGTCCAAATCAATAAACAAACAATCGGGACAAATGGTGTCCTATTTTATAAAAACTAACATGTTATCTCCCTCGCGGGTTTATAAAACATTTATAAAAACATTTAAAAGAGTGCGAGGCTATGAACTCACGTTGATGTGGGAAGGTGGGTTATCAGCAATTCGGACGTATGGTACGTGCTTCAATCACGGAAACCTAGATAAATAATTCTCGCCTTAGACTCATGTCCAATGACTTTATAAAAATAACAATTATGTATACATATTATGATTATTTATATATGATGATCAAGTGGGTTTACATATTCTTGTTTACTCATTCTAGTGTTATATGTCGATAACTTTTATACTAGTTTACTAGTTTTACCTATTTACACGTTTTAAGTCCAATAAACTTATTATAAGTTCTTTAACTTGTTTTAATCCATTTTATACATATATTATCAGTATTTAAACTTTATAAGTTGGGCCCAAATGAGTTAAGTCCAATAAGTTCTTTTTTATAACGGTTTAACTTATTTAGTCCAATTATTAGTCCAATATGTTTACTTAGCTCGTTAATGTCCATATGTCCTATAGTTCGGGTTTTATCGGTTTATACTTGTTATACATGTTTATATATCAGTATATAAGTTTTGTAAAGTTTACATTAGACGGGTCCAACCATCTAAGTTTTATTTAACAAAAACGTTAATTTTACGGTATTAGCCGAAAAAGTCGTAAAAATCAAGTTTATAGTTTTTATAACTTATAAATATTATTCCACTACCATTTTTATAATTTATACACTTATTTAACCTTTTATATATTTATATAAATAAAATCCATAAGTTAGTGGGTTTTAACTTTACATTTTATACAATAAAATTTTGAGTGCTTATATAATAGTATTATACTTTAATTTCCAAAATCTGATTTTTATCTTCACTTTCACCAAAACTGCAATATCTAGAGTTTTATATGAAGATAGAAGCTCAAATTTTTATCACAGAAACTACATGATATTTGCTCCATTTAACTCTACTATAGCTACTGTTGAATCATCTTCTAAGCATTTTCTAAAAATCGTCCAAAACAGTGAACTCAGATTTGTGCCTTAAACTTGTTTTGATCATATCTCACTCATTACAATGATTCCATTGCATGAACAACTCTCACATGTGTACAAGACCCATAGCTTACTGTTTATTCATTAATCTATGCCATTTTTATCAGTTCATCATTTGATTCTTTACTGTTTTATACAGCCAACAAATTTAAACAAGATTTTAACCTTGTTCTTTATAGTTTTTCACCTTTTTAATCATGTTTATCAACAACAAATCCCCACATAACATTTTTATCATCATATAATCATCATATACATATACAATAGGAAATAAAATACATGTTTACATAATTAAAATAACAAGAAGATGAGGAGGACAATCTTTATACCACCATGATGATGTAGGTTGTGATCAAAACATGGATTTTGATGGAGAAACTTGTGAATCACCAAGAACATATTCAAGACCACCATTCTTCATGAACACCTTGTGGAAAATCAGCCCTACTACTCCATGGAAACACCTCCTTGGATGTTAAAACTTGCACCAATCTTCATCTCTTTGAATGGAGATTAACATATGTTAATTATAACATATGTTTATGGTTAAAATTTGATCAAGTGATGGTGATTTGAGGTGTAAAATGGGACGGCCAAAATGGCTTAGAGAGAGAGAGTGTGTGTTTTGCATGGAAGGAAATGAGAGCTAGTGGTAATTGGTGAAGTGGTTTAGCTAGTTGGTGGTATGTGTAAGCTTAATTGCTAAGCTACTATGACAAGTGTTAGTGTATTGTTTACACTTTGACACCTCAAAGGGTGTTGTGTAGCTAGTTTTAGCCGTTGGTTTGTGGGGGTGGGGCAAGTGTCCCACTTGTCTCATCCCCATTTAATTACGGGTACTCCTCGATTCTAGTTTCCTCGATTTGCGTGCCCTCGGGTCGTTTTACGAAAAACGTTTTTATAAATTATGAATCAACGTCACAAAACGAATCCAATAAAAATTGTATCATCAAAAACGGAGTTCGAAAACGTAAATACGTAATCCTAGGGTTTCCGGTTTAGTCGTAAAGGACGTTAAAATAAAATCGTAAGTCCTAATCTCTTCTCGTAAATTTGTGAGTTTATGAACTAACACAAATTTAAAACTCCAAAATAATATTCATGGACAAATTTATTTTCTGAAATGTCGGACTGCCACCAAAGACGGTGTATGTAAACATAAGCATGTAACGTTGAATCCTCCAGTTTAGACGTAGTCGATGCTACTTCAAGACGTAAATCCAAATTTCTTCCCAAAAATAAGTGAGTTCATAAAATAATATTTTCAAATAAATATCGAGAATAAAATATTGACCATAAATTGACAGATTGTCACATTCGCTGCGTCTCGAATGGTATCAATTCTGCTACGATGGTTACGGCCTTTAACGACTTTGTGGAAATAAGCTGAGTTTGTATCCCCGCAGCTAACCACTCCACCTTGGCTTTTTGCTTCAAAAACTTCTCCTCGTCAATAACAGCCTCATTACACGCTTGAACATAAATGGCCACCTCCCCACGTAAATTAAGATCAGCAGGATTTAAATCGAGAGCTTTTTGAGTTGCATCAACTTCTACACGTAATCTCATAACACGATCATGAAAGTTACCTTGCTCATACAACAATTTACGAAAAAGGCTTCTTCAAAGCTTTCAGCTTACTCACCGCTTGGAACATATTATGACCCTACACCGGATTACCCCATTGGTCCACAAGGTAATATCACGTGGGGTTGGCATAAGATTCTTCTTCTTCGTCCTTTCTTACGGGAATTTATTTGGCATAATCTTGGTGATGGCAAGTCTACTTTGGCATGGTATGATGGTGCACCCTGAGTCCACTGTCTACTATAATAACGACTCGGGACATCTTTCGTGCTGGTTTTGATAAGAATACCAAGGTCAGTGATTTAATGCGGAATGATTGTCTTAACTGGCATGATTTATGGATGTCTAAATATCTTATTTTGAATTCTATTCCAAGTCATACTCTGTCCAACAGACTGAATACATTGGAATGGCGTGATATTGATGGCAATATAAAGCCTTTTTCTACTCATGCTATTTGGGATGTGCTGCGGCCTAGGAATCCTCAAGTCACATGGTATTTTCCTGTTTGGTTCCCAGGTTGTATTCCTAGTCATGCGTTCTTATTTTGGCTGATTATCATACGCCGGCTTAAGACTCAGGATAGACTTCACGCTTGGGACCATGTGGATGTGGCAGTTAAATGCCCTCTATGTGAGCTGCAATCGGATAGTCATTAACACTTAATTTTCGATTGTGGCTTTTCTAAACAGGTTTGGAATGAAGTGAAAGACCTTGCAAGGCTTCCTGGTTCATTACCATCTATTGATTCTATCTTACTTGATATTGTTCCATTTCCTAACCTTAAATCTTCGAGGAGTGTGGTAGCAAAGCTGATGGTTACGGCGGCTATGTATATAATTTGGCAAGAACGGAACTATCACATTTTTAGGAAGGAAAAGAGACTGGCAAGTCAAGTGGTTGATATTATCAAGTCTACTGTTCGGCTAAAACTTATGTCTTGTCGCTGGAAGCAATCCCCCAACGTGCTCCAGTTGTTTCAAAGATGGAAGCTGGCCGATTCGTTACTCATAAGAAGATGATGGATTCTTTGATGTGCTTGTGTACCTTTAGGTGGTTCTTTCCAATAGGTGTACTTGTTTTCGTAGTTTTTATTATATGGCCTGTCATATAATCTCGTAGTTCAAGAGATGTCTTGAGGTTAATATGGTATTTCAGCCGTATTACAGTGTACTTAATGATTTGGGTTATTAATATATTTACCGGGGAACCTTGTTCCCTTTTACCCAACTTGATAATAGAAACATTAACGGGCATTTTTGGCATACATTTTAATCTCTTAACCTTTCAAATTTTTATTTGCTAAATCTTGTTTCAAGTATCAAACATATGAGGGGAGATAGACCTATAGCTACTCTAACCTGGTACACAATAGAAAAGTAATTAGTAAAGTCATGATGAGCGGGGTCATGCAAGATGGACCTATATTATTTGTTCGTAAACCTACATAAACATTCTTGAAAAGATTGAATATAACATGAAAAGTGTGACACCCCCAAATCAGGTTTGGAGCGGAATAGTAATTGGGTGTCACGTTGCGGATCACATAACAAATGGCATACAAAGCATTGATCATAATTACATGATTTTGAAATACAATTGATACAAATATTGTTTTAGTACAATCAGTTGAAATGTTGAATATCAGTTGTTACAAATATCCCAATGAAAACAGATCCCCCAATTATCATGATGCTTCTAAATGATGCTCAATCCATGCTCAAATAATCCAGCTTAATTTCCTGAGAAAAACATGCTTAAAACAGTCAACATAAAGTTGGTGAATTCATACAGTTTTGTAAAATAATAGTTAAGGACTGTAAATTATCCTACATAGTGTTGCACAAAGTTTGATATAAAAATCAAGTGTAGGATCTCAAATATCCCATATAGTATTTCATAAGGTTTGATAAAAATCAAGTTCAGAAATATCAGTATGTTCCATGTATTAATGTGCCAAATAATATAAAGTCAAGTTTTAGAACCGCAAACATCACAAAACTAGTATCGCACAAAGCCAAATACTATAAGGTAATTACATTCCCATATTACCCGAAACTGAGACTTGACAGTTAAGTCCTCGACAAATGAGGACCCTTCGCCTTATTAAAAGGCACCCATTAATAATAAGTTCTGACATGTGAAACATCTGTTGTCCTGGCCGAGGCACAGTGAGCATGACTCACCCAGATGGGGATGGTCAATCCCAAATAGATCTATTTATAACATTCAGGCAATTCAAAAATTCTAACAGTTTCAGATGCACGGGTCATGCGGGTTCATCTACAATAGGCAAATGTAATTAAGGGTAACAGTTCAGTTTGCGTCCTATAAAATATATTACCAGTTTTCTCCCACAGTATTTAATCAACAGTTTATTAAATATAAGTATAGGACCATGATCTCATGATATTAAAATCATATAGTCAAAACAAGTTATAGCATGTCTCCCCCTCGCGGGTTAGTAAAACATAAATAGTAGTGAAAGGCGAGGCTATGAACTCACATGTATACTACAGCTCGAGGATGATCAAGTATTTAAGTCATAGTGCACACAGTACATCGATACCTAAGTAATTGAGTAGGTCTCAGTATATGCACAAATAATAAATGTATGTAGTTTAATTACTCATGCGTTCGTTCACGTTATCAATAGGTCACAGTATATTAAATTATTTATATACACTGTTATGACAAAGGTTATATGTGCGTATTGTTGGTCTACTATTTACGCGTACCCTCAATAGTTAGAAAGATATACATGTTTGTAGTCTTTATTCGTAAATAAATTATTAAATTTATTTAATAGTTTATTATTAATCAACATAATTAATAATAATTTACTAGTTATCAATCCGGATTTAAAACATGTTTCCCGTTGGTAAAAACATAGTATATCTATTCCAAAAGTTGTTAAAATCGTCCCTCGTACACCAACAGTGGCTATTCAAGCCAACAATGGGTACGTTTAAGGAAAACGGTGGGTACTTTATAAAAATAGTGGGTATATTAAGCTAATAGTGGCGGCAGTGGTAATATTAGGCTAACGGTGGCAACTTTAAACTAACAGTGGCAAGTTTAAGATAACAGTGGCAGATCTATAACTAACGGTGGTAAATTAAGGTTATTGGTGGAAGATCTAAGGCTAACAGTGGGAACATATGAACTAACGGTGGCGATTATACCTTAGATGGATTTTCTGTCCAAAGCCGAGACACACCCTAATGCTACTAATCAGCAACCTACCGCACCTCCGTTGTCATAAGCAGTCCCAAACGCACCCTTAAGCCTGCTGTTATCCCAAACAACCCCTTATCTTGCAGCTAATCTGCAGATCCAAATAGTCCCCAACTGTTGCTACCAATCAGTAGATCCAAACAGTCCCGATGCGACTACTGCTGAACCAAACGCACCTGCTGTTGATACTCAGCGAACTAAAGGAACCCTTATGGCTGTTCTACAGTCCCAAACACACCCCCTGCTGCTGCTAATCAGCAGATCCAAACACCCCGACTGCTGTTAAAAGAAGGTCCAAACGCCCCCTTCTCGCTGCTTAAATCAACAGATCCGACCACCCATTTTTCTGTTGTTTATCAGCAGATTCCAAACGCCCCTTTTTACAGCTTTTTCTAATCCTAAACACCTCCTCCCCGTGGGGTTTTCTGCCCAAACTAAACGTCCACTGTGGAGTTATCAGTAAACAAACACCCCTGCTGATGAACCACGCCCATAACCACCGTTCTCATGGTAGTAGTCGTGAAGATAGCTAGTGGGCGACGGGTTGATGGTCCGTCATGGATTTGGATCAACTAACCAATGAAATCATCACGAGATGCGGCTGTTAGCTTTTGTGGTATACAAAAAAAAGTATGAACTCGTCATAGGTGTGGAGGACGAACAGATCCAAACGCCACAAAGTGGTTTCAGATGTAGATCTGGTGGTTCAGACCACGGACGTGATGGGAACCCATGATGGTGGCGACAGCGTTCTTGGGTGGCTGTGGTGGATTTAGGGTGAGGTGAGTGGTGGTTCGTGGTTTAGTAGAGATGGGTATTAGATTCATCTAATCTATAATATTAAGTGGTGGCGGCTGAATATTTTCCGGTGGCCGGAATCTTGGCCGGAAAAATGACGGCTGCCAAAAAGAGGGAGGAGAGTGTGTTTGTGGTTTAGGTTTAGTGTTAGGGTTTGATAGATATGGAAAAATGTTATAAGTTTCCTATTTATAGCACAAGATATGTGTAGAGTGGGTATAGTTGAGGGTAAAAAACGTATGTATTTCCCTAAGCTTTTCTTTAATTCGTTTAAACGTGGTTCGGGACACGATCAAGATCGATAAAATTTGATTTGTTTTATGAAGTTTGTTCCGTCGTTTTTAAAATGATTTATCCAATAATTTAAAGTATTTGTACGACTTTTATTTATGAATAAAGTGTTCCTTCAACTAAATGACGATTATTAATCGTTTTAATAAGTATATCGTTTTAAAATAACTTCTCATTAAATTTTTTCGTACATTTTTACAATGAAATATTAAACGATTTAGTTAATCGTTTTATCGAAATACATTAGAATAATTAAATATAAATTTAATTATGAGTGTAGTTATAAGTTATACTTTTAAATATGACGATATTCATTAAGGTAAAAGTGTTTATACAATATTAATTTAAAATACTTCACTACTAAAATCATGATTTTTGTACGTAATAAGTCTCGTGATGATGTATTGTAAAGGTGGTTCGTTAAAATATTACATGATGAACGATATTAATAATGAAGTCGGTGACGTGTCAAAAGCCCAAATTTTGGGGTTTTACAGCACATACCCGTTATTTTAGCTTTGTCCTCAAAACTTAAGATGAAGTTACTCGTCTAGGGAACAAGTGAGGACACTGTTTCTTGTACGTGTAATCTTTTGAACTCAAGTTTTAAGTTTACAAGGTTGGGTTGACTAAGACAACTCGTCTTAAGTCTTGGTTTTTCCTTAGATGTGCCTCTGGGGTCCCAATGTGTCCTGATATGCACAGATAAAGGTTCATTAATGATTTTAATAGGCCTTCAGTAGATTTTGAGTCTATTAAGCTTCAATAGGCTTACACGATGACGAGTTAGAAATATAGTTTTGGTTGGTACCGCTCTTGCGTCAACAACTTTTACGCGAAGGGATTCCCGATATACTTCTAGCCTGTGGGAAGAAAACATTTGTTTGACACCAAAGCTTCACTTAGCGAAAAGGCTAAGATTATTGGTGATAGTGATTGGGTAGGAAGTTGCAAAGAATCTGCTTCATTTGTGGCTGAGCTGGGGCATAAGTTGCGTAGAGAAGAAGTACTTCAAATGATGGAAATCAAAGAAGAGACCAAGAATAAAGAAGTGTGCATCCCTGGTGAGATTCTGAAAGGGTCATGCATCTACTGTTGGTGGTTAAAAAATTTGCACAAATTTCGACTTCTAAAAGGAGGAAGTCATTCATTTCAAGGCTTGTTAGACAATGGTATTGTCGAACTAATTGGATCCGAAGAAGAAGAAGATTGTCCAAAAGTATGGGACATCAATTATCTCTTTCTGGAGGGTGACAAACATAACCCTACAAAATACACCCATTGTGAGTTGGGCATGTCTTTTATGCTTGGTTTTGTTTTCCTCGTCGATTTGAGAAATGCGAGCTTAGAAGATAAGGCATCCTCTTACCAAGTATTTCTGGGCTTCGATACAAGAAATGACACTAAGTCTAGTGTCGATATATTCTGTGTTACCGTCGCCTCGAATAATCGAGGTTTCATTTCCTCATGGCAGATGAACCAACTTTATTTTATGTGACACCCAAAATGGGTCAAATGAAACGAAAGTGGGCACTCTAAAAAGGGTTTAAAATGCAGCGAAAATGGACACTCCCAAAGGAGTCAAATGCAACGGAAGTGGACACCCCCAAATGGGGTCGAATGTAGCGGAAATGGACACTCCCAAAGGAGTCAAATGCAACGGAAGTGGACACCCCCAAATGGGGTCGAATGCAGCGAAAGTGGTATTTGGGTTAAGGATAAGCCAAAAGTCAAGAGCACAATGCTTTGATCTAAAAGAGATGAACACGAATCTTCCTAGGTTTCTGGGTGAGGATGTAATGACATCAAATATAAGTTATCTTAATGATAAGATATTACTGGAGGAAATCGCGAGTCAAAAAGGATTACATTCCATAACTGGATAAATAAAATAACATCAATTATGAGTCATGTCGAATATATTTAAGCTCATGTGATTATAAATTTCTATTTACCTCGATAAGCGTCCTCATCCATGTAAGGTAAAATTTATAACTCCTTTCGGTGACCTATGACTTCTTTATTCAAACGAAAAAGCGTCCCAATTCGTTTCAATAAGGATTTCATAGCCCACCTTACCTAAATATTTCCGGCAAGGCTTATTATTTAGAATAAATATAATATCTAAGATAATAGATATTATTTAGATACTTTACAGCCCGTTTGCTTATAACCTTCGTCTTCAGACGTCCCATAACATCTTAATACGAAATTATAAATAAACTTCTGGTCCGGTGGCTTAAAATTTCACTCTTAGACGTCCCATAACGTCTTGAGAGGAAATCATCATTAACTTAGGATCAAGAGACTCAGGTCCCATATGTAAAATATAGGATCATAAGTACCTTGATTTTGGGTTCTACCGCATCATTTAAAGATGCAAACTTATCCCAATAATACCACGTGAAAATACTATAAGCAAACGTGTATAAGTCGTTAATAAGTCGTGTTCCGTAGATATACGTACAAAAATATAAGCGAGAGAAAATAAATGTTGACGCGCGATAACGTGCGCAAGAATACGTATCAAACAAGGAACTCATATATACAATATAATGATATATTACAATCATAAGTATAGGCATTGTATCATATAGTTCCTTCTAGTAAGATATATATACCTATATACACATAAAAGCAAGTTCAAACATCTAATAAAATGTAGTACACGGGATAATGCTCCCTAGTCTGTTTTTAAATATTCCAGTATGTATGGTTGTTGTAAATCCGTTCCTATTATGTGGCCATTTAGTTTTCCAAGTAGTCAAAATAGACTAACCGGTTTATAGTTATCAATTAATTATAAGCAATAATTAGCGTATATGAAATGATTAGTGTATAAGCTTAAGCTTGATACACAATTAATCATGGAGGATTTTAAAAATCTTAGTATAAGATTTTCAGGATTTATTTGGATTTCATTATAATACCAACTCGTTTTTAGGCAATTCATTTATGTTACTCTATTTTAGTTAAATACATCGTTGTAGAAGTATTAATAACTTCCATTTAAATTTGTTATTAATAATATCATTTAAGTAAAAGTATTTTACTTACCATTGTTGTATTTTACTTTTGTAATCTACGTACATTAAATTTCATAATTTTTATGAACAGTTATAAAAGTAATAACACTTTATTATATTTAATTTAATGTCCCAAAAATTTTCGCAAGTTAAATAATAACCCTTTGTTTACAAGTTTCAGAAAATGATGGTTCTAGTCCATTTAGTTTAGGATTCGCTCAAGTTTTAATACATTAAATGAAATAAGGGGTCTAGGGTTTGCTTATGTTTCGGTTATTGGCAAAACAAGTCCCTCCATGTTTTACTAGATGTACACTTTCTGGTTCTTAACAGTTTTAGTCCTTAGGGCTTCTAACATTTTCGGGATACGGCAAGTGTAGTCCCTCTAGTTAAAATTAGGTTTTATAACTTCCATTAAGTGGTGAGAATTGTCCCTAGGGCTTCTAAATGCTTCGGCTAATTACACGATTAGTCCTTAGAGTCATAAAATGACAATTTAACCTTCAAGAATTTACTAAAGTGGCCCTTAGGGTTTAATAAGTCACGAATGGCATTTATTACTCCCTAGACTTTCAAATATTTACAATATTAGTCCTTGTAATTACTGTTTTATCAAGACAAGTTTCAATGTCATGGTTTAATCCATGAGTTTAATGAATTGACATTTTTAGTCCAAAAGTTTTTATAAGATATATTTTTGGTATTAAAACTTTGATTAAGTATAATATCACTAAGTAGGCTTATTAAATGTGCCAAAAGAGCTAATGGGCTTCCCAAACCCTTATTGAGCTTACAAGATCCATTAACAATTTTTGTGAGCTAAGGATTTCTTAATGGGCCTAATTACATTTTTAGATCCATTAATATTACAAGTTTTACTACATAGGTCCATAGGACAATAAATGGGCCTAATGGGCTTCCTAATGGGCCTAAACATATTTTAGTCAATTAATAATTCAAGGTTTGCTAAGTGGGCTTACTAGGCATTAGATGTCCTAATGGGCTATGTTAATGGTTCAACTATATTGCATTGGGCCTATAGGGCCTATTCAAGTTTTGGGCTATTGTTGCATGGGCTTAACTAGTCCATTAATAATACTTAACTATTTATCTAGGTGTGAAGTTTATGAAACCTTACAAGCTTATTACTAGGGGTGGCAATTTCAGACCCGACACGAAACCCGACCTGAAACCGACACGAAAATTAACAGGTTCGGGTTGAATATATTGAATCTTAGGTCAGGTTTGGGTCGGCCTATCTGTCCCATTTATTAAACAGGTTAGGTTTGGGTTGGAAAAAAATTAAGCAGGTCGACCCGACAACCCGTTTAAGAGTTTTTTCCTTATACCAAAAATGATTAATATTTTACCATACGTGTTTACTAGGTTAAACATACCGAACATAAACACATTTAACATGTTTAACACGTCTAATGTGCCTACTTTTATATATAAAACTTGTTAAATGGATCAATATATAAACTCGTTTAACATATTCAACTTATGTAACATATTTAACGTCAACCCAAATATATATATGGGTTGAATGGGTTAGGTTTGGGTTATGTGTAAACGGGTTAGGGTTGACATAACTGACCTGATTATTTAAATGGGTTAGGTTTGGGTTAGGATTTTCTGACCCGCCGACCTGACAACCCGAACCCGCTAACCCGAACCCGACATGAATTGCCACCCCTACTTATTACTGGTTTGTAAAGATTAAGTCTAGATCTCTAAATAGAGAGTAAAAACCTACGGTATGTTTTATTTCCGGGTTTTAAATGAAATCTAAGTTGGTCACAAGTTTGTATATTAATTATAAGATTTAAGAGGAGCTTATAACCCACGGCTAATATTATTTACAGTATTTCAAGATAAAGTCCAATCTTGTTTTATGTTTACATTTAATTTACGAGGTCCCAAAAATTAAGATTTAGGGTTTATTATAAGTTCACAAGTTTATTATAAGTTCTAATATCAGATAGCCCAAGCTATATTTCTTTTCCATGTGTTTTCATTATGAAATCTAGGTTTATTACTTTAAAAGTAAATTTTAAAGTCCATACATAAGATCTAGGTTTTTACAAGTTTGTTATAAGTTCAACAGGATTTAATCAAGATCTCAAAAAAAAATTAAAATTTTATATTTTTCCAAGATATATATAAGTTTAGTTAAGTTTACCAAAGACATGGTAAGGATTTTCAAAGATACATTAAGATTTCTAAAGATAAGAAAAATCTAATTTAAATTTTTCCAAAATTTAATTAAATTCTTCCAAAATACAATTATTCAAGAAAAGATTTCCAAAATCCTTTTTAGATTTTTCTAAGATATATAAAAATCTATTAAAGATTTTCCAAGGTTTTTCCAAGATTTTCCAAAATCTATTTTAGATTTTAAAAGATTTTCCAAAATCTATTTTAGATTTTCCAAGATTTTCCAAAATCTATTTTAGATTTTCCAAGATTTTTCCAAGATTTTCCAAAATCTATTTTAGATTTTACAAGATTTTCCAAAATCTATTTTAAATTTTCTAAGATTTTCCAAGACTTTCTAAAATCTATTTTAGATTTTATAAAATTTATAAAAATCTGTTTAGATTTACCAGGATTTATAAAATCTAATTTATATCTTCCAAAGATTTCCATTTTCATATTTCCAGGGTTTGTTATGTATTATGTTGTTTGTGGTTATAATGCATTGTTCGGGCCATCATACTTCAGAAGCCATTCTATAAACGTTTGAGGAGCGAGCGTACTTTAAATCGTAAACCCAGCCACTCAGTCAAAACGTAATATCGAGATGGAACATCTTTCGTATAAAGCTCCCTACTAACATGACATGTTTATAAGTTTCGTTAAATACGTTAAGTATTTTAATATTTTAATATCAGCATAAAGATATAAAACAGTCGTAATACATAAAGTACGTAAATGGTTAGCATCTAGTACTATCATAAATATAGATGCATAGGATAATAAATTGCATTTAAATCATATAGTTATTCATGCTCTCTATGCTAAATGCTCTCTAAGTATGTCCCCGTCAAAAACCCAGTTTTTGAATTTTTTTTTCCGGTTATAGTTCAGTTAATAAAACGAAAGTTTTATTTTTTTATCTGATTCTCTATAACCATTGCTCTAATACCATTTTGTGACACCCCCAAATCAGGTTTGCAGTGGAATAGTAATTAGGTGTCACGTTGCGGATCACAGAACAAATGGCATACAAAACATTGATCATAATTACATGATTTTGAAATACAACTGATACAAATATTATTTTAGTACAATCAGTTGAAATGTTGAATATCAGTTGGTACAAATATCCCAGTGAAAACAGATCCCCCAAATATCATGATTCTCCTAAATGATGCTCAGTCCATGCTCAAATAATCCAGCTTAATTTTCTGAGAAAAACATGCTTAAAACAGTCAACATAAAGTTGGTGAATTCATAGAGTTTTGTAAAATTATAATTCAGGACTGTAAATTGTCCTACATAGTGTTGCAAAAAGTTTGATATGAAAATCAAGTGTAGGATCTCAAATATCCCATATAGTATTTCATAAGGTTTGATAAAAATCAAATTCAGAAATATCAGTATGTTCCATGTATTAATGTGCCAAATAATATAAAGTCAAGTTTTAGAGCCGCAAACATCACAAAACTAGTATCGCACAAAGTCAAATACTATAAGGTAATTACATTCCCATATTGCCCGAAACTGAGACTTGACAGTTAAGTCCTCGACAAATGAGGACACTTCGCCTTATTAAAAGGCACCCATTAATAATAAGTTCTGACATGTGAAACATCTGTTGTCCTGGCCGAGGCACAGTGAGCATGACTCACCCAGATGGGGATGGTCAATCCCAAATAGATCTATTTATAACATTCAGACAATTCAAAAATTCTAACAGTTTCAGATGCACGGGTCATGCGGATTCATCTACAATAGGCAAATGTAATTAAGGGTAACAGATCAGTTTGCGTCCTATATAATATATTACCAGTTTTCTCCCACAATATTTAATCAACAGTTTATTAAATATAAGTATAGGGCCATGATCTCATGATATTAAAATCATATAGTCAAAACAAGTTATAGCATGTCTCCCCCTCGCGGGTTAGTAAAGCATAAATAGTAGTGAAAGGCGAGGCTATGAACTCACCTGTATAGTACAGCTCGAGGATGATCAAGTATTCAAGTCATAGTGCACACAGTACATCGATACCTAAGTAATTGAGTAGGTCTCAGTATATGCACAAATAATAAATGTACGTAGTTTACTTATTCATACGTTCGTTCACGTTATTAATAGGTCACAGTATATTAAATTATTTATATACACTGTTATGACAAAGGTTATATGTGCGTATTGTTCGTTTACTGTTTACGCGTACCCTCAATGGTTAAAAAGATATACATGTTTGTAGTCTTTATTCGTAAATAAATTATAAAATTTATTTAATAGTTTATTATTAATCAATATAATTAATAATAATTTACTAGTTATAAATCCGGATTTAAAACATGTTTCCCGTTGGTAAAAACATAGTATATCTATTCCAAAAGTTGTTAAAATCGTCCGTCGTACACCAACAGTGGCTATTCAAGCCAACAATGGGTACGTTTAAGGAAAACGATGGGTACTTTATAAAAACAGTGGGTATATTAAAACTAATAGTGGCGGCAGTGGTAATATTAGGCTAACGGTGGCAACTTTAAACTAACAGTGGCAAGTTTTAGATAACAGTGGCAGATCTATAACTAACGGTGGTAAATTAAGGTTATTGGTGGAAGATCTAAGACTAACAGTGGGAACATATAAACTAACGGTGGCGATAATACCTTAGATGGATTTTCTGTCCAAAGCCGAGACACACCCTAATGCTACTAATCAGCAACCTACCACACCTCCGTTATCATCAACAGTCCCAAACGCACCCTTAAGCCTGCTGTTATCCCAAACAGCCCCTTATCCTGCAGCTAATCTGCAGATCCAAACAGTCCCCAACTGTTGCTACCAATCAACAGATCCAAACAGTCCCGATGCGACTGCTGCTGAACCAAACGCACCTGCCGCTGATACTCAGCGAACTAAAGGAACCCTTATGGATGTTCTACAGTCCCAAACACTCCCCCTGCTGCTGCTAATCAGCAGATCCAAACACCCGACTGCTGTTATCAGCAGGTCCAAACGCCCCCTTCTCGCTGCTTAAATCAACATATCCGACCACCCTTTTTTCTGTTGTTTATCAGCAGATTCCAAACGCCCCTTTTTCCATCTTTTGCTAATCCTAAACACACCCTCCCCGTGGGGTTTTCTGCCCAAACTAAACGTCCATTGTGGAGTTATCAGTAAACAAACACCCCTGCTGATGAACCACACCCATAACCACCGTTCTCATGGTAGTAGTCGTGAAGATAGTTGGTGGGCGACGGGTTGATGGTCCGTCATGGATTTGGATCGACTAACCAATGAAATAATCACGAGATGCGGCTGTTAGCTTTTGTGGTATACAAAAAAAAGTATGAACCCATCATAGGTGTGAAGGACGAACATATCCAAATGCCACAAAGTGGTTTCGGATGTAGATCTGGTGGTTCACACCACGAACGCGATGGGAACCCATGATGTTGGCGACAGTGTTCTTGGGTGGCTGTGGTGGATTTAGGGAGAGGTGATTGGTGGTTCGTGGTTTAGTAGAGATGGGTATTAGATTCATCAAATCTATAATATTAAGTGGTGGCGGCTGAATATTTTCCGGTGGCCGGAATCTTGGCTGGAAAAATGACGGCTGCCAAAAAGAGGAAGGAGAGTGTGTGTGTGTTTTAGGTTTAGGGTTAGGGTTTGATAGATATGGAAAAATGTTATAAGTTTGCTATTTATAGCACAAGAAATGTGTAGAGTGGGTATACTTGAGGGTAAAAAAACGTATGTATTTCCCTAAGCTTTTCTTTAATTCGTTTAAACGTGGTTCGGGACTCGATCAAGATCGATAAAATTTGATTTGTTTTATGAAGTCTGTTCCGTAGTTTTTAAAATGATTTATCCAATAATTTAAAGTATTTGTACGACTTTTATTTATGAATAAAGTGTTCGTTCAACTAAATGACGATTATTAATCGTTTTAATAAGTATATCGTTTTAAATAACTTCTCATTAAATTTTTTCGTACATTTTTACAATGAAATATTAAACGATTTAGTTAATCATTTTATCGAAATACCTTAGAATAATTAAATATAAATTTTATTATGAGTGTAGTTATAAGTTGTACTTTTAAATATGACGATATTCATTAAGGTAAAAGTGTTTATACAATATTAATTTAAAATACTTCACAACTAAAATCATGATTTTTGTACGTAATAAGTCTCGTGATGATGTATTGTAAAGGTGGTTCGTTAAAATATTACATGATGAACGATAATAATGATGAAGTTGGTGACGTGTCAAAAGCCCAAAATTTAGGGTTTTACAAAAAGAAGCTGCAAGACAAACGTTAGAGACATCCTCATCCAACAATACATGTCAAGCATTAAAAAAGACTCATAAATTAAAAAAAAGTGAATAACAACCTGTACTTTATCCTTAGGCTGAGCACTCTCATACATATCACCAATTACCCGCCGAAGAAGAATAACTTATTTGGATTCAATCTGAAAAATTTAAAATCGTAAGACATAATCACGTCATGATACACTATAACATAATCAGGCTATGATATAAAAAGATGTAACAATGAATAGCATACAGTGGCATCGTGTTCCTTAATTTTTTTGCAGAGCTATTTTGAATTACTGATTAGGTTTAATTTGAAGATTAGGTTTAATTTGATGATCGTGTTTATGAATTTATATGACTGATAGGTTTAATATGGAGATTAGGTTTATTATGGAGATTAGGTTTAATAAATGATCATGTCTATATGAACTTGAATACATTTATTTGATTTTTGAAAGATAATAACAATCAAGTGTTTGGCTTAATTGGTTTAAGTGTTGCCATGTTAAGTAAACAACGTAGGTTCGAATCCTGCCAATATTTTTAGACTCATAAAATTCCTGGCGTCAAACTGCTGACGTGGCTTTAATGATTGCTTATGTGGCATATCTCTCCTCTTATATATAATGTGTATATATACATACATATATATATATATATATATATATATATATATATATATATATATATATATATATATATATATATATATATATATATATATATATATATATATATATATATATATATATATATATATATATATATATATATATATATATATATATATATATATATATATATATATATATATATATATATATATATATATATATATATATATATATATATATTGGCTGAGGTAATTCTAAAACAAATGTTATAATAAAATAGATGGGGTGAAATCCTAGCCTTTGGATCCAAATAATCTAATTTGATAAAAAAATCACCAAACAATGGTGTCTATTTTGTAAATTATTAAACTTTAGGGGCAATTGTCGTAAATAATAAAATATTTATATGCTCCCATTAAATCAAATTCACACACTAAAAACCGATCATTTTCACACACATTTCACACACTAAAAAATGATAAAAAAACAGACACATCACACACACAAAAATCATTCAAAACTACCAAATCGTAACAAAAATTCTATCAAATCTTATCGAGTCAGATAGATTAAACACTACATCGTGATGGTTCGTACGTTTGTAGGACTAACACCGCCTCCCCTAGTGGTAACTATATTTTGCTACATTTTTTTATATTTAATTCATACTTTTTTGTTCTTATTTTTTATATAAATAATTTTTATATTTAACTTTATGAAAAAAAATAATATGTAGAGTAATTTTTTATATTAATTTTAGTTTCTATTGAAATGAATTAGGATGTGTGATAATTTGGATTCTAATGCTCTAGAATGCAAGTCAGGTTCATATGAATGATTTAGGGTAGATGTTGTTAAAAGTTTGATTAAAAATTAGCTAATTTTTATTGAAATGAATTACGATGTGTTATAATTTGTATTCTAATGCTATAGGATGCAAGTTAGGGTCACATGATTTATTAAGGTTAGATTTTGTTATTAGACTGATTAAAATTAGGTTAATGTGTTTGAAAATCAATGCCATTATAATTTGGATTTTAACGCTATAGGATGCAAGTCAGGGTCACATGAGTTATTAAGGTTAGATGTTGTTTTTGTTTGATTAAAACTTGGTTAATGTGCTTGAAAATCAATATAATGCGTTATAATTTGGATTTTAATGCTATAGGATGCATGTTAGGGTCACATGAGTTATTAAGGTTAGTTGTTGTTTTAATTTTATTAACACTGGGTTAATGTGCCTAAAAATCAGTGCCACGCATTATAATTTGGATTTTAATTCTATAGGATGCAAGTCAAGGTCAAATGATTTATTAAGGTTAGATTTTGTTCTTAATTTTATTAAAACTGGGTTAATGTGCTTGAAAATTAATGCAATGCGTTATAATTTGGATTTTGATGCTACAGGATTTAAGTCATGGTTACATGATTTATTAAGGTTAGATGTTGTTCTTAGTTTGATTAAAACTGTGTTAACATCCTCAAAATTTGATGCGATGCGTTAAAATTGAAATTCTGAAGCTATAGAATGTAAGCCATGGTTAGTGTAACATCCTGATAGGTGTGAAAACACCCATCTTTTTACCACTTAATTATAATAATAACCAATCCAAAACGTATATTTTATGTCGTAAATGTCAGAATTATGTGTGGTTTGTTTTTTTATTGTGTTTTAGGACCAAAAGATGAAAAAGGAAGAAAACATGGGCTATTATCCATGAAAACGGGAAAAGACGAAGTCAAAAGATCAAGAGTGCAAAAAGAACGGAAGTCCAAAGCCTATTCTGAAGATTTATCGAAGAAAAGTCTAAAGATGGAAGTTTAATGAAGTCGAAGAACCAAGTCTAATTAAAGAAGAAAATTATAAGACAGGTTCAAACTATATCGACAAATCCCGAGACGACGTCGAGAAAGACAAAGAATTTAAATTGAGTCGAGACAAGAAGAAAGAAGGAAGAAAGCACCAACATTTTACTCCTCCTATAAATACCCTCCTAATGTGTCATTAGGAGGGGGTTAGTTAGTTTAGATTAGGAGTAGTGTAGATTTATTTTCTCTCTCTAGTTTTCACTTTCTCTCTCTAGATTAATATGTAGAATCTTTAATCTTTATGTTTTAATTGTTGAATCTTATACTTTTAATCAAGCTTTTAATTAATCTACTTCTTCCTTTCTTGTTTTCAATTGATTGATCCAAGTTTTTGATTTGGTTGTGTTCTTGAGTTTTTGGTTAATTAATTAAGTGGGTTTCGTAGTTTTATTGATTTTTATTCCATAAAGTTAATTGATTTAGATGTTTTAGTGTTTGGTTAAGCTTAATTAGTGATTTAATGTTTTTAGTTTTATTTTTTTTGAACAGCCATTTATTAAAATGAAAACTAGCAAGGCGCTAGAGTTACAAATTCACCATGTAAGGGTTCTTATGTCAATCGATCATATTGAACGAAGCTTTACTTCTAAAATTACACCAATAATATGAAAAAGACACAACATTATCAAAAATATCTGCCTTTGACAGAATCTTCACTTCAAAAATAGACTTGTTTCTAAAGGACCAAAGCGTCCACCACATAACATAGAAAACACCTTCCAGCAGCTCCTTCCGTTTAGCCGAGAGACGAATCGTCTTAAACCAATGTTTTTAGTTTTATTGTTTTTGGTTGATTTTAGTTTTATTTTCTTAAGTAGGTTTTGATTAATTTGGTCTTTATTGTTAGTTATGTTGATTTGGTTTGATTTATTATTGTTAGTTGATTATTAGTGGTTAGTTTAGTTTAATTTTTAGATTTAATTTGGTTGATTGTGGTTAAATTCGTGTTCATAAAAGTTGGATCTCGATCCTCTATTTTCTCTCTTTACTGCTATTTTTCCATTTTCCCGAACCAAGCTAATTTCCCGAACAAGTATTTTTACCGAACCATTAATTTTACCGAACCAACAGTTTTTCCCGAATGAAATAATTTTACCGAACCAACAATTTTCTCGTACCAACAAAATTATCCCGAACCAAGGTTTAAAAAATACCGAACCAAGGTTTAAAAAATACCGAACCAAGGTTTTAATAAAAATACACCGAACCAGTTTAGATTTTCCGAACAAAGCATCTTTTTAACATTTCCCGCCAATAAGGTTTGTTCGGACATCTCGAACGAATCAGATATTCCGAAGGAATCCAAAAGAAATGACATGCTAGGTTGCATGTTTATTTATTTCCCGCCAAAAGGAAGAGCAGCTAGCTTGCCTGCTTGAGCTAGTTGCTTGCCTGCTTGTTTAATAATTAGTATTGTTCCGTAATCGTTTAGTTTAATCTGAAAGTTGTTCCGATTTTATTTCTGAAAGTTACGTATTTTTAGTTGAATTTTTCGTCTAATTTTAAAATTAATATTTTTTCGTAAAGTTCAAGTTTTATCTTTTATTTAGTACCCGCTTTAGGTTTTGCCTCGTTTAGCTTTAAAGTACCCCGTTAGTTTTATTTTCTCCTTTTTCATTAGGTTAATTTTATTTTTCAGTCGAAAGTTAATTTCTTCGTTTAGTTTTATTTTTATTAGTTGTTTCACTTTAATTTACGTTTTATTATTTGTTTCGTTTCTTTTTAAAATAGTTTTATAATCCAATTTCTTTCATTTTTATTTAAGTAAGTTTTATTTTTAATTCGAAAAGTTTATTTTTATTTTTTAGAGGAAATTGCATGTTTGCTCCCCAACTTCATTTAAATGCAGGCGGCCTCCCGGAGGACGAAGGTAAGTAGAAACAAGCCTCCCTGGATCTAACTCTCGTTACTTTTTGCTAGTTAACTTTTTTTGTTCAAGGGTATTGATGTCCTTTCATAATTCTTTTTAACCTAGATTAATTTCATTGCATTGTTACTCCCTGTGGTTTATCCCCCAAAAGTGTCGGTGTAAAAGCTGGATTCACATGATCTATTAATACCTCTCTGCCCATCATTTCCATCTTCCAAACACGCCGAAAAACCAAAATCTCCGGCGAGCATTCCGACCACACCCACCGAAAAATCCCAAAATGGGATCTTTATCACATTTCCAACCAAACCCATCTCCTGAAAACGTAACCCAATTCACAATCGATCCAAACAAACTGAAAACCCTTTTCAATTCCCAACATAAATACCTCAACACCTTCTTTGACAAACTTGACCATACCTAAACACTCATGTTCACCCAAACACTCCTCAACACCACAGATGGGTAGATTGAGATATGGTTTGATCCACATAAAAAAGAATTTGGGGCGAGAAACATTGTTCTCGTTTACAAATAGGAGATTAACAACAGGAAGTAAACTCGATGGATGTTCCAAACAGCTGATTCCATCGTCTTGACTTTTACAAGATAGTTGTTGCACTCGTTCTTGCAAAGGAAGACAATCTTCATAAAACGAATCGAGAAGATCTTCAAAAAGCTGATCACTGGATTTGAGGTTTGGATTTGCAATGTTTGTTAATAGATTATGAAATGGGTTATAACCGAGTGATATGGGGAAACCCATGTACCAAAGCGGGTCTAATATAATTAATAAGCGAATTACCAAATATACCCCCACAGAAATATTACTTTTTAACGAGAGTTAGATCCAGGGAGGCTCGTTGCTACTTACCTTCATCCTCCGGGAGGCCGCCTGCATTTAAATGAAGTTGGGGAGCAAACATGCAATTTTGGCAAACCACAGGGAGCAAACATGCAATTTACTCTATTTTTTATTTTCGCTTTTACTTTTATTAATTGTTTCTTTTAATATTTGTTTTAATATTTGTTTTAATATCGTTTTAATTTTAGTTTATTCCTTTTATATTTTGTCATTTCCTTTTAAAGTTTTATTTTTATCTTTAATTAGTTTTAGACAACGATACCTTTTCTTTTATTCACCAAAAACAACTGAGTCGCACTTTTTACCGGAAATCAATTCGAATTGAATCGAGACGAACAAATTTTTCATACTTGGCAAAACCCAAACTATTAAATGGCACCGCTGCTGGCTCTTTTCGTGAAGATTAACGGTTTTCTGTGAGAGACGCGTTGGATTTTGGGATCCGTTCACTTTTGAACGTTATTTTTCTTGCCAAAAAAATTTACAAAAATCCTAAAAAATAAAAAATTTCAAAAAAAAAATCCAAAAGCATTTGAAAAATCATAAAAAGCATTTCTTTTTCGAAAGTTTTGTACCAAAAATATTCTTCTTGCTTATCTGTTGTGTTTAATGGATTCGTTTGTTGACTGTGTAGGGTGTGGAAGACCATCTTTTGGTAGTCAATCCTGTCAATGGTGTTCATGCGAACGGTGTGGAATGGATATCCCTAATTGCGAATATGGCCGTTGTGTATCGTGCAGTTCGATCAATTCATACTTCAATTCATTCTTCTCTTCTAATGACACTATTTCACCCTCTCCCATATATGACGATCCATATCAACAAAATGCAACGGGTTTTTCTCAATACCCGTGTTGCAATTATTGTGGGAGCCCCCACGATCCTTCTTATTTTCAGCCAATGAATTATTATGAGCCAAATCCGTGTCCTCATTTTTCTTCACCGACGGATTATTATGAACCAAATTCATGTTCTAATTCTTCTCAACCGATGAATTACTATGAGCCACATCCGTGCTATAATTCCGGTTTTCAAAATTTTGAGCCCCCACAATACGCCCTCGATCATCAACCTTCTGTCGGAATGTGTGAAGAAGAACGAGCCATATTTTTTTTTTTTTAGAACGGCAATTTACAACTCAGACCCAATTATCTCACAATTTCTATCTCACATGTCTCCACCGAGACTTGAACCCACAACCTTTAGGTTAGAGGGCCACTCACATACCGCTAGACCAAGAGGCCTTTGGTACAAGCCAATTTTTTGAATACACTTCAATCCGTTCAACAAGAATTAGCTAGCATACGCGAAGCAAGGGAGGAGGAAAAGCGACACCAACAAGAGCAAGTATCTAATCTTAGTGATTATACTCCTCCTCTTGTGCGTCCATAATACTATTATGATGATGACGAGGACGATATCTATAATCTCAACCCATCTTCTGAGATTACTACTCCTACTTTTGATATCCCTAATGCGTCTGTAACACCCCACTTGGATAAGTGGACCGTTACGTGTATTTATGGCGTGTCATCAAAGCATAAGGTAAATGTCCTAAAACATTAACTGACCATAAAGGAATACCGGAATCAAACATCGGTACTCCAAACATAAGCCCAAAACATGAAAAATAAAATACTAAAGGAAAGGACTAAACAATGTCCAAATAAGCAGAATAATGTAAGAAATGCATAAAGTAAGAAGTCTGGATAGCTTCCATCCAAATGCACATGCGCTTAGAATCCTAAAAGCGTCCCGGTGTACCTGCCGTTAGAACATGAAAGGAACTACGGCTGAGCATAACGCTCAGTGAACGGATATAAAGCATGATAAGAATATACTGAACGAAACAAGCGATAGAATACTGGAGCTGTAAGACTGATATGTAACATGTGGTAGAACTCTGCATAAAATCTGAGAAACCTGGTTCATATATACTGATACTGAAATATAACTTTTAAATTCTGAAAACATGCATTTACTGTATTTTATTTGCCAGAGCTTATATAGGTCACGTGCTGTAACAACCGTGCATGAATAACTGGAGGGGTGACCTCGTCATGCTGTAGAGGGGTGACCTCTAAATAACTGTGCTGGGTGGAGGGATCAGCTCCAATGTGAAGGATGTAGAGCACACACCACATTCACCCTGATAAACATGAAACACTTATAGCCTAGGATGCATCCATACGCCCCACTAAAACATACATATAAAAATGGCCAACTGAACATGAGTGGGACGATGCAGGATATCACTCTCCTGCATGTGAGTCACGACACCGGTGCCTCTAGTGCCGTGGTTACGGTACCTCCGTAACTAGTACATAAACTGGTCGTGCTTGTATATAATGCTCAGGCAATTCATTTAGTTATTAACATGATTTCTGGTAAACTTAAACATATACTGGGGAAAACATTTGGCGGAAGACGGGGAATCCTAATCATGCATAGAAGGGAAGTCCTTACTGAAAGGACGAGAAATCCGTACCTCTAGTCCAGTACCGACTGAAAGGAAGACTGAACGAATACTACTCGGGCTTCACGCGTGCTACATAATTACAAGACGCGAGTAAGTTAACTGGTATCCGTTATCAAATTTTCTGGTCTTATTGGTTTCTTATATTTATTTCAGATATTCTATACGTATAATTACGGCTATATCCGACCATTAAAATAATTTATTTTAATGTATTAACGTTATACTAATGGTTACGTACAATGTATATCTGTCGTATATTAATTTCATAATAATTATTTCGCTAATATAAGTACGTTCTTAATTTGTTTAATTCGTTCCCAAAATATACCCTTTTTATATTTTTATAAAACCAGTTTATATTTAACTTACTAAATGCATTTCACAACGTTTATTTCAAGTAAACACATAAAAAGAAATGAGATTTAACAGTCCCAAACGCACTCTTAACTGTTTTAAAACCGGTTGCCAAACAGCCCGTTACCCCTGTAGCCAAACAGCCCTATTTCTTGTTTAAAACCCACTGCCAACCACCCCGTTAGTGTAAACCCCAAATCAAACCCAAATGATTAGCGGCTGGTTGTGCAGTCAATCACCATAACAACATCCCGACATACAGCCCGGATCATAATATTTATTTAACATGTTTTAAACCCCAATAAATCGGATTAAAAGAAAAGAATAAAACGAATTAGGGTTTACATATGTTTACTAACCGTTTAGGGTTTCAAAACAGCAAATCTATTGTTCTTCTAGGATCAATCCTCGATCCCTTATTCGTGTTTCTTGATGTGGGTCGCGGCAGGGAAGGAGAGAACACAAAGAAAATGTAGGCGGCTGTTTGTTTTGATTTTAGGGTTTCAATGTGTTTTGTTCGTCTGTATAGAAAAGAAAAAAAGGATACTCTCCCGTCTGTTTTATTTTCTTCAAACGGGCCTGGCCCAGTTCACGAGTTGCGGCGCAAGATACATATGTTGCGGCGCAACAGATCTGCGGATCATGAGTTGCGGCGCACGACCCGTGAGTTGCGGCGCAAATTGAAGGGCCTGCAGATCATGGTTCTGCGAATCAAGAGTTGCGGCGCAAGACGCATCTGTTGCGGCGCAACATATGTTGCTGGCAATTATCCCACGTAAAGGAATAATAAACCGCGTATTTTTAAATTCTCGATTTAAAATACGGGTTTTACAATTCTTCCCCTCTAAAAATAATAATTCGTCCCCGAATTAAAATGCGGCGTACTGGGTTTTACAATTCTTCCCCTCTAAAAGGAGAAATTCGTCCTCGAATTAAAGATGATAAGCTGACGAAGTTATAAGAACTGAGAGAACACGTAGACTGAAAAGACAATTAAGCTGAAGGATGAATTGTCTTCTAATTAAGACATAATGCTGCTTATAGGTATAAACCTGACATGACTGGAATTATCATATAACGTGACATGGCTGAAGAGAACGTAACTAAATTTATTGAAGAAAACAATGAGAGGTCCGGATGGACTCCTCCGTTTCGAGTGGCCTCCCGCTCGAAACGATCCCTTCAAATGTCTAACATAATAAATAAAGTCTTGGTCCTGTTGACCCTGTCCTGATGATGCTGACTGGTTTCTGGTTCCATACTTAAGATGGATTTGCTAAATCTGATAGACTGAATAACTATAGCATGTATGATACATGAAACGATACGTGTAAAATATTCTGAAAAGGTAATATTTATATCTTTGAGCAAGCTGCTGAGAATATATATATAGGGACGAACTACGTGAACAATTGTGAACATGCTAAATGAGCAATTGTGAACGTGGTTCATAATTATATGAGGAGCTTGGAATGAATATATCATGAATGTAATACGTGAATCATACTGTAGAAGTGGTACTAAAACATATCATGAACATAGGCTGACTGAGGAATGAATGCCAAACGTTACGGCCTGAGATGTGAAACGTCTGCCTGGTCATGGAATAGTGGTGCTAAACTCGAGTCTGTTCCCTCAAGTTTTCTGTAACCGTATTCGGTAATAACTGAGAAACGTGCATCGTGAAATGGCACACGAACTTGAACGTGAACAACGTTATGAACGCTGACGTGAGCTTAAATCAGGAGGTAGCATAAAAGATGAACTGAAATAGCATCATACTGCGAATGAGACTTAAACGTGAAAGTGAGAATAAACATGAAATTAAAGTGGACGTAAACATACACTTGATCGTGAACATGTATTCTGTTTGATATGATGGTCTAAGGAAAGCCATGAATTCGTACGATTTACTGCTGAATTTTAAAATTTTCTGCAGATCTGCTACTACGTGCTCCTTTCGGATGAAAGGGACGCGCAGGCTGATTACATGGTTGATGATAACTTAGATAGCATCATAATTTCTCTGAGCCTGTGGTAAACTGATTACAATCTCCATGGAGTCTTGTCTCTTTTCGGTCTAGAATTTCTACTTGTAGTGATAGCATGTCGGTGTTCTATCTTGAACCTGCAGTAGGTCAGGCATCTAGATATGAACATAGCTGCATTAACGTGTGATGCGGATTCTATCAGTGTTTTGTCTGGGATTATGGAACATTCTGGCGGAAATCTTGTTGAATAGTCATAAAAGAATTTCTAGTGATGACTGTCGGCGATTTCTGCGGTAGCAGTCAATTGAGTTCTAGAAATTTTATACTGCGTTCACAGTCGTCAGTCGGGACCATCAGGTGATGGCCTTCACCTTCGCAGGATTGTCTGGAATTTCTTTCTGTTGAAATAGGGTGGTTCAGATAAGCCACCTTGTTCATCCGAAACATACATCTAGAAAGCTTGCGTATATAATTTTCTCCTATCGGAGAATCTGCGGGGTCGTGAAAAGATGATTCCCATGTCCTTCTCTAGAATTTAGGAGATCAAAATCTTGTCAACGAATGTACTGCCAAATTTGTCTGAGAATTCAAGGAAAATTTATTCATACATTTTCATACTATAGTTGGAGCATTAGGGAGCTCAGAAGTAAAAATTCAAAAATTCTTAGAGTGGCTATAATATGTGCAACAACGGTCTGAAGATCATCATGTTCTTTCCTCACCACTGATGGTAGCATGATCTTGAATTTTCCTGGAAGGATGTTTAAGACACCTCGTAGTAGGTCAATCGAACTTTCTATTCGTGGAATGAATATCGATTTGGAAAGGTGATCTGATAAATTTCTCGATGGGGCGCTAGGGCGAATAAAGTCTAGTTTTGGTAACTCTTGCAGCAATTGCTGCAATTCTTTTAATCGTAGCTAGAGCCCTGTAATAAAGAGTTTTGAAAACAGATTCTGTTCTTGAGGCAAGCTTGATGTTAAATTATGTCTCATGGGTAGGCATGAATTTCTGGAACACCTTCTGGAATGACATCGGGAAATTTTAGGATAATCTGTTGGTCATGGATTCGAGGAATTTCAGAAGTGAATTTATAACTGATAGCCGAAAGTCTTCGTAACTATGTATTGGTAAGTCACGCGCTCGTAAGGAAAAAAACAGCTTGTACTGATTTTTCTGGCAAAATATATAATGAATATATTTGGGATTTAATAAGACGGATCTCGTCGTTAACTGAAGGATAACTTAATAAACATGGGAGGTACTGTGGATTCTTTTCTGGCTGAGAGGTAGGTAACTACCTGATTTACATAAAGCTGACATAGGGATACGTGAGTAACGTGGCGACTTCCACTGAGTGGGTTCGTCTGTAACTTTACAGAGTGAATACTGCGTGTTTTAGCTGAGTAATAATCTGGTGGTGGTAACTGAATTTTAATGGTCTGATTTTATGCGTGGCATAACAGAATGAGTATACCCTTTTCTAAAAGATACCCTGAATTACTGAGGGTCTTGCTTGGAACATACTGGAATTAGGAGCTCTGACTCGTACTCTGAGAAGATATTCGTATGACGTGTATCATGACGGTGCCCTGATATGTGTCTTCCGAAATGATACCTGAGAACTATGTCTTGACTGATGTCTTGGCACGTGTTTTAATGGGTGAGTCTGAATAAGATTAAGAATTTATGGTAACTGCTAGGGTCGGCGGACCGGTTAGACCACTGACCTCTTGTATTGTTGGTCATGTCCGTGCCGGAGTTCCGATGGTTACTGACTGATTAATTATAAGCACGATGATTGTCACCACTGCTTTGTCTGTCAATTTATGACGGTCATTATCATGACCGTGATTCATGTGACTATTCTGCTGAGTGGCCGGCGGGGTTCCGGTTCCCACTCTTCGGAATGAAAGTTGGCTGGGTGAAGTGTGACGTCTAACTGAGAAGGTAACAGCATAAAATCGAATGGTAGCGTCTGATGGTTGAATTTATTCTTGTCAGAAATTTCAAGTTTATAGTTTTCGTTCTCGTTCCGCGGCGTCAGCATCTTGAGAAATCTCCAAGGTTCAGCGGCATCAGCATCAGTGTGGTCTTCAGAGTGTTAGCAGCATCAGCATCTGGTAAAATCTTCAACTCACGAACAGCATCGGCACCTGGTAGAATATCGACAAGTGGGAACGTCCGCGATGTTTAAGGATCGATTAGTAATATCTATGGAGTAGGGTACCTGGAATACACCTGGACTACTGTACATGAAGTACACAATGAATACTGCACATGGAACACATATGAGACACTATACGTGGAGTACACGTGAAATACTGTACATGGAGTATAACTGAGACACTGTACATGGGGTACATATGGAATACTGTACATGGAGCTGGTGGAAATTTTATGGGATGATCGATACTGGTGTCGATTTTCTGACATTCTCAACGGAAAATAATTTGATTTAACTGGTTAGCAACTGAACTGAAACAGTTACTATGATGGCTGAAAATTTCTGCATGGACTTAATGCTGGTTGCATAGAGGCTGAAAGTATGATTAAACAGAGTTTCATCAATGTTCAGTATGAAGACAGAAGACATGATTGATAAAGACCAGAACATGATTTATCATGAAATAGGATTTTACTATAATCCTTCTGTATTTTAGCCTGAAGGCATCATCACTTTGCTGGAAACATAATCCTCGTAAGGAGACATGAAACTGAATCATCATGTAGATGACATCAACGTGAGGGTATGCAAATTTGACTGTTATAAGGAACACAAAAAGTTAAATCAACTGAGGTGTAATATCAACTGATGTGGACGGCTATGGTTCAATCCACGTACTTCAAGGAAGGAAACATGAGACTAAGTATGGGCTATTCTGGTTCGATCCATACTGGTCAAAATTTTCTTAGAACTGTCATGTATGGAAATTTATAATCTCGGACTAAATATGGATGGCTGTAGCTCAATCCACACTTGTCAAAATTTATGAACTGTCCTGATATGACAAAGGTGAACAACTGTGGATCGGTTCATAAAACATCATTTGACTGAAAAGCATGAAATTTGACTTGAGAACTAAGGAACGATTATGACTGGTTCACTAAGTAATATTTGACTGAAAACATGAATCTGACATGAGTAAGGGTAAACGCCTATGGTCAGTTTACCAATACAAAATCTGAACGGGCAAGGGTGAACGCCTATGGGTCGGTTCACCAAAACAAAATTCGAATGAAAAGCACATGCGACTAAATATGGCCAGTCCTGTACCAACCTTTTACTTAGTCAAAACTTTAAGAAAACTGGACTGACGAATGAAGAAAAATTGACTGAAAAATCCATGAAAAACATGAAAGATAACAACGCCAAAATCTGGAAAGTTCCTGGTGACTACCCACTAGTCACAGGTCAAGTTTTAGAGCCTACAGGTCGAACCTGGCTCTGATACCATAATTGTAACACCCCACTTGGATAAGTGGACCGTTACGTGTATTTATGGCGTGTCATCAAAGCATAAGGTAAATGTCCTAAAACATTAACTGACCATAAAGGAATACCGGAATCAAACATCGGTACTCCAAACATAAGCCCAAAACATGAAAAATAAAATACTAAAGGAAAGGACTAAACAATGTCCAAATAAGCAGAATAATGTAAGAAATGCATAAAGTAAGAAGTCTGGATAGCTTCCATCCAAATGCACATGCGCTTAGAATCCTAAAAGCGTCCCGGTGTACCTGCCGTTAGAACATGAAAGGAACTACGGCTGAGCATAACGCTCAGTGAACGGATATAAAGCATGATAAGAATATACTGAACGAAACAAGCGATAGAATACTGGAGCTGTAAGACTGATATGTAACATGTGGTAGAACTCTGCATAAAATCTGAGAAACCTGGTTCATATATACTGATACTGAAATATAACTTTTAAATTCTGAAAACATGCATTTACTGTATTTTATTTGCCAGAGCTTATATAGGTCACGTGCTGTAACAACCGTGCATGAATAACTGGAGGGGTGACCTCGTCATGCTGTAGAGGGGTGACCTCTAAATAACTGTGCTGGGTGGAGGGATCAGCTCCAATGTGAAGGATGTAGAGCACACACCACATTCACCCTGATAAACATGAAACACTTATAGCCTAGGATGCATCCATACGCCCCACTAAAACATACATATAAAAATGGCCAACTGAACATGAGTGGGACGATGCAGGATATCACTCTCCTGCATGTGAGTCACGACACCGGTGCCTCTAGTGCCGTGGTTACGGTACCTCCGTAACTAGTACATAAACTGGTCGTGCTTGTATATAATGCTCAGGCAATTCATTTAGTTATTAACATGATTTCTGGTAAACTTAAACATATACTGGGGAAAACATTTGGCGGAAGACGGGGAATCCTAATCATGCATAGAAGGGAAGTCCTTACTGAAAGGACGAGAAATCCGTACCTCTAGTCCAGTACCGACTGAAAGGAAGACTGAACGAATACTACTCGGGCTTCACGCGTGCTACATAATTACAAGACGCGAGTAAGTTAACTGGTATCCGTTATCAAATTTTCTGGTCTTATTGGTTTCTTATATTTATTTCAGATATTCTATACGTATAATTACGGCTATATCCGACCATTAAAATAATTTATTTTAATGTATTAACGTTATACTAATGGTTACGTACAATGTATATCTGTCGTATATTAATTTCATAATAATTATTTCGCTAATATAAGTACGTTCTTAATTTGTTTAATTCGTTCCCAAAATATACCCTTTTTATATTTTTATAAAACCAGTTTATATTTAACTTACTAAATGCATTTCACAACGTTTATTTCAAGTAAACACATAAAAAGAAATGAGATTTAACAGTCCCAAACGCACTCTTAACTGTTTTAAAACCGGTTGCCAAACAGCCCGTTACCCCTGTAGCCAAACAGCCCTATTTCTTGTTTAAAACCCACTGCCAACCACCCCGTTAGTGTAAACCCCAAATCAAACCCAAATGATTAGCGGCTGGTTGTGCAGTCAATCACCATAACAACATCCCGACATACAGCCCGGATCATAATATTTATTTAACATGTTTTAAACCCCAATAAATCGGATTAAAAGAAAAGAATAAAACGAATTAGGGTTTACATATGTTTACTAACCGTTTAGGGTTTCAAAACAGCAAATCTATTGTTCTTCTAGGATCAATCCTCGATCCCTTATTCGTGTTTCTTGATGTGGGTCGCGGCAGGGAAGGAGAGAACACAAAGAAAATGTAGGCGGCTGTTTGTTTTGATTTTAGGGTTTCAATGTGTTTTGTTCGTCTGTATAGAAAAGAAAAAAAGGATACTCTCCCGTCTGTTTTATTTTCTTCAAACGGGCCTGGCCCAGTTCACGAGTTGCGGCGCAAGATACATATGTTGCGGCGCAACAGATCTGCGGATCATGAGTTGCGGCGCACGACCCGTGAGTTGCGGCGCAAATTGAAGGGCCTGCAGATCATGGTTCTGCGAATCAAGAGTTGCGGCGCAAGACGCATCTGTTGCGGCGCAACATATGTTGCTGGCAATTATCCCACGTAAAGGAATAATAAACCGCGTATTTTTAAATTCTCGATTTAAAATACGGGTTTTACAGCGTCTAAGGATAATGATACATCGAGTGAGATTAGTGATTTTGGTCTTGATAAATTCTTTGATGAGGTTTGTGATGTCCCTACTTTTGCTGAGCTTATGGACGAGGTCGCTCTTAATGATGATTTTTCTTCATGCTATGATAATTTCACCTATGAAATTTCTCATTCTCCTCCTGGCGATGAGGGCGATGTTGATTTATTCTCTACGACTTACGAGAAGTTCACCACTGAACTTGGTCTTGTAGATGAGGTGGAAGACGTTATTCTTCGCGACAAATTACTGAAAGTTCATCTTCTTATTGCTAAAATTGAAGCGTTGAATTCAGCTCCTATTTATGAGTCTTTACCTCCGTCTAGTACTTCAGTTGAGAATAATGATACAACTATGGAGGAAATCGACATTCTCTCAATACCTCTAGGTATTGATGATGATGACATGGAGGGGGATATTCTTTTTGATACCTTGATCCATGAAGATATTGTCCCAAGTCCCCCTCCCGAGCACCTTTTATCCCAACCTTTAGAAACCATTACCGAGGATGAGTGCATTGACCCGGGGGTGATATTGACCATTTCATGATTGACACCTTTACGGCTTTGTCGCTCAGTGACAATCATATGTCTTTTGAGGATGACATTTTGATTCCTTTACCCACCCCACCTCCCGTGGATCATGATTTCACATACTTTTCTTATGTTGAGAGGACTTTTCTACCCTTCAAAACTTATCCTCCTGCCTCTCCTTTATTATTTTCCTCCGGGAACAAGGAAAAGGTCTTTGATCCCGGTATTACATTCGAGGCTTCCCCATGGATCATTTAATTCGGGGACAAGTCAGGCTCGTGACTCGGTTAACAAAAACAAGCGCTTCTCGGGAGGCAACCCGATTATCTATCTATCTTTATCTGTTTTTAAATAAATGTAGGGGGAGACCCTTGTATGTGTTTGTTGTTTTCTTTCTTATCATGTGCAGGGATTCGAGCTTTCAACGATACATTCTTGATGACTTTTGACAACCCGTGATTCCGTGTACCCATCTTCCCGGTTTTATCCTAAACTCTTTTGATTCTCTATTTTATATTTTTCAATATTAAAATAGGAATCACTTTAGTTGTCTCTTCCTTAGCAAGATTTAAACAACGTGCACAATGTCCTAAGTGTAGGGGAGTTTACTCCCACATGCTTAAACATTGAGGACAATGTTTATATTAAGTGTAGGGGGACTTCTATCGAAGTTAAGTGGGCTTTTCCTTGTATTTGTCCTCATTTTAACCGGAAAATTTGATTTTTCGACATTTTTCAAAATTTTTAATCTATTTTGGCCTAATAGTTTAGTAGTATTTTTCTTTGTTATCGTTATTTTCTTTCTTTGTTAGAATTAATTTTAGTAAAGTAGTTTTAATTTTTCAACGTTATGAATCTTTTGACTCAACCCGAGTTTACTTATCTAAGTTTACTCTTGCTACTATCCTTAAGTGTTTAAGTTAGGCTTTTATATAGGGAACTTTAAAACGCGAAAGTCTTAACTCTCACGGGTTAAGAACAAGAACTTTTCGCAAGTTCCTATAATTGATCCTAGAAAGTCGTTTATCAAGGGAACTTTAAAATGCGAATTCTAAACTTGAAAAAGTATAAGAAGTTGCAAGATCCTATAGATGACTTGAAAACCCAAAATTTTGATTTAATTGGCTAAGCATTCACGAGTCTCATTCCTTGAGATTTTAAATTGTGGAGAACGAGAGATGATAGAGTCAATTATAAGTTTGGTATTCTTTCATGAATTTATGTGAGTTGATTATAAGCTTTTTCTCCCATCGCTTGCTAATAAATTTATTTGCAATAAATAAGGTTGTACGATTTGAAAAGTTACTTAGCTTCTAGCACAAGATCGTTTAAAAGTTGCTCGGTATTAATTAGAGTTCGTAGCCAAGGCATAACTTATTGAAGCGGGATGCGAAGATTGGCGAGTCCGAAAAGGCCCTAACAAGGCATGACGGCTACATTTTTTTGCTAAAGATCCAAAAGTGATGTGAAGAATCATTTATCAAAACTCAATATGAAGGATCGAGACACACGGCGAAAAGCAAATACTTCCCTAAAGATCATTGAGATGTCTATCCAAAAAGACCCTAGCAAGGTATGAGGATAAATAGATCCAAGTCCTAAAAGGAGGTGGATCGTTGTATATCAAAATCCCAAATAAAGATTGGAGAAAAATGAAGAAGTCGTGGTCCAAATATGAAGAATCTCTCAAAAATTTCAAGTGAAGAAATTCCTATTATGAACAGAAGACCATTATTTCATGAACGTCTCTCAAGATTCAAAGTATGAAGTCACTACCAAATATCGGTCCGAGAAAGGTCTCAAATCGTGAAGCAAGTTATGTCAAGATATGAACTTTATGAGGTCCCGAGAAGCAGTTTTAAAAGATTTTGTCCTTTAGCTAACTATTGATTAAATCGTCCTACTTTATTTTCAGCCTAAATAACTATCGAAATAAGTCAACAATGCATCCTCGTGATCATTCAAGACAATAATAAAATATAAGAGATACACCTAGGATTAAGGGAGTCTAAGTGAATAATTGGGCCACATGAATTTGTTTTAGTTTGCTAACTTCTAATAACAATGATCTCGTTTATAAGCTTGGTTTGGAGAACGTGAAACTTGAGGATGATAAACATTCATGACAATCCAAAGCCTCAATGTAAGTCTTTAATCTCTTTATTTGTTTTTCTTCCTTTAATTATGTTTAATAAAGGCCATGGTAGGTTAATTATGATGAAAAATGTAAAAGATGCTTTGTAATTAATGCATTGCATGAGAGCATTGCAATGGTCAAGTGTAGGGGATTTGATAGGTGTGAAAACACCCATCCTTTTACCACTTATTTATAATAATAACCAAGCCAAAACGTGTATTTTATGTCGTAAATGTCGGAATTATGCGTGGTTTGTTATTTTATTGTGTTTTAGGACCAAAAGATGAAAAAGTAAGAAAACACGGGCTATTAACGATGAAAACGGGAAAAGACGAAGTCAAAAGATCAAGAGTGCAAAATGAACGGAAGTCCAAGGCCTATTCTGAAGATTTATCGAAGACAAAGTCTAAAGATGGAAGTTTAATGAAGTCGAAGAACCAAGTCTAATTAAAGAAGGAAAATATAAGACGGGTTCAAATTATATCGACAAATCCCGAGACGACGTCGAGAAAGACAAAGAATTTAAATCGAGTCGAGACAAGAAGAAAGAAGGAAGAAAGCACCAACATTTTACTCCTCCTATAAATACCCTCCTAATGTGTCATTAGGAGGGGGTTAGTTAGTTTAGATTAGGAGTAGTGTAGATTTATTTTCTCTCTCTAGTTTTCACTTTCTCTCTCTAGATTAATATGTAGAATCTTTAATCTTTATGTTTTAATTGTTGAATCTTATACTTTTAATCAAGGTTTTAATTAATCTACTTCTTCCTTTCTTGTTTTCAATTGATTGATCTAAGTTTTTGATTTGGTTGTGTTCTTGAGTTTTTGGTTAATTAATTAAGTGGGTTTCGTAGTTTTATTGATTTTTATTCCATAAAGTTCATTGATTTAGTGTTTGGTTAAGCTTAATTAGTGATTTAATGTTTTTAGTTTTATTGTTTTTGGTTGATTTTAGTTTTATTTTCTTAAGTGGGTTTGATTAATTTGGTCTTTATTGTTAGTTTTGTTGATTTGGTTTGATTTATTATTGTTAGTTGATTATTAGTGGTTAGTTTAGTTTAATTTTTAAATTTAATTTGGTTGATTTTGGTTAAATTCGTGTTCATAAAAGTTGGATCTCGATCCTCTATTTTCTCTCTTTACTGCTATTTTTCCATTTTTCCCGAACCAAGTTAATTTCCCGAACAAGTAGTTTTACCGAACCATTAATTTTACCGAACCAACTGTTTTTCCCGAATGAAATAATTTTACCGAACCAACAATTTTACCGAACCAACAAAATTATCCCGAACCAAGGTTTAAAAAAATACCGAACCAAGGTTTTAAAAAAATATACCGAACTAATTTAGATTTTCCGAACAAAGCATCTTTTTAACATTTCCCGCCAATAAGGTTTGTTCGGACATCCCGAACGAATCAAATATTCCGAACGAATATAAAAGAAATGACATGCTAGGTTGCCCCCTAGCATGCTTATTTATTTTCCCGCCAAAAGGAAGAGCAGCTAGCTTGCCTGCTTGAGCTAGTTGCTTGCCTGCTTGTTTAATAATTAGTATTGTTCCGTAATCGTTTAGTTTAATCTGAAAGTTGTTCCGATTTTATTTCTGAAAGTTACGTATTTTTAGTTGAATTTTTCGTCTAATTTTAAAATTAATATTTTTTCGTAAAGTTCAAGTTTTATCTTTTATTTAATACCCGCTTTAGGTTTTGCCTCGTTTAGCTTTAAAGTACACCGTTAGTTTTATTTTCTCCTTTCTCATTAGGTTAATTTTATTTTTCAGTCGAAAGTTAATTTCTTCGTTTAGTTTTATTTTTATTAATTGTTTTGCTTTAATTTACGTTTTATTATTTGTTTCGTTTCTTTTTAAAATAGTTTTATAATCCAATTTCTTTCATTTTTATTTAAGTAAGTTTTATTTTTAATTCGAAAAGTTTATTTTTATTTTTTTATTTTCGCTTTTACTTTTATTAATTGTTTCTTTTAATATTTGTTTCAATATTTATTTTAATATCGTTTTAATTTTTGTTTATCCCTTTTATATTTTGTTATTTCCTTTTAAAGTTTTATTTTTATCTGCAATTAGTTTTAGACAATGACACCTTTTCTTTTATTCACCAAAAACAACTGAGTCGCACTTTTAACCGGAAATCAATTCGAATTGAATCGAGACGAACAAATTTTTCATACTTGGCAAAACCCAAACTATTACACCCCCAAATATTCACGTTTCGAATCAGCGAAGAGTCGTTCGTGTTACGGGATAGCACATTACTCAAATCATAGACAATGCTTAAAAATCGCATCGTTTAATAACAAAACATTTTCCATTCATAAATATCAAATTAAATAGGTCCACAGATCAAAGTATGTCTTAAAAATTTACAAAACATTCGAATGGAAATTTTTATTTAAAAGCGGGCCATAAACTCTTGTTGTCTTCCCGAGAATTACCTTCAAGTACCTGAGATAAAACATGCTGAAAGTCAGCGAAACGCTGAGCGAGTCCATAGAGTTTAATAAAAACCATTAACATAAAACCGGTATATAATCATTACCGAAAAACATTTTGTACAATTCTTTGTCGTAGACCATAACATAGGTCAAAAACATTTTATACGAATCATTGTCGTAAATCATAACATCGGCCTTTGCCGTCAAAACCATTATACGAACCATTGTCGTAACATCATTATACAATACGTTTTATAACATTGTTTATAGTATAATAAAAACCGTTATATAAAACAGTTATGTAAAACCAGAACACAAGTATAACATCAATAAATAAGACCCCATATTGCTAGTCAGGTAATATATTATAATCCAAATCATGTATCGTACACCGTCCCTGAGACCGCAGCCTCAGTATTACCTTTATGAGTATTATTATTGGATTATTATAAGTTGCATGACATTGTTACCTTTCTAAATTATACATCGGGTAGCTAGCCCGAAATTCGTTTGCCTATAAAACAGTGTGTCGTCACAAAAATCACGCTAAATTAGTCTTTCTCATACATAAATTCGCTTGCCAAACTATGTGGCCCAACGGGGATCATCCGTCACGACGCGAACTGGGGTGATCGTCCCCAAATAGTACTATTATATGCATAAGCGTCTACCTACTCCCGGTAGTTCACAATTTATGCTAATGGGACTTATAGTGACTTAACCTAACCTATAATAATCCATTTCAATCATACATTGGGTCATCATATCATTGGGTCCATTTTCAATAAGCATACCAATCGGGACTACTTGTGTCCTGTTTTAATAAAACTAGTGTTGATGCAAAAGTTGGGGTTGGCCGAGCTTAACCCAAATTAGGCTTAATTTGGGGTCTTGTGGACTCCGGCTCTCGCACCAAGTGAAACTTGCTTTAGGACCCTGTGCACTAAACAGACACCGTTAGGCTTACCATGGGTTTGTTACCTACGATTAGACTCCAGCGTGAGAGTAAGTAATCGGTTTTGAGTATATTAGTGTTTAGGGTATTGTTTGTATCGTACGTTTGTGGAACCTAAGAGGTTCCTTTTATACTCGAGAGAGCCCAGGCTGGGCTCCCTGTTCTTGCGGCCTAAGGAAGAGATAATGACTCAAAATAGCTTGATCTTCATTATCCAACTAAGGCAAGTGTATATCCCTTTTCCTTCGGCGAATATAACTATAATATAAGTTATATTCGGTCTGATCCTGTCGCACTGCGATGAGGACTTGGCTAAGTAATAAACCTCTTGTGCGACAACGACTTACCAGGCTTTATGGGCTATGTGCGCACATCGCACAATGTGACAACCATGGTTTTGAGGTTCGTCACTTAGTTCTATTTTGGGCATATTTCGTGAAATTATGTGTCTTTATGTGTTTATGTGTTATTTGGTGTGAATAGAGTGTGGTTTGGACATGGTTTCCGGGTACGGGGTACGTTGTGAGTGAAATGATGTGTGACGTTTTTATGTTCATGATCTCACATAGTAGTGACTATGAAATAAGATGGTGTTATTTAGTGGTTTTACGTATACGTATATGTATTATAGAAAATCGTATTTTTACGATTTAAGGTTTATCATTTAGAGGTCTCGAATGAGGTAATTAGTCACGGAGTATTTTTCGGTATGGTTTTAAGTCATTTTGGACTTAGTTAATTAGTATATTTTATATTTCAAGAGTTTTTATAAAACTGTATTTTACGTCTTTTACGGTATACGCGTAAATTTGACTAGTTTTATGGTTTTGGAGGCTTTAGGAGCTGAAATAAATCAAGGGAATTTAAGGTAATAATAATTAATAGTTAATTTAAAGCAATATAATAAAAAAAGTCGGCCATATGGTGTTTGGGCTTGGATTTGGGCTGACTTAAACTTAAGGAAGGGAAAGGGAGCCCAATTTGAGTCCTAATAGGAAGCCTTTTTTAACTTTAACCATAAATAAGACTCCATATGACCAAAAAAATGAATTTAGCCTTCCCCAAACCAAATCTCAGTCGTTTGTATCAATGGAGGAGAAAGAAAACCCAATAATTCAATTAGGGTTTAAGGTACACACTAAAACTATGTCAATTAACGTTTAATTTACGTATATGTAACCTAATATGATGGATTAGGGTTGAGATTCAAAAATTTTTATTAGGGTTTGTTAAGGACCTGTAATTAGTGAGGTAATTAATGGGTTTTTATCATTCGAAATCGTTTTTAGGTATTAATTAGGGTTATGTATGATTAATTAGGGTTTAATCATGTTTAAAATCATATTTAGAAACTGGGCAGAATTTTAGGCTTATTGTTTTGATCATACCCAAAGTTTTAGGAACTTTCATTAATCGAACCAAGTATCCCTGAGAAGGTATTTGAGTTGGCTTTTGAATGAAAGAAACGAATAAATTGGAGGTCGAGAAGTGGGACAAAAACAGGTTACAACAGTCGAAGGTCAAAACAGTTTTGAAATCAGTCTGGTTTAAATTGATGTTTTAAGATGTTTAGGGTACTCAGGAGTATAATTGGACCTTCAAACGAACATGATACTTAGATTATATGTTAAATAAAAGATCTGGAGGAGAGATAAACAAATGGATTAGGGTAAGACCCTCTGATTATAACAAATTTTTTATATGTTCAAAATCAGTAAATTCTGGATAGGTAAAAGTATATATATATATGGAGGCCTTAACAGTATCTTTAAGATTAAATCCAAATATGAGAGTTATCTAACACATTTAAGGGTACAGGGTTTCTTTTACAGGGCATGTTATTTTGGTTAAGTGGGTGTTCGACCCATAGTTTGAAGTATGAAAAACGGGACTGTTTTGGGTTAAATGTTAACGGGGCGAGTTATGAACTAAACTAAGTTAACGACTTTATAGAGGGATGTAATGCGATGCATATGACATATAAATGGGCTTAAGTGGTATGATAAGGTTATATATCCATCATAGATTGGTGAGCCATTTTGGTATGTGGTTTATGTCTTGATTGTATACGTTTGTGTGTTTAGATTTTTGCTAGAGCGCGGATATTTGGAGAAGCTTGTTCAGTTGAGTTTCATAGTCCCATGTCTTTTTATGATTTGAATTCCAGATGGGATGGAAGAGACACTGTATGGTTTTTTAACTATTGCTGTGAATGTTTTTCTGGTTTGTGATGGACTTGTGTGTGAACTTATGTGAATAACTGCTATGTTATTCTTGATTGTGTTTATGATTTGGATCGGGGGACACGTATAGTCTCAGTTATTGTGGTTTGACTTGGTACCAAGGGGATGTTGACAAGGCGGGGCCTTGGGATTGGTCATAGGTGTATGGGCGCCTATGGGACCATAATTATTTGTAAGGCTTGGAGTCTTGGAATTATGGTAATTGGTAAGGCTTGGAGCCTTGGATTTATGGTGATTGGTTAATCTTGAATGCTAGTTGTTAATACATAATTGTAGCACATTGTCCATATGTTCTTTTGTTAATGGTTGTTATTCACAACTCATAATTGATTTGGAGTTGGAGTCTAAACCTATGATTCTCACCAACTTTATGTTGAGTGTTTTAGTGTCTCTTTCAGGTGAGAATGTGGTTAAGCGTGAGAATAAGAGTGGCTAGCTGGGAGGCTTAGGATTGCATTGTAGGAACCCCCTTTCCTCTTAGTCTTTACTTATTTTAAATAAGTGATACTTTGTAGACACCTATATGTTTGTATTTGTTAATTGTATGTCTTTGGTAAGAGGTAGACATGTTACCTACTTACCTAGACGCCTGCATTATTTGTGATATCTTCATGACATTGTGTCACCATTTATGATATTTCCATTTCATTTAGTTATCTCTATAGACACGCTATTGTTGTGATGATATCCATACGTCGCGCCCCATATTCCGCCATGGTGGGGTGTGACAGAATGGTATCAGATCCAATGGTTATAGAGAATTAGGTTGCTTAGTTTAGTAGCCTAGTCTATAGCTTAAGGGTCTATGCATGTAGGTGTCATAGGGGTATGTGTGCATTATAGCATATGGAGTGGTTAAGTGTTAATTTCGTTTTAGATATTTATTTACTTTCATACTTACTTATTGAGACATAGTATATGTAAGTACATTCATTTATTTTCTATTGATGCGACGTATGAACCGGAAGTGTAGGAACTTATTTAGTGTTACCCATGTCGCGTAGAAGAAGAGGTGCGCTAGGTAATAATAGGATAGTACCGATGTTGAGTCTGCGACTAGTAGTAGATTCGAATTTCTGCCTGAATTTTTATGATCATTTTCTTTAATGTTGGATATTTTGTTGTTATTGATTTGTTTTGGCGTTTGAGCCTCGAGTTATGAATAAAGTTAGGGTTGACGTATGAGATGTTCTTATTTGACCTATATGGTATATATATAGAGTGTATTTTATGTGGTATATATGTGTTCCGTGTAGTACTAATTTCTTATAAGTGTCGTCATAGGAGGGAGTACATGGGTGAAAGGGGACATATATAATTATGGAGGCCTACGTAATTATATATGTACCACAACACCGATGGACTTCCAGGTATGGTTGCATGAAAAAGGGGTTAGTACATGCTTGTATATGATGAGATCTGTATTTTGCGTATTTGTATACACTAGGGTTTATGTCATGGTTGCCTATGATATGGCTATGGTTTTTTTTTGTGTTTTATGTTTTAAGTAATAGTCATGTTTGTGATTATGGGGTCACACGATATGGGTTGGTTTTGGTGATGGGTTTTATGCCTTGTTGCGGCATGGTGAAATGGTGAGATGGTGATTACTCATATGGAAAAACAAGTGTATGACACGATCTATTGACTTGACATGTATGATAACGAGTATGTTTTCGGAGATTTAATAGGTATATATATGCGGAGGTATATATACTAGTAGATGTTATGTTATGATATACGGTCGTTCAATAGTTATTATAACTTCAACGCACCTAGTGTTCTCTCGTGTTTAAACAGTTTATTAGTGCTGGAGTTTGATGGAGTTCCAACGAAATTTTGAAGATTTTGAAGTGTGTCTACATTCGTGTATGTATTTTAATTGATGAGAAATACCAAATTTTCTTGCAAAGGAGTCTAGCTAATTAAAGTAAAATGCTTTTGAAAATACTTTGTAAGTGTATGGTATGATTTCCTGACTTACATATATTCTTTAAGTTTATTGGTAATAAGTTTAAAAAAAAATCTTGACAATGAATAGATTACTTTTCTAGGTAACATTTGATAATACGTATAAAGGGTAAAGAAATTTTACGATAATTTTCTTAAAAGTGGAGTTAAGATTTTAGAAGTATTTAAATAGACGGAAAGATTAAAAAGGAAGATTTTATTATAATAATGATAATAATAACACCACACCTTGTAAATGTGTAATATTTAGTTATAACAAGCCTAAATGGATTATATAAAATAATTATAATATAGAATAAAATGAATAAAAACACCATATTTTATAGACACGTATTGGTTTCCTAATAACAAGTGAAATGAGTTTAATGTGAGTAAACAAGATAATGGTTAGAATAACGTTATACTCTACTAACTAGTAGATACCTTTGATAAAATAATGAAGATAAAAGAAGAGTTTATTGCTAATGGAGATGATAGATAAAGTGAGTTTTAGTACACTAACTGAGTTATGCCCTTTGATAGTAACGAAGATGGTAAAATATGACTATGATTTCATTTATTGGTGTTAAAATATGGTCCTAATGTGAAGTAACTAATTGAGATGAAAATTTAAAATTTTCTATAATATTGAAATTTGGTAATACAAATCGTGATGAGTCTATCTTTTGTTGTTGGCACACTTCATTGATCTTTCGGATTACATTGTTTCGTTTTCAGTTGTTTTGGCTAGGGTTCATTATGGTTGATCTTTCGGTTTACCCTATACTTATTATGGGACGCGATCGTTTGGAATTCTTTTGGTATACGTCATGGTTGATTTAGTTATGCGGTTGTGGAAACGTTAGGATGAGAGGATAGAGTTGGGTAGTATTACTCATGGTTAGATATTAGAATGCAGAGACGTGTTTTGGTTTAAAGGTGGTGTTGAAGGAATGATTAAATTTGTGGAGTTTTGAAACTTAGATTAGTTACGGGAATAAGGGAGTAAGTAAAGTTAGTTGACTGCTTGTGGGAACGAGATGTCATGCTATGAGAAGTTGGTTGAAGTACCATTAGGAGATTGATGAAAGTACTAGCAGATGTGAGGGTAGAGTAGAAAGTTTCTACTAATGGAAAGATGGGGCAAATAACACGCAAGGGAATTGGTATAGTTATGGAGGCAAGGTAGTAATAGACACGTGAAGGAAAACATGGATGTGAAAGAATGATTGGTAGGAGGATGATTAATGGTGAAGTACAACAAGTAAGGAAGAGTGAGCCATTGAGGGGTTGAAGTACCTTTATAAATATTGTGGTTGATGAGTTGAAGTTAGAAGTTACTGCGTAGTGTGAAGTTCCTAGGTAACATCATGGAGACGAGAAGGAGTGCGTGAAGAGCTACATCATGAAGCAAGGAGCCGAAAGGACTACGTGCCGGCTGCTAGAAGGATGCAAGAGATTTCGAAGGATTCACAGAAGTTGCAAGGACTGAAAAGGTGACACGCACTATGATGGGAATCTTCGTACGGTTCGTGACAAAGAAGGACAGATCGAGTACCGGAGTGGAGCTACAAAGAGTTGAACCAATGGATCGTGATGGAGTGACTACATAACCTGATAGATTAAGAGCTCGTGGAAGTAACAAGGGGAGTCGAGTGACTACACAAAGATAGAATTTTATGGCAATCAATATCGAGGGATGAGTAGTGAAGCTGAGCGGAATAAGTTCGTGGAGAAGTGATTATAGGGTCAGTTTAGTGAAGGTGTTTATGAAGGATCTTTGGAAGAGACAGTTATGCATTATCCAATGAAATAACGATTTCCATAGAGTTGATGAATTGAGTCAGAAATTTTGGTTGGACATGATAGTGTAGGAATTAGGAAGAACCATGGAAGGAGAGAACCAAGTATTCTTGGAAGATGATGATTGAAAGTACCTCATGTTAGGTGCAAGGTCATAATAGAAGTATGAGACTTGAGTAAGAATTTAGAATATGGCTTAGTTTAGACATATGGAAACTAATACGGGTATTAGATGAGAGTGTGATCCGTATGTAATCACATGAAACTCTAGTTTGTCCCTATTAGGAGGGAGTAGGAGAACTGGTCGTGAGGAAAACAAGTGAAGCTATGTGGAAAATTTTGACGTATAGATGATTTGAAAGACGTGAAGCATAACCTCGTGATGTATGCCATTAGCTGTGGAAGAAGAAGGAAGTGTGGAGAGATGTGAATCATGAATGAAATAGGTCGAGATAGGAACCGAAGGTAAAACTTTGGTATAGCCTAATGAGTAGTCTAAAGCACAAAGCATGCTAATATTTTGTAGTGTGGAAAAGGGAATGACACTGACCGATACTGTTGGATTGGAAGGCTTAGTATTGATAATCGAATGGATGAGGAGTTATAGATGTGATGTGTCATCAGAGGCGAAGGGTTTGGTCTAACTGAGACAAGATGAGGAACACTATGACCTTGAAGGTAAGACATTGTGTAGGTATAAAGGAAGTGTTGGGTATTAAAAAAAAGTATATAAAAAAAATCTTTAATTGAGGAAAGTGAGAAAAGAAGTGTATGGGTGCTACTAATGAGCTATCCAAATTTGATAGAAGTAGTTGTAACATGGGTTTTGGTGACAGTTGATAAAACTAACTAATGAATATATGAAAGACCGTCATAGGTCACCTGTGTAAGGAAATTGGAATTTTCAAGTAGTTTGGGGGTATGGACTAAAGGGAGTTGATGAACATGGTTTGATATGAGTATATCCAGCTAATTGGAAAAGGATGGACGAAGTGAGAAATTGCTACAAGTATAGGAGTCATGTTGAGAGCTTGGGTGGCTGATTTAGAGGGAGGTGGGAAACTCGTTTGCGATGTTTGAGTTTTCATATAATGATAGTTATCATATTAGAATTCGATGAATGCCATTTGAGGCACTATATAGAAGGATAGGGTGAGTTGATCTTATGGTGGACTAAAATTGGTGAAAGAGAGTACTAATGTGGAAATGGTGTTTGTGGAAAGGATGAGAGCAATAAGAAATGCTATGCTGAAAAGGAGGAAACCACTAGGGTTTAGTGACAAAGTTATGTAGGAAGTTTCACCTATAGTAACGGGTGGTATATTTTGGTAAAAAGGGAAAAGTTGATGTCGAGTTTTGTAGCTCCATTTATGATCTTTGGAAAGATCGGACCAATAGCTTATGGGTAAAGTATTACCTAGGGAATTAAGTGGTGTACATGATATATTTCATGTATTAAGATTGGGAAATGTCGTTTGAGAATGCATATTTGCATGTACGGTTATTTGGGATTTGTGTTAATAAGAGTCATTTGTGAGATTTATGAGCTGTGAGGTCAGGAGTTTGGGAATGAATTTTAATATTGTTGGTTAGTATATGTGTTAAATTGAGACATGAACTGAAGTACATATGGTAATGAGAGGATTTCATTTAGAACAAGTATCCTCATGTGATTTGTTGATTGTGTGTTTGATCCTAAGGAGTAAATCTCGGGATGAGATTTCTATTAGGAGGGAGTGATGTGACAACCATGGTTCTGAGGTTCGTCACTTAGTTCTATTTTGGGCATATTTCGTGAAATTATGTGTCTTTATGTGTTTATGTGTTATTTGGTGTGAATAGAGTGTGGTTTGGACATCGTTTCCAGGTACGGGGTACCTTGTGAGTGAAATGATGTGTGACGTTTTTATGTTCATGATCACATATAGTAGTGACTATGAAATAAGATGGTGTTATTTAGTGGTTTTACGTATACGTATATGTATTATAGAAAATCGTATTTTTACGATTTAAGGTTTATCATTTAGAGGTCTCGGATGAGATAATTAGTCACGGAGTATTTTTCGGTATGGTTTTAAGTCATTTTGGACTTAGTTAATTAGTTTATTTCATATTTCAAGAGTTTTTATAAAACTGTATATTTTACGTCTTTTACGGTATACGCGTAAATTTGACTAGTTTTATGGTTTTGAGGTTTTGGAGGCTTTAGGAGCTGAAATAAATTAAGAGAATTTAAGGTAATAATAATTAATAGTTAATTTAAAGTAATATAATTAAAAAAGTCAGTCATATGGTGTTTGGGCTTGGATTTGGGCTGACTTAAACTTAAGGAAGGGAAAGGGAGCCCAATTTGAGTCCTAATAGGAAGCCTTTTTAATTTAACCATATATAAGACTCCATATGACCAAAAAAACGAATTTAGCCTTCCCCAAACCAAATCTCAGTCGTTTGTATCAATGGAGGAGCAAGAAAACCCAATAATTCAATTAGGGTTTAAGGTACACACTAAAACTATGTCAATTAACGTTTAATTTACGTATATGTAACCTAATATGATGGATTAGGGTTGAGATTCATAAATTTTTATTAGGGTTTGTTAAGGACCTGTAATTAGTGAGGTAATTAATGGGTTTTTATCATTCAAAATCGTTTTTAGGTATTAATTAGGGTTATGTATGATTAATTAGGGTTTAATCATGTTTAAAATCGTTATTAAAAACTGGGCAGAATTTTAGGCTTATTGTTTTGATCATACCAAGAGTTAGGAACTTTCATTAATCGAACCAAGTATCCCCGAAAAGGTAATTTAGTTGGCTTTTGAATTCAAGAAACGAGGAATAAATTGGAGGTCGGTAAGTTGGTCAAAAACTGGTTACAACAGTCGAAGGTAAAAACAGTTTTGAAATCAGTCTGGTTTAAATCAATGTTTTAAGATGTTTAGGGTACTTAGGAGTATAATTGGACCTTAAAACGAACATGATACTTAGATTATATGTTAAATAAAAGATCTGGAGGAGGGCTAAACAAATGGGTTAGGGTAAGACCCTCTGATCATAACAAACTTTTTATATGTTCAAAATCAGTAAATTCTGGATAGGTAAAAGTATATATATATAAATGGAGGCCTTAACAGTAGCTTTATGATTGAGGCCAAATGTGAGAGTTATCTAACACATGTAAGGGCATAGGGTTTCTTTTACAGGGCATGTTATTTTGGTTAAGTGGGTGTTCGACCCATAGTTTGAAGTATGAAAAACGGGACTGTTTTGGGTTAAATGTTAACGGGGCGAGTTATGAACTAAACTAAGTTAAGGGCTTTATAGAGGGATGTAATGAGATGCATATGGCATATAAATGGGGTTAAGTGGTAGGATAAGGTTATATATCCATCATATATTGGTGAGACATTTTGGTATGTGGTTCATGTCTTGATTGTATACGTTTGTGTGGTTAGATTTTCGCTAGAGAGCGGATATTTGGAGAAGCTTGTTCAGGTGAGTTTGATAGTCCCATGTCTTTTTATGATTTTAATTCCAGATGGGATGGAAGAGACACTGTATGGTTTTGTAACTATTGCTGTGAATGTTTTTATGGTTTGTGATGTACTTGTGTGTGCACTTATGTGATTAACTGTTATGTGATTCTTGATTGTGTTTATGATTTGGATCGGGGGACACGTACCGTCTCAGTTATTGTGTTTGACTTGGTACCAAGGGGATGTTGATAAGGCAGGGCCTTGGGATTGGTCATAGGTGTATGGGCGCCTATGGGACCATGGTTATTAGTAAGGCTTGGAGCCTTGGAATTATGGTAATTGGTAAGGCTTAGAGCCTTGGATTTGTGGTGATTGGTTAATCTTGAGTGCTAGTTGTTAATACATAATTATAGCACATTGTCCATATGTTCTTTTTTTAATGGTTGTTATTCACAGCTCATAATTGATTTAGAGTTGGAGTCTAAACCTATGACTCTCACCAACTTTATGTTGACGTGTTTTAGTGTCTCTTTCAGGTGAGAATGTGGTTAAGCGTGAGAATAGGAGTGGCTAGCTGGGAGGCTTAGGATTTCATTGGAGGAACCCCCTTTCCTCTTAGTCTTTACTTATGTTTAAATAAGTGATACTTTGTAGACCATTTGTATTTGTTAATTGTATGTCTTTGGTAAGAGGTAGACATGTTACCTACTTACCTAGACGCCTACATTATTTGTGATATCTTCATGACATTGTGTCACCATTTATGATATTTCCATTTCATTTAGTTATCTCTATAGACACGCTATTGTTGTGATGATATCCATACGTCGCGCCCCATATTCCGCCATGGTGGGGGTGTGACACACAAGTATCCAATCCACTCCTGATGGATGCGGGTAGTACCCGTGAGTCGGACTATCCAGCCCGACTAGGGACTATACGTCATCATGTCCCCCCCAGTCTAGTGGTCGCAGGTCTAATCCGCGGCTACTAGACTTATAATCATACCTAAATAGTCGCATAATCCAAGCAGAGACATTTTATTTTAAACATTCCCGCCAAAAAGACAAACAACCCCCCTTTCACCTAACCTCCTTGGTACTCGGGAAAAGTGCTTGCCACGTCATAGTTACCCCTTCATCTTCTACCGTTAGATCTAGCAAGTGGGGGGCATGTGGCACAAATCTGACCATGAACAGTAAAACTCAGGTAGCCTATATAAAACCATCACGCCTCCTTTTGACTGTTTACTATCTACAAACCTTCAAACCACCATTAACGCCTCTATCATTTACCATCATCAACAGATCTCTTATTAAGGTAATCCGCGCGACCACTATTTTGTATACCCAGCACTACAGCTAACCGACACCACGTCAATCTTGACCATTGAGCAGCTAGATGAATTTACCTCCGAGTTCTACATACCCGACTACCTGCACCCAGAAGTTCCTAACCCGCAACATAAAATAAGCCAGTTCCCCACAGGGATGATAGGGTTGTACACCCATTACTTTGATTACACAAACCAGCGTATACCTATGTCACGCTTCCTTCTGAGCGTATTACTACACTACGAGACCCACGTCTCCCAACTACATTGCATAGGGGCAGCGAAAATTTCGAATTTCGAAATAAACTGCCGCACCCTAGACATAGAGCCCACAGTAGATCTCTTTCGCGTTTTCTACCAACGGTAATTAGCCAATGGCTGGGTATCTTTTGCTAAGCGAAAGGGTGGGTATGAAATGTTTTGATGGAAAGATAGATTCCTTAAGGAATTGGACCGACATATTCTTCAGGGTTGATGACGCTGCCTTTCCCTTCCACTTTCTGTTCTTGACCCCTGACACCGTGAGGAAGGACCCCCTACCTGGCCTCGACTCCTACAACACTGCAGACGCGGAGACTCTGAACAATAACCGCATTCCCGTGCAACCCTATCAGGAGAGTGTTTTATTCACTCTTGGCCTAAGTCATGTAGTCATCTGTGGCGAGCACATGATTAATAGCGTTCCGCAGAGAGAGTGGCCAGGGTTAGTGGTCCTTCCCGCCTTCATCATAACCTTCTGTAAGTACCATCGCATATTAGAAGACTAAAATATGTTTCCCTGTTTTCTGTTTGTTTCCTTCCACATTTATGGATGTTCTTGACCTTGTCCGTGGTGCGTTTCCCGAAAATTTGTTGGTGTACTCTCGCCCTCATGAAGAAAATGAAGAATCGCTCCATGATCGTGCGCAGAAGAATACCATGGACTTAGAGATTGAGGAGCCACATATAGCCCAAGGGAGCGAAGGCACTGGCGCTGACCAACCATCGTCAACTCCACTAGTTCAACAGTTGGAACAGTAGCCACCCGTACAACAACAACCACCACCCTTTCTCAGCTCCTCACTGTCTTCAGATAAGTATACCAGAGACGCTAAAAAAACCACGGCTGAGTTTGAGGAGGAGTACATTATCTCTTTAGGAAAAAGACGCAGAAGCCCCCCATTATCTCCACACAAATCCGCACGCACCGGGGCTGGTCCCTCCTGGACAGGGGTACGCACTATAGAGGAAGAGTTTGAGGAGAACCTTGCAAACACCCCTCCACGCACTCCTCCCGCCACCATCAATCTGAGGTAACCATTTTCTTCTATACGGTAGCGTAAACTATATCTTCGCTGCATTTCTATGTGATTATAATTTAAACGTCTGTCTAACCATTACTCTTATACAACAGTGACGAACAAGAAAAATCTTCTTCAAAAGTCAAGACGACACCCTCCCCCCACAAAGAGGCTTCATCAGCGAGAGGGGATGCGTTCGCCAAGGATCCTACCTTCGCCCCTGACTGGGAGCTCCCTGCATCCTCCGACCTAACAAGTGCATTTGACTGCGCAAGCTTTTTAGACAACATCGTGCCCCCTGGCCGAGAGGTAGTGCTTGAAGGGATGAGTGATTCTGTCCTGGCTGATGAGGCAAGTTATCTGGCAGCGCAGCAGGTGACACTGACATCCCAACTCAAGTAGAGATACCTGGGGTTGTCTGCCAAACTCCATACGACAGAGGAAAAGCTGAGGCAGGTTACTGAAGAGAAATCCTCCGCTCTCGGCGATATGCAAGAAAAAATAGACCTACAGGCCAAGAGAGGAAGAAAAGATGCCGCCCTCCTCCAATCCTTAACAGAAGAAAGGAACAGGTTATCTGCCGCTCTGGATGAAGAGGGCGCCCAACTTCACTAGATAAGGGCCTCCAACCTTATTTCTATGGGCCATTTGAGGAGGGGAAGAATAGGTTTGTTGCTGATGTTGATGCTCTGGGTGCGAAGGTAAAGGAAGATGTAAGCGATCTCAGCTGTCAATTGAAGAGGCTGAGTATCAAACTGGATGAGGAGTTGTACCCCCGCCTGATGAAAGAGATAGCCGAAAAGAGGTGGTTAGTGCGTCATGGTCTTCGCCTAGCCGCAATGGTGGCTTTGGAAGACCACACCCTGCGAGCCTCATTCTCCAAGTCTGTCATAGCCGCCATCAATGAGGGTACTTTAAGAGGTTTGGTGACAGCGCACAAGGGGAAGTTACTGAACAAAGAACTATCAGAGGTGCCTTTTTATGATCCGAAGGCTGACGGCAAGCTCACCACAGCCATGAATGAAATGAGTGTATGTCCGCTTCCCACTTTTGGCTTGGAGGACAAGGATTATGAAGTGCCCATTGAAGTGGTAATGGAGGGCCTCAGCTTGACGCGTCATAAGGCAGAGGGTGCAGAAGCTTTGGCAGACTTTCATCTAAAACCATCTATGGAGCAGTTGACCGTGCAAGTATCTGAGGTCCTTGCAGCGCACGAGAGCCGCGCTGCTGCCAAGAAAGCCCTGGTGAACATAGAAGCAGCGCTCTCCGTTGGTGCGGCCCACCTTTCTCCTACCATCCCTGTGTTGTCATTGCCATTGCTGGAGATGGATTCGCGCCTACTAGACCAGATGGAAATAAGTCTGAAGGATCATCGCACTACTGCTTACTGCCCTCCTTTGCTAAAACTAAAGAGATCCTCCTCTAAGACCCATCTGCAATCCAATCCCCTTAAAGATATGTAAAAATATGTTGTATTTGTTATCTACAAATGTTTGCTTTTGTAATAAACACTATCCTTCTTTTTGTTATAGAAAGTCTATTTAATTTTATAGCGCAATTTTGCATAATAAGGTAATGCAAACTTATAAATGGTCCATATGGGTTTGAGAAGGTCATTACGTGCGGTATACCGCTACTACCATAAGGACGGTCAGGTGAGGCTGACCCATTGTTAGGTGTGCACAAGTGTGTCTTAACAGTCTTAGAGTTTACTGGCTGCATAACTTGCTACGACGTCATTAATAGCAAGGGGCCTAACAAGGATACGCGATCCATGGTCGAAGGGGGTGCATCCCACTTACTCGACGAGTGTAATTAGTAGGGTAGGCTCATTCCTCTTATTTCTCCTGGAAACGTTGTGCACGCGTGCGCGTATATAATAAAGAAAAAAGTATGTATAACATAAAGAACAAATTTTGAGAATGCGCCGTGGAACTAGCTAGGGACCACGACTGTTTTATTAATACTTGCAAGATTTTAAACACAAAAAATAAAAGAAAAAAGAATACATTCACTTAGGAAGTTTTGCCCTTAAAGGTAGCACTTCTTTAGATGGCATATGTTCCAAGGTGTTTGTAGGTCGCGGCCATCCATATCGCATAGCCGGTACGCACAATTTCCAAGTGCATCTGTCACTATGTAGGGTCCCTCCCATTTTGGTCCAAGCTTCCTCGTATTCTCAACGCGACTGGCCGCGTTTGAGTGATACACAAAGTCACCTGGCCTGAAAGAGGTCTTGCGCACCCTAGCATCATAGTAGCCTTTCATTTTTGATTTTGACTTAGCTTCGCGGATTGCTTCTAACTCCCGTCGCTCCTCGATTATGTATAGGTTCAATCGCAGCTCATCGTCGTTAGTAACTATGTCTACCTCCGTTGTGCGAATTGTTTGCAGTCCTATCTCAGCTGGAATGACTGCTTCTGTCCCATATGTTAGGGCGAAGGGAGTATCACCTGTGGCTGTCTTGATCGTCGTGCGATGCACCCACAAAACATGTGACAACTCATCAACCTACTTCTTATTATGCTCCCCCAACCGTGCTTTTATGCCATCGCACAGACTCCTATTTGCTCTCTCCACAAACCCATTTGTTTGTGGGGGGGCGACCGATGCAAAATGCTGATGTATCCCATTTTTCACGTACCAATCTTTGAACGGGTTCTCTACGAACTGCTTTCCAATGTCAGAGACTATTTCATCGGGCAGTCTGAAACGACACACTATGTTGTCCCAAACGAACCTTTTCACCTAATTCCCCGTGATTGTTGCAACTGCCTTCGCCTCAATCCATCTTGTGAAGTAATCCATCGTGACTATGAGGAACTTAACTCCCCCCTCAGCCATGGGAAAGGGTCCCGCAGTATCAATTCCCCATTTGAAGAATGGCCAAGGGGAGGTAATCAGCGTGAGCTCCTCCTGAGGCTGCTTGGGTACTGGCCTGTGCACCTGGAAGTCATTGCATTTATTAATGAGTGTTCGCGCGTTTGTATGCATGGTTGGCCAGTAGTACCCGCTGCGCAACGCTGTTACCACCACGGACCTTGGTCATGCGTGCATTCCGCATGACCCCTCGTGGATTTCGCTAATGATGTACTGCGCTTGTCGCGGTCCTACGCACCTTAACCATGGTTGAAGAAATGATCGCTTGTAAAGGACCCCATCTCTGACCTCAAATTGCCTCGAACGCCTTCGCACTCGCCGTGACTCCTTTTCGTCATGCGGGAGTGAGTCATTCGTCAAATAATCCATAATCGGTGTCATCCACGTAGGGCCTTCTTCCTCCACGACCGACGCGACCTCTTGCTCTTTGATTGACTTATCCTTGAGGATCTCCACTAGGACTTGTTTCGACAAGTGCGCAAAACTGGTGGAAGCTATCTTGCTAAGTGCGTCTGCTTTTTGTTCTCCCCCTGGGTACTTGGCGTATCTGGAACCTATGGAACCCCTCGATCAAAGCTTTAGCTTTTTGTAAGTACTGCACCATATTATCCTCTTTTGCTTCATAATCACCAAGTATATGGTTCGCTACCAGCCGAGAATCTACATTTGCTTCGAGATTGCGCACGCCCATTCTTGCTGCGATTCTTAGCCCTGCTATCAGCGCTTCATACTCTGCCTCATTATTTGTGGCTGTGAATTTAAAACGCAATGCGTATGTGAACTCCATTCCTTCTAGATTGGTGAGTATGAGTCTCGCGCCTGATCCATCAGTGCAGGATGACCCATCTGTGAACAAGATCCACGGGGCTTGGTCTTCTTCCTTTTGATCTAGCCCCTGAGCGCCCTCTTCTGGTTTTTCGATGATAAAATCCACCAAAATTTGCCCTTTCACGGCATTGCGCGGTCTGTAGGTAATATTGTGTTCCCCCAGTAGAACACTCCATTTTTGGAATCTGCCTACGACATCTGGTTTTGAGATCACCTGCTTTATGGGTTGATCCGTTATCACCATTATTGGGTGCGCTTGGAAATATCTGCGCAACCTTTTTGCTACAAACACTAGCGCGAGCACTAATTTCTTCATTGGGGTGTAATTTAGCTCCGAGCTCTGTAGCGCTTTACTTATAAAGTACACTGGTGTTTGCACATTTTCCCTGTCCGTCATTATCACCGCGCTTATCGCTCCATGCGTTGCGGATAAATATATTATCAGCTCTTCTTTAGGTCGTGGCGCGACTAACATGAGGAGCGAAGCTAAATGCGCTTTTAATTCCTCAAAGGCCTTTTCTGCTTCCTTCGTCCAATTGAAGTCCCCTTTCTTAATGCACTTTTTGAGTGTTTTAAATAATGGGAGCGACTTCTCTGCTGACTTGGACAGGAATCTGTTCAATCCTGCAAGCTTCCCATTTAGCGACTGCACTTCCTTTTTCGTTTTTGGGCTCTGAGTTGAATGACCGCGTCTGTTTTCTCCGGACAAGGTTTGATTCCATTGGGGTCAATCATGTATCCTAGGAACATGCCTTCTGTCGCCCTAAAAGGTCACTTCTTTGCGTTTAACTTCATGTTTATCCTTCTGAGGGTAGAGAATGTTTCCTCTATATACCGAATAAGCTCGCTCTCCTTATGACTCTTTATTACCAAGTCATCGACATACACCTCCAAATTTTGCCCTATTTGGCTTTCAAATGCCTTATCAACCAGTCGTTGATACGTGTCCCCTGCGTTCTTTAGTCCAAACGGTATTTTTGTGTAACAGTACACGCCCTGGCTGGTATGGAATGCTGTCTTTTCCTCATCTTCTTCTGCCATTTGTATCTGATGGTATCCCTTGTATGCGTCCAGGAAGCATTTGAAGAGGTATCCGCACAATGATTCCACCTTCCAATCTATTTCCAGGAGTTGGTAGCAATCTTGGGGACAAGCTTTATTAAGGTCTGTGAAATCAACGCACATGTGCCAGCTGCCATCATGTTTCTTTACCATTACCGGGTTAGCGAGCCAGTCGTGATAGTAAACTTCCCTCATGATTCCTGCGTCCACAAGCTTTTTTACCTCGTCCAGTATTACTTTGTTGCGGTCTAGGGCCTGTCCTCTTTTCTTTTGCCTAACCGGAGGGTATCCTTCACGGATCTAAAGCTTGTGTTCGGCTATCGACCTTGGCACCCCGGTCATATCTTTGGGTTCTCATGCGAAGACGTCCAGATTATCCTTCAAAAGGCGACACATGTCTGTCTTTCCTTTGTCAAACAATGTCCCTCTGATCGTTATCTCCTGATCCGGGTACTGCGGATGCACTACTACCTTCAATTTTGGTGGTGAGTTCACCTTTGGTTCCATCGTGAGCCTAGGCGGTTCTGTGACCATGTTGCATTCTGGGGGTGTTACTGCCGTGTTCAATATCGTTACGACCCCTCCATCAACTGGGAATTTCAGCATACCGTGAATCGTAGAAGGTAGCGCTCGCATTGCTAGTATGGCTGGTCGTCCTATGATCCCGTTGTATTGTGATGACGACCGTATGATCAAAAAATTCATTGGAACTTCCGTCGAGTGCTCACCATTTCCCACTCTTACTGCTAACTTCATTTGCCCAAGGGAATACCGCTTCTCCGCTGAATCCAATGAGCGGGGAAGTCGCAGGCATTATTTAGCTTTTTATCTCTTCGCTAAGCTTTAGAAAGCAGTGCTCGTACATTATTTCTGCTGATGAACCTTCATCCACATACATGAGATGAATGCTGTGCTGACAAATGCTTATTTCTATAAATAGCGGGCCGTTTGCGATGTTCCTTGCATTTAGTAGGGGGAAAGAAATATATTTTCCCTTCGAGAATTTTTAGCTCACCCTTTGCCTTGTCCTTCGTTGCCACAACTCCACCATGTAAATGTTCGCGCTAACGACTTTTTGTCTATCATCCTTCGTGGATTCCTTAACAAGGTAACTTAGCTCGCTTTTCTTTACTCTATTCTTGATATATTTTTGCAGTTGAATACATTTGTTCGTAGCGTGCCATCTTTCATTGTGGTATTCACAGTATCTATTAGTGGCGCGTTTTCCGACCGGGGTGGTCATTGGCGTTGGCCTTGTGAAACTCGCGCCTTCTAACACAAGGATTTCTCTTTGGGTTAACTTAAGGGGGGTAAACCTTGAGTTATAAGCTCGCCCCTCTCTTCTCCTTCCTGTGTAATCAAGGCCTAGAGATCTTCCTTGCTTGTTGGGTCCTTCATTGGGTATGTGGATAGATCTGTGATCATAAGTGCCTCGCGTTATTTCTGAAGCAGCCGATTCTCCTTGTATGTAAGACCTTACCCGCCTTAGTACACCATCGAAGGTTTCGGGCGTTCTTTCATTAAGCTTCTTTATTAGATCGTTGTTTCGTATGCTCGCCATGAAGCAGGATACTTTCAAAATTTCTGGGCAGTCCTTTATTTGAAGACACTCGCTCTTGAAACGTTCCAGAAAGTCTTCTAAGTATTCGCCCTAGTTCTGCTTTACCCTGGCGAGCGATACATCACTCCTATCATGTCTTTTTTGTTGCACATAATTTCTTTTGAATGCTTTTCGCAACACTTCATACCCGTTGACTGTTCGCGGCGGGAGCGTATCGAACCACGTCCGCGCGTTCCCTACAAGTATAGAGTTAAACATATTACACCATACGGGTTCTGGCCATTGTTCGGAACCTGCCTGGGATTCAAAGACTTACAAGTGGTCTTCTGGATCCGTCGTGTCATCATAAGTTTTCACGTTTGATGGCATGCGGCGCTTCTTTGTGTCTCCATAATGCTGTATGCGCCTCGTAAAAGCATTTTTCCTGGCTCTCCTCCAAGGTTGTGAGAAGAATTGGTCCTCCGAGGAATAACTTGCGCGTATACATTTTTCGGACGGATTATCACTTGATCCTGACAGATTGCCTTCTGAGGATGAGGCACGCTTTACGCGCTTTGCTTCCTCTACCATCTTTTCATGTTTATCCACCAAAGGAATGAGCGCTTGTAGGTTATGTGCTACGTACTCCTCCATCATGCGTGCCTTTGTGGCAATGACTTCCCCTCTCTCCTCTTGGGGCGTCTTCCTTTTTTGCTTATTAGGATGAGGCTGAGTTGACTCTCGTTAGATGCCTTTTTTCCCCCGCGGCGAGTAGGGGAGTTGAGAACAGTCATCCCGTTATTATAACTGGGGGATTGTTCACGTCTCGAGTGTTTGCCTCACTGGCAGATCCAGGGGTAACATTTACTGATGTGATACGGCCATCTACCGTCGAGGATCCTTGAAGGCCTTCATTCTTACCGCTTTTCTTCATTAGTTAGAGCTTAGTATGGGTCCCACGGATGGCGCCAACTTGTTGATGCAAAAGTTGGGGTAGACCGAGCTTAACCCAAATTAGGCTTAATTTGGGGTCTTGTGGACTCCGGCTCTCGCACCAAGTGATACTTGCTTTAGGACTCTACGCACTAAACAGACACCGTTAGGCTTACCGTGGGTTTGGTACACACGATTAAACTCCGGCGTGAGAGTATGTAATCGGTTTCGAGTATATTAGTGTTTAGGGTATTGTTTGTATCGTACCTTTGTGGAACCGAATGGGTTCCTTTTATACTCGAGAGACTCCAGGCTGGGCTCCATGTTCTTGCGTCCTAAGAAAGAGATAATGACTCAAAATAGCTTGATCTTCATTATCCAACTAAGGCAAGTGTATATCCATTTTCCTTAGGCGAATTGATATGAGTGATTTTACTCATATCATTTGTATCTATAAACAATAAACAAATGCATAAAATGTATCAAAAATGCTTTGTATTTGTATGTTTCTTGTTTTAATGTGTGTAGCTACCAAGTTCGCGAAAACCGGCAAAACCGGCACAAGTTTGAAGAAAAGATCGAGGAAGCCAAAGACAAGTCCGTTTTTAGTGGATTTAATATAAAATAGTCAAGTGGGACCCACATTAGCTTAATGGACTTGAAGGCCCATTTATGGGTGTATAGTTCATTTGCTAAGCCCAAATTCATTTTAAAGGGCCATCAATGGCCCAAGTTATATAAACAGATGGAAGAAATATGCAGTTTGGGCCCAAGAATAATTGAAAAGCCCATGTGTGATATGTTAAACGGATAAAAGTGAATTTTTGGGCCTTTGAACCCATTAGGGTTTGATTTATTTATAAACGATTTGTGAAGTTTATAAACTTAAATCAGTCAACCACCAAACGTGTATCCACATGTTCCACACACACACAATAATTAAATAAAACCTCGATACACTCTATGTACCTTCTATCTCCTTCCCCAAAAATAACTAGTATCAATGTTTTACCCTAGCCACTTTTCACCCAAACCCTAGCCTAAATAATAATTGGGGCTTTGTGATTTATTCCACTCGTGTGATTCATACGAGTTGGAAATTCAATCCCCTCCCTTTCCGAAACTTGTAGATGGAAGAAATCAGTGACACGTTCTCTTTTCATTGGATATAACACCTCATATCACTATATCCTCCAATTAAATCCCTCCACATCACCAAATTAGTGACAAGCTGGCAATCCAAGGGCGAAATCAATGGAATATGCTGAAAAGATTCGAATATGCTGATGAAAAGATCCGAATATTCTTTCCAAGAAGCCTTTGGGATGGCTATAAAAACCCCCTATTTTCTGTAATTCATGTATTCCAATTTTTACTTTATCATTTTAATGTTTAGATAGATAGGTAAAATTGTATTTCTTGTTTTAATAGTATTGTAACGATTCAGTGTTTAATAAAAGTTGTTTTTAAAGTTTCAATTTGTCTGCTTACTTTTCTGTTATATTTTTATTACAAATTTTATCCTAATAATCTGTTTAACATTATAAATATATTAATTGATTAAAGTTTTTACCATAACTTTAATTAATTAATTAAAAGTGAATTTGGAAGATATCTATCCCCACTGGATAGATTAAATTGAAGCTGTGAGATTGATGGTGGTTCGAAGGAAGATGGTGTAATAATGGTGGTGTCGAATCGGTTCATAAAGGTTGTTCAGCACAACCTTCTGCTCAACGGTTTACTACAAAAAGGTTCATTTACCTTTTAATTTTCATGTTATTTAGTTTGATAAGTTTAAATGCTTATATGGTTTAATTTAATGTTAGGAAGATATGAGTATGTTAGGGTGTAAGTTTGTTATATGAATCTTCTTATTCGAGAAGGTTCTCGTATCTGCTTTTGAGTTTGATTATTTTGATAAGCTGGTAAGATTTTAATGTTGGTGTAGTCTGCTTATTGAGAATCTGATTAATAAGGATTTGGTTTTATTCATTACTGTGTAAACTAAATTTGTGAAAGTCTTTTAATCTGCTTAGTTTTAAGTTTAAACTGTAATCTGAGATGTTAATTTTGGTTATGTTTGAGCTATGTCGTGTGAATCTGACTTCACTGAATCTAACTAAGTAATGCGTTAGAAGTTTTAATTATTTGAATGAGTCATGAAAGGTTTCTGTTATGAACCTTGTTGTCTGCTGAATTGGTATTAGATATAGCTTATATAAGTATCTGTTTAAGTAATTGATTCTGTTTTTATACATTTGTTTTAGTCTGCTGTCGTTTGATTTTGCTGAAGCTCTTGTAACTGCTTAAATGGTGTGGATTAGTGAAACTGCGGTAGTTTATTATTTCATTAATATAGTATTATTATTTCTAGCAGATTTTCATTTTAGTTGTAGGTTAGATAATTTTCGTTTAAATAAATAGTAATTAACATTTTTATTAAAATAAATTTTGAATTTTAAAATAATAACTAGTTTCAAAATAAAATAAAATAAAATAAAAATAAAAATGTTTTTATTAATTTTAAAAGTTAGTTAGTTTTTAAATAATTAGATTATTATTGTTTTTAATAAAAGTAGTTTAAAAAAATAGATTTGGTTTAAAAGTAATTTTAAATAGATTTAATTAGTTTTAAATAGATTTCAAAATAATGTTAAAGTTATTTTCATTAAATAGATTAATTTTTATAGATTAATTTTTATAGATTTTAAAATAGTTTAATTTTTAATAGTTTAAATTTTATATTAATTTAAATAATTGTCAATTAGATTAATAATATGGGGGTTTACGATTCATGCACTTAGGGTTTAAATTGGTAGAATTGAATTTTAGTTTAAAAACCGAAAACCAATTCAAATCGATTGTCCAAATCAAAGCAAAACGTCTCAAATTCATAAGATCTTCGTGTACAACGAACTTGGTTCATCAACGTGTTTAATTGAATTCGTCTTTGGTAATAGTAGTTTATTACTTTTTCCTAAAGGTAATTTACTAATTTACCCTATAACGTATCTAATTATCATATACTCTCAACGGCACATAAAAAATTTTGGCGCTGCTACCGGGGATCTTGTGTACGATTCGTTTTCGTTGAGATTTGTTGATCGTTGATTTGAAGACCTTTTCCGTCCTCGGAAAGTTTTGTTATTTTTCTATTATATAGTATGTATCGTTTTTCTCGTTTTTTGTGATTAATATATTGTATTACGTAGAACAATAATTTTACATACTTTTCAAATAAGGCCTTAGTTGGGATTTCATCACCTATCTATTGTAGTCGAATCCAAAACAAAAATAAAAGGCAAAATAGATAAATACTAATAAGAAGTTTGAACTCGATTTATACAAACTATAAGGTGGATATAAGGCGACGTGCTATAAAAAGCCGTCTAAGGAAAAAGGTTTTTAAGTGCTTTGTGCCACCTCGTTTCCCCGCTTGCTTGTGCGTATATTGAGAGGGACAACCTATTATTGGTTTGCCAACTTAATATATGGCTTTTACCTAGTATAAAAGTTAAATTCTCGTATGTCTAATCGAATTGATTACTGGTTTTAAGTGTGACTCAGTTGTCTTTGGTGGAAACACAAGTTGTGTCGTTGTAGTAAAATTAAAATGCAAGACTTTAAAAGTAGATTACGGTTAATTTAATCTAAACCTAATTAAAACTTAAATGGTGCAAAATTAAAAAATTTGAAAAGTTAAATTATTAAATGACTTAAAACTAAAGCGTGACGAAAATTAAATTTGACGAAGTATTAAAAATGTGAAAATAAAATTCAAACAAAGCAAATTATAATTCGAAACCCACAAACCATCGAAATCCACTATCGGAATGCTGTCACCAAGTCCATCGGAATCCAGATCGCAATGAGTCTATCGGAATGTATCAAAAACTAGGTCTATCGAAATAATTGAAAAGCAATCTATCGGAATGTCACTTCCATCGGAATACACCCATCGGAATAAGTTCAGATCGGAATATTGCTATACAAATTTGGGCAGCACTTCGACTCAAAATACCTCAAGAGCCGTCGGAATGTGCGATCGCAATCCCAGATCGGAATGAGGGTGTTATTACTCTAGATCGCAATCCCGGATCGGAATGCAAAACCCTAGTCCCAATTCTGTCACAACTGGAATGTTGAGAAGAAGAGCCGTCGCAATGAGTAGAACCCTTACTTTCCGATGGAGGATCAAATTCGCAAAAAGCTCAAGTACAATAAGCTATAACTAATAAGCTGAATTCAAAAAACCCTTAAATGAAATGGAAACTAAACGAGGCAATAAGCTAAAAAGTTTAAACCTTTCGAAATTTAAAAGACGAAACTTAATAAAATGGATTTTACAAAGATAAAACTTTTAAGAAAACTTTGAAAACAATTAAGCCAAATACCAAATAAGCACATAAGATTGTCAAACTTATGGCTTATTTCGTATAAAAACTTAAAGGGAAAGGAAAAGAAAAAACCTTTAATCAAATAAGCAAAGAGATTAAGCAAAACTTGCTTAATCCGAATTTAAAACAAACTAAAAACAAGAAAAGTAGAAGGAGAATGATAAAAGTAAACTTGATCAAAGGTAAATAAAGATTAAAGAAACAAAATTAAGAACACTTACTTGGAATTAAAATGAATTAAAGTGCAAGACAAGTATTTAAAATGACATGAAAAGTAAATTTTGCAAGAAATGAAAATGGAAGAACTAGTGTCACTCTAGCCAACAAAAACAAATGGAATGAAATGAATCCTAATTATAGGAGGATTAGGGAGGTGCTTAGGAAGCTTCCTCCCCTCTTTCTTCTTTCTTTAATTGCATGATTAAGTCCTTAATCTTCTTAATTCTTTGACTTTAATGACTTTGTCTCGGGATTTCTTTAAACTCGTCTTGTAATTCTTCAATAAATAAGACTTGAGTTCTTCGGCTTTTAGTAAACTTCCGTCTTTTGACTTTTTCTTCGATAAATCTTTAGAATTGGTCTTGGACTTCCGTTCTTTTTGCACTCTTGATTTCTTGACTTCGTCTTTTGTCTCTTTCTTCGATAAAAGCCAGTGTTTTCTCCCTTTTTCACATTTTCGTCCTAAATCACAACAAAAACACAAACCACGCATAATTCTGACATTTATGACATAAAATACACGTTTTGTCTTGGTTATTATTGTAGTTAAGTGGTAAAAAGGATGGGTGTAACAATACCAAAGTAACAATACCAAATCACTACCACAACTATGTAGATGATTTGTATCAAGAAAAAACCATAAAAAACAAAAAAAAAATTTGGACGTGTGTTTATATAGATCAAAAGGCTACAAAAAATCAAGAACATGAACACATAAACAGTACAATCATCCCATGGCTCTTGATACCATTTGTAGGATATGTAAATCTTGCTTATGTTTTTAGAGAGAGAAAGAGATATAGAGATGGTGGATTTCACACAATTATAGAGAGAGAAACAAGAGTGAACTATGTGAAAAAAATGATTAACCACACTACCCTCTCCATCTAAGGAGAGGGTTTATATACCCAAGCCCTTGTCATGGGCTTGGGCTTACATTTGGGCCGACCTACACATGTTGTAGGCTAGGCTTTGGTTTGTTTGTTAAATAAGGTAAGTAACTAAACTACGAGCTATTACATGGACTATTGTTGGAGTGACCGATCCTTCTTAATACGTAAAACGTATTTCCAGCAATCTCCCCCTAAGGGAGGTCACTCCAAACAAGGGTGTTACCCTAGTTACAATAATAAAATAAACATAGCATACTATGCTTGTCTTGAGCTCGTAGTCTTCGTCTTTCCTTTTCTTTTTCTTTTCTGGTGAACATGCTGATGTGATATTTGATATCAATCTTGAGCATTGATCTCGTGCCTTGATCTCGTGCATCCATCACTTGTGATCTTCGCCTCTTCGTGACCTCACGTCCCACATACTTATACCTTTGTAATTCTTGAAAGCTTCAGAGTTCGATACAGCGAAACACTTAACTTTTAGGCTTTCTTGAATTAGATGAGGTATTAAGTGCATAAAGTATAAGCATGCGGGGACGACTTATTTTTGGATCCCGCAACGCCACCGTCTTCAAATGCCGCAACATAAGTAGACACGAACGAAATGGCTTTGAACATTTCATTCTAATTCGGTAGCATTTTACCTCCGGTCGATGAAGACCGTTGGACGATATAAATTATCGTAATTGTGGCAGGTAGATCTAATTAAAAATCTCCTTGACAAGATTTCGCGGGTAAACCCGTTCTCTTTACTCGACCGTCCAAAGCTGACTGCGAACGTAAAGAGTGAATCATTTGGATAAAATTATCCGCATGATTGAAGCCGTCAATTCTGATTCCTGGAACAAGTTTGATTCATTAAAGAATCGCACCATCGTTGCTTTCCAGTTGTCACGAGCTTGATTCATATTGAATCTTGAAAGTTACCTACCAAGTGCTGTTTGAGGTTAACACTAGAAGGATTTCCACTCATCACTGTGAACACTAAGGTATCACTCTGAGTGTTCTGGCAAGATCATTTAGATATTGCGTAGAGGCCTGAAACGTGTTTAAATTCAGTTAAGAATTAAAACACTGTTGCTTTCCAGTTATCACAAGCTTGATTCATAAAGAATCGCACAAGTCACCTACCATGAGCTTTTTGATATTCGCTCAAAAAGGATTTCCATCTTCATTGTAAATACATGCGTATTACTCGGATGTTCAGGCAAGATCATGAAGATTTTGTGTAGGACTCTTAATATCTTTCTTACTTTTCACAGTGTGTGAAGAAGCAAGGAATTATGAAAGTGTGTCCTAATGAGATATTTGATGATCTCAAATGGCTCTAGACTCGATTGTGAACTTTGTATTTTAGTGATCGGAGGCTGGAGAGGAGTGCCACCTTTTCAATACCAATTTACTCGAAGTGAATAAATCGATAGATAACGTGTTGTCTCCGTGTGATTAAAACAAATATCTTTTAAGAGATATCTGAGTTAGCTGGGATGGGTTGTGCATTGCATCACTGGGTCCATGATGTCTATCTTCAATATCGAGCATCATTAAAATGATCTCAATAGCATATGTGTTAACCCGGTTTTCAATTGTTGGAAATTCACTTTATGTGACGACATTTAAGAATTCCCATTAGTTATCATAGTCACACACGCTTAGACTAGACTAGATACAATGTATAGTTTAAGGGTCGTGTGTGACTATATATACCCCTCCTAGGCTTCCAAGGAGGGGTGTTGATTGTGTTTCCATTTGTTTTCATTTTGCAATACACTTTTTCTTTCTTTCACACACAACCTCTCTTCTCTCTCTCTCAACAATGGCTTCCACCATTTACCACCATGTTAGACCACCGGATCATATAAAGCAAATCCATAATTTGCATCAGAGCCTCGGTTCCATCCTTGGATCTTGTTCGTGTTTATTGTTTTTGATTTAGTGGTCTATATTTTTTAAGTCTCGATCTATTGAAATCTTTTTGTCACGTTGGTAAAAAATTTTTGTTACTGTTTTTAACCGCGTCATTGTCACAAGATACAGTTATGGTATTGTGAATAGTCATTGGTCCAAGTTTCTTATTCTTTCATGGTCAAAGTCTGCTCAGTTATGGTATTGTTTCTGGGTTTCTTTATTCTTGTTTATGCAGATAGATAAGATCAAGATTACAGATCCATTTTTTTGGAAAAACCATGATATTGGGTCAAAACCCTTTTCCGATGGGAATTCAGATGGGGATTCCGATAGGGATTTCGATGGGGACTCCAATTATGCTTATTCCGATGGTTATTCGGATGGTCATTCCGATGGCTATTCGGATAGCCATTCCGATGGGGTGTTTGTTTGATTCCGATGGATACTTAAAAAAAAACATTCCGATGGAGACTTAACACCATTCCGATAGAGACTTAAAAAGATTCCAATGGAGACTTAAACATTCCGATGGTGCATCATTTTTTTTTCTGAAAACATTGATTTGACTCACAAACAACAACATTCCACCTTTTGACTCTATCAGACTTTGTTTGACCTCAACTAAAATATTTCACCAACACAACCGAGTCAACTCGGTCATTACCGCGTTGACTCAGGTGACTCATGAACTGAACCAACTCAACTTTCCACCTTATTACTCCTCAACACCATCTAATCCTATATCCCATCGTCACCTAATTCCCTCTAAACATCAAAAAGCATCAAAACAGTAAAATACAACTTATGATCTCAGATTCATTTTTTCGTGTTTTGCACATGCAATCAAAGATCTTTTAAGATCTATACACGAAAAAATTTATATCATCATTGACCCATGTTTGGTTTTGCACCAAGTTTTATATACGAAAATAAATAAAGATTAATAACAAATATGTTATTATCCTTATTTTGCTTCGTTTTTTGAAAAATCAAACAACATGCAAAGATTTAAAACCTACCCGAGACCTTATTGATAAGATCTTGTAGTCCACCTGGTTCGTTTGATATGAAACAAATGGGATTCGATTTGATCATTTAAATCAGATAGTACTTATATTGATGAGATGAGATTTGATTTGGTGAGAGTAGATATGATGGGGGATGGATTAAACGAGGTGGGGGGTGTGAGAGAGGAGTTTGGTGAGGGGCGGATATATCTAAGATTGTGTTAGGGTTAACTGTTTGAGTTTGGTGGGAGAAAAGTTAGAGGAGTGATGGTAGCTGTGAGAGATGGGACGGATGTATCTATGAGTTGTGATTAGTTTAGTTGTGTGAGAATTTTTAGGATTAGGGAGTGTTTTATCTTCACTTATTGGACCGAGTATTCGGATTTGTGACTTGGGCCAGGTGTGTGATATGGGTCGTGTAGCATTTCGTAACAAATGTGATCATGGGCCCAATTGAAACCAAGTATATCCGAAATTTTATTTCAAAAGTCATTATTTTTGATAAAATTTGGGAAATATTGTATTCTTAGTTATATGGTCGGGATATAACATGACAAAATGACGAGACTAAGTGACAAGATTTATTTTGACGAGACGAAGAAAAAATTGGCGATTTTTTAGTGACTACGGATTCGTTTGATCGGGTATAAATTATGTGATGTTGGAGACGGATTTTTCGAAGGCGTGAACTTATTTTATCTTTCAAAGATAACTTGCTCGTGCTTAATCTTTGAATGAAGACTTGTTTATCTAGTTTCCGGGTTCGGGGTGGTTGGTTGATGACTCAGATAACTATCACTTAAAGGGGTTACTTTGTTGTACTCAGTGTCACGCGCTTAGTCGACGTGGATAACTTCAAGAGGTGTTGTGCCTATAGACTTCTTTAGTGATGCATTGGGTACGTAGATATTTCTCCACCCGTTCTTCATTCAACAATAGTGCAAGCTTAAGTCACAAGATCGAAAGATTTTTATTCAGTTTCACGTTTGATATATTTGGTTCATTCAATCAATGGTCACTTCAAATTGCTTTCAAGTGGGTTGGTAAAGATGGCCATGGAGAGTTTATGAGTATAGATTTTCGATCAGCAGTTGATTCTCACAAAAATATATAATTCTGCTTATTTATTATTCTCATGAGATTTCAGGTTCATGTGCGTACGATTTATTGATGGTTCCGAGTTTCGAAACCATCAAGGGGGAAGCAGAAGACAAATTAAACGCACAACGAGTACACGTGATGAACTTCATACCTTCTTTTGATTTGAAGACATTCTGGGAAGACATTTGTCATAACCGCAGAGAAAATCAGTGTTATAACTCGTGGCGTTATCAATCTCTAAACGGTACACTACTGATTCGAGGTTTAATTGTTTGGTTGTTGCAATTATTCATCATCATTATCCTATATGCATTCCCGGGACTTAACTGACTCTAGTGCATCTCCGGAAGAAGATATGTGCATTTCCGGAACTTAATTGACTCTGGTGTTATGATGTCAACTTCATGAATGGGATAAAGTGTCTACTTCAGTATTTGAGCTTCATACATGGGATTGATTTATTTTCTTCAACTATGTGGGGGAAGAAATGTCTTGATTCTTTCTGGTATGCATAACTTGAACTCTCAGGGGGAAGAAAAATTCAGAAGAATTATTCAAGCGTGAGAAGAGAAGTTGTTGATCTACTTGGTGTGCCCCAAACTTTCAATCCCTCTTAGCAATGTTATCATGTTATATGATGGGATTTGCTTGTTAGATTCTGCTGTGCGCTTAATCATTCTAAGCTTTATTAAAATCTTTGAAGATGCTTACGAGGATTATCGGTTTAGGGGGAAGCTATTTAAAAGCTTCTACACCAAGTCTATGTGGCATGAATTAGGGGGAAGTTAATTCAGAAGCTTCTCCTTAACCAGAAGTGTATGGGTTACTTAGCTCGTGCCGTTACAGTATTTCTACTACAAGTTACTTTAAAGATGAGTCGTTTTGAAGTCAAAAGCCTCAGAAGACATCATCAGCATTGGACGCTTCATGAAAGCTCTTGTTCTTATCATTATGTACTTGTTAGGAAAAATATTGTAAGGAATTCTACACGTCGTCCCATGGGGGAAGATTGTTGGAAATTCACTTTATATGACGACATTTAAGAATTCCCATTAGTTATCATAGTCACACACGCTTAGACTAGACTAGGTACAATGTATAGTTTAAGGGTCGTGTGTGACTATATATACCCCTCCTAGGCTTCCAAGGAGGGGTGTTGATTGTGTTTCCATTTGTTTTCATTTTGCAATACACTTTTTCTTTCTTTCACACACAACCTCTCTTCTCTCTCTCTCAACAATGGCTTCCACCATTTAGCACCATGTTAGACCACCGGATCATATAAAGCAAATCTACAATTGTTTTTCTCTCTCTAAGTCTTTCATCTTTTCTTTCTTTTAATCTTTCAAATTTAAGCTCTTTGTATTTTGGATTTCATTAATCAAGTTCAAGTTAAGTTTTAAGTTCTTTAATCTCCTTCTACATTTCTTGGTTTCATTTTGCTTTGATCCGAAAATCATAATCCATACGGATTGTATTTGTTTGATGTTTAAGTGGTTAAAAGGTTAATCTTTTTACTACTTGTTAAGCTTTTATTTGGATTAAGCTTTAAGCTCTTTATGCTTTTTGGCTTATTTCCTATATTTAGCTTATTTGTTTTGCTTTTCGGATTACTTAAAAGTTTTAGGCATCTTAAAGTTCCTTTCATAAAGTTCATGATATTTTATGTTTAAAAAGTTGTCAAATTCAAGCTTTTTGAGTTGTTTAAGTTTCGGATAAGACAGCTTATTGTATATGCTTATTGAGTTTTAAGCTTACCACCAATTTCGGATTAAGTGTTGCTGTCATCACAATATTGGGGATTTGCACATTCCGACGGATTACTTGTTTAGATCGAAATAACCCATTTAGGGTTCTACTTTGCGATCACTTGGTTATTTCCCCCTTATTCCGATCTGGGATTACGATCGCTCATTGCGATCGCATATTCCGACGGGGTTTAAGGTCTATTTAAGTCGAAACTCTGCCCAAATTTTGTTAACAGGATTCTGATAGCTCCCATTCCGATACTAGCACATTGCGATAGAACCATATTCCGACAGAAGTGTTTACGTTATTCCGATCTGACATTGCGATCTAGGACATTCTGATGGTCATCATTACGACAGAATGGATTGTGTTATTCCGATGGGTACTAGTATGAATATTCCGATGACTTGTTTTAATTATATTTCAATGGGATTAACTTTGGTTCATTATGATAGAAAGGACTTGTTATATTCCGATAGACTAAGTTTTTAAAGTTTTACAAAGTTTTAGGTTTTAAGTGTTTTTCTAAATAATCTTCTAGTTTAATTTTTAAACGCTTTAATTTCAATCATCTACATTTTAATACTTGCTTGTAGTTTAAATTAGATAACCAAACCAAACCATTCTCTTGTTCACCAAAAGACAATTGAGTCGCACTTTAGACTGGAAATCAATTCGAAAAGATCGGTTTTACGAACTTTGATACTTAGAAAATCTATGTATTAAATGGCGCCGCTGCCGGGGACCTAGTTTTCACGTTCCGATAGACCTAGTTTTTAATACTTCGTCAAATTTAATTTTCGTCACGCTTTAGTTTTAAGTCATTTAATAATTTAACTTTTCAAAGTTTTTAATATTGCACCATTTAAGTTTTTATTAGGTTTAGATTTAATTAACCGTAATCTACTTTTAAAGTCTTGCATTTTAATTTTACTACAACGACACAACTTTTGTTTCCACCAAAGACAACTGAGTTACAATTAAAACCAGTAATCAATTCGATTAGACATACGACAATTTAATTTTTATACTAGGTACAAGCAATGTATCAAATGGCGCCGCTGCCGGCTCTTTTCGTAAAGATTAACGGTTTTCTGTGAGAGACACGTTGCTTTTTGGGATCCGTTCATTTGTGAGCGTTATTTTCTTGCTTAAAAATTTCAAAAATCCAAAAAAAAAATATTGTTAAAAATCCATAAAAATTAAAAAATTTCAAAAATCCAAAAAGATTTTATTTTTATTGTTTATATATATTCTCTTTGTGTTTGGTATTGTTTTCTTTTGCTTTCGCAAGTGTATGCGTACTAGATCTTCTACTTATCAAGAGCCCGAGACTCGTGAAGATTTAGCTATGACAGGTGTGAACAACAACAATAATCCACCGCACCTCAACAATAACAACAACAATGTTCTTCCACAGCCCGATCTTCGGACAATGGAGGAGCTTTGTCAACCCACCATGTTTGGACGAGGAGGACCGATTGCGCCGATGCAAATCACGGCTCCGGAGTTTTCGTTGAAGCATCACATGATCCAGCAAGTGCAAACTAATACATTCCGTGGATTGCCTGATGATGATGCCAACAAACACCTCGACAAATTCATTCAATGACTCAGAGCATGAAGTTGCCCGGTGCCACAATGGATGTTCTTCGCCTTCAACTCTTTCCACATACTTTATCACACCACGCCGAGAAATGGTTTGATCGTCTCCCGAAGAATTCCATTCATACTTGGGATGACATGACTCAACGCTTTTTGTCGCGCTACTTTCCACCATCCATGGTCACGAGCCTTCGCAATCAAATCAACGGTTTCATGCAAGAACCCGATGAATCTCTCTTTGATGCTTGGGAAAGATATAATGTTTTGATCGATCGATGTCCAAACCACAACATGCTTCCCGTGACCTTAATTGATACTTTCTACAACGGTTTGACTTTTCATGATCGTGATATGATTAATTCAGCCGCCGGTGGCACATTTATGAAAAGAAGACCCGAGGAGTGTAGAGAGCTTATTGAGAACATGACTACTCATCATAAAAACTGGGATTCCTCCGCTTCTTCAAGGAACAACCCGAGAGTCGATGTTTCTTCTACTTCAGCAAACCCCGATATGACCGAATTCACCCGCATGATGGCCGAAATGAACAAAAATATCTTGCTTCTCGCTACAAACCAACAACAAGTTAAAGCGGTAGCCAATCCTTGTGAGACATGCGGCGGTCCTCACTCATACACTGATTCTCCTTCTACTCAAGGAAATCCGGAAAACGTGTATGCGGCTTATGGTAATTATTCACCGGAAAATTACCAAGCCCGACCTCAAGGGGATCGAAATTTGCTCAGTTACCGGCCCAACAACTATCTTTCACCCGGTTTTTCTCCTAAAAACCAAAACCCCAACAACAATTACAATAGAAGCAACAAAATCCCACCTAGAGCTTCTAATCCTTATCACCCACCCGCTCAACAAACCCCACCCATGAATCAAGATGTTGAAGCCTTAATGAGAACCCAAGGAGAGCAAATCAAGAATCTACAGAGCCAAATTATCAATTTGAAAGGGGATATCACTAAGCAAGGGAATGACATTAGATCCGAGCTTCGAGATAATATACAACCCTCCTTCAGCAATCAAACGAATGATTTGAAGAATATGCTGGCTAGTTTCTTAACCACCACTCAACCCTCTACTTCGAGTTTTCTACCTTCAAACACCGTCACCAATCCGCGAGCGAATGTGAGTGCTATTACTACCCGTAGTGGAGTTACTTTAGTAGGACCACCTATCCCACCCCCATCATCTACACCTCCTCCACCACCATTTATCCCTACTCCTCCCACACCTAGTATTAGTACACCATCACCGTCTCCGCCTCGTCATGACGAAGTACCTAAGAAGTACCCTTCAACATCTCAACCTTCACCTTCTACACCTCCACCACCCAACCCCATCATTCCTTACCCTTCTCGACTCAACAAGGCTAGAATTTTGACTAAGAATGACCTTCAAGTCGCTAACTTTTTGGAAAAGATAGCCGGAATGAAAATCACCTTTACCCTTGTTGAAGCTCTAGCACAAATGCCTAAATTTGTTAAGATGTTTAAGGAATTGCTTAATAAGAAGGAGAAGATGGCCAAGTTTGTTAATACTCGATTGAATGAAAATTGTTCTGCCGTCCTTCTTAAAGAACTTCCGGAAAAAGTTGGAGATCCCGGTCGTTTTGTGCTTCCTTGTACTTTTAACCAAACCGACAAATTTACTGCCTTAGCCGATCTCGGGGCAAGTATTAATTTGATGCCTTTAAGTGTTTGGAAAAAGTTATCATTGCCCGACCTTACACCCACAAAGATGACTTAAGCTAGCCAATCGCACTCTCGCTTACCCCGTTGGTATTGCCGAAGATGTGTTCATTAAAGTTGGCACATTCACTTTTACGGTCGACTTCGTCGTTGTTGATTATGAAATGGACCCTCGTATTCCGTTAATACTTGGACGACCATTTTTGAGAACCGGTCGAGCTTTAATAGATGTGGATAAATGTGAGCTCATCTTAAGAGTCGGGGATGATGCACAAGTTTTTGAAATGGTTAAGCTTACAAGCAAATCCTATGGAAGAGAGTAAGCGAATATGATTAATGTGCTCGATGATTTTGTCGTCTACAACAATCCGCTATTCGAGTCTTGCAATGATAATCCACTGTTTCAAGATGATGTGGATGATTCTCTCTCCAATTTGGAACCTTCACCCATATATGATTCTCCACCGATCTATGATGCTTATGATGATGATTCTAGCTTCGATGCAGATGATTATGATGATTTTACTTCCGAGTATCCCGACATGCCCACTTATGATGATTTTGATGAGGCCGATACTCTTTCGAGTGATTCTTCACATGATGGAGATCCTCCGCCTACCATGCTTAATCCTACTTTGGATGACTACTCATTTGAGGAAGACTTTTCTACTTTTCTCAATACTTACTTCCCTCATGAGAGTGATGCTCCTCCTTTAGACGTTGATGGTTATGGTCTTGATCCTACTTCAGATTTGAAGAAAATTCTTTCAAAGGAGAAGCAACCAGACGACACCAACATCCGCAGCACGTATGATTTGACACCTCTTTGTCCACCTTCTGAGGACGAGGTTGTGCATCTTCTTCGCAGATCATCTTCAAATTCTGCTGAGCCTGAGTGCTATTTTCCCCTAAAGGAAAAGGTGTTCGACCTCGGTATTGGAATCTTTAAGCCATCTCAGTATCTGTCTGATGAAATAAAAGGAAAAATCCTTGGAACTTTTGAAGATATGCTTGCACCTCTTCACCCTTGCTCCCATCGTGCTCCATCTTTGCTTAAGGGAACCTTGCCTATTCTTCTTTGGCTTGCCTTGTTCGCCTTAAGCTTGTGCTATTTGATGGACGAAAACTATGTCTTTGATCCTGGTGGATATGTTTCATGCTTGTTCCTATGATAATCAAGGTCGAGTCAGGCTCACGACTCGGTGAACAAAAATCAAGCGCTTCTTGGGAGGCAACCCATGTATCTATCTTTTTGCTATCTATATCATAAGTGTAGGGGAGACCCGTTGGTGTTTGCTATTTCCTCTCCTCTAATATTCAGGGATTCGGGCGCTCAATGATCCACTCTTGATGATTTTTGACGACCCGTGATTCCGTGTTTCCGTCTTCCTGGTTCTATCCTAAACTCTTTTCGATTCACTATTTTATATTTCTCAATATTAAATAGGAATCTCGTTAGTTGTCTCTTCCTTAGCAAGATTTAAATAATGTGCACAATGTCCTAAGTGTAGGGGAGTTTACTCCCACATGCTTAAACATTGAGGACAATGTTTATATCAAGTGCAGGGGGACTTCTATCGAAGTTAAGTGGCCTTTTCCTTGTATTTGTCCTCATTTTAACCGGAAAATCAATTTTTTTGACATTTTTCAAAATTTTTGATCTATTTTGGCCTATTAGTTTTTCCCTTTGTATAGTTATTTTCCTTCTTTACTAGAATACATTTTAATAAAGTGGTTTTAATTTTCAAAAAGTTTTGAATCTTTTGACTCAACCCGAGTTTACTTATCTGAGTTTACTCTAGCTAGTATCCTTAACGTGTTTAAATCAAGTTTTGCTAGGCTTTTATATAGGGAGCTATAAAACGCGAAAGTCTTAACTCTCACGGGGTAAGAACAAGAACTTTTCGCAAGTTCCTATAATTGATCCTAGAGAGTCTTTTATCAAGGGAACTTTAAAATGCGATTTCTAAACTTGAAAAAGTCTAAGAGTTTGCAAGATCCTATAGACGACTCGAAAACCCAAAACTTTGATTTAATAGGCTAAGCATCCACGAGTCTCATTCCTTGAGATTTTAAACTGTGGAGAACGAGAGATGATAGAGTCAATTATAAGTTTGGTATCCTTTCGTGAATTTATGTGAGTTAATTATAAGCCTATTCTCCCATCGCTTGCTAATAAATTTATCTACAATAAATAAGGTTGTACGATTTGAAAAGTTACTTAGCTTCTAGCCCAAGATCGTTTAAAAGTTGCTCGGTATGGATTAGAGTTCATAGCCAAGGCATAACTTATTGAAGCGGGATGCGAAGATTGGCGAGTCCAAAAAGGTCCTAACAAGACATGAGCGCTACATTTTGTTGCTAAAGATCCAAAGTGATGTGAAGAATCATTTATCAAAAATCAATATGAAGGATCGAGACACACGACGAAAAGCAAATACTCCCGTAAAGATCATGGAGAAGTCTATCCAAAAAGGCCCTAACAAGGTATGAGGATAAATAGATCCAAGTCCAAAAAGGAGGCGGATCGTTATATATCAAAGTCCAAAATAAATATTGGAGAAAAATGAAGAAGTCGTGGTCCCAATATGAAGAATCTCTCAAAACTTCAAGTGAAGAAATTCCTATTATGAAGAGAAGGCCATTATTTCATGAACGTCTCTCAAGATTTGAAGTATGAAGTCGCTGCCAAATATCGGTCCGAGAAAGGTCTCAAATCGCGAAGCGAGTTATGCCAAGATATGAACTTTATGAGGTCCCGAGAAGCAGTTTTAAAAGATTTTGTCCTTTAGCTAACTATTGATTAAATCGTCCCACTTTATTTTCAGCCTAAATAACTATCAAAATAAGTTAACAATGCATCCTCGTGATCATTCAAGACAACAATAAAATATAAGAGATACACCTAGGAATAAGGGAGTCTAAGTAAATAATTGGCCCACATGAGTTCGTGTTAGTTTGCTAACTTATAATAACAATGATCTCGTTTTTAAGCTTGGTTTGGAGAAAGTGAAACTTGAGGATGATGATTATTCATGACATTTCCAAAACCCTAAGGTATGTTTTTTATTTCTTTACTTGTTTTGTTATTTTCTATCTTTTTAATAAAGGCCAATATGGATTGATTGTGATGAAAAATGTAAACGTGCTTTGTAACTAATGCATTGCATGAGGACATTGCAATGGTCAAGTGTAGGGGATTTGATAGGTGTGTAAACACCCATTCTTTTTACCACTTAACTACAATAATAACCGAGCCAAAACGTGTATTTTATGTCGTAAATGTCGGAATTATGCGTGGTTTGTGTTTTTGTTGTGATTTAGGACAAAAATGTGAAAAGGGGAGAAAACACAGGCATTCACGGGCTTTTATCAAAGAAAAAGACAAAAGACGAAGTCAAGAAATCAAGAGTGCAGAAAGAACGGAAGTCCAAGACCAATTCTGAAGATTTATCGAAGAAAAAGTCAAAAGACGGAAGTTTACTTAAAGCCGAAGAACTCAAGTCTAATTTATTGAAAGATCACAAGACGAGTTTATTAATCCCGAGACAAAAGTCGAAGAATTGGAAGATTAAGGACTTAATGATGCAATTAAAGAAAGAAGAAAGAGGGGAGGAAGCTTCCTCTAAGCACCTCCCTAATCCTCCTATAAATAGTTTTCACTTTCCTTTCATTTGTTTTTTGTTGGCTAGAGTGACACTAGTTCTTCCATTTTCATTTCTTGCAAAATTTACTTTTCATGTCATTTTAAATACTTGTCTTGCACTTTAATTCATTTTAATTCCAAGTAAGTGTTCTTAATTTTGTTGCTTTAATCTTTATTTACCTTTGATCAAGTTTACTTTTATCATTCTCCTTCTACTTTTCTTGTTTTTAGTTTGTTTTAAATTCGGATTAAGCAAGTTTTGCTTAATCTCCTTGCTTATTTGATTAAAGGTTTTGTCTTTTCCTTTCCCTTTAAGTTTTCATACGAAATAAGCCATAAGTTTGAAAATCTTATGTGCTTATTTGGTATTTGGCTTAATTGTTTTCAAAGTTTTCTTAAAAGTTTTATCTTTGTAAAATCCATTTTATTAAGTTTCGTCTTTTAAATTTTGAAAGGTTTTAACTTTTTAGCTTACTGCCTCGTTTAGTTTCCATTTCATTTAAGGTTTTTTTTTAATTCAGCTTATTAGTTATAGCTTATTGTACTTGAGCTTTTTGCAAATTTGATCCTCCATCGGAAAGTAAGGGTTCTACACATTGCGACGACTCTTCTTCTCAACATTCCGATTGTGACGGAATTGGGACTAGGGTTTTGCATTCCAATCCGGGATTGCGATCTAGAGTAACAACACCCTCATTCCGATCTGGGATTGCGATCGCACATTACGATCGCACATTCCGACGACTCATGAGGTATTTTGAGTCGAAGTGCTGCCCAAATTTGTATAGCAATATGCCGATCTGAACTTATTCCGATGGGTGTATTCCGATGGAAGTGACATTCCGACAGATTGCTTTTCAATTATTCCGATAGACCTAGTTTTTGATACATTCCGATAGACTCATTGCGATCTGGATTCCGACGGACTTGGTGACAGCATTCCGATAGTGGATTCCGATGGTTTGTGGGTTTGGAATTATAATTTGCTTTGTTTGAATTTTATTTTCACATTTTTAATACTTCGTCAAATTTAATTTTTATTAAATTAAATTATAAGAACTAGTTTTTAACTCTAGGATCAATTATAGGAACTTGCGAAAAGTTCTTGTTCTTACCCCGTGAGAGTTAAGACTTTCGCTTTTTATAGCTCCCTATATAAAAGCCTAGCAAAACTTGATTTAAACACGTTAAGGATACTAGCTAGAGTAAACTCAGATAAGTAAACTCGGGTTGAGTCAAAAGATTCACAAATTTTTGAAAACTAAAACCACTTCATTAAAATTTATTCTAGTAAAGAAGGAAAATAACTATACAAAGGGAAAAACTAATAGGCCAAAATAGATCAAAAATTTTGAAAAATGTCAAAAAAAAATGATTTTCCGGTTAAAATGAGGATAAATACAAGGAAAAGGCCACTTAACTTCGATAGAAGTCCCCCTACACTTGATATAAACATTGTCCTTAATTTTGACTTGCATGGCTAAGTATTCACGAGTCTCTTTAATTAGAGGTCTTTATATAGTGAAGAACGAGAAATGATAGAGTTAGACAAGTGATCATGCTAAACGTAGAACATGAAAGTGTTCTTTCAAAAACTCATATGTTTTTAATTGTGGCTTTTTCTTCCCATAAGATCAATGCATTAGGAATAAATCATAATTGCAATAAGTAAGGTCGTACGATTTGAAAGGTTACTTAGCCTCTAGCGCAAGATCGTTTAAAAGTTGCTCGGGGTTGAATAGAGTTCATAGCCAAGGCATAACTTATTGAAGCGGGACGCGAAGATTGGCGATCATCTAAAAAGGCCCTAACAAGGCATGAGGAGCTCTATTTTTGCTAAAGATCCAAAGATGATGTGAAGTATCATTATTCCTAAATCAATATGAAGGATCGAGACACACGACGAGAAGCAATTACTCCCCTAAAGATCATGGAGAAAGTCTATCCAAAAAGACCCTAACAAGGTATGAGGATAAATATATCCAAGTCCAAAAAGGAGGCGGATCGTTGTATATCAAAAATCCAAAGTAAAGATTGAAGAAAAATGATGAAGTCGTGGTCCTATATGAAGAATCTCTCAAAAACGTCAAGTGAAGAAATTCTAAATATATGAAGAGAAGACCATAATTTCAAGAACACCTTCCCAAGATATGAAGTATGAAGTACATGCCAAATATCGGTCCGAGAAAGGTCTCAAATCGTGAAACGAGTTATGCCAAGATATGAACTTAAGGAGATACACGAGAAGCCGTTTTAAAAGATTTTGTCCTTCGGCTAACTATTGATCAAATCGTGCTACTTTGCTTTCGGACTAATAACTACTTAAATAAGTCAATATGAATCACTTGTGATCCATGACAAATAGATAAAAAAATGCTAGTAACCCATTTCCTTTTATAATAACTAGGATTGCGGGGAGAAAAAGTATTACACAATTTAGACGTATGAGTAGTGTTAGCATTGTGACTTGTACCAACAATGATCTCGTTTTTTCACTTGGCATGGAATGTATGACAATCAAGGATGAAGAAGTTTACTCTAAGGGACATTTACTTGTTTCTATTCTTTGACCCTAAAAGTCACTTTTTGTGATGAAAATCATATGTTATGTCTTTACACATCTTCGTAGAATGTTGCAAGTCTTTTACTCTTCAATAAAGGTTAATAAAATTTGAACTTTGGTGATGCTTAGATACTTTATTCTAGCATTCCGTGAGGGCACGGCAATGGCGTAGTATGGGGGAGTGATGAGATGGCATTTATACATGATCTCATCGTTCTTTTCGGGCTTTAAATGCATAAAAGATGTCATAAAATACCATATATTTGCTTGTGTTTGTTTACTTGTGTATTTTAGGTATGGATACCGTGAAAAAGACAAAAGATCACAAGTTACAAGGAAAAACGGACACGAGAAACGAAGCCGTACAAAGAACCGGACCTTAATCATGGAATTCTCAACAAATACCCTTGAAGACTTGAAGACAAACAAGATTGATCCTCATTTATTGAAGAAATGACATTTAAAACCCTTGTATATTAATAATTACAAGTTTGGTCCCTTAAGTTTGTCAAAATTACACAAAAGGTCCTTCAACTTTGAAGAAATGGCAAGATTAGTCCCTCAACAAATCAAATTGTCAATTATGGTCCATCATCAAGCCAAAGATACATTTAAGACCTTTGAAGATCAAGAATGTCCAAGATCAGTCCTTGAAATATCTCAAAATGGCAAAAACAACCCTTGAAAACCCTTTTGAAAAGTTATGTGCCTAAAATGACAAGTGGTGAAAAGTTGTTACAAAGGATTTAGACGCTGATGGGTTTTTAAACACAAATGACAAAAGAAAGGAAAAAGAAGGGTTAAACATGGGCATTTAAAACATTCAAACAAGTATTTGCGCCAAACACTTACTTTTCCCCCAAAATCGGATCAAAAGTTACCACTGTTCACCATGATGAACCCAGTAACTCCCATCACTTAAACAAAGGGTAAAACTCAATTACCCTTACCCACACTTGATTCACACGCCTACAATCCCATCCCAACCTTAAAAACCTCACTCCCACTCACCAAGAGGCCCCACCACCAAAACCGTTTCACCATCATGTGACAACTTCCTCACCAAGGCTTGCCACGTGTCCAAATCAACAGCTGAGATCCTTTGCTTCACCCCAAAGCTACTTTAAACGTCCAGGATCATTTTGGACAGCTCAGAACCAAGAATTGTCTAGAAGACTTAGGGCATTTAGGGAAATTCACATCTAGGGTTTGTGAATAGTGTTTAGCCAGGCATTTGCCTATAAAAGGAGACCTTAACATGTGAGAGTCCCTTTGTTCCAGTTTTAGGCTATTAATCTTTGTAATTCCTTTTTAAGCTTAATAAAATTTGAATTTCTGAAATTTGAAATCTCTTTTTGATTTTGTTAAAAGTTTGGTGTTTGAGTAGCCTAATTCTGAGTTCCATTTGATTGTTTAGACCTTCCTTAACCTTGTGGTTAAGGCACGTCTAGGTTTGAAAGGTTTTCAAGGTTCAAAAGCCTTGAAGTCCTTGTTTCTGATTTTGGCTTATTTTGTGTACTAACCCTTAGCTTAAGCCTTGAGTTCTTTCAAGCTTGTTGACACCAAGCCTGAGAAGGATTCTAAGCCTTTGGTTGAGTTTGTTTGCTGCTTGTGTTGAAGATATCAAGTCCTTGAGGTTCTACTTTGAACCATCAACCAAGGCAGATTGCATCTCCTTATTTGAAGTACCTTGGTCTTGTTCTAGTTGTTGAACAAGGTCCAAGGAGCATTTCTGGCCTTCCTAGGATGTTGTGGAAGGCAAGTATAAGCTCTTGTTAAGATTCCCCTAAAAATTTCATGTTTATGACTGTTTTGGATTTTGTGCTTTGATTTTGAGTATTTGTGTTTGTGCTGGTGATTTATGTGTTTGATTGTGTTAGTTGCTGCCTAGTAAGTGTTTTTGATCATTAAAATCAGTAGGTTATTAGAAGTAATCACAAGTTTCTTTGATAAGTGGCTGATTAAGGAGTGTTTGGGATTACTGCATAAGTTTGGATTGTGGCTTGTTATGTGTTTGATTGTTGTATGCAAGTGTTGGTATTTGTTGTTTAGGTGATGTTGTTTATCTGTTTGCAGGTTTTGAGGCTTTGAACACATTGATTCTTGAATTGGCTATAAAATCTTCATAACTTGGTAAAATTGGCTAGGATTTTGAGGACACCTAGATCTAAGCATAGTCTAGGGCTAACAAGTGCTAAATCATAGTTAATCACACCAAGGTAGAAGGATTTGAGGCTTGAAATTGGATCAAGAGTCAAGTATATCAGCAAACTGTTTCTGCATATTGTTCATTGTTCATCAGTAACTTCTAGTGCTTTGATCTTGTTGATTTCTTTGATTCAGTGTTTGATTCTTGTTGCTTTGTGTTTACTGTTAGTTTATATAGCTTGTGTGTGCATCTGGTTAAGTTTGGTTGGCTTATTTTGCTTAAATCTGCTTATTAAGTGCTTAACTGCTTATTTGCATATCTGGTGCTTATCTGTGGACTGTTTGGCTTATTGTGGCTTATTGTGTGGATCATTTTGTGATTTTATTGTTGCTATTGACTCCTTGTGGTTCACTGATCACAAGGGTGCCTTTGTTTCCAATTGAATCAAACCAGAACTCTCAAATAAGCTTGGTCAATTAGTCAAAGCAGTGGGAACTCCTTTCCCCCGCTGGTTGCCAATGATAGTGCAATTTTGGTGTCAGCTTATCAATAAGCTATAATAGCTTATTTTAACCAGCAACAACTTTGTTTTTGTAATAGGTGCTCATATTTTGACCCATTTGTTCATACTGGAGCATTTGGGTGGTTGACTTTTAGGTTTGACTAGAAAACCAAGTCCTTTGACTTTTACATAAGTTCATTTGTGCTTATTCTGGCTTATTGCTTGTGCTTATTTGATTTTTGTTGATTGATATTGCTTATTGAGTCCATTTGAAAGCTTTTGCAAGTTGAATCAGCTTCTGAGGTGCATTATTTCTCAAAAACGACTATTTTGTCGTTTTGTGGATTTTTGCTTTTCTATTTTCTGGCTTATTGAGTGAGCTTATTGGAAATTTCTTTTGACAGATCTCTTAAGCATCCTAAAAGAGGTTTGTGTGTCAAATTAGAGCTTATGGCATTAGCTTATGGCTTAATGGGTTGAAAAGCCCAATAAGAATAAGCTTTGTGTTCAATAAGCTGTGATAAGCACATTTTCAGCTTTTGGGCCTTTAGAGTTTTGTTCTTAGAATTGAATTTTAAGTCAGATAGGGCTTTTCCAAGTCAATTGGGCCAAGTTTGACTTTTTCGGCCCAAAAGCCCATTTAGGTTGACTGTTTTTGGATTTGGCCCATTTGAGGGCCCATTAGGGGTATTTTGGTAATTTCACTTTGATTTTCTGATTATTTAGGTTAAAATAAACTAGTTTGCAAGTTTTTAGAATTTTTTATAATTTTTGGATTTTTAATATTATTTTATTATTATTTTTAAAATTTCACATTTTCCAACTTTTTACATTTTTCTTAGGTTAATTACATTAAAATAGGAATTTAGCAACTTTTAGAATAATTTTATCACTTTTAGATTAATTTTTATAATTATTTTAAGTTTTAATAGTTTTTAAATCATTTTAAATAGTTTTTATTAGTTTTAAAATTTCTAAAAATAGTATTTAATCATTTTAGGTCATTTTTGAGTTTTATCAATTGAAAAATCTTTATTTGGGCTTTTTGATAAATTATTTGATTTTTAGGGCTTTAATTAGCATTTAAAAATTAAATATTTAATTATTTAAAAGGTTTGAAAAAGTTTTGATCATTGGTAAACTCTTAGTTTATTATTTTTGATTTTTGGTGAATTTTTGGTAATTTTTAGAAATTATTTTTATTTTTGTGGTTTTTAAGGTTCTACGTTTTAACTTTCTAGTAGTGATTTTGTGTTAATTTTTATTTTTACGTCTTCGTCATTTTTTCTTCTAATCCCCTTCTAAACCAATCATTAATCACAAACATTTAACAAGTTTTTCACACACATATACCTCCTTGGGAAACGAACTTTCACACCATCAAGGGTCATTAGTGTTGATTTTCCTAAATCATCACTCGATACTTACCGCTTTTACGCCTTTTTCTTAAGAGGTGTAATTTTACATCAATCACTTTGGCGCCGCTGCCGGGGAGGTGTGTCGTGATTAATTTGCATTGTTGTTTTTAATATTAACCAAATAGTATTTGTATTAGTAGAACTCTACTAATACGTATTATCGGTTTTCTTGGTTTTCTTGTACAAATATTATTAATATATTGTATTAAGTATCACAATAAATACACAATATCTCCAAAAGTGTGAAAACACAACCTTAATTGGGATTTCATCACTCAATTATTGTATTCGAATCTCAAACAAAAAGAAAAAGGCAAAATAGATAAATACTTTCGTGAAGCTCGATTTTGAAAGATACAAACTATAAGGTGGGTATAAGGCGGGTATTATAAAATATACCCTAAGGAAAAAGGCTCTTAAGTGCTTCGCGCCGCCTCGTTTCCCCGCTTGCTTGTGAGTATTTTGAGATTGAAGGCTAATCGAGGGTTTTGCCGCCCAAAGTATTATTACGTATACTATATTTGCTTGGTTTCTTTGTGATTAAACCCTCTTGAACAATTTGGTTTTCACCAAAGTTCTAAAGTCATTCGAAGGCGTTCACTCCACGTGATCGTTTTCATTCCTTTGAGGCTTCTTTAATCAAGAGTTTGATTCGAGGAGAGATTTTGTAGATTGTTGTCTACGAAGATACACCAAAATCCAAAAAAAAAAATAATAAAATTAAATATCATCAAAAACACAACAAAAAAAATTGAAAATTCACAAAACACCCAAAAAGAATCTTCTTTGCTCACCTCCCATTCTTCGTGAAGTTTATGATCACTCGTAATCAAGCAAAACGAGCTCGTAAACGACTTCAAAAGCAAGCCAATCAAGAGACGTTGATTGTTGAAGAACCTCCAATTGTTGAACCTATTATAGAACAAGAAGTCGTCATGGCTAATCGTACTATGATGGAGTTGCTACAAGCACCCACCGAGGGTTTTGGAGAGGCTATTGTGATTCCCGCCATCCTTGCGGATAATTTCGAAATTAAGACGGGTTTAATGTCGATGTTGCAAGCAAATAAGTTTAGAGGTCACGAGAAAGACAACCCGCATTACCATATTAGGAATTTTAACCGTCTCACCGCCACTAGCAAGTTTAAGGATGTTCCACATGACGCCATTAAGATGATGTTGTTTCCATACTCGTTGGATGGACCCGCAAAAACTTGGCTCGAAAAAGAACCGCCAAATTCGATTTTGACATGGGCCGATCTCGTTTCTAAGTTTGTGAACAAGTTTTTTCCACCATCAAAAACAACACACTTGAAAAATGAGATTTCATGATTTGTGCAAAGAAATAATGAAAGTTTTTCAATGGCATGGGAACGCTTTAAAGAGATGTTACATGAATGTCCACACCATGATTTTATGGAATTGCATCAAGTGGATACTTTTTATAATGGGCTTAATGATCATGAACGAGATTATTTGAACGCCGCCGCGGGTGGTAGTTTTTTGTGCAAGACGACAAATGAGGCTTTACAAATCATTGAAAATAGATCTAAGGTTTATAACCCTGGTAACACACCGAGTGTTGCCAATATGGGTTCGTCATCTTCGTCACAATCGTCTCGTAGCATTAACGCCTTACATGATGAAGCTAATGAGGAAAATCGGTTTTTTGATAGATTTGCTAATCTAATGTCCCATTGGAAGGCTCAAGAAGCTTCCAATTCCGCTTCGGTTAAAGCGGTTGCTAAGAGTTGTTTATCTTGTGGGGGAGCTCATGATCTTTCCGAGTGCATTACCGCGGATGGTAACACTTCGAGTGCTTATGTAGCAACGGGAACTTACAACCAAAAAGGTCAATGTTCCCGCCAAAATCAAGCTCCACCAAACCAAAATGTTAACAATTATCGAAACAACAACCAAGGTAATTACCAAGGCAACACACGTAACTACAACAAGGGGAATTATCAAAGTGGGAATGGACAAATTTCTAATCAAAACCAAAACCGTGATTTTCAAAACACTACACAAGGTTTTCAAAATGCTCACACTAAAAATTTGCAAGGAGAATTTTTGGATTATGCTAAAGCAAATGATGCTAAATTTGATAACATGCAACGTGAGATGATTAGCTTAAGATCCGAGTTGAAAAACGAACTTAAAAATGAACTTGCTAATGAACTTAAAACTCATGCAAACAAAATGGAAGGAAATGTCCAACGTCTTCAACAAAATCAACAAAAGATGGAATTAGGACAACATGAGATTAAGCAAGAGTTATTAAAAGCGGATGCTAGGCAATCAAAATTTGAGGACCGAATGGCTAAGATGTTTGAAGCAATCATGTGTAAACCCTCTTCCTCGGGTGGTCTTCCTAGTGATACCATTGCAAACCCGAAGGGAGAAATGAAGGTTATTACTACACGAAGTGGTAAAACTTTCAAGGAACCAATCTCTCGTCCAAGTACTTCTACGGAGAAGGAAATCGAGAAAGAACCCGAGGTGATGGTCGAAAAGGAGCACATTACAATCCCACGAAGTACCGCTCATACCACACCTACGGTTGAACCAATACCTATCATGGAACCCGAGTTTCCAAGGCCGTTGCCTAATGACCAACCCACACCACCTTTACCCTACCCTTCAAGACGAAACAAAGAGAAGTTGCAAGAACGTAACAAACAACAAATCGAGCTTTTTATAAAAATGTTTCAACAAGTGCATTTTGATGTGAGTTTAGCCGACGCGTTGTTATATATGCCTCGTTTCGCTTCCACTTTTAAAAGTATGATGAGAGATAAGGAAAAGCTTTCAAAGCTTGCTAATTGTTCTTCGGTTTATCTTAACCGCATACCGGAAAAAGTTGGTGATCCCGGAAAGTTTCTCATTCCTTGTGACATACAAGATATGAAAGAATGCCTCGCCTTGGCCGATCTTGGTGCGAGCATTAATTTGATGCCATTTTCCATTTGGAAATCGCTTTCGCTTCCGGCTCTCATTCCTTCGAACATGTCCATCGAGATGGCCGATCATTCTACGATTATGGCATGTGGAGTAGCCGAAGATGTTTTCATGAAAGTGGGGAAGTTCTACTATCCCGTTGATTTTATAGTAGTTGACATCCCCGCGGATCCTCAAGTTCCTCTAATTTTAGGTCGTTCATTTTTAGACACTTCGAGATCGCTTATCAATGTTCATGCAAGAACTATCACTTTGAGATTCAACGAAGAGGAACTTGTTATAAACGCTTCTCAAAACTCGAAACCTTCTCATGTTTATGCAATCGCTACCATCAATCACATTGACATCGTTGATGTGGTTTGCGATGTGTTTTCACAAGAAGTGTTAGGTTTTTCCGATAGCTCGTCGAGTGGCAATCCCACTATTTTGGATCCGATTCTTGCTAATTCCACACCAAATCTCACTCCATTCCAAGGAGGCGATCTCACTTCAAATGAAATCGACAATGAAGATGAGGTGTTGATTAGTGATGATACTTCTATTCCACCATTTCTTTCGCCGATGGAAGTTATGAGTGTTGAACCAAAATCTTCAATCGAGGAACCACCTATACTTGAATTCCTTCTCACCTTGAATACGCATTCTTGGAAGGTGATGACAAGTTGCCGGTTATTATTGCAAAAGGTCTTGCTAATAATGAAAAAACCGAGCTCTTGAAAGTTCTTAAGGCTCATAAAGGGGCAATTGCGTGGAAAATATCCGACATTAAGGGTATTGACCCAAAATTTTGTACTCACAAGATTTTAATGGAGGAGGACTACAAACCCGCAATTCAAAGTCAAAGAAGGGTGAATCCAAAAATTCACGATGTCATTAAAAAGGAGGTCCTTAAACTCCTTGACGCGGGAATGATTTGTCCTATATCCGATAGCCCATGGGTGAGCCCAATCCATTGTGTCCCTAAAAAGGGAGGAATGACCGTTGTGCCTATTGAAAACAACGAGTTAATTCCCACTCGTGTTGTGACCGGTTGGAGGGTGTGTATTGACTACCGAAAGTTAAATGACGCCACTCGTAAAGACCACTTTCCTTTGCCCTTCATGGATCAAATGTTGGAGCGACTTGCGGGAAATGTATTCTATTGCTTTTTAGATGGTTTTTCCGGTTACTTTCAAATCCCTATCGATCCTCGTGATCAATAGAAAACTACGTTTACGTGTCCTTATGGAACGTTCGCTTATCGTAGGATGCCTTTCGGACTTTGTAATGCACTCGGTACGTTTCAACGGTGTATGATGGCGATTTTTCACGATATGATCGAGAAGTCGACGGAAGTGTTTATGGATGACTTATCGGTGTTTGGTAATTCGTTCACGTCATGTTTATCTAATCTCGAACAAATGTTAAAACGTTGTGAAGAAACAAATCTTATGCTTAATTGGGAGAAATGTCATTTTATGTGTAAACAAGGAATCGTCTTAGGACATAAGGTGTCGAAGGCGGGGATTGAGGTCGATAAAGCTAAGGTAGACGTCATCGCCAAGTTACCTCATCCCAAAACCGTTAAGGGAGTTAGGAGTTTCCTAGGCCACGCAGGCTTTTATCGTCGTTTCATCAAGGACTTTTCGAAAATTTCTCGTCCTATGACACACCTTCTCGAGAAGGATGCTCCTTTTAACTTTAATAAGGATTGTGTTAAGGCTTTCGAAACTCTCAAAAGGAAACTTACCGAAGCTCCCATTCTTGTTGCTCCTAATTGGGATTTACCCTTTGAAATCATGTGCGATGCAAGTGATTATGCTATAGGGGCCGTCTTAGGGCAACGTTATGACAAGCATTTTCGTCCTATACACTATGCTAGTAAGACGATGACCGAGGCTCAATTAAAGTACACCACAACAGAAAAGGAATTCCTTGCCGTGGTCTATGCTTTTGAGAAATTCCGACCTTATCTCGTCTTAACTAAAAGCATCGTGTATACCGACCATTCGGCTATCAAGTATCTCTTAGCTAAGCAAGATGCTAAGCCGAGATTGCTTCGTTGGATGCTCCTCCTCCAAGAATTTGATGTCACCGTGCTTGACAAAAAAGGAGCCGAGAATCTAGCGGCCGATCATCTCTCTCGTCTAGAAGATCCTCACAAAGATGTTTTCGAGAACAAGGAAATTACCGAAACATTTCCTCTTGAGACTCTCGGTGTAGTGAATTCTAAAGACACAACCCCATGGTTTGCCGACATTGCAAATTACCATGCGGGCAATTTCATAATCAAGGGTATGACGACACAACAAAAACGAAAATTCTTTCGTGACGTCAAGTTCTATTTTTGGGACGACCCTTATCTCTTTCGGATTTGTACGTATCAACTCGTTCGACGTTGTGTGTTTGGTGCCGAAGCTTCTAATATCCTTAGAGCTTGTCACGAGGGACCCACGGGTGGTCACCACGGTGCTAATCTCACGGCCAAGAAAGTGTTCGATGCCGGTTTCTTTTGGCCTTCTATCTATCGTGATGCACACGCACTTGTGAAGTCGTGTGATTCGTGCCAACGTCAAGGAAAATCATCTCAACGTGATGAAATGCCGCAAAACATAATTCAAGTATGTGAGATTTTCGACATATGGGGAATAGACTTTATGGGGCCGTTCCCATCGTCTCATGGCAACAAATATATCCTCGTCGCGGTTGACTACCTTTCTAAGTGGGTGGAAGCTAAGGCTTTGCCTACTAATGATGCTCGTGTGGTAGTGAAGTTTTTGAAGCAACTATTCTCTCGGTTCGGAACCCCTCGTGCTATTATAAGCGATCGTGGAACCCATTTTTGTAACGACCAATTCGAAAAGGTTCTAAAGAAATATGGAGTTACTCATCGTCTTTCTACGGCTTATCACCCGCAAACGAGTGGGCAAGTCGAGGTTTCGAACCGAGCTTTGAAGAGGATTTTAGAGAGGTCAATTGGAGAAAACCGTGCTTCATGGTCCGACAAACTCGATGACTCTTTATGGGCCTTTAGGGCCGCTTATAAGACACCTATCGGTTGCACTCCTTATAAGTTAGTCTATGGGAAGAATTGTCATTTGCCCATTGAGTTGGAGCATAAGGCATATTGGGCCCTTAAGCATGCTAATTTTGACTTGAAGACCGCGGGAGATCACCGGAAAATACAATTGAATGAATTGGATGAATTAAGGGATAACGCTTATGAAAATTCATTAATTTTTAAAGAAAAGACTAAAAAGTTTCATGATTCAAAGATCAAAAACCGGGTTTTTAACGTTGGTGATCAAGTGTTGCTTTTTAACTCTCGTCTTAAGATATTTTCCGGGAAATTGAAATCTCGTTGGTCGGGTCCGTTCACCATTACACAAGTGTTTCCATATGGGACCATTGAGCTAGCTCAAGATGATGGTCCTAATTTCAAGGTGAATGGACATAGGCTTAAGCACTACTTTGGTGGGGAAATTCCTTCAATGGTTGCCCCCGACCAAGACACTTTCCCCAATGATAATTAGCATTGAGGGGATCGAGTCGAGCTCATGACTCGGTAATCAAAAACGAGGTGCCTCGTGGGGGAGATCCCATGCTTATCTTTTATGCTCACTATTCACTAATAAGGGGACTTGTACCCTTTCAACTCGTTGTCTCGTGGTTGTTTGTGATTGTGTTATCTAGATCATCATCATCATCTACGATTGAAGACTCTCGTGTTCGTTTACGTGAGCCTCCATCGTTCGTTTGAAGAAGTTTTTTCACGAATCCATGACATATCCTTTATTGTTCTAACAATTATCTTTTAGCATACTTAATAAACGGCTTTAGATATATTGTTGATCACCCTTTCCATGCTAGATCCTAAGCATTCGACTCTTCGTCTCTAGTATGGGGGTGCTCCACCTTTAGACTCGAAACATTGAGGACAATGTTTACTTTTAGTATGGGGGGGTGAATAGGTACTTGCTTTGCTACGCCCTCACGTTTTCCAATTTTTAATGTTTTGTTTTGCTAATAAGGCTAAAAATGGCCAATATTTAAAATTTTTCTTAGTTTTTCATAAGTGTTTTTAAGACACGAATGTATATTTTCCGTTGGGTAGAATAAGAGTTAATTTTTGACTTGATGGGCATTTGGAGCCATTTACATTCCTTAACCTGTTCAATTCAAGTTTTGCTAGACTTTTATATAGGGAGCTTTAAAACGCGAAAGTCTTAATTCATATGGGTTAAGAACAAGAACTTTTCGCAAGTTCCTATAATTGATTCTAGAAAGTCACTTATCAAGGGAACTTTAAAACGCATTCTCTAAACTTTAAAAAGTCCAAGAAAGTGCAAGATCCTATAGGTGGCTTGAAAACCCAAAACTTTGATTTGATATAGTCTTAATGAAAGCTAATCCAAATTTGGCTTAATTTTGACTTGCATGGCTAAGTATTCACGAGTCTCTTTAATTAGAGGTCTTTATATCGTGAAGAACGAGAAATGATAGAGTTAGACAAGTGATCATGCTAAACGTAGAACATGAAAGTGTTCTTTCAAAAACTCATATGTTTTTAATTGTGGCTTTTTCTTCCCATAAGATCAATGCATTAGGAATAAATCATAATTGCAATAAGTAAGGTCGTACGATTTGAAAGGTTACTTAGCCTCTAGCGCAAGATCGTTTAAAAGTTGCTCGGGGTTGAATAGAGTTCATAGCCAAGGCATAACTTATTGAAGCGGGACGCGAAGATTGGCGATCATCCAAAAAGGCCCTAACAAGGCATGAGGAGCTCTATTTTTGCTAAAGATCCAAAGATGATGTGAAGTATCATTATTCCTAAATCAATATGAAGGATCGAGACACACGACGAGAAGCAATTACTCCCCTAAAGATCATGGAGAAAGTCTATCCAAAAAGACCCTAACAAGGTATGAGGATAAATATATCCAAGTCCGAAAAGGAGGCGGATCGTTGTATATCAAAAATCCAAAGTATAGATTGAAGAAAAATGATGAAGTCGTGGTCCTATATGAAGAATCTCTCAAAAACGTCAAGTGAAGAAATTCTAAATATATGAAGAGAAGACCATAATTTCAAGAACGTCTTCCCAAGATTTGAAGTATGAAGTACATGCCAAATATCGGTCCGAGAAAGGTCTCAAATCGTGAAACGAGTTATGCCAAGATATGAACTTAAGGAGATACACGAGAAGCCGTTTTAAAAGATTTTGTCCTTCGGCTAACTATTGATCAAATCGTGCTACTTTGCTTTCGGACTAATAACTACTTAAATAAGTCAATATGAATCACTTGTGATCCATGACAAATAGATAAAAAAATGCTAGTAACCCATTTCCTTTTATAATAACTAGGATTGCGGGGAGAAAAAGTATTACACAATTTAGACGTATGAGTAGTGTTAGCATTGTGACTTGTACCAACAATGATCTCGTTTTTTTCACTTGGCATGGAATGTATGACAATCAAGGATGACGAAGTTTACTCTAAGGGACATTTACTTGTTTCTATTCTTTGACCCTAAAAGTCACTTTTTGTGATGAAAATCATATGTTATGTCTTTACACATCTTCGTAGAATGTTGCAAGTCTTTTACTCTTCAATAAAGGTTAATAAAATTTGAACTTTGGTGATGCTTAGATACTTTATTCTAGCATTGCGTGAGGGCACGGCAATGGCTTAGTATGGGGGAGTGATGAGATGGCATTTATACATGATCTCATCGTTCTTTTCGGGCTTTAAATGCATAAAAGATGTCATAAAATACCATATATATGCTTGTGTTTGTTTACTTGTGTATTTTAGGTATGGATATCGTGAAAAAGACAAAAGATCACAAGTTACAAGGAAAAACGGACACGAGAAACGAAGCCGTACAAAGAACCGGGCCTTAATCATGGAATTCTCAACAAATACCCTTGAAGACTTGAAGACAAACAAGATTGATCCTCATTTATTGAAGAAATGACATTTAAAACCCTTGTATATTAATAATTACAAGTTTGGTCCCTTAAGTTTGTCAAAATTACACAAAAGGTCCTTCAACTTTGAAGAAATGGCAAGATTAGTCCCTCAACAAGTCAAATTGTCAATTATGGTCCCTCATCAAGCCAAAGATACATTGAAGACCTTTGAAGATCAAGAATGTCCAAGATCAGTCCTTGAAATATCTCAAAATGGCAAAAACAACCCTTGAAAACCCTTTTGAAAAGTTATGTGCCAAAAATGACAAGTGGTGAAAAGTTGTTACTAAGGATTTAGACGCTGATGGGTTTTTAAACACAAATGACAAAAGAAAGGAAAAAGAAGGGTTAAACATGGGCATTTGAAACATTCAAACAAGTATTTGCGCCAAACACTTACTTTTCCCCCAAAATCGGATCAAAAGTTACCACTGTTCACCATGATGAACCCAGTAACTCCCATCACTTAAACAAAGGGTAAAACTCAATTACCCTTACCCACACTTGATTCACACGCCTACAATCCCATCCCAACCTTAAAACCCTCACTCCCACTCACCAAGAGGCCCCACCACCAAAACCGTTTAACCATCATGTGACAACTTCCTCACCAAGGCTTGCCACGTGTCCAAATCAACAGCTGAGATCCTTTGCTTCACCCCAAAGCTACTTTAAATGTCCAGGATCATTTTGGACAGCTCACAACCAAGAATTGTCTAGAAGACTTAGGGCATTTAGGGAAATTCACATCTAGGGTTTGTGAATAGTGTTTAGCCAGGCATTGCCTATAAAAGGAGACCTCAACATGTGAGAGTCCCTTTGTTCCAGTTTTAGGCTATTAATCTTTGTAATTCCTTTTTAAGCTTAATAAAATTTGAATTTATGAAATTTGAAATCTCTTTTTGATTTTGTTAAAAGTTTGGTTTTTGAGTAGCCTAATTCTGAGTTCCATTTGATTGTTTAGACCTTCCTTAACCTTGTGGTTAAGGCACGTCTAGGTTTGAAAGGTTTTCAAGGTTCAAAAGCCTTGAAGTCCTTGTTTCTGATTTTGGCTTATTTTTGTGTACTAACCCTTAGCCTTAAGCCTTGAGTTCTTTCAAGCTTGTTGACACCAAGCCTGAGAAGGATTCTAAGCCTTTGGTTGAGTTTGTTTGCTGCTTGTGTTGAAGATATCAAGTCCTTGAGGTTCTACTTTGAACCATCAACCAAGGCAGATTGCATCTCCTTATTTGAAGTACCTTGGTCTTGTTCTAGTTGTTGAACAAGGTCCAAGGAGCATTGCTGGCCTTCCTAGGATGTTGTGGAAGGCAGGTATAAGCTCTTGTTAAGATTCCCCTAAAAATTTCATGTTTATGACTGTTTTAGATTTTGTGCTTTGATTTTGAGTATTTGTGTTTGTGCTGGTGATTTATGTGTTTGATTGTGTTAGTTGCTGCCTAGTAAGTGTTTTTGATCATTAAAATCAGTAGGTTATTAGAAGTAATCACAAGTTTCTTTGATAAGTGGCTGATTAAGGAGTGTTTGGGATTACTGCATAAGTTTGGATTGTGGCTTGTTAAGTGTTTGATTGTTGTATGCAAGTGTTGGTATCTGTTGTTTAGGTGATATTGTTCATCTGTTTGCAGGTTTTGAGGCTTTGAACACATTGATTCTTGAATTGGCTATAAAATCTTCATAACTTGGTAAAATTGGCTAGGATTTTGAGGACACCTAGATCTAAGCATAGGCTAGGGCTAACAAGTGCTAAATCATAGTTAATCACACCAGGGTAGAAGGATTTGAGGCTTGAAATTGGATCAAGTGTCAAGTATATCAGCAAACTATTTCTGCATATTGTTCATTGTTCATCAGTAACTTCTAGTGTTTTGATCTTGTTGATTTCTTTGATTCAATGTTTGATTCTTGTTGCTTTGTGTTTATTGTTAGTTTATATAGCTTGTGTGTGCATCTGGTTAAGTTTGGTTGGCTTATTTTGCTTAAATCTGCTTATTAAGTGATTAACTACTTATTTGCATATTTGGTGCTTATCTGTGGACTGTTTGGCTTATTGTGGCTTATTGTGTGGATCATTTTGTGATTTTATTGTTGCTATTGACTCCTTGTGGTTCACTGATCACAAGGGTGCCTTTGTTTCCAATTGAATCAAACCAGAACTCTCAAATAAGCTTGGTCAATTAGTCAAAGCAGTGGGAACTCCTTTCCCCTGCTGGTTGCCACTGATAGTGCAATTTTGGTGTCAGCTTATCAATAAGCTATAATAGCTTATTTTAACCAGCAACAACTTTGTTTTTGTAATAGGTGCTCATATTTTGACCCATTTGTTCATACTGGAGCATTTGGGTGGTTGACTTTTAGGTTTGACTAGAAAACCAAGTCCTTTGACTTTTACATAAGTTCATTTGTGCTTATTCTGGCTTATTGCTTGTGCTTATTGGATTTTTGTTGGTTGATATTGCTTATTGAGTCCATTTGAAAGCTTTTGCAAGTTGAATCAGCTTCTGAGGTGCATTATTTCTCAAAAACGACTATTTTGTCGTTTTGTGGATTTTTGCTTTTCTATTTTCTGGCTTATTGAGTGAGCTTATTGGAAATTTCTTTTGACAGATCTCTTAAGCATCCTAAAAGAGGGTTGTGTGTCAAATTAGAGCTTATGGCATTAGCTTATGGCTTAATGGGCTGAAAAGCCCAATAAGAATAAGCTTTGTGTTCAATAAGCTGTGATAAGCACATTTTCAGCTTTTGGGCCTTTAGAGTTTTGTTCTTAGAATTGAATTTTAAGTCAGATAGGGCTTTTCCAAGTCAATTGGGCCAAGTTTGACTTTTTGGGCCCAAAAGCCCATTTAGGTTGACTGTTTTTGGATTTGGCCCATTTGAGGGGCCATTAGGGGTATTTTGGTAATTTCACTTTGATTTTCTGATTATTTAGGTTAAAATAAACTAGTTTGCAAGTTTTTAGAATTTTTTATAATTTTTGTATTTTTAATATTATTTTATTATTATTTTATTATTATTTTTAAAATTTCACATTTTCCAACTTTTTACATTTTTCTTAGGTTAATTACATTAAAATAGGAATTTAGCAACTTTTAGAATAATTTTATCACTTTTAGATTAATTTTTATAATTATTTTCAGTTTTAATAGTTTTTAAATCATTTTAAATAGTTTTTATTAGTTTTAAAATTTCTAAAAATAGTTTTTAATCATTTTAGGTCATTTTTGAGTTTTATCAATTGAAAAATCTTTATTTGGGCTTTTTGATAATTTATTTGATTTTTAGGGCTTTAATTAGCATTTAAAAATTAAATATTTAATTATTTAAAAGGTTTGAAAAAGTTTTGATCATTGGTAAACTCTTAGTTTATTATTTTTGATTTTTGGTGAATTTTTGGTAATTTTTAGAAATTATTTTTATTTTTGTGGTTTTTAAGGTTTTACGTTTTAACTTTCTAGTAGTGATTTTGTGTTAATTTTTATTTTTACGTCTTCGTCATTTTCTCTTCTAATCCCCTTCTAAACCAATCATTAATCACAAACATTTAACAAGTTTTTCACACACATATACCTCCTTGGGAAACGAACTTTCACACCATCAAGGGTCATTAGTGTTGATTTTCCTAAATCATCACTCGATACTTACCGCTTTTACGCCTTTTTCTTAAGAGGTGTAATTTTACATCAATCAGTTAGCTAAAGGACAAAATCTTTTAAAACTGCTTCTCGGGACCTCATAACGTTCATATCTTGGCATAACTCACTTCGCGATTTGAGACCTTTCTCGGACCGATATTTGGCAGCAACTTCATACTTCAAATCTTGAGAGACGTTCATGAAATAATGGCCTTCTCTTCATAATAGGAATTTCTTCACTTGAAGTTTTGAGAGATTCTTCATATTGGGACCACGACTTTTTCATTTTTCTCCAATCTTTATTTTGGACTTTGATATACAACGATCCGCCTCCTTTTTGGACTTGGATCTATTTACCCCCATACCTTGTTAGGGCCTTTTTGGATAGACTTCTCCATGATCTTTACGGGAGTATTTGCTTTTCGTCATGTGTCTCGATCCTTCATATTGATTTTTGATAAATGACTCTTCACATCACTTTAGATCTTTAGAACAAAATGTAGCCCTCATGTCTTGTTAGGACCTTTTTGGACTCGCCAATCTTCGCATCCCGCTTCAGTAAGTTATGCCTTGGCTATGAACTCTAATCCATACCGAGCAACTTTTAAACGATCTTGGGCTAGAAGCTAAGTAACTTTTCAAATCGTACAACCTTATTTATTGCAGATAAATTTATTAGCAACCGATGGGAGAATAGGCTTATAATTAACTCACATAAATTCACGAAAGGATACCAAACTTATAATTGACTCTATCATCGCTCGTTCTCCACAGTTTAAAATCTCAAGGAATGAGACTCGTGGATGCTTAGCCTATTAAATCAAAGTTTTTGGTTTTCGAGTCGTCTATAGGATCTTGCAAACTCTTAGACTTTTTCAAGTTTAGAAATCGCATTTTAAAGTTCCCTTGATAAACGACTCTCTAGGATCAATTATAGGAACTTGCGAAAAGTTCTTGTTCTTACCCCGTGAGAGTTAAGACTTTCGCGTTTTATATCTCCCTATATAAAAGCCTAGCAAAACTTGATTTAAACACGTTAAGGATACTAGCTAGAGTAAACTCAGATAAGTAAACTCGGGTTGAGTCAAAAGATTCACAACTTTTTGAAAATTAAAACCAGTTTATTAAAATGTATTCTAGTAAAGAAGGAAAATAACTATACAAAGGGAAAAACTAATAGGCCAAAATAGATCAAAAATTTTGAAAAATGTCAAAAAAATTGATTTTCCGGTTAAAATGAGGACAAATACAAGGAAAAGGCCACTTAACTTCGATAGAAGTCCCCCTACACTTGATATAAACATTGTCCTCAATGTTTAAGCATGTGGGAGTAAACTCCCCTACACTTAGGACATTGTGCACGTTATTTAAATCTTGCTAAGGAAGAGACAACTAACGAGATTCCTATTTAATATTGAGAAATATAAAATAGTGAATCGAAAAGAGTTTAGGATAGAACCGGGAAGACGGAAACACGGAAGCACGGGTCGTAAAAAATCATCAAGAGTGGATCATTGAGCGCTCGAATCACTGAATATTAGAGGAGAGGAAATAGAAAACACCAACGGGTCTCCCCTACACTTATGATATAGATAGCTAAAAGATAGATACATAGGTTGCCTCCCAAGAAGCGCTTGATTTTTGTTCATCGAGTCGTGAGCCTGACTCGACCTTGATTATCATAGGAAGAAGCATGAAACATATCCACCGGGATCAAAGACATAGTTTTCGTCCATCAAATAACACAAGCTTAAGGCGAACAAGGGAAGCCAAAGAAGAATAGGCAAGGTTCCCTTAAGCAAAGATGGAGCACGGTGGGAGCAAGGGTGAAGAGGTGCAAGAATATCTTCAAAAGTTCCAAGGATTTTTCCTTTTATTTCATCAGACGGATACTGAGATGGCTTAAAGATTCCAATACCGGGGTCGAACACCTTTTCCTTTAGGGGAAAATAACACTCAGGCTCAGCAGAATTTGAAGAGGATCCGTGAAGAAGATGCACAACCTCGTCCTCAGAAGGTGGACAAAGAGGTGTCAAATCATACGTGCTGCGGATGTTGGTGTCGTCCGGATGCTTCTCCCTTGAAAGAATTTTCTTCAATCCGCAGTAGGATCAAGACCATAATCATCAAAGTCTAAAGTAGGAGCATCACTCTCATAAGGGAAGTATGTATTGAGAAAAGTAGAGAAGTATTCCTCAAATGAGTAGTCATCCAAAGTAGGATTAAGCATGGTTGGCGGAGGATCTTCATTGTGTGAAGAATCACTCGAAAGAGTATCGGCCTCATCAAAATCATCATAAGTGGGCATGTCGGGATACTCGGATGTAAAATCATCATAATCATCTCCATCGGAACTAGAATCATCATTATAAGCATCATAGATCGGTGGAGAATCATATATGGGTGAAGGTTCCAAATTGGAGAGAGAATCATCCACATCATCTTGAAAAAGTAGATTATCATTGCAAGAATCGAATAGAGGATTGTTGTAGACGACAAAATCATCAAGCACATTAATCATATTCACTGATTCTCTTCCATAGGTTTGCTTGTAAGCTTCCCCGTTTCAAAAACTTATGCATCATCCCCGACTCTTAAAATGAGTTCACACTTATCCACATCAATTAAAGCTCGAACGGTTCTAAAAAATGGGCGTCCAAGTATTAACGGAATACGAGGTTCCATTTCATAATCAACAACGACGAAGTCGACCGGAAAAGTGAATGTGCCAACTTTGATGAACACATCTTCGGCAATACCAACGGGGTAAGCGAGAGTGCGATTGGCTAGCTCAAGAGTCATTTTGGTGGGTGTAAGGTCTGGCAATGATAACTTTTTCCAAACACTTAACGGCAACAAATTAATACTTGCCCCGAGATCGGCTAAGGCAGTAAATTTGTCGGTTTGGTTAAAAGTACAAGGTAGCACAAAACGACCGGGATCTCCAAGTTTTTCCAGAAGTTCTTTAAGAATAACTGCAGAACAGTTTTCATTTAAGCGTGTGTTGGCTAGCTCAACCAGCTTTTCCTTCTTGTTAAGCAATTCCTTGAATGCTTTGACAAATTTCGGCATGTGGACAAGTGCTTCAACAAGGCTGATGTTGAAATTCATTTGAGAGATCATCTTCAAATAATTCGACACTTGAATGTCATCCTTGGTGTGCAGTTTTGCCTTGTCTAGGTGAGATGGATAAGGAATATTGGGTTTGGGTGGTTGAGGTGTAGAAGGTGAAGGTTGAGATGTTGAAGGTTTAAAGGTGGAAGGTGGGGTTGGTGGAGGATTCGTCTTGGGTACTTCTTCACGACGAGGCGGAGACGGTAATGGTGTACTAATACTAGGTGTGGGAGTAGTAGGGATAAATGGTGGTGGAGGAGGTGTAGATGGTGTAACTGGGGGTGGGATAGATGGTCCTACTAAAGTAACTCCACTACGGGTAGTAATAGCACTCACATTCGCTCGCGGATTGGTGACGGTGTTTGAAGGTAGAGAACTCGAAGTAGAAGGTTAAGTGGTGGGCAAGAAACTAGCCAGCATATTCTTCAAATCATTCGTTTGATTGCTGAAGGAGGATTGTATATTATCTCGAAGCTCGGATCTAATGTCATTTCCTTGCTTGGTGATATCCCCTTTCAAATTGATAATTTGGCTCTGCAGATTCTTGATTTGCTCTCCTTGGGTTCTCATTAAGGCTTCAACATCTTGATTCATGGGTGGGGCTTTTTGAGCGGGTGGGTGATAAGGATTAGAAGCTCTAGGTGGGATTTGGTTGCTTCTATTGTAATTGTTGTTGGGGTTTTGGTTTTGAGGAGAAAAACCGGGTGAAAGATAGTTGTTGGACCGGTAACTTAGCAAATTTCTATCCCCTTGAGGTCGGGCTTGGTAATTTTCCGGTGAATAATTACCATAAGCCGCATACACGTTTTCCGGATTTCCTTGAGTAGAAGGACAATTAGTGTATGAGTGAGGACCGCCGCATGTCTCACAAGGATTGGCTACCGCTTTAACTTGTTGTTGGTTTGTAGCGAGGAGCAAGATATTTTTGTTCATTTCGGCCATCATGCAGGTGAATTCGGTCATGTCGGGGTTTGTTGAAGTAGAAGAAACATTGACTCTCGGGTTGTTCCTTGAAGAAGCAGAGGAATCCCAATTTTTGTGGTGAGTAGTCATGTTCTCAATATGCTCCCTACACTCCTCGGGTCTCCTTTTCATAAATGTGCCACCGGCGGCTGCATTAATCGTATCACGATCTCGAAAAGTCAAACCGTTGTAGAAAGTATCAATTAAGGTCACAGGGAGCATGTTATGGTTTGGACATCGATCGATCAAAACATTATATCTTTCCCAAGCATCAAAGAGAGATTCATCAGGTTCTTGCATGAAACCGCTGATTTGATTGCGAAGGCTCGTGACCATGGATGGTGGAAAGTAGCGCGACAAAAAGCGTTGAGTCATGTCATCCCAAGTATGAATGGAATTCTTCAGGAGACGATCAAACCATTTTTCGGCGTTGTGTGATAAAGTATGTGGGAAGAGTTGAAGGCGAAGAACATCCATTGTGGCTCCGGGTAACTTCATGCTTTGAGTGATTGTAATGAATTTGTCGAGGTGTTTGTTGGCATCATCATCAGGCATTCCTCGAAATGGATTAGTTTGCACTTGCTGGATCATATGATGCTTCAACGAAAACTCCGGAGCCGTGATTTGCATCGGCGCAATCGGTCCTCCTCGTCCAAACATGGTGGGTTGACAAACCTCCTCCATTGTCCGAAGATCGGGCTGTGGAAGAACATTGTTGTTATTGTTGAGGTGCGGTGGATTATTGTTGTTTTTCACACCTGCCATTGCTAAATCTTCACGAGTCTCGGGCTCTTGATAATTTGAAGATCTAGTACGCATACACCTGCAAAGGAAAAAGAAAACAATACCAAACACAAAGAGAATATATATACACTATAAAGAAAATAAAATCTTTTTCGATTTTTGAAAATTTCTAATTTTTATGGATTTTTAACAATTTTTAATTTTTATGGTTTTTGAAATTTTTTTAAACAAGAAAAATAACCCTCACGAATGAACGGATCTCGAAAAGCAACGCGTCTCTCACAGAAAACCGTTAATCTTTACGAAAAGAGCAGGCAGCGGCGCCATTTAATACATGGTTTTTACCTAGTATAAAAATTAAATTGTCGTATGTCTAATCGAATTGATTACTTGTTTTTAAGTGTGACTCAGTTGTCTTTGGTGGAAACAAAAGTTGTGTCGTTGTAGTAAAATTAAAATGCAAGACTTTAAAAGTAGAGTACGGTTAATTATATCTAAACCTAATCAAAACTTAAATGGTGCAATATTAAAAACTTTGAAAAGTTAAATTATTAAATGACTTAAAACTAAAGCGTGACGAAAATTAAATTTGACGAAGTATTAAAAATGTGAAAATAAAATTCAAACAAAGCAAATTATAATTCCAAACCCACAAACCATCGGAATCCACTATCGGAATGCTGTCACCAAGTCCATCGGAATCCAGATCCCAATTGAGTCTATCAGAATGTATCAAAAACTAGGTCTATCGGAATAATTGAAAAGCAATCTATCGGAATGTCACTTCCATCGGAATACACCCATCGGAATAAGTTCAGATCGGAATATTGCTATACAAATTTGGGCAGCACTTCGACTCAAAATACCTCAAGAGCCGTCGGAATGTGCGATCGCAATCCCAGGTCGGAATGAGGGTGTTGTTACTCTAGATCGCAATCCCGGATCGGAATGCAAAACCCTAGTCCCAATTCTGTCACAATCGGAATGTTGAGAAGAAGAGCCGTCGCAATGTGTGAAACCCTTACTTTCCGATGGAGGATCAAATTCGCAAAAAGCTCAAGTACAATAAGCTATAACTAATAAGTTGACTTCAAAAAAACCTTAAATGAAATGGAAACTAAACGAGGCAATAAGCTAAAAAGTTAAAACTTTCGAAATTTAAAAGACGAAACTTAATAAAATGGATTTTACAAAGATAAAACTTTTAAGAAAACTTTGAAAACAATTAAGCCAAATACCATATAAACACATAAGATTGTCAAACTTATGGCTTATTTCGTATGAAAACTTAAAGGGAAAGGAAAAGACAAAACCTTTAATCAAATAAGCAAAGAGATTAAGCAAAACTTGCTTAATCCGAATTTAAAACAAACTAAAAACAAGAAAAGTAGAAGGAGAATGATAAAAGTAAACTTGATCAAAGGTAAATAAAGATTAAAGCAACAAAATTAAGAACACTTACTTGGAATTAAAATGAATTAAAGTGCAAGACAAGTATTTAAAATGACATGAAAAGTAAATTTTGCAAGAAATGAAAATGGAAGAACTAGTGTCACTCTAGCCAACAAAAACAAATGGAATGAAATGTTGGGTCAAAAAGTTGATGTGGCAGAAACTCAAAAACTAAGAAAACATGAAGATATTGTCTAAGCGTTGACAACAACAATTCAAGCGTTGACAAGAACAAACTAAGCGTTGTTAGCTCAAGAGTTGTCGTGTGCAATCTAAGCATTGTCACATGCAATTTAAGAGTTGATAGAAACATAGACAAAAAGCTTATGGAAGCTTCTATTTAGATAAACATGCAAGATATATTCTGCATAAGTTTATTTAAATAGAAGATTTACTTGTTTATTTGTTATTATCTCTTGTAAAACCCTAATCCTTACACTATAAAAGGAACCAAGGGTTATTAGGTTTTTCATACTTTCATTCACAATGTAAACCTAAAGCGTGTGTGCACTAGACGTGGGATTAAATGTATACAGGTCTAGTGGTTGTTTATTATTAATATAATGAGCAACCCATTTGTTTTAATTCATGTTATTGTGCCTAAACACCTTGTTAATGTGTTGTGTTCTAATTCCGCTTTGATTGTATAATCATATGAACATGATGCATTCCTAGTAGCTTAAAAGATCTAGAAATCAAGGTTTCCACAAGTGGTATCAGAGCCAGGTTGAGGAACTTTTGATCTTAAAGAACACAAGAACCCTAAAAATACCAAAACCCTAACTTTCTCAAAAACCCTAACAACATCATGTCAAATCCAGAACTAACCTCCTCATCCTCACCTTTACCAAACATCAAGATCCCCATGCTTGATGCAACCAACTTTGAATTATGGAAATCCAACTTTGAACAATACCTGGGGATCTATGACTATACACTCTGGGAGATTATTGAATATGGAAACACATTCGATAAGGCTCAAAAGATTGCCAATGCCATTGCTACAAGAACAGCTGTTGCTGGGTGTTCAGAAGCAGATAAGAAGGAAAAGACTGATGATGGTAGAGCTGTGTTTGCTGAAGACATAGCAAAGAAAAGGGTTGATATGAAAACCCTACATATTCTGAAACTCTCTTTGGGACAAGAGAACCAGCATAAATACAGAGGTTATGAATCTGCTAAGGACCTTTGGGCAGCTCTTGAAGTTACATATGGTGGCAATGAAGATACTAAGGAAAAGAAGAAGAAGCAACTCATGCATGATTATGCTGTCTTCAAAGCTCAACCTAATGAAAAGCTTAGTAGTGTGAGAAGCAGATTGCTTGATATTACAAGCAAATTGTCCTTCATGGGAACACAACTTGGTGATGTTGACATTAATTCTACTTTTCTTAAAAGTCTTGGTGAGGCATGGAAGATTGAGGCAAGATCCATTCTTGCCAATAATACTCACAAAAGTTCCACGTTTGATGATATCTACAACAAACTGAGACTGTTGGAAGATGAAACTCTCTTAGAGCATGGAAGCAAGTCCACCAACAGTAACATGGCTTTCTTTTCTCATAGTGAAGGTCAATTCAATCAGAAGGACTCCTACATGCATCCAGTTACTGGATCATCATGTGTCAGCGCTGGAACATGTCCTGTCAACGTCTCCTTTTCAGACGTTGACACATTCAAAAGTGACTCACCAAGAGTTAAACCTGTTGGTTTGGATCTGGATACTGTATGTGCTTATATTGCTTCTTTGCCAAATGGTTCAGTGATTACATATGAGGACCTTGAGCAGATAAGTGATGAGCACATGGAAGAGATGGACATTAAGTGGAACATGGCTCTTGCTAGTATAAGAGCAAACAGGTGGAACAGAAGGTTTAAGAAGAAGATGACCTTCAATGCAAAGGACACAACTGGGTTTGATAAATCCAAAGCTGAATGCTACAACTGTCATCGTATGGGGAACTTCATGAGGGAATGCAGATCTCCTAGAAGATCTGATGCTGGCAAACCTTCAAGCCAAATTGTTAAGGCTCAGGATCCTAAAGCCATGGTTACAGTTCAAGGAATTGATGGTATGGGATGGGATTGGAGCTATTTGGCTAAAGATGAGGAAGAGGATAAAGCTTTGGTTGCTGAGATAGAAGAAGAAGAGCATGTTCAATATGCTCTCATGGCACACTCCTCCTCTTCATCTGATAATGAGGTATACAATGATGCTTTTTGTAGTAAAGGTTGTAGGTTAAATACTGAGAGACTTAACAAAGAGGTGTTAAGATTATTAGATGATATGAGTACTGAAAGATGCAAACTGTCTAACTATCAAATAGCTCTCACTCAAACTGAGAAGACAGTTTCTGAATACAAGAAAATGGAATTTGACTTAAAAGATAAAATAAATATCTTAAAACATGAGTTAAATGCTAGTATGGATATTAGAAATATCATGGAAAGGGTTAATGGTGAGTTACATGCTAAGCTAGATGAGGCAATTAAGAATAAAGATAATGTTGGCCTTAAAATTCAAAGTTTTGATAAGGCCACACAAATCCTAGGAGAATGTGTGAGTAAACAAAGGGATCCTAAGGACATGACTGGGATTAGGATGAAAGACTACTCAGTGGTTCCACCACCAGCTGGTGACTTCTATGGTGTCCAACAAAAGGACCTATCTTGGACTGGTTTGCCAGAACTCCAAGAGGAGGAATTCATTCCTCCACCAAGAGTTGTCACCCCAGTTGAAGAGTATCAACAAAAGTTGACTGACTTGAATGAATGGAAGAAAGCTAACCCTACCTTATTTGTTAAGGGTGGCTTGCTATGTGAAAGTCCTAATGAGTCAACTCCCATTAAGGTTACAAACCCAATCACTGGTAAGGCTATTGACCTTGGCTCAAACACTGTTAGAAAACCTAGCATTAAGTATGCAGAGATGTACAGGAATACTAGGTCTCCTAAGAGCCAAGTTAGCAATGATGGAACAGGCTTCTTCTCTTCTAGACCTAGGGTTGTGTCTAGAAAAGCCTGTTACACTTGTGGTAGCTTTTCACATTTAGCATATAAGTGTGTCAATGCTCCCAAAGTCAGCGTTGACATGAACAAATTCAGCACTGACAGTAACAAAGTCAACGTTGTTAGAAAGTCAAATGTTGTCAGACCCAAACCTTGTGTGCAGCAAAGTACACAAGTTGTTAGACCAGCCCCATTCTTCACTAGAGGGTCTAACACTCATGGACAAAGACCATTTCAAAAGACAAATACTTGGTCTAATAGGCAATGGGTTTCTATAGCAAACCCTAGTTTCAATGCTGACAAGGGAAATTTCAGCGTTGACAAGACCAATTCCAACGCTGACAGAAACGTGACCAGACCTAAATATTTGCAACCACAGGGTAAGGGGTCTAAAGCTTCTTCAAGCTTGACATGGAGACTAAAGAAAGATCAAAACCCTAATGATAATGGGATTTCAATGACCTGCAACAGATTTAATTACATTTCAAAGGTCATTACAAAACCTATTGGGGTTAACTGGGTATTTAATTCTAAGAAGGATGAAAATGGGGTTGTTGTGAGAACTAATCTGTTCTTATTGAACAACCAGATGAATCCAAGTCTTCCAAGGCTTGGGTTCCCAAAGAAAACTAACTTGTTTTCTTTATGTGCAGGGCATTCAAAGATAGGTCAATGATTTTGGATATTGGGATAGTGGATGCTCAAGGCACATGACAGGGAAGGAAGATTATCTTACCAACTTCACTCCCATTAAGGATGGTGATAAGGTTTACTTTGGAGGCGGATATGGTACTGTCACAAGCAAAGGAACACTTCTCACCAAGAACTTGCGTTTTGAAAACGTATTTTTGGTAAAGGAAATTGATTACAATCTTTTTAGTGTATCACAAGTTTGTGATAACAAAAATAAAGTTCTGTTTAGTGATACTGAATGTTTGGTGTTAAGCAAGGATTATAAGATCCCTGATGAGAAATATATTGACTATAGAACACCTAGGCATAAAGACATATACAATGTGAATCTAAATGGGATTAGAATGAATAACAATATGTCTTGTTTTTATGCTAAAGCTTCAGTAGATGAGAGTAATTTATGGCACAGGAGACTAGGGCACATAAATTTTAAGAATATAAACAGGCTTGTGAGACTTGGCTTGGTTGATGGTTTGCCTGAGAAGGCCTTCCACAATGACCACTCTTGTGTTACATGTCTTAAAGGCAAGCAGCACAAGGTCTCATTCAAGTCTAAACAGGTGCACTCTAGTACTAGACCTCTTCACTTGCTCCATATGGACCTCTTTGGTCCAACCAATATAGAAAGTTTGAATGGTAAGTCCTACTGTTTTGTCATCACAGATGACTTTTCTAGGTTCACTTGGACTTTCTTTTTAGCTATGAAGAGTGACACAACTGACACTTTATTGATTTTATCACTCAGATTGAGAAGAAAACAGGCAATGAAGTTAAAATGCTTAGGAGTGATAATGGTGGTGAATTTAGGAATAAAGTGTTAGATGATTTTTGTGCCAGGAAAGGAATTACTAGGCAATTCAGTGTTGCCAGAACCCCACAGCAAAATGGGGTTGCTGAGAGGAAAAATAGAACACTAATTGAAGCAGCCAGAACCATGTTGGCTGATGCTCATTTTCCAATAGCCTTTTGGGCTAAGGCTGTTAATACAGCTTGCTATGTTCAAAATAGAGCATTGGTCAACAAAATTCAGAAAAAAACACCTTATGAGTTACTTTAGGGTAGAAAACCTAATATTGGTTTTCTCAGACCTTTTGGTTGTCATGTAGTAGTTTTAGATACTAGTGGTGCCTTAGGAAAATTTAGTGCAAAAGGTGATGAAGGCTACTTCATGGGGTATTCTGTGCAGAGCAAGGGATATAGGGTTTATCTTAAAAAGGAAAAACGTATTCTTGAAAGAGTACATGTTAGGTTTTTAGAGAGCAAACCTAGTGATCCTGAAAGTGGTCCAAATTGGTTGTTTGACTTGGAAACTTTATCTAGGACTTTAAATTATATGCCTGTCACTAATCCAGACATTGTTAAGGTAACTTCAAATGTTGTGGAAGAACAAGTTGTTGATGTTTCAGGTACACAAGTTCATGAAAAGGTTGGATCACAAGCAGAAAAGTCATCTCCTATACAAGAATATGTTACCATCCCCATATGGACAGATGCTTTTGCTGCTGCTGCTGGAAAAGATAATGGTGGTGCCCAAGTACCACCAGATAACAACATGCATGGTCCTTCAGGCGCTGACAAAGGCAAATCTAGCGCTGACAGGACCAATTCAGACATTGATGGTTCAGGCATTGACAACACTTCTGCACATCTTTTCTCTTCCACTTTTGAACAAGGTGAACCTTCCAATTTATATGAAGAGGTTCATCCTCATGTTGATGAAAGAGAGTCTGAAGAAGAAGATATTGGCAACATGGAGAATGAGGTTGAGGGCACCAGACTTTTTGAAGGAGGAGTTCTCACTTCTACTATGAAGAATCACCCAACTTCTCAAATCATTGGTGATATTATGACTCCTGTTCAAACTAGAAGATCTCATCAAGGTCTTGGTGGGTTTATTGCCAATATTCACAAGAAGGTTGATACCCCTCTTGTGCAAGCATGATTGTTTGCCTGTTTTTTGTCACAACAGGAACCCAAGAAGATATTTGATGCTCTCAAAGAACCAAGTTGGGTGGAAGCAATGCAGGATGAGCTTCACCAATTTGCAATTCAGGATGTTTGGGAGCTGGTTGATTGTCCCAGATATGTCAGACCTATAGGGACAAGATGGGTTCTAAGAAACAAGAGAGATGAAAGAGGCATTGTGGTCAGAAACAAGGCAAGGTTAGTGGCTCAGGGATATACACAAGAGGAGGGGATAGACTATGAGGATGTCTTTGCACCAGTTGCAAGGATTGAAGCTATTAGGATATTCTTAGCCTATGCATCCTGCATGGGCTTCACTGTCTATCAAATAGATGTCAAGAGTGCCTTCCTCTATGGAACAATTGTTGAGGAGGTATATGTAATGCAACCTCCTGGTTTTGAGGATCCAGAGAATCCAGACAAGGTGTATAGAGTCAAGAAGGCTATGTATGGACTTCATCAGGCCCCAAGAGCATGGTATGGTACTTTGTCTACTTACTTTGTGGACAATGGATTTAAGAGGGGCACCATAGATCAGACACTGTTTACAAAAAAGAAAGGTAAGGATGTGTTGCTTGTTCAGGTCTATGTTGATGACATCATTTTTGGGTCTACTGATCCAAAGATGAGTGAGGATTTATCCAAGATCATGACAGACAAATTCAAGATGAGTGCTATGGGGGAGATGAACTTCTTTCTTGGTTTACAAGTCCAGCAGAAAGAAGATGGTATCTTCATCTCCCAGGATAAGTATGTGGCAGAAATCTTGAAGAAGTTTGGCTTTTCTCCACATGAAAAGAGGGCTACTACTCCTATGGATAGAGAACACCCTTGGGGAAAGATTGGAGATGGAAAAGATGTTGATGTCAGGCACTATAGATCCATGATTGGATCATTGATGTACCTTACAGCCTCCAGATCTGACATCATGTTTGCTGTGTGTGCTTGTGCACGTTATCAAGTGACTCCTAAAGAATGTCACCTTTATGCTGTGAAGAGGATCTTTAGGTACCTAAGATGCTATCCTAGTCTTGGTTTGTGGTACCCAAAGGATTCACCATTGGAGCTGATTGCATATTCAGACAGTGACTATGGGGGTGATAAGTTTGATAGAAAATCCACAACTGGTGGATGTCAGTTTCTTGGGAGCAGGTTGATATCTTGGCAATGCAAGAAACAAACAGTGGTGGCTAATTCTACAACTGAAGCTGAGTATGTGGCTGCAGCTGCTTGTTGTGGACAAGTTTTGTGGATTCAGAACCAGGTGTTAGACTATGGGTATAACTTCATGCATACCAAGATATTTGTAGACAATAACAACACTTTATGCATTATTAAGAATCCTGTACATCATTCTAAAACTAAACACATAGAAATTAGACACCATTTTATAAGAGATTGTTTTGAAAAGGGTTTAATACAACCAGATAGGGTTGACACAGAAGAGAATGTGTCAGATTTACTAACTAAACCTTTTGATGCTGGGAGGTTTCAATACTTGGTAACAAGTATTGGAATGATCAATCTCACATAATATGTGTTTTGGAGTCTTTTTGTAAAAGTATGTACAGGATAATGCATTGTTATTGGTCTTTTGAGGATTTAGATTTTCCACTATATTTTTCTAACACTGACAAAGGTTGCTTGAACGCTGATAAGTGTTTTTGTGACGTTGTCAGCAATATATTTGTCTAACGCTGACAAATCTTCCCTCAACGCTGTCATGCGTTATCGGGGCGTTGTCAACAACAATGTTAGTTTTGTGGTTTTCAATCTAAATGTGCAGGTGGTGTTAGCAGTATACCATTGGATACAGAGTTGCTTATGGATCATTGGAGCAGCATTTGGACATGTTTTTATTTATGGATGATGGTTGGAATTTTTAATTCCTATCTTGACATAACTTTTTATGTTCATGCATATTTTTAGCAACTTATGTATCATAGTTTAAGAGGAGGTTTTAGGAACCTTTAAGATGTTTGGGTATCCATATGATACTCTTATCACAATTCTAGATTGTGTCCACAGGTGAGTATGAGTTAGTTTTACTAAATCATGAGGTATTGTAGCATGCAAAGTTGATATACTATGCATGCTGCCAAGACATTTTTGGCCTAGAATTGGTTGTGGTCTGTTGGGAGACTTGGGAATGATTTAGTTATGGGATTTACCTGGGAGTAACAAGGAATTTTATAAGGTAACTTAGTTGTTAAGATTTTTGGTTAGCAAGGGACACTAGAGGACTGTTATGTCTTTCTTGCATAAGCAAGTGTGCATAACTGGACAGTGCTTGCCGCCCTATAATATTATCAGCTTTTTGGTTATCTTCTCTAGGATAAATTACTTTGTTAAGGTCATTTTTCATTTTTAAACATTTTTATTTTGGACGCTGACAAGTATTTTTCCAAGCGTTGTTGTGACCAATTTAGACGCTGACATGGCTATGGCAAACGTTGACAAGATTATAGCCGTTGGGCGTTGATAGGTTATTTTTTACCGTTGACACTCAATGGGACTTACCCAGTTGTTACTTTTTGACATATTTTTAGGCCGTAATTTTGGGAGCTGATAACCTTCATTTAATGCATGAGATAAACTTATTCTTTTTCAATATTTTCATGATTACATTTTGAAAATACTTGCCTATTTTTGGGCCAATCACATGCATTTTCTTTTCCTATAAATTTGGCTCCTATATTTAAACAGGGTACCTATTATTCTTGTCTAACACAATTTTCTCTTATCAACTTCATCTCTCTCAATCATTTTAACAGCTTTCAACAACGGCACCAAAGTTTAAACCATCATATTTGGAATTAAGGTTCAGAAGTCAACACAACATGATCGCGTATCTTGAAGTTGATGATGCTCTGTTTCCCCAATAGACACAAATGGTGGCGTATTTGAACGCGTCTCCTTTTAGGTATGCTCTTTCTCATGCACCACTCATTCCTATCACACATATTAAAAAGTTTTGGAACAATGTTAGTTCCTCAACAGTTAATAGAGTGACTACATTATCTTCTATTGTTCATGGGAGAACTTGGGTGGTTACTGAAGCTTTGGTACGTTAAGCTTTGCATCTTGATGATGCTGATGGTATAACCACCCTTCCCATTAGTGAAATAGAACAAGGACTAAGGGCTTTGGGTAATCCTTTTCCTGCTCAAGGAACTTTAAATAAATATCATAAACAGGAGTTTCCCCCAGCCTAGAAGTACCTAATACATGTCCTCTTACAATGTTTGAGTCCCAAGTGCATTGCACACAATTGATCAATAGATCTATTGCAAGTGCTATTGTGTGTATTGCTACTGGGCAAAAATTTAATTATTCTAAAATGATTTTTGAGGGCATGTGTAAAAATAAAGGGAACAAAATGACTTTAGCTTATCCCAGATTTTTACAAATGGTTTTTGATGTCCAAGGATACTACACAAGGGATCATGATGACTTTTATGAGATCCCTGTGCAAAAGAAAGAAATTTTTATAAAGATGAACTCACCCCCACATCGTGACCTACCCCTAACCCCAGCTATGCTTGCTGTCATTGAAGCAGCTCAACCCTAACCAGACCCCCAACCCCAAATTGACCCAATCCCTGAACCTTTACCTTCACCACAACATATGCAAATTGACCAGGAACCCTTTGACGCTGACACGTTAAATGTTGGCGTTGATGTGCCTATTTCAAACATTAACACACAACCTTCATAGACCCAAACACCCCTTAACCAACCCACATCCACCCAATCCACATCTTCTTCTTCCCCAACATAATATAGGTTACAAAAACGCCAAAGGACTACTAGAGTGTTCTCCTCTAGTGGTCCTAGCCATGTAGCAGAGAGAACCACCACCACAAGTGTGGTTGGTGTTATGGATGAGGCTGGGACTATTGGTTCTTGCATAGAAGCTGGCCAAGCCAGTCCTACCATTATTAAGACCTCATCCATGCCCAATGAATCTAACTTGGGAGGTCAAATACCCATTTTAGAAGAGGGCATATTGGAACCAATGACCCTAATGGAATTGACGGCTGTCTGCATGAGCTTGCAAAAGAAAAATGCAGACTTGGTACAAGTTGTCAGCACACAAGGCCTTGAACTCAAGCAATTGAGGGAGAGGATTGTTATTTTGTAGACTGCTAGTACAAGGATAGGGATGGAGGAATCTTCTAAAGGGGAGGATGAACAAATAAATGTGAGTGATAAGGGCAGACATGATGGTCAATCCTTGGATGTTGTTGAGGCCCTAACAAGTTTGAAGAAACAGGCAGGTTTTGATACGTCTCTAGTCTCTCCTACAAACTTAAATTTATCATTTACAACCATGTTGGAGGAAATTGCAAAAGGCGCTCAGGAAGGAAATTTGAGCGTTGACAAGGAGAATTTGAACGCTGACATGAGTATTTTGGGCGCTGACAAAGCAGAGTTGGGCGTCGACAGACCTACAAATGAGGTTGATGTATCCCAGTCATCATCCATCATCAAGGAGGTTTCTTTACAGGTATCACCATCTACCTTACCAACAATTGATCCATTAGATAAGGGTAAGGGTATTATGGTAGAAGAGGTTGTTCCAAAGAATACAACACAAATTGAATTTGATAGAAGGTTGGCTGCACAAATTGTGGAACAAGAAAAGAAAAAGGTGGGTGAATCACCTTTTGTTGTCACTTCAGAAGAGCAAGAAGGAAGTGATGAAGCCAGCTCAGACTCAAGTGTTATGATCATATAATAGCCAGAAAGACTTGAGTATGGAGATGAGTTGGCCAAGGAGAAATTGAATGAGTTGAAATTGCAGGTTGATTTTGATATGCCAGAGGTGGTTCAGATGTACCTTGCTTGGGAAGATAGATGTATGGAGAATCCACACTTGACCATTTCAGATCAGATATGGGGTTTGGAGATTCTTCTAAGAGTCCAAAAGGATTGTAAGGTTATTCTGAAACACAAAGCCAGCAATGTTCTCTCAAATTTGAAAAGGGATAGAAGGGAGTTGTACTGCATGTTGCTCAGGTTTCATGGAACAGGATGGACTTATAAGAAGTTGATGGCATTGACATTTGATGAGTTGGAATGTAGAGCTTATCACATTTGGGTTAGAGTGCTGGAAGCAAACACTCTAAGACTTCTTTCTGATGAAAGAAAAGAAGAAATTGTAGAGGAAATGGAGCTCAAGAAAGCAATGTTTGTTCCCAAACCAGTGAAAAAGGGAGTTTCTCTTGAGTTTCCCAAAGATATGGATCCATTACATCCAAATGAAGCTGTCATAAGAAAGAGCCTCAAGCTCTCACCATTAGAAGCTTTAGATATGGTACAAGTGTTACCACTTGATTCCAGAAACCCAATTGTAAGCTATGAAGAAGATGAGTGTGGGTTTTGGAAGATTGGCAGGTATGGAAAAGAAGTTCACACTTTTACCACCCTTATATCTTTGTTTGCAAGTTTTGACAGAGAAGACTTGGTAGACCTATGGAGGTTGTTAGAGGCCAAGTATGAGGCTGAAGCACCAACTTCAGTCAATGGAATAAAACTATGGTCCACATTCAAGAGGATGTGTGGACTAAAAGATGAGGATCCTACTATTTGGAAGGATCTTGAAGATGATCTCAGTGGTCTTCAATGGAGATTGTATTCAGCTGCTGGTGTTTATTATTTGAGTTCTACAAAGTTTGCTGAGTATCTACTTGTGGATGGTCAGTATTTCATGTCCAAGGAAATCTTGGAGAAGATGAAGGACACTCAGCTGGAAATTGATTATTCAAGTGACGTGGCAAAAGACTTGATCAGTTTTATTTATTACCAATATGAGAAGGTTTGTATGATTCCTCCTAGTTCTTAATGTTTATTCAGAAACTTGATCACTGGAGTAGATATCAAGTTTAGGGGAGGATTGTTGGGAATAAATTATAGCCAGTCTACTTGAGCGCTGACAAGAGTAAAACAAGCGTTGACAGGAGTAAAACAAACGCTGACAGCTCAAGCGTTGACAAGACAAAGTCAAACGTTGATACATTGAAGACAAGCACTGATGGGAAGATATACTCTACGCGTTTATTGTATTCTAGATTACTTCTAGTAAAGATAGGAACAACAATGTATTTTCTATATTTATCTTTACCTAGAATAGTTGATACGTAGATTATTGTACAAGGCTTCTTATGTCTATAAAAGAAGACCTTTAGGTTAATGTTCAACATATAAGTTTTCATACGTAAACTAGTTTTATTGTAAGCAAGTTTGATATCATTAATCAAAGTGAAAGTTTGTTTATATCATAGTGTTCTTATTTAAGTGTTAATTCCGCATAACACTTAGATTGTCATATACATATACAAAGGTTTATCTAAGTGTATTACTTGATCTAATCTCGTATACATAAAGCTAAATCGATCTAAGTTTGGGATCAACAAGTGGTATCAGAGCAAGAACAGTAGCTCGTTATTTAATGTGATCCATGGTACGGCAGTTTGGATGAAGATGTGGTCCCAGGCAGAGAATAAAGAAACATGTGCTTATTTGGAATTCGTATGTTGTTGCTGATTCTATATGCGGATGTGATCTCAGCAAGATATTGGATTGGAAAGCAGTAACGTGTGATCATATTCACAGATATAAAGAACGAATGTTATGATGATGTAACAAGTTTCTATGGAAACTGAATATCAAGACAGAAATGCAATCATTATGCGCTGACAATCACATAATGATCAGCAAAGATATTTGTTGATTGTGATTGGATGAAACGTGTGATGCTTATGAGTTGTTTGAAGTCCCACGTAAATTATGCAACAGCAGTTTCCTATTATTATGGAATTCAAGATGATTATGCGAGTTATGTGGGGGCCAGCTGTTAAAGATTCACAAATGTGAAAAATATTTTCTGGTTATAACTTTGCATAATATTCTGTGTGCAAAATTCTATTAAGGAAACGTGATATGTGGGCTCAAGAAGGATTGCATTTATGGGAATATATCTTATTTCTGTTTTCATTTATGAGAATAAGATATAAACGTTGCTGTTGAAGACTATAGCAACTTGATGATGTCAGCAGAGGAGTAAACGCTGACAAGATTTATGGTAGACGCTGACAGGAAATATTTTGACGCTGACCGAATAAGTCAAACGCTGACAAGCGTTGACAGTGTTGTCCGATATATGTTAATCCAAACGCTGACATGTATTGTCCGATATCGGATAATACATCTGATGAAGATCTTGGATAAAAGAAGATGTTGGACAACACAAGGATTGCTGCTGTTTGAGAAAATTGGTACGTTTTGAGCACACAAAAAGGTAGAATTTACACACGAAGGTACATGGAATCTCCGTTTTACTTATAATATCATGTTGATATTTATGGCTCGGATATTTTTAAAAGGGATTAATGATTTTAAAGCGAGTTAGCAACGATTCATGAAGTAATTTATTGGAGTATGTAATCGGGATAGCCTTGTGAAAGAGTTATTCGCTAACATCTTTTACATATGAAGATATTGACTTGTCATGAAGAGGTTTTGGCTTAAGGGGAAGAATTCTTATGGTAAGTTTGATGACTGAAGAAGATTTTCGCGAGTTTGTGTTCTATCATATCTTAAAGTCATGCACTTGTGACTTTAAAGGTAACTTGTTCGTGCTTTACATGGTTGGTGACGAAGACTTGTCATAACACTTGAAGGAGTTACATTATCGTGCTCAGTGTCTCACAAAGGATGAGAATATTGACAAGGGATCGAGGTCTACTTATATTTAATCATCAGTATAAGTTCTTCATCACGTGGATAGTACAATACATGGAACACAAGGTTGGGTTATTCTACTTCTACATCAAAAATATTATAGTTATTTTTCTTCAAGATCATTACATAGAGCTACATTTGGAGAACCTTCAAAGATTGCATACATTGTTTACTTCCTTGTTGATGTGACAAAAAGGGGAAGAAATACATGCTACACTTGAGGGGAAGCAATTTGAAGATCATGTACAACTTACAAGAGATACACATAGAGTTTTGCCACAATCAACTAGGGGAAGATTGTTGGGTCAAAAAGTTGATGTGGCAGAAACTCAAAAACGAAGAAAACATGAAGATATTGTCTAAGCGTTGTCAAGAGCAATTCAAGCGTTGACAAGAACAAACTAAGCGTTGTTAGCTCAAGAGTTGTCGTGTACAATCTAAGCATTGTCACGTGCAATTTAAGAGTTGATAGAAACGTAGACAAGAAGCATATGGAAGCTTCTATTTAGATAAACATGCAAGATATATTCTGCATAAGTTTATTTAAATAGAAGATTTACTTGTTTATTTGTTATTATCTCTTGTAAAACCCTAATCCTTACACTATAAAAGGAACCAAGGGTTATTAGGTTTTTCATACTTTCATTCACAATGTAAACCTAAAGCGTGTGTGCACTAGACGTGGGATTAAATGTATACACGTCTAGTGGTTGTTTATTATTAATATAATGAGCAACCCATTTGTTTTAATTCATGTTATTGTGCCTAAACACCTTGTTAAGGTGTTGTGTTCTAATTCCGCTTTGATTGTATAATCATATGAACATGATGCATTCCTAGTATCTTAAAAGATCCAGAAATCAAGGTTTCCACATGAAATGAATCCTATTTATAAGAGGATTAGGGAGGTGCTTAGGAAGCTTCCTCCCCTCTTTCTTATTTCTTTAATTGCATGATTAAGTCCTTAATCTTCTTAATTCTTTGACTTTAATGACTTTGTCTCGGGATTTCTTTAAACTCGTCTTGTAATTCTTCAATAAATAAGACTTTTGTTCTTCGGCTTTTAGTAAACTTCCGTCTTTTGACTTTTTCTTCGATAAATCTTCAGAATTGGTCTTGGACTTCCGTTCTTTTTGCACTCTTGATTTCTTGACTTCGTCTTTTGTCTCTTTCTTCGATAAAAGCCCGTGAATGCCCGTGTTTTCTCCCTTTTTCACATTTTCTTCCTAAATCACAACAAAAACACAAACCACGCATAATTCCGACATTTATGACATAAAATACACGTTTTGGCTTGGTTATTATTGTAGTTAAGTGGTAAAAAGGATGGGTGTTTACACACCTATCACAACTCAAGTAGTAATAAATTTTATTTTTGTAGTTTACTTATTGAACCTCGAGACGTTTAGGTTTTCACCTATCGTTTTAAAGTCGACCGAGGGTAATTTACTTCCATAGTGGTTATCCTTATTCCTTGTTTTTTATCGATCATTTTTTGATTGAGCAATACCAAAAATAATCTTCTTCTTGTCTAATTTCTTTTCTTCAATCCTCTAAATTCTCGTCTTTGTATTGTATGCAATTACGTTCTTCTCGTCTTGTGATTGATTTTAATAGGCTCGAAAATATTCCTCGTAGAAATAAATCGTCAACAACGAATAGTGGAACCCGAGCTTCCACCTATTGTTGTAGAGATGGCCGATAACCGAACAATGGAGGAATTGCTCCGTGCACCCACCGAAGGGTATGGGGAAGCAATCGTTGTGCCGGCTATTTTGGCGGATCATTATGAGATTAAGACGGGTCTTTTATCGGTCATTCGTGCCGACCAATTTCGTGGCAATGAGACCGATAACACGCACTCTCACATTCGGAATTTTCTTCAAATTACCTCGACTCTCATGTTTAGAGATGTGCCGAATGACGCGATTAAGCTCATGCTTTTTCTGTACTCGCTCGAGGGTAATGCTAAGATTTGGTATGAGAAAGATCCACCGGGTTCGATCTTAACATGGGATGATTTAGTGTCTAAGTTTATGAATTATTTCTTTCCACCATCTAAGACAACACACTTTAAGAACGAGATCACTAGATTTGAACAAAAAGTGCATGAATCGTTTGGGGTTGCTTGGGAAAGATTTAAAGATTTGTTGAGACAATGTCCACACCACGGTTTCTCGGAATTACATCAAATTAATACTTTCTATAATGGGCTTAATATGATTGAACAAGATTCTTTAAATGCCGCCGCGGGTGGTAATCTTTTAAGAAAAACTCCGAGAGACGCGTGGTGCATAATTGAGAATAATTCTAGAGCATAATATTCACGAAACACACCGAGTGCTTCCAATGTGAATTCGTCTAATATCGAGATTGCTAGATTGGACTCTAAGATTGATAATGGATTTGCAACTTTGTTGAATGAGATTAGGAAGAATCCTCATGGATCGATTAATATGGTTGAGAATGTTTGTGTATCATGTGGTGGAGCACATCCTAATTATGCTTGTTCAACCACGGGGTTTGATCAAGCTAGTGCTTTTGCCGCGACGGGAACTTATGGCTCCAACGGTCAAGTTCCTCGTCAAAATCATGTTGCTCCACCGGGTTTTCCACCGGTTCAAAATAGGTACAACAATGGAAACAATGGGAATAGTTTTAACCGTGGTAACCAAGGGTTATAATCAAGGAAATGGGTTTAATGCTAATCAAAACAATTAAGGTTTTCAAAGCAATAACCAAAATGATTTGTCAAGCTACATTAAAACGAATGAGGCAAATTTGAAGGCTTTTCAAAACAACATTCAAGGACAAATGGCAACTTTGAAAAATGAGTTTCAAAATACGATTAAAGGGCAAAATAATAAGATTGAGCTTAATCAACAAAGACTTGAACAAAACCAAAATCGTTTTGAGCAAAGATTAGAGCAAAGTCATAATCGTATGCAACAAAGTTTGGAACAAGGTCAAAATAAATTACTTTCGATGTTTGAGGGATTTATGTCTAAACCATCTACTTCTTCGGGTTTCTTATCTAGTAACACCATTCCAAACTCGAAGGGAGAGCTTAAGGCCATAACTGTTTATGATGATTGTGATAATTTAGAAGAAGTTGAAGTGATTGAGTTTAATCCTCCACCTAAGGAAACTTTTCTAGATGTCACCAAGGCTACTTTAAATGTGATTAGTACCTCGGTTTTCTTTGATTTCTTTCCCTAGAAGTATAAAGATCCGGGTCAATTCTTGATACCTTGTGTTTTCAAAGCTTGGGGTTTGCAAAGGCCTAGCCGATCTAGGAGCTAGCATTAACTTAATGCCCCTAGCCATTTGGAAAACCATCGATTATGCACCACTTAGTACCACTTGAATGATCATTGAGCTTGCTAATGGTACCACCACTCGACCGGTTGGTATAGTGGAAAATGTCATTGTTTAAGTGGGAAATTTTTTGTACTTAGCCGATTTTGCTATCGTTGATTATGAGACCAATCCTCGTGTGCCTATTATTTTAGGACGTCCATTTTTGTGCACGACTCAAATTCAACTTGATATGAGGAAAGAGGAAATTAAATTGTTTTATGGAGATAAAAGTATTGTTTTCAAACTAGAAAAGATTCCAAGATTTGTTTCTAAGAAAGTTGAAAGTGTAAAATTTGTTGAAACAATTGAAAGTAATAAGAAAGCTCTTTTTGATAAAGGTGTTTTTCCAATTTTGAAAACTCCATTTTGTGAAAATAAAAAGTTAAATTCAAATGAAGAAGCTTGCTTTGTTGAATCGTGTTATAACCTTTCCTCATCTCCATTCACTCCACACGAGGATGATAGTTCTAAGATTGAAAAACAAATTGATGATTACCTAAGTGAGCCATTTGATGTTAGTGAGTTTAATAGTGAGAATTTTGATCCCGAGAGTGATATTGCTTTAATTGAACAATATTTGAAAATGGACTCATTTTCACTCTCTTCGAAGGATCATATTGATGTTCCTAAGGCACAATCTTCCGTTGAAGAGCCTTTGATTCCTAACTTCACACCGAGTGAGGTTAGTGACTATTCATGTGATAAGTTCATCAATGAACTTTTTGCTATCATTGATCCACTTCCACGGGGAAGTGAAGACGTTATCGATCTCGAGATCGAACGTGATTCTCGTGTTTTACCTACCATTCTCGAGGAATTCTCCGATGAATTTCCTTCTAATGAGAATGATGATCTTGTATCCGAGTGTGATACACTTGATACTTTATCGGATATCTCTTGTGATGACAAGATGGATGACACTTTTGTGACCTACTCTAATCCTCTCTTTGAAGCTTCAATGAACAATAATCCATTGTTTCAAGAGGATTTTGAGAGAATCATACCTCCTACATCTCACAAACTTTGTGATGATGATCTTCTCATGAAAGAGGTTGATGAGTTTCTTTATATAGACATTCCTTCGGAATTTGAGGAAGAGTCTAATGACGGTGATGATGATTCTTGGTTTGATCACCCGATTTATGATGATGATAATGTTGACCCGGAGGGAGAAATTACTTTGCTCCAATTATCCTTCCCACTCGCTTTGATCTTAATGTGCGGGTTTTTCATGCGACTCATTTTGAGTACCATGACCCCTTTGTTCACATTTCTAAGAGTGATAAGGTCAACAAAGTCATGCAAGTTGATACAACTAGTGTTGAGACTTTTATACCACCATTACCATGTGCTTCATATGATTTAGGATTAGCATGGGGGGACGACACCATGTTGTCTATTCCTTTCTCCACCGAGGACGAGGTATTCGACCCTGGAATCATTGATTTAGGGAAATCTCGGCCTTTCACCGATGCAATAATTGAAAGACTTTTTAATCATCTTGGTGCAAGTTTATCTCGGGGAGCATGCTACATCCATTTAGTGATTTGTGACTACCATCTCTTGTTAGAGATTTGTGTTGGAGTTTTATCCTTTCGTTTGTCATCCGACAACGAGGATGTAATCTTTGACCCCGGCATTGTACTTTATCATGGATTTTATTCCATTATGCCGGTTTTCACCCCTTTCCCTAAGGACAAATGAATGCGGGGATCGAGTAGAGCTCATGACTCGGTGAACAAAAACGAGGTGCCTTGTGGGGGAGTCCCATACATTCTATCTTCTTTTTATTTTCTAACACTAATAAGGCTTGATCTTTCAAGCTCGTGCTCGTGTTTTGTTGTGTTGTGAATCTTAGGTATGACCCTTATATTTGAAGACTCTCGTGTTCGGTTTTTGCCGGTCCACTTGATCTTCCATTCTTTGAATGCCAAAAGGGGCACACTTTCTATCCCTTGATTTTTATCGACTAACGTTTTATCTTGAGGCATAAACAATAAATAGCTTATAGATTTGCGTGCTCTTTCCATGCTAGGATTTTGCATTATACTCTTCGTGTTTTAGCAAGGGGGTGTTACTCTTGAGCTAAGAAACATTGAGGACAATGTTTGGTTTTAGCATGGGGGAGTCAATCGATATAATCGCTTGCTATTGCTTTTGTCGTTTCTAAACGTATTGTTTTTTCTCATTTTTCAATAAAATTTTAAATTTTTAGTGTTATTTTTAAGTTTTAATAAATAAAATAAGTGCTTTTGACACGAATGTAGGCTTTCCGTTGGTGAAAATAAAAATAGTTTTTGACTCGACTCGGTTTTTAACCTTAGATTTTCCTTAACGTATTTGAATTAAGTTTTGCTAGGCTTTTATATAGGGATCTTTAAAACGCGAAAGTCTTAATTCATACGAGTTAAGAACAAGAACTTTTCGCAAGTTCCTATAGTTGATCCTAGAAAGTCATTTATCAAGGGAACTTTAAAATGCAAATTCTAAAACTTGAAAAAGTATAAGAAGATGCAAGATACTATAGATGACTTGAAAACCCAAAACTTTGATTTAATAGGCTAAGTATCCATTGATTTCACATTTTGAAATTTTACAATATGGAGAACAAGAGATGATAGAGTTCAATCATAAGTTTCTAAAATTAATTCTTCTTTTTGCAAGTATTTTTGTGTTTGATATAATCTCCTCGTATTTACTTTCCACACTTGAATAATAATTGCTTAATAAATGAAGTTTTTAGCGGTTTAGGCTTGATATCTTAACTCGTAACTCCTTCTTTTTCTTCCATTGTAATTAAAGTGAGAACACATTAAGGGTGTCAGCGTCATGGACTTTTGATCATGGGATTGCGGAAATTTGGCTTACTATAAATATCATAATAATAAAGAAGAATAAATAAAAACATGTTCTATAGGAGCCTTCGGGTGGGAGTCATGTAGCACTAACCTTGTCATTAGAGGCTTAGGGTGTATGGCGAGGGGACGTGTTGAATAAAATTGCTTCATCATCATGAGCCATAAGGTGGGATGGTGATGTCAATTCCCTTATTTTTGTCCAAGGAGCCTTCGGGTGTGGATTTTAAATAAGGAGCACAATTGCATCTTAAAGAGCCAAAAGGTGTTATGATGTAGTTGTTGCTAACTCCATTAATAAGGTCATAATTGACTTTGGAGGTTTTATTTTTTCTTTTAAGTAGCCATATTAGCCAAATTTCGGGTCCGGTATTTATCCCTAAATCGTGTTAAGTTATCTTTGATGTGGGCTTTCTTTAGTGACAACGGTTTTTGAAGTCGAGGTTAGGTTTTGAGTGTTGAGTTTATACCATTCTTATCTTCATTTTTGGACTAATAAATATCAAATAAAGTCAAATGAGCCTTTGGGTGAATGACAAATAAAATCTAGAGATACAATTAGGAATAATAGGAGATTGAGTTTAACACAAATTACTTGTATAAGTTGGTTTAATTTTGGGGCTTATGATTGACAATGATCTTGTTTTTGCACTTGGCATGGAAAAGTGAAAAGTCGGGGACGATGAATCTATTTGAGTTTTATGATCCTAAAAGTTATTTTTAAACAATGAAAGCAATACATTATGTCTTTGCAAAATAAAAAGTCAAAAGTTGAATAATGGTATAGTTAGTGTTTTATTTTATCATTGCGTGAGGACACGACAATTGCTTAGCAAGGGGGAGTTTGATATGATTGATTTTACTCATATCATTTGTATCTATAAACAATAAACAAATGCATAAAATGTATCAAAAATGCCTTGTATTTGTATGTTTCTTGTTTTAATGTGTGTAGGTACCAAGTTCGCGAAAACCGGCAAAACTGACACAAGTTTGAAGAAAAGATCGAGGAAGCCAAAGACAAGTCCGTTTTTAGTGGATTTAATATAAAATAGTCAAGTGGGACCCACATTAGCTTAATGGGCTTGAAGGCCCATTTATGGGTGTATAGTTCATTTGCTAAGCCCAAATTCATTTTAAAAGCCCATGAATGGCCCAAGTTATATAAACGGATGGAAGAAATATGCAGTTTGGGCCCAAGAATAATTGAAAAGCCCATGTGTGACATGTTAAACTGATAAAAGTGAATTTTTGGGCCTTTGAACCCATTAGGGTTTGATTTATTTATAAACGATTTTTGAAGTTTATAAACTTAAATCAGTCCACCAAACGTGTATCCACACGTTCCACACACACACAATAATTGAATAAAACCTCGATACACTCTATGTACCTTCTATCTCCTTCCCCAAAAATAACCAGTAACAATGTTTTACCCTAGCCACTGTTCACCCCAAACCCTAGCCTAAATAATAATTGGGGCTTTGTGATTTATTCCACTCGTGTGATTCACACGAGTTGGAAATTAAATCCCCTCCCTTTCTGGAACTTGTAGATGGAAGAAATCAGTGACGCGTTCTCTTTTCATTGGATATAACACCTCATATCACTATATCCTCCAATTAAATCCCTCCACCTCACCAAATTAGTGACAAGCTGGCAGTCCAAGGGCGAAATCAATGGAATATGCTGAAAAGATTCGAATATGCTGATGAAAAGATCCGAATATTCTTTCCAAGAAGTCTTTGGGATGGCTATAAAAACCCCTTATTTTCTGTAATTCATGTATTCCAATTTTTACTTTATCGTTATAATGTTTAGATAGATAGGTAAAATTGTATTTCTTGTTTTAGTAGTATTTTAACGATTTAGTGTTTAATAAAAGTTGTTTTTAAAGTTTCAATTTGTCTGGTTACTTTTCTGTTATATTTTTATTACAAATTTTATCCTAATAATCTGTTTAACATTATAAATATATTAATTGATTAAAGTTTTTACCATAACTTTAATTAATTAATTAAAAGTGAATTTGGAAGATATCTATCCCCACTGGATAGATTAAATTGAAGCTGTGAGATTGATGGTGGTTCGAAGGAAGATGGTGTAATAATGATGGTGTCGAATCGGTTCATAAAGGTTGTTCATCACAACCTTCTGCTCAACGGTTTACTACAAAAAGGTTCATTTACCTTTTAATTTTCATGTTATTTAGTTTGATAAGTTTAAATGCTTATATGGTTTAATTTAATGTTAGGAAGATATGAGTATGTTAGGGTGTAAGTTTGTTATATGAATCTGCTTATTCGAGAAGGTTCTCGTATCTGCTTTTGAGTTTGATTATTTTGATAAGCTGGTAAGATTTTAATGTTGGTGTAGTCTGCTTATTGAGAATCTGATTAATAAGGATTTGGTTTTATTCATTACTGTGTAAACTGAATTTGTGAAAGTCTTTTAATCTGCTTAGTTTTCAGTTTAAACTGTAATCTGAGATGTTAATTTTGGTTATGTTTGAGCTATGTCGTGTGAATCTGACTTCACTGAATCTGACTAAGTAATGCGTTAGAAGTTTTAATTATTTGATTGAGTCATGAAAGGTGTCTGTTATGAACCTTGTTGTCTGCTGAATTGGTATTAGATATAGCTTATATTAGTATCTGTTTAAGTAATTGATTCTGTTTTTATACATTTGTTTTAGTCTGCTGTCGTTTGATTTTGCTAAAGCTCTTTTAACTGCTTAAATGGTGTGGATTAGTGAAACTGCTGTAGTTTAATATGCTTGTGAGTTTAGAAATTCATTTTGAGGAATTTAATTTGAACTTAGTTAACTGATTTCATTTATTTGATGACTGTATGTTTAATTTAGGATTATTGATAGGATTTTAGATATTGATGAGTGATCTTTTAGTTCTGCTGATATGATTATTTTGAATGGTTTAATTTGTGTTTTAACTGATATTATCTGATTTATATTTTACTGTGTTCCTGATTATATTGGTAACTTTATAACTGTTATTGATTCGTGTGTTTACTATTGAGATATTTGGCCAGCACTCCTCAATTGGGAGTGTTTGGTTTATTGTTTTTCTAATTGTCATCATCCAAAAACAATATATCACAAAAAATGTCCTTCCTAGGACTTGAAACCGTGACCTCACGGATGAACACCCAGTGTGTTAACCACTTGAGCTACAAGCTCTTTTGATAATACTTTCTGTTACTTCATTAATATAGTATTATTATTTCTAGCAGATTTTCATTTTAGTTGTAGGTTAGCTAATTTTCCTTTAAATAAATAGTAATTAACATTTTTATTAAAATAAATTTGAATTTTAAAATAATAACTACTTTCAAAATAAAATAAAATAAAATAAAATAAAAATGTTTTTATTAATTTTAAAAGTTAGTTAGTTTTTAAATAAATAGATTTTTATTGTTTTTAATAAAAGTAGTTTTTTAAAAAAAATTGATTTGGTTTAAAAGTAATTTTAAATAGATTTAATTAGTTTTAAATAGATTTCAAAATAGTGTTAAAGTTATTTTCATTAAATAGATTAATTTTTATAGATTTTAAAATAGTTTAATTTTTAATAGTTTAAATTTTATATTAATTTAAATAATTGTCAATTAGATTAATAATATGGGGGTTTACGATTCATGCACTTAGGATTTAAATTGGTAGAATTTAATTTTAGTTTAAAAACCGAAAACCAATTCAAATCGATTGTCCAAATCAAAGCAAAACGTCTCAAATTCATAAGATCTTCGTGTACAACGAACTTGGTTCATCAACGTGTTTAATTGAATTCGTCTTTGGTAATTTTAGTTTATTACTTTTTCCTAATGGTAATTTACTAATTTACCTTATAACGTATCTAATTATCACTATACTATCAACGAAACATCACGAATATAACTATAATATAAGTTATATTCGGTCTGATCTTGTCGCACTACGACGAGGACTTGGCTAAGTAATCAACCTCTTGTGCGACAACGGCTTACCGGGCTTTATGGGCTATGTGCGCACATCGCACAAGCATCCAATCCACTCCTGATGGATGCGGGTAGTACCCATGAGTCCGACTATCCAGCCCGACTAGGGACTATACGTCATCAACTAGCATGTTATCCCCTCGCGGGTTTATAAAACATTTAAAAGAGTGCGAGGCTAGGAACTCACGTTACTTTAGGAGCTACTAAAGCGTACGACGCATGACTCAATCACGGGAAACCTAAACAAAATAGTACTCGGTCTTAGACTATGCCAAATAACTTTATAAAAGTTTTCATGTATATATAATCAAGTCATATGACGATCAAGTGTGATTTTAATAACTTACACACTTTACACAATTAATTAGTTGTTAAGCATCTAGTTAACTTAGTCTAATTACACTAATTTTAGCCCATTTAAGCGTTAAGGCCCAATAGGCCCAACAAGAGTCCATTAAGTATTATTTGTCCAAAATATCATTTTTGGATCAGATCTCAACTCATAATTTGAGCCCAAGTGGGTTGAGCCCAAACTTAGATTAGATAAGTCCTAATAACTTGCTCATTTTTAGCTTTCCATTGTATGGCCAGTTAACCACTTGTTTAGAATTCATTTATCTATCATCATATCAATTCACCTAACCATTTTGACTAACTAAAATTATCAAAACCTATTGTTCTTTACAACCCTCTTATTTTAGTGTTTAACCACCTAGTTTTCTATATGACTTATCCATTTTAGTCTAAGATATCAACATATAATCCCACTATAATCACTTGATCATCATTTATAACATCATACATATACATTTGGAAATGAAATAAACAAGAACTTTTACATGTAAAAAAAGGAAAGAACAAGTTTTATACCAACAACAATGGAAGAAAATGACATCACAGCTTGTTATTGAACCCAAAACAACTTGATCTTCAATACACACTTATAAAATCTTCAAGATCACTTTATTTACCCATTAGATCAGCTCCAAAACTCTTAGAAAACCTTCTTGATCATACCAAAAATCCCATGCAAAAACTTCTTAAATCCTTGAAATCACCTCAAAATATCTTCATTTTATATAGAAATCATACTAGATTGATAGGTTTGCTTGTAGGTTTAAATGGATCTTATGAAAATATAATGAAAATGGTGTTTTTGGGTGGTATAGCCACGAATTTGTGGAGGAGGGGGGAAGAAAATTGTGATTTTTCTCACTCTAAGAATCCATGTGTGTGAAAAATGGTGTGATACTTGATTTAAGTATTAACCAAGCTTGCAAGACAAGTGTCTTACACTTTGCAAGACTTAATATGGTGAGCACAACTCACATCTTTGAAAAATCAGCCCTTGAGGAGGTGGGACAAGTGTCTAGCTTGTCTTACAATATTGATTTATGGGTATTGTTCGATTCTTGTTACCTCGATACGCGTGCCTTTGGTTTTGTTTTAGAAAGCGTTTTTAGATTTTATGAAACAATATTGAAGAACGAATCTACTAAATTTTTTTTCATGGAAAACAGAGTATGTAAACGTAAACACGTAACATATAGCTCTCCGGTTTAGACGTAGACGATGCTAATTTAAGACGTAAACCCTAATTTCTTCCCAAAAGTGAGTGAGTTCATAAACTAACAATAAAATAATGATTATAAATAATACTTGAGAAAAAATAACGACCTCAAATTGACAGATTGTCACAGTTAAAGGCATCTTATATATTAAAGGTTGATTTTAGTTTGTTTGAATCTGTGTTAACGACTTTGAAATAGAATGTGATGCGATAAAATTTAGATTATAATGCTATAAAATGTAAACCATGGCCACAAATCAGTTAGAATAAATGTTGATTTTAGTTTGTTAGAAACTGTGTTAACATCCTTGAATTCTATACAATGCGTTAAAACTGAAATTCTAATGCTATAGAATGTAATCCGTGGCCACAAGTATCATTTAGGATAAAAGTTCATTTTAGTTTGTTTGAAACTGTATTAACATTCTTTAAATTTGATGCGATGCGTTAAAACTGTGATTCTAATGTTATACAATATAAGTTGTAGAAACTAGAAGGGTGGGTTGAATAGTTTCTTAAATTTACTTGTTAAAAGATGGTTTTTAAAAATCCTTTTCAAAAACTTAGGCTTGAGTATTTATGTGAAACCTTATTATACACAATATGAACAAGGTATAGTGCAACTAAACTAACAATCACAAGTATAAAGAATAATGAATGTAAAGAGATAAGGGAAGGAAAGATCAAACCAAACACCAAGGATTTATAGTGGTTCGGCAACGAAGCTCACTCCTCGTTCCTACTCCACTCCTCAAGTACTCCTTACTCGAGAGTTCACTAATCAACAAGCTCCTTAAGGTGGAGAAACTGTACACAACGTCGCTTATCCAATTTCCGACTCTAAGCTAAAAGTCGAGCCCTAATCTTAGCTAGGACCAATCTACACCAATATACTTTAAGGACCAAGTATTAACCTTAATACATATACAACCTCCAAATAGACACAACTACTTGGATCTTCACAACAATGACACAACAATGAATAAATAAGTTTGGATCTTCAATGGATCTTTGAGGTAGACATAACACTTCAAGGATGATAGTGTTCTTCTCTTTGCACTTTGAGAGGAAGAGATGGGAGGAGAAAGATTCACTTCTGAACAAGTAGTAATCAAACAAATGTCCAAGGATTTGAGTGATTTAATAAGTATGAAAGAATCTGGAAATGTATGTGCAAAAGAGGTGAAGAGAAAATCTTAGAATGGTCTACTATTTATAACACAAACTTCCAACGGCTATATCTGCCCGCGGTTCCTTATCGATAAGGAACCGACATAGCCACTAAGGAACCGCCGGAGTAGACTCCCCTCCTTTTTGTCTTTTACTGATATGTTTCGAATCTGGAGATTAAAATATCCTGAAAGGATATTTCAAACCTAGATAGAATATGCCATTTTCAAATTTTCAAATAATTAATTTAATAAAACATTTTCTTAAAAAGAAAGTTTAATAAAAACTTGTCACACATAATAAAAAGTGAGTTTTAAGAAAAGATTAAATCCTTGATCACTTAATTAGGATGAGTACTTGTTTGTATATACCTTAAGTGATAATGGTTGAAATGAAAAATACTTGAACTCAAGAATTCATTTTTCGTTGTTTTCGTAAATGCTTGTTTTTACATATTGTCGTAATCAAAACAAAGTGAGACCAAAAAATGAAAGTAACGTTTTTAGGCATCATTGCATTAACAATCTCCTCCTTTTTGATTCCGACAATACATAAACTCAATCACCTTATAAAAACAAGATTTTCGAAGACGAGTTTATTTCATTTCTCCCCCTTTGTCGAATCAAAAAGGTTGCAAAAGTATTTGAAGAAGAAAAGAACCGGAATTTGCAAATGCTCCCCTTTGGTGCTTACTCCCCCTTGCTTGGGGCACCAAGGAATCGAGATATGGTGACAAGCTACATAGAAGGGTTAGTAGTAGAGAAGAAACACCCAACAAGATATATCAAAGGTCACACAAAAAAAATAAAAGAGAAAAGATAAAGACCCAAGATAAGTCATGTTAAAAGGAAACATGGGGGTGATTTCCGGCCTCCTTTCTCCTATATTTTCCGGCTATAATATCATCTTCAACCGCCTCTCTACCCTAACCGATTAACTATGTTTCAATTATATGTATTAGTGTTGTTTTCTTTAGCGACCTAATTCAGATCTTTGATAATAGTGAATCTGTTTTGTGGTATGCAATCGATTGTGGAGGGTTATATCATCTGAGAATGGAAAGTTTGATCCTTTAATTTCATTACCTGTGGGAAATTACCTCCACAGAATCGAAACCCAACCCTAATTTTTTAGGGTTCGTTGCTCTGATAAAAGTGTAAGGTTTCATTGTGGGTTGTTGTTGTTTGATCCATTATATTTTATATTGTGGATCATGGTTGTGGCTCGATGCTCAATGCTTATAACCCTTCTAGGGTTTATATGTGTAGCCGCCAACTGATGATGGCTTTGGTTATCATGAGTGTTATGGGGCTGCTATTAGCCATGTATGGTTTGGATCTGGCTCGATGATGATGGAGGATCATTTTCTATGGTTGTAGGAATCATATTCGTATTGAAGATCCAAACATGTGGGTGCTGGTTCTGAATAGCGTGACCAAGAAAACCCTAATTTTTGGGTCTTTTCCTCTCTTTCTTATTATTTCTAGTGACGTTGTTCTTGTATTGTGACATCGGATTGGGTATACCTTCGATGGTTATTCGGCATGTTGTCTTTGTTATATTAATCGTTTGATGCTTATAATACTGGTAACACGATCCAATCCAGTTAGGGTTGAGGCGAGTTTTGCACTCGGATCTGATTGATGGTGAATCCTAGGTTAGGGTTTGATCTCAGGGCAACATGGACCTTTTGTCTTTAGGAAGACCCAGGAAGTTTCGTGATGCGTGTGTAATGATACTGGTATTAGTTTTCCTTGTGGGGTTTGTCGTGATAATGTGGGTATGGGGGAGTCGACTGTTTGATACATGTACCATGTGGTGGTCACTTGAGGTGATCAATGTGGTTATGATTCTTGCAATAATCATGGCTTATGTTATGCATGGCAATGTTATCTTTTTTGATAACCTCTTTTATTGTGATTGATTGCTTTTAATGATCACATGGGTCAACTTTAGTATGTTGGTCATGTGTGTTACACGTCCAATATTTTTTTTGGTTGTATAGTTTGATTCATCTATATTGGACGATGGTTTCATTAGGTGCTTCAAGCTTGGATGTAGCGGTCTAGGACGTCGACTCGGAAACTCTAGTCTTAAGACGGAAGGATTGATTTTGGTTTTTATAAATTGAAAAATCATTATTGTCATTCATAATTTACATTGTTTTTAATTTATATCTAGTCATAAGAGTGACTTGTCACTTTTATGTTGGATCTATTATGATCATCGCACGAGTTGCGTGCGTGGTTGTTGCCTATGTAACGGACCGTGATGCTAGGATTTCACATGCATCAGTTTCTACTTCAACGCTTTTTTGGTGTAATATATTTTACCGGGATGAGTCCTCTTTACCCCCCCCCCCCATAAAAAAGGAAACATGATAAAAGATACAAGGAAATAAATCACACAAAGATGTATGAGAAATAAAAAACAAGCCAAAAGAAAAGGATAAATCTAATCCTAGTTAAACTAGAACTCTAAGATTTGCTTGAACTAGATATCTTGAAGATAAGCAAACAATGCTTAGATAAAAGACAAGGTAGTGGCGGAAGGAGGTGGTGGTGGCTTGGTAGAGATCTCATAGTCATAGTGAAAAGGAGGTTTGACTAAAAGACTCTTGATGTAATTCAACTCTTTATAGATATGAGCCATAGCAAGATGTTGATATTGACAACAATGACACCCTGATGCATGACATTATCATGTGAAGGAGGAAGAACACTAAAGGCTAGTGGTGGAAGATAAGAAGTTCCATAATCAACATTCTTAGAAGAAGAAGAGATGTGATTTTGAGTGTTCTTGGGTGAATTGAGATTGAAAGCAATTGGAGAAAATAGAGGAGAATCAAGGATTTTATTTGGAGAATAAGACATTTTGATTTAAGAAAGGATGCAAAATGCTTAGGATTAAATAGAGAAAGCCCAAGATATTTTGGGGGTTGTCAAAGGGTTGAAACAAAGATTCCAAAAAGTGTTGGAACAAATTTGGAGTGTCAGAAATACCCGAATAGGAAGGCTCTGTGCGCGGTTCCTTTTCTCCACCGGCGGTTCCTTATCGATAAGGAGCCGCGGTCTCAATAGAGAACCGCCCACAGTGGGTTGAATTTGGTGATGAGAGAGGATTTTCCAATTTAACAAATCCTATTTTTCTAGTCTAACTAATCATGGAGATATGCTAATGAGCGAAGATAGACAAAGAAAATATACAAGAACTCACCAAACAAGGTTTTGACCAAAATACATGGATTTTAAAGAAAATCGATGTTGGAGGTGTGTAGAACTAGACAAAAAGTCATGATACAATGATCCTCCATAGTTCTCTTTTGTTCTTGCTATATTTGAGAGACACATACATATGAATTATGTAAGCTCATTATCAATAGCAAGAATCTATGAAAAACGTTTTTAGATTGAATTAACAATGCAAGAACATATCTCGACCATTTTCGAAAGAACTTTAAGAATTTTAAAAAAGAGAAGAGAATTTTTCCAAAAAGAGTTTGCGATACTCAAAAGCTCAAAGAAAAAAAAACTCAAAAGAGAAAAAAGACTCGATTAGTTAAAATGCGCAATTAAGGAATATGTTCCATTAAACCTAGACCTAGACGCAAGTAATTAAAAGATTCCCTCTGAAGTGGCTTAGTGAAGATGTCGGCTAAGTTTTCTACTGAGGGCAACTTCTCAATCGAAATATTCCCCTTGTGAACATTATCCCTAAGGAAATGGTGGCGAATCTCTATGTGCTTAGTTCGCGAATGTTGCACATGATGGGAACATCATCAAGAGAAATCCCATAATCAACAAGCGCTTGCTGCATCCATAGAGCTTGTTGACAAGCTTTACCGGCACTCACATACTCGGCTTCCGTGGTATAGCAAGAGCGGTTTGTTTCTTGGAGAAGCATGAAGTTAAGCAACAACCCATGATGGTACAAACTCCACTAGTGCTTTTCCGGTCCACATAGTCTCTTGCATGATCCGTCCGCGTAGACAATGGTTTCTATGCCGGTCTCTTTAGGATACGATAATCCTAAATGTATAATGCCCTTAATGTATCGGAAGATACGCTTAACCACTTCAAGATGAGAGGTTTTGGGAGCCTCTTGGAAGCGAGCACAAAGGCAAACACTAAACATCATATCCGGTCGAATTGCCGTTAGGTACAACAAACTACCAAGCATACCTTTATATTTTGTGTTGTCTACCGACTCACAATCATCATCTACGGTGACTTTTGTATCCGAGGCCATAGGGGTCTTCATCGGTCTAGAGTCTTCTAAGCCAAATTTCTTTAGCATTTCTTTAACATACTTGGATTGATTAAAGAATATACCATCATCCATTTGTTTAATTTGGAGTCCTAAAAAGAAGTTAAGTTCTCCCATCATACTCATTTCAAACTCGTCATGCATGATTTTGGCAAAGTCATCACATAATGATTGACAAGTTGAACCAACTGTAATGTCATCAACATATATTTGTATGATAATGAGGTGAGAACCTTTCTTCTTTGTAAAGAGCGTATTGTCTACCATCCCCATGGTATAATCATGTTTAACAAGAAACGCTTTAAGTCTATCATACCAAGCTTTGGGTGCTTGTTTGAGACCATAAAGAGCTTTCTTAAGCTTGTAAACATGATCTGGTTTCTCAAAATCAATGAAGCCGAGAGGTTGAGCCACATATATCCTCATTGATCAAAACTTTAAGAAACACACTCTTTACATCCATTTGTTGAAGCTTAAAGTCTAAGGCACAAGCGTAGGCTAAAAGGATTCTAATGGATTCTAATCTTGCTACGGGTGCGTATGTCTCGTCATAATCAATACCTTCTTGTTGATTATAGCCTTGAGCTACAAGTCTAGCCTTGTTATGAGACACAACACCATTCTCGTCTAACTTATTCCTATATACCCATTTGGTTCCTATGATGGTCGAACTTCTAGGTGGAGGAACAAGTTCCCAAACGTCATTAGCAATGAATTGACTCAGTTCTTCTTGCATGGCGATGACCCAACTCTCATCCATCAAAGCTTCTTTAACATTGTTTGGTTCAATCAAGGAGACGAAACAAAAGAAGTTACTTTGATTTTGGACTTGAGATCTTAGGGTCCTTTGATTTAATTCGCCTATGACGTTATCGAGAGCATGATCCTTTGACTCCTTAATGTTTACTCCCTTTTCAACACTAAGGTCTTCAACTCCTATGTTTCTAACATCTTTGGCATTAACTATGTCTATTCATCCAAGTCATCATCTACCAAAGGTGGTGTCTTAGATGAAGGAGGGGTTTCGTCAAATGTCACGTTAAGTGATTCTTCAATTACACCCGAGGTTCTATTGAGGACTATGTAGGCTTTGCTAGTTTGATAATAACCTAAAAACATACATTTGTAAGACTTTGGGTTGAACTTAGTAAGGTAATATTTGGTGTTGAGAATGAAGCACTTGCTTCCAAACACCATAAAGTATTCCAATGAGGGCTTCTTACCTTTAAGAATCTCATAGGGGGTCATTCCTAGGAAAGGTCGAATAAGAATTCGGTTGAGAATATAGGTCGATGTGTCTACGGCATTGCAACAAAATTTTTTAGGCAAAGATTGCTCATTTAACATCGTCCTACTCATCTCTTGGATGGTCCTATTCTCCCTTTCAACTACCCCATTTGATTGTGGAGTGCGAGGAGCAGAGAAGTTATGGGTAATACCATGAGCTTCACAAAAGGCACCGAATTGCACTTCATTATCAAATTCCCTACCATGATCCGTCCTAATAGAGACAATTGAACATCCTAGTTGATTTTGAATTCTTCGACTAAAGGTTTCGAAGTGATCGAAAGCTTCATTCTTAGACGCCAAAAATCTAGTCCAAGTGAATCTAGAATAGTCATCAACTATAACTAGGGTATAAAGATTACCTCCATAACTCCGTATGGCGGAAGGTCCAAAGAGATCCATATGTAGGAGCTCTAAGCATCAAGAGGTCAAAACCAAATTCTTGGCTTTGTGACTTGAGTGAACTTGCTTCCCAATTTTTCAAGCATCACAAAAGTGACTATCAAACTTCATCTTGGGGAGATGTCTTACCAACTCTTTAGACACTAAAGATTGAATTAAACGCATATTAGCGTGACCTAATATCCTATACCAAAAGAGTAGAACTATCATCTAAAGTCGCTAGACATAAGTTGTCTTTTGACTTCCTATTGCATAACATAAAGCCCATGATTTTTAACACCTTTTCCAATAACCTTTCCATCTTTTATGATTTCACTGTCATATTCCGAAAAGATGATCTTACACTTATTGTCACAAATTTGACCTATACTTAGAAGGTTAAAACCTAAGTTATCCACGTGCTCTACATTTTCTATGGTCATAGAGTCAAGAGAGATCGTACCTTTGCCAATGATATTACCACGTTGATTACTTGCGAATGTAACGTTACCTCCGTCATATGCTTTGTAGTGCGAGAATAAACTTCGATTACCCGTCATGTGTTAGAACAACCACTATCCTTAATCCACTCGTCGGGCTCTAAATCGATTCCCAAGCATATCTAGGTAACAACACACAAGATCAAACATTTGGTCCCCAATATCTCATGGGTCCAAAGTTGTTAGTTCCAAACATCCCTTGCATTTGGTTGGGATGCATGAATGGAGGAGACATTCCCAAACATTTGACTTCCTATTGCATGACATAAAGCCCATGCTTTTTAACACCTTTTCCAATAACCTTTCCATCTTTTATGATTTCACTGTCATATTCCGAAAAGATGACCTTACACTTATTGTCACAAATTTGACCTATGCTTAGAAGGTTAAAACCTAAGTTATCCACGTGCTCTACATTTTCTATGGTCATAGAGTCAAGAGAGACCGTACCTTTGCCAATGATATTACCACGTCGATTACTTACGAATGTAACGTTACCTCCATCATATGCTTTGTAGTGCGAGAATAAACTTCGATTACCCGTCATGTGTTTAGAACAACCACTATCCTTAATCCACTCGTCGGGCTCTAAATCGATTCCCAAGCATATCTAGGTAACAACACACAAGATCAAACATTTGGTCCCCAATATCTCATGGGTCCAAAGTTGTTAGTTCCAAACATCCCTTGCATTTGGTTGGGATGCATGAATGGAGGAGACATTCCCCATGGGGAAAAGTATTGTTGTTGAAAATTATTCTAATTAATATGGCCATTTTGTTGTCCATAGTTTCTCCTAGGTGTCTTTGATCTTCATCTAGAATTATTGTTATTCCTTCTAGGTGTTGGAGTTTTACTTCTAGGTCGTGATTTAGATTGATCATCTCTTTTTGGTGTAGGTGTTCTACTTCTAGGTTTAGACTCATTTCATACTCTTAGAGGAGTAGATGTTTGTTTAGATAAGTTTCTAGCTCCCATTAGAGGTTTACTCAAGGGCTTGTAGAATTTATCTAGAGTAGGCTTTTCAAGAATACGTACTTTGACCTTGTTAATAAGAATATGTTTTGGCCCTTCACCTAAAATAGACTTTTCAGAAGGTTCAGGATTTTCACAAAAACTATCTTCTGTCCGCGGTTCTTTAGCTCCTCCCGCGGTTCCATAGCAATAAGGAATCGCACCATATAGTGGAGAACCACATACAAGGGTGCGTTTTTCTGAAAACCTAACTTGTTTTGGTTCACTAGTTGATGCTTCATTAGTGTTATATCCCAACCCATGTCTTTCCTTAGAATGAATTTGTTTATTCAACATATCATCAAGAGCACTAGTACCTTTCATGAACTTTTCCAATTTAATGGGGGTACTCTTGAGATCTTCATTATCTTGTCTAAGTTTTTCACATTTTAAACAACCTAAATCAACTTCTTTGTTTTTCTCAAGCTTAGCTAATTTCTCTCTTAGCCCACTAATCTCATTTTCAAGTTTGGTTCTAGTTGATTTTAGCACTTTGTTCTTTTTAATAAATTTAAGGCTAAGCTTATGTAAGTTATTGTATTGGCCTTCTAATTCACTATCATCTTGAGAAGAACTATTATGGCTGTAATAATCGGTTTTGAAATGTACCTCTTTAGAAGGGTGAGGCATAAGACATTTCTCATCTTTGGGGTGGTCATCAACATCTTCACCGCTATCGCTCCATGAACCTCCAACGAACGTCGTGTGGTTCTTGTCGCGTGAAGGCTTAGGGTATCCCCGATGAAATGATTCGGATCACCACATCTAAAGAATTTCCAATCACCTTTGTCATCTTTGGCAAATCGGTTTTTGGAGAAGGGTTTCTTGTCGTTGTTAGGTTGCCTTACGTATTGACCTCGTATTTTGAAGAACTTATTAAATTCTCTAACCGCCATGGCATATTCCTCATCATCACTATTCGAGGAGCTTTGATGGTCACTTTGCGCCTTCTTGGCCTTGATTGCAAGAGACTTTCTTTCACTCTTGGTTTTCACTATTTCTGAGTCCTTTAAAATTATCGTCTCATGAACTTTCAAGTTACCAATGAGTTCATCGAGTGATAATTTGGCGAGATCATTTGATTCTTCAATCGCCGTGACTTTAGCTCTCCATTTTAGATGTAACTCCCTAAGAAACTTCCTAACATTGTTCTTGCTAGAAAAACCTTCATCAAGTGCTTTTAGACTAGTAATAATAGTGTTAAATCTAGCAAATGCACTATCAATAGTTTCATCTTCTAAGATGACAAATTGTTCATATTTTTGAACAAGAAGATTGATTTTGCTTTCTTTGACTTGTCTATTACCTTGGTGGGTTACTAAAAGAGTGTTCCAAACATCTTTAGCGGTTTCACAGATAAAAAATCTTTTCGTACTCTTTATTTGGTAAAGCATTATAAATCATCATTTTAGCCTCATTATTTTTAGCAAGTTTCCTTTTAGTGTCATCATTAGCTTTGTCAAAGGTGACTATCTCTTTGCCTTTAGAAACTTCATTGTATTGATAAGGCAAAAATTCACCATAGGTAATAATATACCAAAGATCTAAATCTTTTGGTTTCACATAAGTCTCAAATCTATTTTTCCAATAAATAAAACTATCAGTTTCAAAAAGAGGTGGTCTTTGTATAGATTTCCCTTCTAGATACTTGTTGGAATCCACAAATGATTCAAGTTTTAAAATACAATATATTTTAAAAAGGCTTGAGAAACCAAGCTTTGATACCAATTGTAGAAACTAGAAGGGAGAGGGTTGAATAGTTTCTTAAATTTACTTGTTAAAAGATAGTTTTTAAAATCTTTTTTTTAAAAACTTAGGCTTGAGTATTTATGTTAAACCTTCTTATACACAATATAAACAAGGTTTAGTACAACTAAACTAATAATCACAAGTATAAAGAATAATGAATGTAAAGAGATAAGGGAATGAAAGATCAAACCAAACACCAAGGATTTATAGTGATTCGGCAACGAAGCTCACTCCTCGTTCCTACTCCACTCCTCAAGTACTCCTTACTCGAGAGTTCATAATAAGTGTGAAAACACTTATCCTTTTACCACTTATTTCCAATAATAACATGACCAAAACATGTATTTTATGTCGTAAAAGTCGGAATTATGCGTGGTTTGTGTTTTTATTGTGTTTCAGGATAAAAATATGAAAAAGGAAGAAAACACGGGCTATCACGGGCTTTTATCAAAGAAAAGACAAAAGACAAGTCAAAAGATCAAAAGTGCAAGAAGAACGGAAGTCAAACGCCTATTCTGAAGATTTATCAAAGAAAAAGTCTAAAGATGGAAGTTTAACAAAGTCGAAGAACCAAGTCTATTAAAAGAAGAAAAATAGAAGACGAGTTCAAGTTATCATTCGACTAATCCCGAGCCTAAGTCGAGAAAGACGAGAAGAAAAGAAGAAACAAGCACTTTCCACCTCCCCTATATATAGTTAGAAAAATAGTGTTAGGTAGTCTTCATTTTTATTTTAGTAGTTTCTAGTTTTTAGAGAGAGAAAGTGTTTTACTTTCTCTCACTAGAAATACTTCATCTTTATTTTCTTTCTTTCTTGTTTTAATCTAATCTTACCTTTTTAAGTTTAATCTTGGTTTAATCTTCATCTTTTTCATTTTTCTTGTTAGTTACGATCTCGTGTTCATCATCTATTTCACCTTTCTTTTCTACACGTCGCATAAAGCTCTTTACCTTTTGTGTTTCTTGATTCGCGTGTTAAGGATTTACAAGTTTTATCATTTGCCTAGAGTTGTGGTAGCTTATTGGTGTTTTCGTGGGCTTATTATCCTTAAAAAGTTGCTAAAAAAAGTGCTTAAATTCGTCCTTTTGCGAGTTCTCCTTTTTTAGGACAATCTGATTCAATTTAGCAATTTTTGTGAATTGTGACATTGAACTTTTTTGTAAATTGCGACATTGAACTTCTTTTATGAATTGCGACATTGAACTTTATTTATGAATTGCGACATTGAACTTTTTTTATGAATTGCGACAATGAACTTTTTTTATGAATTGGGACATTGAACTTTTTTGTGAATTGCGAGATTGAACTTTTTTTATGAACTGCGACATTGAACTTTTTTATGAATTGCGACATTGAAATTTTTTATGAAATCCGACATTGAACTTTTCTATGAATTGCGACATTGAACTTTTTTTTATGAATTGCGACATTGATTATTTCCTTATATTACGAAATCTTGGTTTTTCACATTGCGAAATCTTACCTTTTCAAGCATTGCGAAATCATTGATTTCGCATTATTACGAAATATTTGTCATTTCAAGATTGCGAAATTATTACATTCTCACGTATTGCGAAATTAATTATATTAAATGCGAAATTAATTAGTTTAATTGAGAAATTAATTCAAAAAATATTTATATTGCGGAATTAATTAGTTTTAGCTCCTAAGTATTTTCAAATTTAATTTTTCCCGCCAATTTCTTTAAGTTTCGTTTTACTTATTTGTTTTATTCTACGTAAACTTTATTTTAACTTATCATTTCTTAGTTTAATTTTATACGTGTTTTATTTTATAGTTTTCATTTCTTTACGTTTTAATTTCTCGTCATTTATTTTTTAAAAGCCTTTATTTTTAGTTTAATCTTTTCTCGCTTTATGTTTATTTTAATTACTCAACGACGCCTTTGCTTTTAATTAGTTTTAGACAACGACACTCTTTTATTTTATCCACCAAAGACGACTGAGTGGCACTTCCAACTGGTAATCAATTCGAAAAGACTGGTTCAACGAACTTTACTTTCATACGAGAAAATCTCTTGAATTAAATGGTGCCGCTGCCGGCTCTTTTCGTAAAGATTAACGGTTTTTAGTGAGAGACGCGTTGGATTTTGGGATCCGTTCACTCTTGAACGTTATTTTTCGTGTCAAAATATTTCAAAAATACATAAAAATTAAAAATTTCAAAAATCCAAAAACATTTAAAAATCATAAAAAGCAATTCTTTTTCAAAGATTTTGCACCAAAAATATATTCTTTTTCACATTAACCATTAGTTTTCCTCTATTTTGTTATCTTGTTCTTTTGTAGGTGTATGCGTACCCGTTCAAGAAGGAGGAAATCTATTCAAACCGCTACTATTGAACCTCCTGTTGTCGAGCATCCCGTTGTCAATACAATGGATAACCGTCCAATGATCGAGCTCTTGCAATCACACATCGAAGGCACCGATGATGCGATTGTGGTGCCGGTTATTGACGCCAACAACTTCGAGCTCAAATCAGGGTTTATCCAAATGGTTTCCACAACACCTTTTCTGGGCCGTACTCATGATGATCCACACGATCATATAAAAAGGTTCGTACACTTATCCAATACTGTTAAATACAATGGGGTCTCACAAGAGGCAATTCGTTTGCTCCTTTTTCCTTTCTCCCTCGAGGGACAAGCCCGGACTTAGCTTGATTAGGAACCACCCCAGAGTATTACAACATGGACGGACCTCGAGACAAAGTTCATAAACTATTTCTTTCCACCCTCACGTACTACCGCTTTGTGGAATGACATTATCAACTTTTAACAAAAGTACAGTGAGACATTTAGTGAATCTTAGGATCGTTTTTAGGAACTTTTAAGAAAGTGTCCACAACACGGTTTTACAAAGGTACATCAAATTAATACTTTTTATAATGGATTAACTTTGAATGACCAAGATTCACTAAATAGTGCCTCGGGGGGGGGGGGGGGGGGGGGAATATTCTTGTGAAAACTATGAATGAAGCTTGGGCAATTATTGAGAACAAAGCCAAAGTCCAAATCAAGAGTGTTAGGGCTACTATGGCTAGTGCTAGTTCTAGTTCTAGTGAAACCGACAAGAAAATTAACAAGTTTACTTCAATCATGACCGATCTTGCTTTACATGTTAAGAACAATGCGCAAGTTAATGCTTTGAGTTCGTCATGTGAAATATACGGGGGTTCTCATTCATACACCGATTGTACTTCGACTCATGACAATCCGGAAAATGTGTATGCCGCTAACGGTAACTTTTCTACGGGAGGCTATCAAGCACGTCCTCAAGGTGACTGCAATTTGCTCAGTTATCGTTCAAACAACATCCTTTCACCACCCGGTTTTCCTCCTCAAAACCAAAACAACCTCAATCGCAACAATAAAAACCAAACTCGAGCTCCAAATCAATACAAACCCAAAGAAACCCATATCCACCTCAAGGAAAAAACCAATTTTACCAACAACCCGTTTATCAACCACCTGCCTACCATGCTCCTCCTTCCAACCAACCCACAACATTTAATCAAGAGGTTGAAACTTACATGAGGACTAATGACGCGCTGGTGAAGAATCTTTAGAGTCAAATCATCAACTTGAAAGGAGATATGGCGAAACAAGGGAATGATCTCCGAGCCAATATGCGAAACTCTTTGAGCAATCAAACGAATGACTTAAGGGATATGATGGCTAGTTTCTTCCAAAGTAATCAAGTCTCTGGTTCGGGTTCTCTTCCGAGTAACACCGTTGCTAATCCAAGAGGGGAGATAAAAGCAATCACCACCCAAAGTGGCAAAGGTTTAAAGGAACGCGAGATTACTACACCTACACCGGTGATTGTGACAACGGAAAACGAGCCCCCTTCACCAATTCCACCACCTTCTATTTCTACCCATCCACCACCCAAGGATGTGAGTGAGAATTCCATTCCAAAGCCTTCATCTCAACCCGATATACCTTATCCCTCAAGGTTGAGGAAAGAGAAGTTGAAGAACAAGGATGATATTCAAGTTTCGAACTTTTTTAAAATGTTTAAACAACTGAATTTCAACATCTCCTTTGCCGAGGCTCTCGCTCACATGCCGAAATATGCTAAAATGTTTAAAGATCTTCTCAGTGATAAGGAGAAACTCCTTGATATCGCTCAGACCCAACTTAATGAGAATTGCTCCGCAGTGCTCTTAAGGAAATTACCAACCAAACTTGGTGATCCGGGTAGTTTTCTCATTCCTTGCAACTTCCCCGGGGTAGAGAATTGTATGGCCCTAGCCAATCTAGGTTCTAGTATTAACTTAATGCCATTAAGTGTTTGGAAACAATTATCTCTACCCGAGCTAGTCCCCACACGAATGACCTTGGAATTAGCTAACCGTACGGTTGCTTATCCGGTGGGGATAGCCGAAGATGTCTTCGTCGGTGTCGACAAATTCACCTTTCCGGCGGATTTTGTTGTCGTTGACTACGAGATGGATCCCCGTGTTCCATTAATCGTTGGACGTCCATTCTTGAGGACCGGTCGCACTCTTATTGATGTAGCCGCGGGCGAATTAATCATGAGAGTTGGTGACGATAAACTCGTCTTTAACATGGGTAAACTTTCTAAGCAACCTTATGAAAACGAGAGCGTTAATTTCATTGAAGTACTTGATGAGGCTTGTAAAAGTGGTTCTTCTTCTCTACCCATTGTTGAGACCGTTGCCTCTATTGCTCCCTCATTGACTCCATTTGGATAAAGTGATTTCCTTTTGAAAGAATTTGAAGAAACTTTAGGAAATGTGGACTTACAATATGACGATTCTCCCACCGATTGGGAAGAAGACATTCGTACCATTGAGAAACTTCTCAATGTGGACCATATTTCTCCACCAACTCCTAAGGAAATCTCTATCGATGATCCGAATTTGACTACGCCTTCCATCGAAAATCCTCCGGATTTAGAGCTTAAGGATTTACCGTCTCATCTCGAATACGTTTTCCTTCAAGACAATAAGAAGCTACCCGTCATCATTGCTAAGGACTTGAAAGAAGATGAAAAGTCTCGAATTATCGACGTGCTGAAAAATCATAAGAAAGCAATTGCTTGGAAACTTTCTGACATTCGCGGAATTGCTCCTAACTTTTGTACTCATAAAATTCTCATGAAAGACGACTTTAAACCCGCAATACAAAGCCAAAGAAGGGTTAATCCAAAAATTCATGACGTCATCAAGAAAGAAGTTATCAAACTTCTAGATGCCGGAATGATTTACCCTATATCGGATTTGCCATGGGTTAGTCCTGTCCATTGTGTGCCTAAGAAAGGCGGAATAACCGTTGTTCTCAATGAAAACAACGAGTTGATTCCTACTTGACTTGTCACGGGTTGGTGAGTTTTCATAGACTATCGCAAGCTCAATGATGCCACTCGTAAGGATCATTTTCCTCTTCCTTTCATGGATCAAATGCTCGAGCGTTTAGCGGGTAATGACTATTATTGCTTCTTAGACGGTTTCTCCGGGTATTTTCAAATTCCCATCGATCCAAAAGACCAAGAGAAAACCACATTCACTTGTCCTTATGGAACATTTGCTTACAAACGAATGCCTTTCGGCTTATGCAATGCTCCTGGGACTTTCCAAAGGTGTATGATGGCTATATTTCATGACATGGTTGAAGAAACTATGGAAGTCTTTATGGATGATTTCTCGGTCTATGGTGATTCTTTCTCTACTTGCCTAGCCAATTTAGAACATATGCTCAAACGGTGTGAAGACACTACTCTCGTTATTAATTGGGAAAAATGCCATTTCATGGTAAAAGAAGGTATTGTTCTTGGTCATAAAATCTCCAAAGCCGGTCCTGAAGTCGACCTTGCTAAAGTCGATGTGATTGCTAAATTGCCTCCACCTTCAACCGTGAAAGGTGTGAGAAGTTTCCTTGGTCATGCGGGCTTCTATCGTCGATTCATTCAAGATTTTTCTAAAATCGCTCGCCCGATGACCCACCTCTTGGAAAAAGATACTCCTTTTATCTTTTCTAAAGAATGTATTGAATCTTTCAATCTTCTTAAGGATAAATAAACTAAGGCACTGGTCTTGGTTACCCCTAATTGGGAGTTACCTTTTGAATTGATGTGTGATGCTAGCGACTTTGCTATTAGAGCGGTTTTGGGAAAAAGAGTGAACAAACACTTCCAACCAATCCATTATGCTAGCAAGACAATGACGGGGCTCAGTTGCATTATACCGCTACTGAAAAAGAGCTTTTAGCTGTAGTGTATGCTTTTGAAAAATTTCGCCCCTATCTTGTCCTTTCCACCACCATTGTCTATACCGATCATTCCGCGTTTAAGTACTTGTTAATAAAACAAGATTCCAAGCCAAGACTTCTTCGTTGGGTTTTGCTCCTACAAGAATTTAAAATTGAAATTCGTGATAAAAAGGGAGCGAAAAACCTAGCCACGGACCATCTTAGTAGACTCAAGGATCCTTATCAAGGGGAGCTCCCAAATCAAGAGATTAATGACTTTTTTCCCCTTGAAGCCTTGATGTCTATTAACTCCAATCTTGATGAAACCCCATGGTTTGCGGACATTGCAAACTATTTGGCGGGTTAAATTCTCATGGAAGGGTTAACGTCCCAACAAAAGAAAAAGTTCTTTAAAGTCATTAAGCAATATTTTTGGGACGACCCTTACCTTTTCAAAAAATGTGCGGATCTTGTCATTCGTCGGTGTGTTGATGGGCCGACAGCTTTATTAATCCTTGAAGCTTGCCATAAAGGACCTACCGGTGGTCACTTTGGTCCTAACTATACCGCGAAGAAAGTTTTCGACTCTGGATTTTATTGGCCCACCATTTATCCTGATGCACACGAAATGGTTAAGCATTGTAATGCTTGCCTAAGACAAGGCAATATCACACATAAAGATGAGATGCCTCAAAATTTCATCCAAGAGTGTGAAATCTTTGACGTATGGGGCATCGACTTTATAGGGCCATTTCCATCATCCAAAGGGAACAAGTACATCCTCGTAGCCGTTGACTACGTATCTAAATGGGTTGAAGCAAATGCTTTACCTACGAATGATGCGAGGGTGGTTGTGAACTTTTTGAAACAACTTTTTGCTCGATTCGGTGTTCCTCGTGTTATCATCAGTGACCCCGAGACTCATTTTTTCAATGATCAATTTTCTCGAGTCATGGCTAAGTACGGTGTCAATCACTATCTTTCCACCGCTTATCATCCCCAAATAAATGGTCAAGCTGAGATTTCAAACCGTGGATTGAAGAGAATATTAGAGCATACTGTGGGAGAGCATCGTGCCTCGTGGGCCAATAAGTTAGATGATGCTTTGTGGGCTTTTCGTATCGCATATAAGACACCTATTGGTTGCACTCCATATCGTCTTGTGTACGGGAAGGCATGCCACCTCCCTATTGAGTTGGAGAATAAGGCGTATTGGGCCTTGAAATGGGCCAATTTTGATATTAACAAAGCCGGTGATCTTTGGAAGATTCAACTCAACGAGCTTAATGAACTGAGGAATGAAGCTTATGAGAATTCATTGATCTACAAGGAGAAAACCAAGCTCATTCATGATTCTACGATTAAGAACCGTGAGTTTCACGTTGGTGATCAAGTTTTACTCTTTAACTCTCGGTTGAAAATCTTTTCGGGCAAGCTTAAGAGTCGTTGGTCTGGTCCATTCACCGTCGCCAAAGTCTTCCCTTATGGCACCATTGAGCTTTCTCAACCAAATGGGCCTAATTTTAAAGTGAATGGCCAGCGTGTGAAGTTGTACTTTGGTGAGGACATCTCTCATGAGATGATTCCATCCCTCACCACGTTTCCCTCGAATTAGTTCTGGGTCGAGTCAGGCTCGTGACTCGATTAACAAAAACAAGCGCTTCTCGGGAGGCAACCCGTTGATCTATCCTTTTTACCCGTTTTCATAATTAGTGTAGGGGAGACCATCGTATGTGTTTGTTGTCTTGTTTCTTATGATGTGCAGGGATTAAAGCTTCAAAGAGCACTTTTGATGACATTTGACGACCGTGATCCTGTGTAACCGTCTTCCCGGTTCTATCCTAAATTGTCGTGATTCAATATTTCATATCTTATATGTTCACATTGAAATCACTATAGTTGTCTCTTCCTTAACAAGATTTAAACAACGTGCACAATGTCCTAAGTGTAGGGGTGTTTACTCCCACATGCTTAAACATTGAGGACAATGTTTATATCAAGTGTAGGGGGGACTTCTATCGATGTAAGTGGGCTTTTCCATTAATTTGTCCTCATTTTAACCGGAAAATTTGATTTTTCAACATTTTTCAAAACTTTTAATCTATTTTGGCCTAGTAGTTTTTCCTTTGTTATAGTTATTTACTTTCTTTGCTAGAATAAAATTTTTAATAATGTGGTTTTAATTTTTCAAAAATTGTGAATTTTTTGACTCAACCCGAGTTTACTTATCTAAGTTTACTCTAGCTAGTATCCTTAACGTGTTTAAGTCATGTTTTGCTAGGCTTTTATATAGGGAACTTTAAAACGCGAAAGTCTTAACTCTTACGGGTTAAGAACAAGAACTTTTCGCAAGTTCCTATAATTGATCCTAGAAAGTCGTTTAACAAGGGAACTTTAAAATGCGAATTATAAACTTGAAAGAGTCTAAGAAATTGTAATATCCTATAGATGACTTGAAAACTTAAAACTTTGATTTAATTGGCTAAGCATCCACGAGTCTCATTCCTTGAGATTTTAAATTGTGAAGAACGAGAGATGATAGAGTCAATTATAAGTTTGGTATTCTTTCATGAATTTATGTGAGTTGATTATAAGCTTTTTCTCCCATCGCTTGTTAATAAATTTAATTGCAATAAATAAGGTCGTACGATTTGAGAAGTTACTTAGCTTCTAGCACAAGATCGTTTAAAAGTTGCTCGGTATTAATTAGAGTTCATAGCCAAGGCATAAATTATTGAAGCGTGATGCGAAGATTGGCGAGTCCGAAAAGGCCCTAACAAGGCATGAGGGCTACATTTTGTTGCTAAAGATCCAAAAGTGATGCGAAGAATCATTTATCAAAAATCAACATGAAGGATCGAGACACACGAAGAAAAGCAAATGCTCCCCAAATGATCATGGAGAAGTCTATCCGAAAAGACCGTAGCAAGGTATGAGGATAAATAGATCCAAGTCCTAAAAGGAGGCGGATCGTTGTATATCAAAATCCAAAATAAATATTGGAGAAAAATGAAGAAGTCGTGGTCCAAGTATGAAGAATCTCTCAAAAACTTCAAGTGAAGAAATTCCTATTATGAAGAGAAGACCATAATTTCAAGAACGTCTCTCAAGATTCGAAGTATGAAGTCCCTGCCAAATATCGGTCCGAGAAAGGTCTTAAATCGTGAAGCGAGTTATGCCAAGATATGAACTTTAAGAGGTCCCGAGAAGCATTTTTAAAAGATTTTGTATTTTAGCTAAATATTGATTAAATCGTCCCACATTATTTTCAGCCTAAATTAACTATCAAAATAAGTCAAACAATGCATCCTCGTGATCATTCAAGACAATCATAAAATATAAGAGATACACCTAGGAATAAGGGAGTCTAAGTAAATAATTGGGCCACATGAGTTCGTGTTACTTTACTAACTTATAATAACAATGATCTCGTTTATAAGCTTAGTGTTGGGAACATGAAACTTAAGGGTGATAAACATTCATGACAACCAAAACCCCAATGTAATTCTTTGATTGCTTTACTTGTTTTGTATATATTTCTATCTTTTTAGTTTCCTTAATGTTTAGTATTTAATAAAGGCCAAGGTGGGTTATTTATGATGAAAAATGTAAAACGTGCTTTGAAATTAATGCATTGCATGAGGGCATTGCAATGGTCAAGTGTAAGGGATTTAATAAGTGTGAAAACACTTATCCTTTTACCACTTATTTCCAATAATAACATGACCAAAATGTGTATTTTATGTCGTAAAAGTCAGAATTATGCGTGGTTTGTGTTTTCATTGTGTTTCAGGATAAAAATATGAAAAAGGAAGAAAACACGGGCTATCACGGGCTTTTATTAAAGAAAAAGACAATAGACAAATGAAAAGATCAAAAGTGCAAGAAGAACGGAAGTCAAAAGCCTATTCTGAAGATTTATCGAAGAAAAAGTCTAAAGACGGAAGTTTAACGAAGTCGAAGAACCAAGTCTATTAAAAGAATAAAAATAGAAGACGAGTTCAAGTTATCATTCGACTAATCCCGAGCCTAAGTCGAGAAAGACGAGAAGAAAAGAAGAAACAAGCACTTTCCACCTCCCCTATATATAGTTAGAAAAATAGTGTTAGTTAGTTAGTCTTCATTTTTATTTTAGTAGTTTTTAGTTTTTAGAGAGAGAAAGTGTTTTACTTTCTCTCACTAGAAATACTTCATCTTTATTTTCTTTCTTTCTTGTTTTAATCTAATCTTACCTTTTTAAGTTTAATCTTCATCTTTTTCATCTTTCTTGTTAGTTACGATCTCGTGTTCATCATCTATTTCACCTTTCTTTTCTACACGTCGCATAAAGCTATTTACTTTTTGTGTTTCTTGATTCGCATGTTAAGGATTAACAAGTTTTATCATTTTCCTAGAGTTGTGGTAGCTTATTGGTGTTTTCGTGGGCTTATTATCCTTAAAAAGTTGCTAAAATAGTGTTTAAATTCGTCCTTTTACGAGTTCCCCTTTTTTAGGAAAATCTGATTCAATTTAGCAATTTTGTGAATTGCGACATTGAACTTTTTTGTGAATTGCGACGTTGGACTTTTTTTAATGAATTGCGACATTGAACTTTTTTTATGAATTGCGACATTGAACTTTTTCTATGAATTGCGACAATGAACTTTTTTATGAATTGCGACATTGAACTTTTTTATGAATTGCGACATTGAAATTTTTTGTTAATTGCGACACTGAACTTTTTTTATGAATTGCGACATTGAACTTTTTTATGAATTGCGACATCGAACTTTTTTATGAATTGCGACATTGAACTTTTTTATGAATTACGACATTGAACTTTTTTTTATGAATTGCGACATTGATTATTTCCTTATATTGCGAAATCTTGGTTTTTCACATTGCGAAATCTTACCTTTTCAGGCATTGCGAAATCACTGATTTCGCATTATTGTGAACTCTTTGTCATTTCAAGATTGCGAAATTATTACATTTTCACGTATTGCGAAATTAATTATATTAATTGCGAAATTAATTAGTTTAATTGGGAAATTATTTTAAAAAATATTTATATTGCGGAATTAATTAGTTTTAGCTCCTAAGTATTTTCAAATTTATTTTTTCTCGCCAATTTCTTTAAGTTTCGTTTTACTTATTTGTTTTATTCTATGTAATATTTTAACTTGTCATTTCTTAGTTTAATTTTAAACGTGTTTTATTTTATAGTTTTCATTTCTTTACGTTTTAATTTTTCGTCATTTATTTTTTAAAAGCCTTTATTTTTAGTTTAATCTTTTCTCGATTTATTTTTATTTTAATTACTCAACGACGCCTTTTCTTTTAATTAGTTTTAGACAACGAAACCCTTTTATTTTATCCACCAAAGACGACTGAGTCACACTTCCAACTGGTAATCAATTCCAAAAGATTGGTTCAACGAACTTTACTTTCATACGAGAAAATCTCTTGTATTAGTTCACTAATCAACAAGCTCCTTAAGGTGGAGAAACCATACACAACGTCGCTTATCTAATTTCCGACTCTAAGCTAAAAGCCGAGCCCTAATCTTAGCTAGGACCAATCTACACCAATATACTTTAAGGACCAAGTATTAACCTTAATACATACACAACTTCCAAATAGACACAACTACTTGGATCTTCACAACAATGACACAACTATGAATAAATAAGTTTGGATCTTCAATGGATCTTTGAGGTAGACACAGCACTTCAAGGATGATAGTGTTCTTCTCTTTGCACTTTGAGAGGAAGAGATGGGAGGAGAAAGATTCACTTATAAACAAGTAGTAATCAAACAAATGACCAAGGATTTGAGTGACTTAAGAAGTATGAAAGAATCTGGAAATGTAAGTGCAAAAGAGGTGAAGAGAAAATCTGAGAATGGTCCACTATTTATAAGACAAACTTCCAACGGCTATATCTGCTCGCGGTTCTTTATTGGAGCCCGCGGTTCTTTATCGATAAGGAACCGCCAGAGCCACTAAGGAACTGCAGGAGTAGACTCCGCTCCTTTTTGTCTTTTAGTGATATGGTTCGAATCTGGAGATTAAAATATCCTGAAAGGATATTCCAAACCTAGATAGAATATGACATTTTCAAATTTTCAAATTTTAAAATAACTAATTTAATAAAACAATTTCTTAAAAAGAGAGTTTAATAAAAACTTGTCACACTTAATAAAAAGTGAGTTTAAAGAAAATATTAAATCCTTGATCACTTAATTAGGACGAGTACTTGTTTGTACATACCTTAAGTGATAATGGTTGAAATAAAAAATAGTTGAACTTAAGAATTCGTTTTTCGTTGTTTTCATAAATGCTTGTTTTTACATATTATCGTAATCAAAACAAAGCGAGACCGAAAAATGCAAGTAACGTTTTTAGGCATCATTGCATTAACATAAGTCATGGTTCACAAGCATTATTTAGGTTAAAATATTGATTTTAGTGTGAATGAAACTGTGTTTACATCCTTTAAATTTAATGTGATGCGTTAAAACTGGGATTCTAATGCTATAGAATGTAAGGTCCTGTATATAGATTGTGATGTATTAAAATTTAGATTCTAATACTTTAGGATGCAAATTATGGCCACAAGCATTATTTAGGTTAAAATGTTTTTTTAGACTTTGATGCTATATGTGATAAAATAAACTAGTTTGTATGCTTTGTTAGAAATGACATGTTGATGTTGTAAAAAAGGTATATATGTATGCTTTTAATTTGGTAAATTTGTACTGTGTTTCTGTAAAGTATAATGCTGTAAAAAATACAACCATAATGTTGTAAATCTGGTAAATTTTTACTTATCAATGAACTTTAAATTTTGTGGAAATTAAGTAAAACTAATTTTTAATGATTTGTATTTGGTAGAAATTAGTTTGCTATGTGATTTTTTAAACTATAATGTTGTAAACAATAGAACTATAATGTTGTAAAATATGAAACTATAATGCTATAGAAGTTATATCAATCTGCCTTTTTATTTAATGAATTTTCCTTCTTTCTCTAAAATTTATATGAATGAATAAGTTGTTTTTAATTTAATGAATTTTTCAGGTGTAAAAAATTTGGAAAAAAAGTAGAAACTAAAAAATCAAAAAAAGCAAGTGGGAAACGAAAAGGAAGTTAAAAAATTAGCTGAAGCTTATTCTAAAGAAGTATAAGATTCAGAAAAAACAATAAGTAAGTATATTTAGTTTTATAATCTAATGCTTTAATTTTATGTACTTTAATTGAGTAGAATGTGTGATTTACTTACACGTAAATGTGATAAACTTTTCAGGTGTATCTAAGAAAGACAATGATAGTGAAGAAGAAACAAGGAAGGCTCAAGTTATTAAGTCAAATAAGAAAAAAAAGGGGAAAACAAATGAAAACAACGATTCGGATTTTGAAGAAGGAACTTTTGTTAAATATAAGAAAGGAAAAAATAAAGATAAGGGAAAAAGGCCTACAGAAGAAAATGAATCTCATGTTACTTCTTTTCAGTTGAAAAAGAAGTAAAAACCAAAACATCCAGGAATTTTGATGCCGGTTCAATAGAAGGGTAAAAGTTCTGCCAAAGATAATATGATGATTTGTTATCCAAAACCAATTCAACAATTGAAACCAAAAGAGACTGTTTAGAGGACTACAATAAATTACAGGAAGTCACCCCAGAAATCTTAGAAAGGTTCTAGAGAACTTAAGCCCTCAGCAAGAGAAGTATCTTAAGAAATGAGATTTGGTGATTTCCCTAAAAACATCGATATATACTATATTCCATCAACCCTAGGTCTATTTTTAGCTCTTAATTTCGACTCAGAAACACGCACATTAGGAATGGGGGATGGTAGGAAGATAAAGTTCACAAAACAACTTGTGCATGATATGCTCGGGATACCAATGGGTGATATCCCAGTTGAAACTCTTTAAAGAGAAGAATCTTTTTGAGCCTACCACTAAAAGATAGAGACAAGAGGTCAAGGAAATTGTTGGCAAGGATAAGAAGATTGGGTTTCAAAGCATGAACCATTTTTTACTTCAAAAACAGAAGCTAATTGGGTTTTCAATGTTGGTTTCATATCACTATTCTTCTCAATAATCGGAGAAGGGTATAAAGATGGAAGGATAAATGAGAGGCTTATTCCATTTATCGGGAATAACACTAACAAGATTGCAAAAATGGATTGGTTCTCATTCGTATTAGAGTGTTTGGTGAGGGAGTGTAGCGGTTTTGAGTCAAGTAGCACCTTCAGTGGACCCTTGATTTTACTCGCAGTAGGTAACGATTTATGGTTTAATTTATATTAAATGATGTAAAATTTTAACTTAATTACTGTAAAAGTTTTACTTAAATGCTCTAAAATCTTAACTTGAATGCTGTAAAAAACTTCTTTATAATATACTTTATCTTTTTTGAAGCATTTAACTTTATATTTAATGTTGTACAATTTTAACTTAAATGATTTATGGTTTAGTTGATATTTTGTTTTTACATAATGTTTCTTAAAGCTTTAATGGCTAACTACTTAATTAATTTTTTTTGTGCAACTTGTGTATTGCAACTCAACTATGATTGAAAAGGTGAAGGTGGAAAGAACAGTTCTTGTTCAAAGCATGGTATCATAAATTGTTTAATGCTAGATAAGATCTTAAACTTGAAGAAGGAGGTTTTGGACGTTTAGAAATTGTTGATGGATTAGAATGGATTGAGCCAAAGAAGAAAGATAAAAAAAAGAAATCAATGAATTTAACAGGTATAAAAAAACATATTCTTGGCATTTTGTTGTTATCTAATTATTTTCTTTTGTTGATGTTGTAGAAGATGAAGAAGAGCTTACATCATAAGATATTGAAGAAGCTAAAGATTTTGTATCTAAAACTTTTAAGGTAATAATTTTGTTTGAAATATGTTACTTAAGATGATTTGTTAAAAAATTAAGGGAAAATAGACAAATAAGTTACTAAAGTTTGTTTAAATGTTCACCTAATTTACTAAAGTATTTTTGTTACAAAAATGTTACTCAAGTATACGAGTTAATTATATGAGTTACTAAAGTTTTAAAAAGTTACAATTAGGTTACTCCAAGGGTGGGCAACCTGTTGGTAACCTGTTGTTATGGACACGTCAACACTTTGTGGATCCCACCTCAAACAAGAGTTGCTGACTCCTCAATGTTCGTTCATCAGCACAACGGCCACCACCACCAGTTCTCACCACCACCGGATCTATATAGGAAAACACTGCAACCGAAGAAAGATTGATGTCACTCTCGCCAACCACCACAACCTCCGGCCATCGTAACCAATCCACCACTACAACCACCGTCACCCATTCATTCGACACACACTCCCTTCTTTCGTCGTCAATCCAATCGAGATAGTTTCTCAACATGTATTAGTAAAAAAGTAAAATGAAAAAAATTGAAGATAGCTTAGAAGCAGATGTTTTCTACGATCATTTTTTTTAATCATGCGTTATTTAGATACACATAATTTAAAAATAAAAGATAATTTACTCTTTAAACAAATAAAAAATAAGTAATTCCACGTCGGCTCTTACCTAGTACCAAGGGTTAAAACATACAGGGTAACTTATTTAACCTATTACCTTAACTTTAGTAACCTATTTGTAACGAAAAAAACTTTAGTAACGTAGTTGAACATTTTGGCAAACTTTGGTAACATTTCTATGTTTTAACCCATTAATATTATATGCCACGTCACTTAGTTACCGGCTACAAATGGTTGCAACAAAAGAGTAACTTATATAACAGGTAAAGCAAACATAAGTAACTGATTTGTAACCAAAAATACTTTAGTAACTTAGGTGAACATTTAAGCAAACTTTACTAACTTATTTGTCTAAAATTCAGTAGATTATCCGGTCTCAAGGCTCACGCAATCAAAAAATATTTGATGCATGTGGCTCACTAGGAACAAACTCGAAAACCTAGTGGGAGCCTTTTGATTCCCCAATTTAGGAAGAATCCTTCCTAGTGATGAGGATTGAGAACTCGGTTGTTTTGAAAATGATAGTTTGATGTTATTATGTATAATTATGAAAGTGATTTGGTAAAAAAACAATTTAATGTAGTAAACTTTTAATGTTTTTTAATTTGTAGGAAATGTGCGATAATGTAAGAGATAATCTACTACAAGCAACTGAGATAATAGAAGATTCTGGTAGAAAATTGGATCTTGCTTTTCGTTATTATCCTGAGTCCGAACGGTTAAAAAGAATTATAGAAGAGAGAAATAATGTTTTCACTGTTTTTTATAAACATAAAAAAGATGATAAGGGTGAAAGGTGTTGACAAGGAAGATGGAAATGGAGGCGATGACGATGAAGTAAACAATGATAATGATATTGATCAAGATAAGAGTGGAGGTGATGACAAGTGTAAAACCCCACTTGGATAAGTGGACCGTTACGTATATTTATGGCGTGTCATCAAAGCATGTAAGACAAATGTCTTAAAAACATTAACTGACCATAACGGAAATACCGGAATCAAACATTGGAAATCCAAACATAAGCTCAAACATAAATAATTAAGTACTGAAAGAAAGAACTAAACAATGTCCAAACAAGCAAAGTAATGTATGATGTGAATAAAGTAAAGAAGTCTGGATAGCTTCCACTCAAATGCACATACTCTCTCAGAATCCTAAGAGCGTCCCTGTGTACCTGCCGTTTGGAACATGAAAAGAAAACTACGGCTGATCATAACTCCCAGTGAAAGGATATAAAGCATGATAAGAAATACTGGAATGAAGTAGATAACAAATACTGAAGCTATAAGACTGTTATGTAAAGTGCTGCGGAAAGCTGTGTATGTTCTAAAATTATGATTTATAATTAGTAAAACTGAACTATTAACTGTTAAATCTGAAAACATGCATTTACTGTATTTTAAGTGCCAAGAGCTTATATAGGTCATGTGTTGTAACAACGTATGCATGAATACACAGAGGGGTGACCTCGTTATGCTGTAGAGGGGTGACCTCTAACTGATAAGTTGGGTGGAGCGATCAACTCCAATGTGAAGGATGTAGGGCACACACCACATTCACCTGATAAGCTGTAAACTGATAAATTAGGATGCACCCATACGCCCCGCTGATAATACTGATAAAATGCCCAAGCTGAAATAAAAGGGACGCTGCGAGAAATCACTCCCTCGTAGAGGAGTCATGAAACCGGTGCCTCAAGTGTCATGGTTACGGTACCTCCTTAACTAGATATAGCTGGTCATGCATGTATATAAAGCTCAGGAAATTTAACATAGTTATTATGGCAATTTATATAAAGTTTATAAGATATACTGGGGAAAACATTTGGCTACAGACGGGGAATCCTAATCATGCATAGGAAAGGAAGTCCATACTGAAGGACGGGAAATCCGTACCTTGTGTCCAGTAACTGACTGCAAGGAAAAACCGATGAAACTCCTATTCTGACTTCACGAAATCTACATGAATAACAGGCGTGAATGAGTTGTCTGGTATCTTCTAATTATTACTGATTCTTAGTTTGATTTATTATGTTCTTGTATTGTTGTACGGTTTCGCGTAAACCCTGAAAATTCTGATTGTCTTTAAATATTTACTGATTAACGTATTTTATGTACTCCTGATTACTGTAAAATATGTATTCTAATATTATAATATTACTATAAGTAGTAAGCTGCCATAAATAGAAGTTTCCTAAATTAGAAAGTTCTCAAAAAGGTTTCATGAATCATTTAAATCATTTAACAAAATCATACGTTTTAATTAATAAAACTAGTCAAATCATTTATAATTTAATTTACAAATTAAATTAATAAAATATTTATACTTGTTAAATTTTGAAATGAACTTATTGTAAAATGATTAAATATTGAATAAGTAAACCCTTGCTTTTATCTTTTAAACGTGTACCCGAGCATATCGAGAATTCTTCTCGGTCGCACTAAATAAAACAACAACAACCCACATACTCATAGACGGATTAGCGACATAATTTTTTGTCGCTAAACCGTCGTTAAACAATGACCAAAACTGCCTATAGTAACTGCGACAGAATATTTTGTCGCTAAACTGTCGCTAATTCCGGGATTTTGAACTCAACCGAAACCCCTGTTGTATACTATTTTTCCACCTAGAGCCTTAGGGCTCTCGGGTTTCCCCTGAGCTCTTGTTTTACCCACCGTTATTCACTAAGACCCACCGAGAGTCTAACACTCTCAGTTGCCACTGAATCACAACAAACACCCCCGAGCTAAGCTCGTTTCCCACTGTTTACGAACCAAACACCCCCTTGGTGGTTTTTAGGGCTGCGAATCAAAACCCAAACCAACCACGCACCCACTTTGGGTCGCGGCTGATCTATACCATCAATACCGAGACCTATTGGTCTCGGTCTTCGTGAATCCAAGCCAAACCCGACACCCATTCTTGATTAATTTATATGTTTAACATAACATTCGTGTGTTTATAAATCTTTTGAAAGGATTCGGAAATAATGAAAAGGATGGAATTGATTACCTTTAAACGTGATTTGAAAAGGATCACAAACACACAACCCGAATCAGCAATAGAATTAAAACTGTTTTTCTCTTGTTGTTTGTTCTAGCCGGCGACACCCCAAAGCAAAACCTCAACCCTAATTTTCTTTATGTTTTGTTAATATGAAATGAAAAGTGATCATTTGTTTCTTGTGATAATTTCTAGGACGGGCTGGGCTAAAGGCCCATTTCTTTTCTTTTGTTTTATTAGAAACCGCGGCCCACAATAAGGTTATACATTTCATTTTCGTTTCATTTTAATGTTTATAGATATTCGAGTTCGTGCTATAAATTCTCGTACTGAAACCCTGAAACGTATTATTTATTTTTCTGAATTATAATACCTACTTAATACCTGAATAACTAATATTAATTATTTTTCTGAATAATTAATTACATCATGTTTTAAGTAAAATTGAGACTGTGTATAATTAATGTTCTTGGATTTTAAATACGGGTTTTACAACTCTTCCCCTCTAAAAAATAATTCGTCCTCGAATTAAGGATGCGATAATGTTGCGGTTTTATAATTCTCCCTTTCTAAAAGGAAAATTCGTCCTCGAATTAAAGGAAAATTAAGCTGGTGAAGTTATAAAAGATGAAAGGACACATATGCTTAAAGAACCTGAAAGCTGAAAAGACATATAAGATGAAGGACATACCCGAATTATAACTGGATGTGAGGATAAGAAGTTCTTATAGACTCCTCTGTTTCCCAAGTGGCCTCCCGCTCAGAATAGTTCCTCTACCGGATCTTGACGAAAGGAAAAGACCAAGAGAAATCCACATTCACTTGTCCTTATGGAACATTTGCTTACAAAAGAATGCCTTTCGGCTTATGCAATGCACCCGGGACTTTCCAAAGGTGTATGATGGCAATATTTCATGACATGGTTGAAGAAACTATGGAAGTCTTTATGGACAATTTCTCGGTCTATGGTTATTCTTTCTCTTCTTGCCTTGCCAATTTAGAACGTATGCTTAAACGGTGTGAAGACACTCGTCTTGTTCTTAATTGGGAAAAATGCCATTTCATGGTAAAAGAAGGCATCGTCCTCGGTCACAAAATTTCCAAAGCCGGTATCGAAGTCGACCGTGCTAAAGTTGACGTCATTGCTAAGTTACCTCCACCTACCATCGTCAAAGGAGTTAGAAGTTTTTTAGGCCATGCTGGATTTTATCGACGTTTCATCCAAGATTTCTTAAAAATAGCTCGTCCAATGACTCATTTCTTAGAGAAAGATGCTCCTTTCATCTTTTCTCAAGATTTTCTCGACTCTTTCAAACTTCTTAAAGGTAAATTAACTAAGGCACCGGTCTTAGTATCTCCAAATTGGGAGTTACCTTTCGAGCTCATGTGCGATGCTAGTGATTTCGCGGTAGGAGCGGTTTTAGGTCAACGAGTTAACAAACATTTCCAACCCATTCATTATGCTAGTAAGACAATGACGGGGGCTCAATTGCATTATACCACTTCCGAAAAAGAGCTTTTAGCTGTAGTGTATGCTTTTGAGAAATTCCGCCCCTATCTTGTGCTTTCCACCACCATCGTTTACACCGACCATTCCGCTTTGAAATACTTGTTGACCAAGCAAGATGCTAAACCGAGACTCCTTCGTTGGGTTTTGCTCCTACAAGAATTAAAAATCGAAATTCGTGATAAAAAGGGAGCGGAAAACCTAGTCGCGGATCATCTTAGTAGACTTGAGGATCCTTATCAAGGGGAACTTCCAAATCAATAGATTAATGAATCTTTTCCCCTTGAGACCTTAATGTCTATTAATTCCAATCTTGATGATACCCCATGGTTTGCGGACATTGCAAACTATTTGGCGGGTGGTGTTCCTATCGAAGGGTTAACGTCTCAACAAAAGAAAAAATTATTTAAAGACGTAAAAACGTACTATTGGGACGACCCTTATACTTTCAAGCAATGTGCGGACTTAATCATTCGTAGATGTGTTGATGGTCTGGTGGCTTTACAAATCCTTGAAGCTTGCCACAAAGGACCCATTGGTGGTCACTTTGGTCCTAACTACACCGCTAAAAAAGTTTTCGACTCCGGATTCTATTGGCCCACCATTTATCATGACGCTTATGAAATGGTTAAGCATTGTGATGCTTGCCAAAGACAAGTCAAGATCACACATAAAGATGAGATGCCTCAAAATTTCATCAAAGAGTGTGAAATCTTTGACGTATGGGGCATCGACTTTATGGGGCCATTTCCATCATCCAAAGGGAACAAGTACATCCTCGTAGCCGTTGACTACGTATCAAAATGGGTTGAAGCAAAGGCTTTACCTACTAACGATGCGAGGGTGGTTGTTAACTTCTCGAAACAATTGTTTTCTCGATTCGGTGTGCCTCGTGCTATTATTAGTGATCGCGGGACTCATTTTTACAATGATCAATTCGCACGAGTCATGGCTAAGTATGGTGTCAATCACCGACTTTCCACCGCGTATCATCCACAAACTAATGGTCAAGCCGAGGTTTCCAACCGGGGACTTAAGCGAATTTTAGAGCGTACCATGGGAGAGCATCGTGCCTCATGGGCCGATAAATTAGATGATGCTTTGTGGGCTTTCCGTACCGCTTATAAGACACCTATAGGTTGTACTCCTTATCGCCTTGTGTACGGAAAGGCATGACACCTCCCCATTTAGTTAGAGCATAAGGTTTATTGGGCCTTGAAATGGGCTAATTTTGACATAAACAAAGTCGGTGATCTTAGGAAAATCCAACTCAATGAACTCAATGAACTTAGGAATGAGGCTTATGAGAATCCATTAATCTACAAGGAGAAGACTAAGCTCATTCATGATTCCAAGATTAAGAACCGAGAGTTCCACGTTGGTGATCAAGTTTTACTCTTTAACTCTCGGTTGAAAATCTTTTCGGGTAAACTTAAGAGCCGTTGGTCCGGTCCATTCACCGTGGCCCAAATCTTCCCTTATGGCACCATTGAGTTATCCCAACCATATGGGCCCAACTTTAAGGTGAATGGCCAACGGGTTAAGTTGTACTTTGGAGAGGACATCTCTCATGAGATGATTCCATCCCTCTCCACATTTCCCTTGAATTAATTCGGGAAATCGAGTCGAGCTAGAGACTCGTGATAAATAAATCAAGCATCGTATAACTAGGTTAGATTTTTACCTTTTCCACCCTTTCCACCCTTTTACACCTTCACCCATTTCCACTAATAAGTGTAGGGGGGAGCCAAGTAGGTTTCTTGTGTTGTGATGATTGTGTAGGGAAGTGTGCTTTCATGATCCACTTTTGGTGCTTTTGACGCGACCCGTGATCCCGTGTACCCGGTTCTCTCAAAACTATTGTGATTCATACATGTATATAAATAAAATGAATAAATGTAATCACTCTAGTTTTCTCTTCCTTAGCTCGATTTAAACAACGTACTCAATGTCCTAAGTGTAGGGGAGTTTATTCTCCCACTTGCTTAAACATTGAGGACAATGTTTATATTAAGTGTAGGGGGACTTCTATCGAATTTTAGTGGGCTTTTCCATGAATTTGACCTCATTTAATCGGAAAATTAAAAATTTTCAATGTTTTTCAAATTTTTGATCTATTTTGGCCTAGTAGTATTTCCATTTATTTTCTTTCCTTTTTGTCATCACATCGTATTTATATTTTCCATTTCAAGAATAAAGTCAAAAATAAATAAATGAATAAAATGGTTTTAACAAGTTTAGATGTCTTTGATATATTAGGCCCGTCGTGAATATTTTGACTCAACCCGAGTTTACTTATCCAAGTTTACTCTAGCTAGTATCCTTAACCATATGGACCTTAATTGGTTTATTAGGCTAAGCATCCACGAGTCTCATTCCTTGAAATTTTAAATTGTGGAGAACGAGAGATGATAGAGTTGATAATAAGTTTAAGGGTTAATTCTTGCTTATATGAGTTTTTGTGGCTCTTTCTTCCCGCTTGTATATTTAATTGCTTAATAAATGAGGATTTTTGCGATGTAGATTCGATATCTTAGCTCGTAGCCAAATCTTTTATCTCCTTGTAATTAAAGCATGAACACATTGAGGGTGCCAGCGTTGTGGACTTCCGACTAAGGTGGCTCATAACCAATAAGTAGGAGGTATTCAGACCATGGGACCGCGAAATTTGGCCTAATATATATATCATAAATAAAGAAAGAATAAGATTAAAACATGACCTCAAAGAGCCTTAGGGTGTGGGGCATGTAGAACGAACCTTTTTAGTAGAGCCTTAGGGTGTATGGCATGGTAAGTGTTGAATAAAAATGGATCAAAAATCAATTCCCTTGTTTATCGTTCAAGGAGCCTTAAGGTGTGGACAATAGATGAGGAGCATTTTTACATCTTAAAGAGCCTAAGGGTATATGATGTGAACTTGCTAAATTCACATAAAGTCTACACGACTTTGGAGGAATAATTAATAAGTAGTACTATTGGCCAAATTTTGGATCCGGGAATTTATTCCCCAAATCGTGTTAAATCATCCTTGATGTGGGCTTACTTTAGTGACAACGTTTTCGAGGAAGAGGTTAGGTTTTGAGTGTCGGGTTTGCACCGTTTTGCCTTTATTTTTGGACTAATAATTATCAAATAAGTCAAATGAGCCTACGGGTGAATGACAATCCTTAAAAGCTAGAGATACAACTTAGGAATTAGAGAAAGAGTATTACACAATTGTCTTATATAAGTGGTTTTAACTTAAGAACTTATGGTAAACAATGATCTCGTTTTTAAGCTTGGTATGGGGAACGTGAAACTTGAGGGTGATTAATATTCATGACACCAAAGCCCTAATTTAAGTCTTAGATTTCTTTACGAGTTTCTTCCATCAAATAATTTCCAAGTTAATAAATTGTTATAACTTTTGTTTCCTTTAAAGTTTTTATCTTTTCATCGTAGTAGTAATAGTATATCCTAATAAAGGCCAAGATGGGTTAATTATGAGAAAAATGTAACTTTATGCTTATAAATTATATTGCATGGGGTCATTGCAATGGTCAAGTGTAGGGGATTTAATAAGTGTGTAAACACTTATCCTTTTGCCACTAAAATCAAGGAAAAACAATACCTAATCATGTGTTTAGTATCGTAAAAGCCAGAATTACGCGTGGTTTTGTGTTCTTGTATGAAATAGGTACAAAAGATCAAAAGGAAAGAAAACACGGGATTTCATGGTCAAATGTTGAAGAAAAGTCTAAGAAAGAGACAAAGTCAAAGTCAAAGAACCAAAAATGTACCAAAGATCATGAAAACTGGCTAAATCGACACGGGTTTAAAAGAAAGAACAAGGAAGCTGAAATCGAGCTCGTTTTTAGTGGATTTAATCTTATTGGAGTTAATTGGGCCTTGTGGGTCCCACATTTGCTTATTGGGCCCAAAAGCCCAATAGTGGATTGTTATTATTCACTTTTGACAAAACAGCCCAACAAAGGCCCATTTACCTTAAACATGAGACGGATGGAACTACATGTATAAAATTGGGTACAAGCCCAAATACTTGAACATGAGACGGATGGAATAAGATTAAAAGCCCATATGGTCAAGTTTAATAAACGTTTTCATTTTCTTGGTCAACCCTCTCAACTCACACTCACATTTTTACTTTTACCCACCCACTCTCCCTATTTATGTTCGTTACAAACAAAGTCACCCTTTCTTTCTCTCTAAAAAATTAACCAGACACCAAACACTATTACCCAAACCCTAACAAAGTAAAAAAAATGGGTCTTTGTATGCTTGAGGGCGCGTGAGTTCACACGTCCCTTAATTAAATCCCCCTCTTCTTCGGATCTTGACGATGGTGGTCCTCAATTGACGTGGCTCATCCTCCTTTCATGATTGGCTTAAACAACTCACCACCCCCAATTCACCAATCATCTTTAGCCACGTCCCCATTGAAGAAGCACAAAGAAACACAAACCATTCCAGCCTGGCGATCCGCGTGATGAGGGTGTCTTATCCACCGTTTGATTGAAGAATGAAAATAGAGAGAAGAAGAGAGCGGCCTAGATGCAAAGTTGTGCTCAACAAGCTTCATTAACAAGCCATGGGGGTTGGCTATAAATACCCCCATATTCTGTAATGTTTAGGTGCCTTTTTTATTTTATTTTTATTATGGAAAAATAGATTTTAGGTTAAATGTAATTTTCTTTCAAAAGTATTGTAATCAGTTTATATTATTAATATAATTTTATTTAGTTTAATCTTGTCTCTTTAATTATTTAAATTTAATTGCAATTTACTCTTTAATCTGTTTTTAATTGATAATATAAAGTGAAAAGTGGATGATAAATTTCCCTACTGGAAGTTTGTTAAAAACTGGTTCGTGTTGATTATTGGTTCGAGAGTTTATGTTTAAGGAAGATTGTGGCTCGATGATGGTGTTTGGGTAAGGTGTGTTTGATTCGGTCTAAAAGGGGGTTCAGCGCTACCCTTCTGCTCAAAGGTTTTCATCATCAGGTTCTCTCTTCTTTTATTTTATAAGTTTTAGATTTATTAGGATTTTTGTTATAATCTGCTTATGTTTATTGATCTGTTTATGTTATTTGGATAATAGTCTGTTTTGTTTAGTCTGAGTAAGTTGATTTGCTTGAGTTGCTGATTATTATATCGTTTTCAGTTTAATTTGAATATTAGCCTGCTAGAAGTTTTATTTTCAGTTTAGGTATTGTTTGCTTATCTGATTTTTGATTAGTTTTTATTTGCTTATTAGACTTGCTTATTCTAGGTTTAATTTCACCGAGTTAGTAGTGTTTTGATATTTAGTGTTAGTTTTGCTGATTGTTTCATTATTTGCTTATGGATTATTTGATTTTGCTGTTTGGGTCTGATCTGATTATCAGAACTTCTTTGCTGATTGTTTAGTTAAGTTTTGATTATTGTTAAGAATTAGATCTACTTAATTTTCTGTTATAGTTTATATTTGCTTAATTTTTTTAGTCTTTCATTCATCTGCTTATTATCTGTTTTAGTTTATATGCTTATTTGGTTTTGAGAGTGTTGATATTCATTAAGCAACAGACCTAATTGGTCTGTGTGTTTTATTAATTCCAAAAAAAATAATAATAATAATAAACGAATTTAGTCCCTCCAGGGACTCGAACCCTTGACCCTTAGCTTAATAGCCCAACGCCTTTACCATCTAGTCTAGACCCTTATTTGTGTTTTATTACGCGTCATTTAATTAATATAGTTTTTAATAGCTGTCAGTTTATTTAAGTTTTAATACATGTTTTTTTTAAGTTTTCTTTTATACAGTTTTAAATAAAAATAAAAAATAAAAAATAAAAACAAACAAAATAATTTTTTTATTATTTTTAGGAATTTAAATTGTTTTTAAAAATTTAGTTTCATATAAAATTAGTTTTAAAGTTAGTTTTAATTAATTTACTTCTATATAAAAATAGTTTTAAAATAGAAATTCATTTAAATTAAAAAGTTTTAGTTAAAAAATTAATTAGATTTAAGTTTTATTTTAAAATAGTTTTCAAATTTGTTTAAATAGTTTTCAATATAGTCTAAATTAGTTATAAATTTTAAATAGTTTTAAAATAGTTTAATTAGTTTTAGTTAAGTATTTTTAATTAAAGATTTTCCTTTTAATTAGTTTAAATAGTTTTTCTTTAGTTTTTAAAATATAAATCAAGTTTAATTCACCAAGAACAATTAATCCACGTTTAAATTGGATATCAATTCGAGTGAGTCAAGGAACGAAAAATTAGACATAAAAAGAATTTCAAAAATTCATGTTGGAAATACGTTTTTATGTATTTAGGAAGATTCGGTCACTCTGACAATATACTAAGTAGTAGCTCGTAGTCTAGACATCGTTATTTAACAAACAAGCCCAAGCCTAGCCTACAACATGTGTAGGCCGGCCCAAACATGTAAGCCCAAGCCCATTACAAGGCTTGGGTATATAAACCTTCTCCTTAGATGGAGAGGGTATGTGGTTATTCATTTTCTCACATACTTCTCTTTGTTTTCTCTCTCTAGAATTGTGTGTAATCCACCATCTTTCTATCTCTTTCTCTCTCTAAAACATAAGCAAGATTTACATATCCTACAAATGGTATCAAGAGCCATGGGATGATTGTTTAGTTTTTTGTGTTTGTGTTCTTGATTCTCTCGCTATTTTTTATCCACTTTCACACGAACAAATTTTTTTTTGTGTGTTTTTATGGGTTAATCTTGATATACTTCATCTTGTTACTTGTTATAGTGATTTGGTATTGTTATTTGGGTTAAAAACACAAAAATTTTGGGTGTTTGATTCATATTTTGGCTTAGAATCTCGAATTGATTGTGTTATTGTACTGTCCGAGAAAAGTGGTAAGTTGGTATCCATAGTACGATCTGATTGTTGTGATTGCATAAACCCAGGGGGTTTCTACTTGCGATCCAAGGTCACGATCACTCACTGCGATCGTTGAGTACGATCACTCGTTGCGATCTGAGTACGATCGTTGAGTACGATCACTCGTTGTGATCTGAGTACGATCGTTGAGTACGATCACTCGTTGCGATCTGAGTACAATCGTTGGGTACGATCAAACGAGTGCGATCCGAGTACGATCATTGGGTACGATCAAGGAGTACGATCACTAGTACGATCTGAGTGCGATCATAGTGAGTGCGATCACTAGTACAATCTGAGAGTGATCAAGGAGTACGCTCACTAGTACGATCTGAGTGCGATCATAGTGAGTGCGATCACTAGTACGATCTGAGTGCGATCATAGTGAGTGCGATCACCAGTACGATCTGAGTACGATCATTGGGTACGATCACTTGTCCGATCTAAGTTCGATCCGAGTACGATCAAGGAGTGCGATCTGAATACGATCATAGAGTACGATCCACGAGTGCGATCTGAGTACGATCCCCACTGCGATCTGGTGTTGCGATCCAACATTTTTTCAAAAAAACGTGTTTTTGAAATTTTTAACAAACTTGCATCGGGTGCAATTTTGACTTGGATTTTTTGGTTTATCGAGGACATAATTTAGGGGATTTCAACATTATTTCGCGGCTTTAACACACAACAACAAATTCATTTACTTTCTTTCATTGATCGATCAGCTTTGTAAATCTTAACTTATTGAAATGGAGTACACATCTCTTACGGATAAGTCCATCCTCTCGGGTACGGATAATCGTCCACCAATGTTGGTGAAGACTATGTATGAGGAATGGGCTTCCTGAATGGAACTTTATATGTTGAACAAGGAAAATGGACATCTTATTTGGGCATCGGTGCTCAATGGACCATTGGTATATGGTAATGTGACGGAAGGTGTTGTTACTCGTCCTCGCACAACGGGTGAACTAACTGGAGATGCTAAGATACAAGACAAGTGTGACAAACAAGCTACAAATATCATTCTCCAAGCCCTTCCTCCAGATGTCTACAAACTCGTCAGCAAACATAAAGTTGTCAAAGAGTTATGGGATAGAATTCGTGTTCTAATGCAAGGCACCTCGTTAACTAAGCAAGAACGAGAGTGTAAGCTTTATGATACTTTTGATAAGTTTGCCTATGTGCCAGGGGAGACTCTCAATGATTGCTATCTGAGATTTACCCTATTGTTGAATGAGCTTAATATCTATGGCATGGCAATTCCTCCCTTTCAATTGAACACCAAGTATTTGAACACTCTTCCTACAGAATGGAAAAAATACGTGACGGATGTTAAATTGGCTAAGGACTTGCATAACACCAATGTGGATTAACTTCAAGCTTTTCTTCAACAACACGAATGCCATGTGATCGAGGCTCGGTTGTCTACACCTCAAGTTCATAATCCACTTGCAATGTATGCTTCTCAACTAAATAAGGCTTATACTTATCAACAACCATCATACTCATAGCAACCATTTTATCAACCACCGATGATGCCACAGCAAGCATTTCAACCAAGTGTTCATCAACAATCTTTTCCACAGCAACCAACATATCAGACATCACCATCACAAGCCAACACTTCTCCAATGGGCTATACTCCTCAGCAAGGATATTTTCCAATAGAAGCACAACCAGCACAAGCTTTCTACTCTAATGAACTTCCGCCAATCCAAGCACCGGTCTTTACTCCAAATGATACACCAGCTGATGTACTAAACCATCTCACTGCCTACTTGTCAAAACTTGTTGGAACTAGAGGATTTCCACCAACAAACAATCAGCTCCACACCTCTTCAAATCCTCGACAACAAGCCACTGTTTAAGATGGTCAAGTGATGGTGCAACCTATTCAGGGAAGGCAAAATTCATATGGACCTCCTACAAGGACTGGGAACAATCAAGCTATGAATTCTCAAGCTAGTGGAAATGGAAGTCCTATTGGTCCTAAAAAGGTTGTGACTTGCTACAATTGCCGAGGACAAGGTCATATGGCTAGGGAATGCACTCAGCCGAAAAGGAGGAGGGATGATGCATGGTTTCGTGAGAAGATGTATTTGGTTGATGCTCAGTCTAAGGGGAAGATTTTGGATTAAGAGGAGTTAGCATTTCTTGCAGACCCAGGGGCAGCAGATACACAAGGCATTGCAGTCATTTCTACTTCTAATGCAGCTTATCAAGCAGATGATCTTGACGCATATGATTCGGATTGTGATGACATTCACTCTGCCCAAGCTGCTCTCGTTGCTAATCTCTCTCACTACGGTTCTGATGTCGTCAGTGAGGTACCAACCACATCTAATAATATTGATGATAACCAACATCAAGTTGGGCCTGAAAATGACAACTTCGAACAGCATTCGGGAACTAGTAACTCAAATGATGTGGTACCCAATCCTACACATTTGAGTGAACCTCAACCAAATGCTACGACGGGAATGGAATCTTATGCTCAACATGATTTGGTCATGGTGCCTAAACATATTATTGATCAAATGCATATGGCTCTCAGACAATCTGTAGATACAAATACCACCCTAACTGCTGAGCTTGCGTTGCATAAAGAAAAGGTCAAAACTTTTGAAATGGTCCCTCAAGCAGAGAAAATAACATGTTCTGAATTTGACCAATTTCTTTTTGAAAAGATTGAACACTTGAATGAAATAGAATCATTAAAAGTTAATCTTTCCAATGAATTAAAAGCAAAAGAGTCGGTTGTCAATGATTTTCAGAAACTTAAAATGGATTTCGAAACAATCGAGTTTAAAAAGTTTGAATCGGAAATTAATGCTACCAAACTTCTTAAATTCAAAGAACAACAACTTTTAAAACAATACGCTCCCACAGAAAAGGTTCATCTTTTAACTAAATCATTTAAAGAACTCAAACTTAAACGTCTTCAAGATTTACCACCTAATACCGGTTATGCAAAACAAGCTCAGGAATATATTCCGTGTGTTTATGATATGACCCTCATTGGCAAATCGAAAGAAGCACCTTTTGTTCATAGTTCCGAGGAGACACAGTCACTTGCGGATGAAACTCATTCTAAAATGCTTTCAAAATTCCATACAATTGATTATGATCAATATAACAAAGATCAATTGTCTAAAAAGACCCGCATTCGCTTACAAAAGGAATTAGCTGAATTGACAGTTCTTGTGCCCCAAAGCTTGTCAAATGAAAACCCTCCTAGTACGTCTCCTACACTTGTCAAAACGGATTTAACGAAGTTAATTCCACCTGTAAGTAAGGCGTCCGTTAACTTAAATGCGGTACACCAACACTTAGCCGATTTTGACAAGGTCATTTTGGAACGTACGACGGCTTCAGCCATAACGGAAGGTGAATGGAATTTCGAGCACACTAGAGCTGCGTTTCGAGATGAAATTGTTCCATTTGTAAAGAATGTTAAGGCTTGTCTTAGTAATCTTGATCAAGATTTGATTTTGGAAATAGAAGAAGTTAGACGTGTTTTCAATGAAATGGATGATGCTTATGAAAACAGTTTACTTGAAATAGAAAGGGTTTCACACCAAAATGATCAGCTTCTGAAGCAACTGATGTCTCATGATATAGTTTCTGTCTGTGTGAATAAAAGTGTTGATAATGATTCTATTGTGCATAATCTTGAATCTGTGGATAATGTGGTAGATAGTACTTGTCACGAATCTGACGCTGAATTTTTAAAGCTTCAAGACTCATATTCTTCGCTTTCAAAACGTTTTGATGAGATTCAAACACATTGTATTTCACTTGAATGCAAGCAACAATTTATTCAAGAAATCTTGAAACGTCATTCGAAGGTGTTAATATCGATGATGCAAACTTTGAAAAGAATTTTCGATTGAATTTACAATCTAAACAACGTCAGCCAAGTGACAAGGTTGCCCAATCTTTGCCGATAGACATAGAGAAATCTAAGGAGCTTAACTGTGTGAACGTACTTGAGGCCGCTGAGAATTTAAAACTTGATCTAGATAATCGAGTTTCCAAGATTTTGTCCAAAGTTGATAACTTAAAACAGAAACATACATGACTCTTCGATTCAGTAAAGCCCGCATGTGCTAATACCACTGCACAGAATCAATCTTTGATTGAACGATTCAATCGACAGTCGGTGGAAATATCTTATTTGAGGGAACAAATTTGTGATAAAAATCTGGCCTTGGCTGAGTTAAAGGAAACACTTCGTACCCTAAAAGGTAAGAATGTTGTGGATAACGCAGCCACTGTCTCAGCATCGTCCTCTAGTGCAATCAAAAGGAACCTTATAGCCGTCACACCATTTAATAAGGGCCCTAGGACTAAACCATCTCAAACTTTGGTCACTAAAGATAAGGCGGAATCAAAACCAGCTTCTAATATTCCCGTGTTGCCTTCTACTGGAGTAAGCACCACTACTAAGGCTCAAAGATCTAAGCTTAAGAGAAACAAGAAGAATGATAGGATCTTGCGCCCATCTAGTAGTCAAGTGAAGAAGAAAGTAGAAGCCCATCCTAGGAATGTTATTTCTGTTTTGAATAAAAAGAATCATGTAGCTAAACCTAAAGGCTCTGCGGTTGTGCAGCGTTCTAAGCCTAGTGTGAATTCTAAATTGAAATGTTGGAATTGCAATGAATGTATGTTTTCTAGTCATCATGATTCTTGCCTTATTGACCATGTGAATGAGATGCATGCCCGGAAAAATAGATTAGAATGGAAACCGACTGGGAAAGTGTTAACCCAAGTTGGTTGGATGTGGCGCCCCACTGGTAGAACTTTCACTATAGTAGGAAATATGTGCCCTTTGACTAGGATCACTCCCACTAAAGCGAAGAAAGCGTGCCCTTTAACTAGGAGTACCAAGGCTACCAAAACACAAGTGTGTCCTTTAACTAGGAACACTGACACTACTGTAGGAACCAAGTGCCCTTTAAATAGGTCTACTCCCACTGTAGTGCCCGCGAATAATCCAAAACCTAAGAAAGTTGGAACAGTAAAACCTGTTAGTGCTAAAACTCACATTAGAAAACGCAGGAAATCTAAGGGTCTAAAAAATGTTAGCAATTCTGATAATTCTATATTTGTATCTGCTAACACTCCGGAACCAATAGTTTCCAATGCATTGTCTACTGTTGTTATTGAAACAGGTGGTCCAAATTGTTCTCTGGTATTTGGACTCTTGTTGCTCCAAGCATATGACCGGAGATCGCTCACAGCTCAGAAACTTCGTCAGCAAGTTTCTTGGTACGGTTCGATTTAGAAATGATCATATTGCAAAGATAATGGGTTACGGTTAATATCATATTGGGAATGTTATAATTTCAAGAGTGTATTACGTGGAAGGTCTTGGTCACAACTTATTTTCTGTGGGACAATTTTGTGATGCAAACCTAGAAGTTGCTTTTCGAGAGCATACCTGCTTCATTCGTAATTTGGAAGGGATTGATTTATTGAAAGGTACTCGAGGGAATAATTTGTATAGTTTGTCTCTACAAGACATGATGGCCGCTTCTCCCGTATGTCTTCTCTCCAAAGCATCGAAGACTAAGTCATGGTTATGGCATCGACGGTTATCTCATCTTAACTTTGACGCTATTAATCACTTGGCAAAAAACGAACTTGTTCGTGGTCTTCCTAAACTATCATTTCACAAGGATCATTTGTGTTCTGCGTGTACAATGGGGAAAAGCACTAAGAAGTCATACAAACCCAAGACTGAAGACACCAACCAAGAGAAACTTTATCTTTTTCATATGGATCTTTGTGGGCCAATGCGTGTTGAAAGTCTTAGTGGCAAAAAGTGCATCCTCGTCATTGTCGATGATTACTCTCGGTTTACATGGGTGAAATTTCTTAAAGAAAAAATTGAGGCACCTAAATTCATCATCGGATTTCTCAAGATGATTCAAGTGCGTCTCAACACTACTGTCCGACGCATTCGTACAGATAATGGAACCGAATTTGTGAATCAAATTTTGCGTGATTATTATGACGAAGTTGGCATTTCTCATGAAACATCAGTTGCACGCACTCCACAACAAAACGGTGTCGTTGAAAGGCGAAATCGCACACTTATGGAAGCTGCTCGAACGATGTTAATTTACGCAAAGGCTCCATTGTTTTTATGGGCAGAAGCAGTATCTACAGCAGTGTACACCCAAAACCGGTCACTAATTCGTAAATGCCATGGTAAAACACCTTATGAGCTTCTCCATGGAAAAGTACCAGATTTATCATATCTTCATGTATTTGGTTCTCTATGTTATCCAAATAATGATGGTGACAATTTGGGAAAAGTTCAACCAAAGGCTGATATTGGTATTTTCATTGGTTACGCCCCCGCAAAGAAGGAATACCGAATCTACAACCGTAACTCTCGCAAGATCCTCGAAACTATGAATGTTGATTTTGATGAGCTGACAGCAATGGCTTCTGAGCAAAGCAGCTCTGAACCCGCAGTTCATGAAATGGGACCCAGTAACATTAGTTCTGGTCTTGTCCCAAACAACCCTACTTCATCATCATTTACACCACCTTCTAGGACTGAATGGGATACGTTGTTTCAACCGTTCTTTGATGAATTCTTTACTCCTCCAAGTATCGTTGCTCCAGAACCTGAAGTAATAGCTCTGGTAACCGAAGTTGTCGCTCCAGCAACCGTTGCACAATCAGATACATCTGCACCTACAATTGGTCAAGATATACCTTCAACAAGTAATTCTCAACCAACACATGTTTCAACTACCCATGTCATGCCTATTAATGATGAAGAGGATGATGATGATCACGATTTGGAATTCGCTCAAATGCGTGAACTTCCATTCTTTGGTGTACCAATTCCCGACCCTAATTAAGTCGGGTCGTCCACCTTAGAGGAAGCTCCTACTACAGTTTACTCCAATCCACGGATTCGTGAACATGACCGCAAGTGGACAAAGGATCATCCTATAGATTCTATTATTGGTGACCCTCATCGTCCGGTATCCACACGAAGTCAGCTACAAGAAAATGCAATGTTTAGTCATTTTGATGCTTTTGTCACTGAAGTTGAACCTAAGACATGGCAACAAGCTTTTACTCAATCCTGTTAGATAGAAGCTATGCAAGAAGAACTTAACGAATTCATACGTCTTGAAGTTTGGGAACTTGTCCCATGCCCGGATCAAGTGCAGTTACTCACTTTGAAATGGGTTTACAAGGTGAAACTCGATGAGTTAGGCGGAATATTGAAAAACAAAGCTCGACTAGTAGCTCGTGGATACAAGCAACTATTTGGGCATTGACTTTATGGAATCTTTTGCACCTGTTGCCCGTTTGGAAGCTATTAGACTATTCCTAGCTTATGCAGCCCACATGAATACGATCGTCTATCAGATGGATGTGAAGACGACATTTCTGAATGGTGAAATTAAGGAAGAGGTCTATGTTCAACAGCCGGATGGTTTTGTGAATCCTAATTATCCTAATCATGTGTACAAGCTTAAGAAGGCTCTCTATGGGTTGAAGCAAGCTCCTCGCGCATGGTATGATCTATTGTCACAACTCCTTATTAAGCAAGGCTTCACTAAAGGCAAGGTAGATCCCACGCTGTTCATTCAGAAACGAGGTAAAGATATGATTATGGTACAAATATATGTTGATGATATTATTTTTGCAGCCTCGACCCAAACCTTATCCGATGAATTTGGGACACTCATGTCTTCCAAGTTTATGATGTCAATGATGGGCAAGGTATCATTCTTCTTAGGTCTTCAGATATCTCAGAGTCCCAGAGGCATCTTTATCAATCAATCCAAGTATGCCCTTGAATCGCTTAAGAAATATAAGATGGAATCTTGTGATCCCATGGATACTCCAATGGTGGAACGAACTAAGCTTGATGCAGATCCAAATGGAGTTTCCGTTGATCCGACACTGTATCGTGGAATGATCGGTACTCTTCTGTATATCACAGCTAGTCGACCTGATCTTCAGTTTGCTATATGTATGTGTGCTCGGTATCAAACTCGACCTACTGAGTTACACTTGGCTACTGTGAAACGGATCTTTCGATATCTTAAAGGAACCATTAATCGGGGACTTTGGTATTCGAAGGACTCTTAGATTGCACTAATGGCATATGCAGATGCGGATCACGCGGGTTGTCAAGATACAAGGCGTAGCACGAGTGGAACTTTGCAACTACTAGGAGATCGACTAATCAGTTGGGCATCGAAAAGGCAGAAAAGCGCTGCAATTTCAAGTACGGAAGCAGAATACATAGCTATGTCCGGTTGCTGTGCTCAAATTCTTTGGATGAGATAGCAATTAACCTACTAGGGTCTTGGTTTCAACAAGATTCCGATGTACTGCGACAACAAAAGTGCAATTGCCTTATGCTGTAACAATGTTCAGTTCTCCCGGTCGAAGCATATTGACATTCGCTACCACTTCATCAAGGAGCAAATGGAAAATGGAGTGATAGAGCTTTACTTTGTCCGATCTGAGTATCAATTGGCGGATATTTTCACGAAGGCTTTAGATCGCGCTCGAATTGAATTTTTGGCCGACAAGCTAGGAATGAGAACTTTCTCGCCTGAGACTCTAAAGGAACTGGCAGATGAAGCGAAAGAATAGTGGTGGTAAAACTATTCTCCGTATCCTTGGTGATCATTTGTATATATTGTTTATATTTTTATCCATAAAAGCAAAATACAAAAATATAAAACCATATAAAAACCATAAAAATTGAAAAATCTAGAAAAATCCAAAAATATTTTTACTTTATTTTTCAAAGGCATGTCTTTTGGTACGATAATATTTACGGCCTTAGAAATGTCGATTAATATTGACACGGCGCCATAAATAGATTTCGTACAAAAGTTGTAAATATTTCATAAAACATACCAAAATGGCTTGTAGTTATTTCAGACTGCAACCCGGTTTTCATATTAAAGTCAAGTATTTCTTATGAAAGCTTTGGCTCACAACGGGAATTAATTTTCACGGGCAAGGTTTACTTTAAAACCTTGTAAGGGATAAAGTTTACTTTATAACTTGGTCTAACACAAATCTATGTACACCTCAGTGCATTTATTTGTTAAAACAAGAGAAGTCTTGTTTTTATGAAGTTATCATCTCTATAACCATAGCAATCTACAATTGGTATCTACTTACTCGATGATGCGACTACTCAACCGACGACTACAGCTCTTTCAATAGAACACGGGTCAACAATTAAGGGGGAGCAATTGTCAAGCATTCAGAATCTTCGATGCCAAAAGTGCCAAGCTCACTAATTGGCGTCAAGACAACCATACCAATCGTACACGTGGTGTCAAGAGATGACTTCAGCAGTGACGAGGCGACCAACAAATGCTAACAAGAACCATTTGATCTTATCATATGATGTTCTCATCAATCAGGTCCAACCTTGTCAATTTTTTTAATATGGTGAATATGTGATCATGTTAAAAATCGGTATCATATCTCATACATCTGGTATCATGAAGATAAAATGGACTTGCATCTTTCTTCCCAAAACCTTTGTTAAAACTTCATTAAATAAGTTGATATTAAAAACATCGATTGGGTTAATATTTTTAATATGGGGAGAAAATGTGATTTAATATGGGATATTATCACAAATGGTTTGACTTAATGTGCTGGCTCATCCCGACATATGCGAAATGTTTTCGAATATCGTGGCATATGTTAAAGGGGAGCAAAACGGATTTGCATATCAAAATGGATTTTCATGGTGACATATACTTACCCAAAACCCATTTATTTCATGACGATGAAGATTGTGGTGACATAAGGATGGTAGGTTAGGTTAAGTCCTATGATTCTTCCAGAACCAGAGGAATCTTCCCAAGGACATTCCATAGCTAGAAACAGTAGTCCTTAGGAAAGTTGGAGAAAGATTGTGAACGTAGCTGAATGTCGACCAAGTACTTAAGTTAGCACTAGAACAATCACAACAAGGTGCTAGTTATGACGTATTGGTAAGCATTGAAGGGGTTGAAGAATGAAAAAGAATTGTAAAGATAAAGGGTGTAAAGAAAGAAGCCCTCATTACAACTTTAGGCAGAAACCGGGTCAACACATATGCTATTGAGATCATTTTAATGATTCTCGATATTGAAGACAGACATAATGGACCCAGTGATGCAATGCACAACCCATCCCAGCTAACTCAGATATCTCTCAAAATGTATTTGTTTTAATCACACGGAGACAACACATTATCTATTGATTTATTCACTCCGAATAAATTGGTATTGAAAAGGTGGAACTCCTCTCCAGCCTCCGATCACTAAAATCCAAAATGCACGATCGAGTCTAGAGCCATTTGAGATCATCAAATATCTCATTAGGACACACTTTCATATTTCCTTGCTTCTTCACACACTGTGAAAAGTAAGAAAGATCTTAAGAGTCCTACGCAAAATCTTCATGATCTTGCCTGAACATCTGAGTAATACGAGAGTATTTACAATGAAGATGGAAATCCTTCTTGAGCGAATATCAAAAAGCTCATGGTAGGTGACTTGTGTGATTTTTTATGAATCAAGCTTGTGATAACTGGAAAGCAACAGTTGTTTAATTCTTAACTGAATTTAAACACGTTCCAGGCCTCTACGTAATATCTTATTGATCTTGCCAGAACACTCAGAGTGATACCTTAGTGTTCACAGTGATGAGTGGAAATCCTTCTAATGTTAACCTCAAACAGCACTTGGTAGGTAACTTGCAAGATTCTATACGAATCAAGCTCGTGACAACTGGAAAGCAACGACGGTGCGATTCTTTAATGAATCAAACTTGTTCCAGGAATCAGAATTGACGGCTTCAATCATGCGGATAATTTTATCCAAATGATTCACTCTTTACGTTCGCAGTCAGCTTTGGATGGTCGAGTAAAGATAACGGGTTTACCCGCGAAATCTTGTCAAGGAGATTTTTAATTAAATCTACCTGCCACAAGTACGATATATATATCTTCCAACGGTATTCACCGACCAGAAGTAAAATGCTACCGAAATAGAATGAAATGTTCAAAGCCATTTCGTTCATGTCTACTTATGTTGCTGCATTTGAAGACGGTGGCGTTGCGGGATCCAAGAAGAAGTCGTCCCCACATGCTTATACTTTATGCACTTCATACCTTATCTAATTCAAGAAAGCCTAAAAGTCAAGTCTTCCGCTGTATCGAACTCTGAAGCTTTCAAGAATTACGAAGGTATAAGTATGTGGGACATGGTGTCACGAAGAGGCGAAGATCACAAGTGATGGATGCACGAGATCAAGGCAAGAGATTAATTCTCAAGATTGCTATCAAAGATCACATCAACATGTTCACCAGAAAAGAAAAAGAAAAGGAAAGACGAAGACTATGAGCTCAAGACAAGCATAGTATGCTAGGTTTATTTTATTATTGTAACTAGGGTAACACCCTTGTTTGGAGTGACCTCCCTTAGGGGGAGATTGTTGGAAATACATTTTTACGTATTTAGGAAGATTCGGTCACTCCGAAAATATACTAAGTAGTAGCTCGTAGTCTATACATCGTTATTTAACAAACAAGCCCAAGCCTAGCCTACAACATGTGTAGGCCGGCCCAAACATGTAAGCCCAAGCCCATTACAAGGCTTGGGTATATAAACCCTCTCCTTAGATGGAGAGGGTGTGTGGTTATTCATTTTTTCACATACTTCTCTTTGTTTTCTCTCTCTAGAATTGTGTGTAATCCACCATCTTTCTATCTCTTTCTCTCTCTAAAACATAAGCAAGATTTACATATCCTACAATTCATACATTAGTGGACACTTGGAATCAAATCTAGTCGTGACCTTCACTAGTGTTCTTAGGGTTTTCTTGTTGTCTTGAAGATCAAACTTGTTGTAGGAGTGACAATGATTTACATCAAGTTGCATGAGACATAGATTTAGGTTAATAAATGGAGTAGTAAAGAGTGTTGAAGGATTTTGGTGATGGAGTAAATGTGTAACCGTGGGTTTGAGAGAGAGATATGAGATTGATGTCAAGTGTTTTATGTTGTGTGTTTTGGAGATCCAAGTGTATCCGAATATAGAAAGAAAGAGAGGATCTTGATGTATCTTGCAAGGGTACTATGATATCTTGAAAGAGATACACTTAGATACAGTAAGATATGTCCTATGATTTGTAACACATGCCTAAAATTAGCAAAGACTTTCTCTCCCATATTTGGTGTTCTTGCCGTGTGTATGCAAGTCAAAGGGGGACAAAGATTGACATTCATTAGTGTATAATGTATGGTGATGTATAAGGAAAGTATGGGATGTGTAAGGCATAGTATCCAAGTGGGTGTACATGTTTATGCTTGCTTGAAAGTTAGTAAAGCCATTATGGATGTGTAAGTATGTATATATACACGGCATTCACATGCAATTTAGGAGAATTATGTTAATTTTTGTCAAGTATTGGGAGATAATAATAGTCCATGTATTATAGTGTATGCATTTGTTAAGTTTCTAGGTATTTTGGTTAAACCTTTAGATAACTTGGTGAAAGTATATAATGAGTATATCATTATAATTATTTTACTTGAAATAAAGTAAATAAGTGACAATGTGAAATAATGTACATTGTTTTTAAGTGATAGGTGTTTATTCATAGTATGAAGTATATGTAAATATATACATATAAATATAATCCAAGTACTTAATAAATTAAGTAAATAATGATACAGTGTATCAAAAGTGTGTACTGACGTGATGAGTCCTTGTTTAATCAGGTGGCCAGTCAATTGCCAACGTAGTCAGTAAAGACTAAAGGTGTGGCCAGTCAATTGCCAACGTAGTCAATAAAGACTAAAGGTTCATATAAATGTACAAATAAATATGAAATGATAGTGTGACAAATTTATATGATTATTAATAAGTCCTATAAAAGTGGAATTGTATAGATTCCAAAAATAGTAAGTACAATAGTTGACAAAGTCAATAAGGTAAAATCAGAGGTTTTACAGCACCATCCCGTTATTTTAGCTTGGTCCTCAAAGCTTAAGGTGAAGTCACCGGTCAGGTGAACAAGTGTGGGTATTTGGTTTTGAACGAGTCTTCTCGTTCCCAATTGAATTCAGGACCTCTCCTCGAGTTCCAACGTACTTTGATCAACGGGATGCGACTGCGTTTCAATTTCTTAACCGTCCTCTCTATAATTTCTACCGGTTCTTCTATGAACTGGATTTTGTCGTCAAACTGAACTCCTTCCAATGGCATAGCCAATGGTTCTTCAGCATAACACTTCTTCAGGTTAGACACGTGAAAAGTAGAGTGCACCCGACTCAGTTGTTGGGGCAGCTCTAAATGGTAAGCTACCTCCCCGATCCTGGATATTACTATGAAAGGGCCGACATAACGTGGATTCAGTTTCGCACGTTTACCAAAGCGTACAACATCCTTCCAAGGTGTTACCTTGAGCATGACGCGGTCACCTACTTCAAATTGTATAGGTTTGCGTTTCTGGTCCGCGTAGCTCTTTTGTCGATCGCGGGCAGCTTGAATTCTTTGCTTAATGGGAACGATTTTTTCTGTAGTCTCCTGGATTAGTTTTGGTCCAGTGAGCTAAAATTCACCTACTTCTGCCCAGCACACAGGTGAACGACACTTTCGACCATATAGTGCTTCAAAAGGGGCAGCCTTAATACTGGCATGATAACTGTTGTTGTAGGAAAATTCCACTAAAGGGATATGGTCAACCCATCCATTTCCAAAATCAATTTCACATGCTTGTAGCATGTCTTCTAGAGTCTGGATGGTTCATTCACTTTGACCGTCAGTCTACGGATGATAAGCGGTGCTCATGTCCAAATTGGTACCTAAGGCTCGTTGGAAAGCCTTCCAAAAGTTTGATGTGAACCTACCGTCTCGATCATAGATTATCGAAACTAGTATTCCATGTTTGGTCACTATCTCATTCAGGTACGTCTTTGCGAGTTTTGCTAGGGGATCATTCTCCCCAATTGGCTGGAAAAGAGCGGACTTGGTGAGTCGGTCGACGATTACCCAGATAGTATCGTAACCGTAAGATGACTTTGGGAGTTTGGTGAAAAAGTCCATGGTGATGTTGTCCCACTTCCATTTCGGTACCTCGGGTTGTAAAAGTAAACCCGATGGTCTCTGGTGTTCAGTTTTGACACGTGAACATGTCAAACACTTTTGCACATAGTGGCGATGTCAGCTTTCATATTTGGCCACCAGTATAATTTCTTCATATCCTGATACATCTTCTCAGATCCGGGATGTTTAGAATATTTAGACTTATGAGATTCGTGCATGATCACGTTCCTCAAATCACCATAGCAAGGTAACCAACTCCTTCCGTGAAGGCATAGGGTTCCATCTGCTCTTGGCTCTAGCTTCTCTTTAATAAGGTCAGTTCTGAGCATTCCCCCGACGTCTTCCTTCATGAGGTTTTCAGGTAATTGAGCTTGAGTCTGAGCTTCCAAAATCTGTTTGGGTAGATCCAAACTGATTGTCATAACTAATGCCCGAACTCTCATAGGAGGGTCCGTTTCCTTAAGTTTTAGAGCATCAGCAACCACGTTTTCTTTACCAGGGTGGTATTTGATCTCGCAGTCGTAGTCACTCAACAGCTCAATCCAACGGCATTGTCTCATGTTCAGCTCCTTCTGGTCCAATATGTGTTGCAAACTTTTGTGGTCAGTATGCACTATGCACTTCGTTCCGTATAGGTAATGTCTCCAGATTTTGAGAGCAAATACTACGGATCCAAGTTCTAGATCGTGAGTGGTGTAGTTCTTCTCATGCTTCTTCAGTTTTCTTGAAGCGTAGGGTATCACCTTCATTCTCTGCATCAATACTGCACCTAAACCTTTGTGTGAAGCATCACAATAAACAACGAAATCTTCGTTGCCTTCTAGCAAGGCTAATATAGGTGCACTACACAACTTTTGCTTGATCAGCTGAAAAGCTGATTCTTCCTTCTCTCCCCAATCGAACTTTATTCCTTTCTGTGTGAGCTTGGTCATTGGCTTGACTATTTTGGAGAAATCTTGGATAAATCTACGGTAATACCCGGCAAGGCCTAGAAATTGGCGGATCTCTGTCGGCGACTTAGGTGATACCCAATCTTTGACAGATTCGACCTTTGCTGGATCTACGTGAATACCGTTAGAATCGATGACATGACCGAGGAATTGCACTCTGGGAATCTAGAATTCACATTTGGAGAATTTAGCATAGAGTTGTTCCTCCTTGAGTACCTTTAGTACTTGTGCAAGGTGTTCCCCGTGTTCTTGTTCGTTCTTGGAATAAATGAGTATATCATCAATGAAGACTATCACGAATTAACCAGGTAGGGTATGCACACACGATTCATAAGATCCATGAAAATGGCTGGTGCATTGGTCAACCCAAATGGCATAACCTGTAATTCGTAATGACCGTAACGGGTTCTGAAAGCTGTTGTTGGAATATCTTCCTCCCTGACCCTTAATTGATGGTATCCGGATCTCAATTCAATCTTGGAATACACACTTGACCCTTGTAGTTGGTCAAATAGGTCGTCAATGCGAGGAAGCGGATAACGATTCTTCACAGTTAACTTATTCAGTTCTCTGTAATCGATGCACATTTAGAAAGAACCATCTTTCTTTTTGACAAATAACACAGGAGCTCCCCATGGTGAGGAATTGGGTTGGTTAAATCCTTTGTCAGATAGTTCCTGAAGTTGTTCAGCTAGCTCTTTCATTTCTGATGGTGCCAACCGGTATGGAGCTTTAGCTACAGGTGCAGCTCCGGGAATCAAATCAATTTGAAATTCCACTTGTCGGGTTGGTGGTAAGCCTGGCAACTCATCAGGAAAGACTTCGGGAAAATCTCGGATGATAGACACGTCCTTGATTTGCTTCTTCTCGGGTTTGTCCTCCTCATCTGTTTGAGAAATATGGGCCAAGAAGATAGGACATCCTCTCAACAAATATTTCTGGGCTTTTGTACAAGAGATAACACTAAGTCTAGTGTCTGTAAAGTCGGTGTTACCGTCTCCTCGAATGATTAAAGTTTCGTTTCCCCACGGAATACGGACTAGTTTTTCATCACAAACAATGACTACGTGGTATCTCGCTAACCAGTCCATACCAATAATAACATCAAAACTACCAAGGTTTACAGGAATAAGGTCAGTGTTGAATGGATGTTTAGAAAGATTAAAGGTACAACCTCTAATGATAGTGTTAGCATCTACAGTATTACCGTCAGCTAACTCTACGGATTAGCGATGATCTAAAATTGTAGGAACGACTTCTAGTACTTTGCTAAATTCAGTGGATATAAAACTTCAGTCTGCTCCAGTATCAAACAAAACAGATGCATAATGATTGCTTAGTAGGAATGTGCCAGTAACGACATTAGAATCGAGGTTGGATTTTACATTGCCTACCACGTACACTGTTGACGAAGCTCCTCCACTGTTCTTGTTCTAGTTGGCCAACTTGGGACAACCTGGTCTCACATGTCCCGGTGCTCCACACTCATAGCACACAACTCCCTTCTTAGGTCCATTGTCATTCCCTCCGGCAGTATTGCGGTTTCCCTGCTATCCATTCCCGTTCCCACGGGCATTGTATCCTCCCCTATTGTTGTAGTTTCCGGTGTTCTGGTTGGGTCGGACCTGAGTGACAGCATTGACTCGACAAGTTTTAGCAAAATGACCTACTTGTCCAAACTTGTGGCAGGTTTGACATGGGCTATCAACAGTATGATGATAGTTGCATCTTGAGCACAAGGGTTTTACACCCACATATGTCCTAGTTCCTGTAGTGGTAGCACTGTAAACCTACCCAGCATTTGGCCTTTTTGGAGGCTGCTGGTACTGACTATGGAAATTCTCATATGCTTTCCGCTTGTTTTCAATGTTTCTCTCAGACATGGTACGGACTCTCTTGTTGATCAATTCTTTAGCGAACTCAATGGCACTCTCAACAGTAGTGGGTCGAGATGCGAGTACGCTGTCATGAATGGCGTCTGGGAGTCCACCAACATACTTTTCAATCTTTTCATCCTCCTCAACAAACATCCTGGTACACATTAGAGTCAACTCTTGGAATCTTTGGTTGTATGCAATGATTTCATTGTTCTTGCGTCGGAGATCCCATAACTCAATCTCAAGCTTATTTATCTCGCCCATTGGACAGTAGATCTCGGTCATTCTCACTTTCAAATCAGTCCAGCTGAGAACATAAGCAGCATCGTGTCCAAGAGTGGCAATTACAGAGTTCCACCAGGTAAGAGCACTCTCAAGCAACGTGCAGGTGACAAACTTGACTTTGTTCTCATCTGCACAATTGCTGATGCGGAACACAGTCTCCAACCCTTCAAACCACTGCATCAGTTCCACAACACCTTCTTTGACATTATAGTACGAAGACTTTCACTTTAGAAAGTCGGGATAAGAGCAACCCCTATTGGTCTGATTATTCCGGCGGTTGTTGGAGTTTTGGCTATCATCCACGTTTCTGCTGGCGGCCATCGCAGTTGTGATGCCCTGATCAATCATTTCCGTTAGTTGGGCAGCAGTGATGTTTTGGGTAGTGTCGGCATTGTTGGGGTTCGTTCTAGTGATTACCATTTGTCTATAATTATACACAAAAATGAAATCATTAGTTTAAGGTGTTAGCACAGTTTTATATAAATACACGAAAAGAAATTCTTGCATAGACTTCACAACAAATTGGATAACCTATTTAAAAGTTCATAATATAATACAGTACAGAATATAACAAAAGATAATGAGTACATGCCATTTCTAGAATAGAAATACAATTCAAATTTTACAACCAATCCAATACAGAGCACATACGCCTGTCTGGGATGGTGGTACACATAATCTAAAGTACATCGTCTACGGATACCTAATCTAAATAGTGTAGTACAATGATACAACTGATAAAAGAAAGTACAAATACATGAGGTCCTATATCATGATAGCTGGGATGCAACCCAAAAGCTTATCATGATGTACAAAAGATCTAGCACATCTAGTCTACTCGTGTCTGACATACTCCTCCGAGATGGCTGGTGCTGCTGGTGGTGATGAGACGGTTGGTGCCTGCATGGCATCCTGCATCGAGGTCATGGCAGCTCGGGTCTCCTTATGGAGTCGAAGTGCCCCCAAGAACTGGTCTTTGAAGGTCTGTTGAACTCCTCGAAGATGAGCAGTCTCTGTCGTCAATCCCTGGTGACGGACGTCCTGGAGATCAAAGAAGATAGCAAGCGTCTGCTCCATGGACATGAGAGCGGTGTGAGTCTCAGTCTGCTGACTCTGCAGTGTGTAGATCTGGTCACGAAGGAACTCATTCTCCTCCAGCAACCACTGAAGAGAATGATAAGTCGTAGACCACGCTCCTCGAGCAGCATGCGCCTCAGCACTAACAGTCCAGCACAAAAGGTCCTGACACGACTGCAGAGCAGTGCGTCCAAGCTGTCCAGCAGATAGCAGAGTGTGAATCTCTGCTACGTCCTGTGCATGGCGTGCGGCCAGTGCAGTAATCTGGGCCTGGATAGGATCCACGCGCCTCGCACCTGAACCCTCACCGACCTCAAAGGTAGAGTCGACAAGTGCCTCGTACCTCCTCTTACGAGGTGGCAGAGACTCACGTGCGTAGCCAAAGAGTGAGGAAGCTGGTGGTAAAGGTGTTAAGGCAGCAGTCGGTTGAACCTCTTCCCCAGCGGGGGATATAGGTGAAACAGGTGGAGTAGAGATGAGTGCAGCAACGAGAGCGGTGTCACCAGAAGTGTGACTGTCATTTGACTCACTGGCAGATATCCATCCATGCAAGACGGATGTCGGTGATACAGCAGCAAGAGTATCAGCGAGTGATGTCATAGTAAATCTGAAAATAATATCGTTTTAATTGACGTAAGTATAATCTTACTCAAGTTAAAAGTTTTTAAGAATTATGATTAAATTATATACTAGTGCCGTTTAACATGGCGATGTTAGAGGTTACGTTAATACTTATGAGATTAATCAACCGGATTTTAATAATCAATGCACAGATAGCCACATAAAAATGTATGCTCTACACTCTATATGCTTAACTAATCTAGTCCCGAAAATCCCAAAAGATTTTTAAAGTAGTTATAATCCAGTTTATATAAAAAATTTATTTTTATATTTATTTTAATTTTTCGTTCTGGTTCTCTATAACTATCGCTCTCATACCATTCTGTGACACCCCCAATTTGAGTCAAATGCAGCGGAAATAATATTTGGGTGTCACGTAGGTGGATCAACAGCAGATAGTATGTAGAGCAGCAGATAAAAGATTATCATTACATTTATTACATGAATAAAAGTGCAAATGTTATTAAAAAAAATTTAAACATTATTCAGCGTTTGGAATCATTCCCCAGTTTATAAAACCCCAGATGATCTCTATAAATGCAGCCTATCATGATGCTTGACTCCATGCACGTCAATACCTGCTTCAGTTTCGTGAGAAAACATGCTTAGAGAGTTAGCATAAAGTTGGTGAATTCATAGGTTTAATAAAATGAGTTTGGACAATAAACATTCACTGAAGTAGTAATGCACAAAGCATCAACAGTTAAAAGTAATTACATTCCCATATTGCCCAAAACTGAGACTTGACAGTTAAGTCCTCAATAAATGAGGACCCTTCGCATTAAAATGCACCCAATAATAAAAAGTTCTGACATGTGAAACATCTGTTGTCCTGGCCTAGGCCCAGTGAGCGCTACTCACCCAGATGGGGATGGTCAATCCCAAATAGATCTATTTATAACATTCAGGCAATTCAAAAATTTTAACAGTTTCAGATGCACGGGTCATGCGGGTTCATCTATAATAGGCAAATGTAATCAAGGTTTCGTAGTTCAGTTTATGTCCATCAAATAAAATATGTTGCATGTTTTCTTCCACATAAAAGAATTTAAAAGTTTGTCAATATACAAGTAGGGCCATGAACTCACCTTAGTAGTACAGCAAATAGTCACAAGAAAATCAGATGTGATGCTCACGATACAGTCAACGACCTAAATAATTATAAGGTCTCAGTAAATGCATAATATAATGCATAAAAGTTTCAGAACAAGTCTATGCATGCTTATACTGGTTTTAAGTATTTTATTACGATATCTGTAATTTAGTTCATCGTTGTACAAGTTATAGAAGTATTTATTTTAAGTGTAAAATAAATAAGATCGTTTAATTAATTAATCTGTTTAATTAATATTCTCGTACTTGTACCGTTTATAAAGTAATTTAAATACTTATAAAGGAAGTTTTATACATATATAAAGTGAAAAGAAATAAATATAATTAATATATTTATTTTTATAAGTTAATCATATTTAATTTATATAATGTATATAAATAACATTTATAAAAATGTATAACATTTTAATTTAATTCATCGTTCTCGTAGTGTGTATATTTATTAAATTAAGAGTTTGGAAAAATAACGAGTGTTATATTTATTTAAGTTTTACGTTTTTAATAACGGGTATATATATAGTAAATTAGGGTTTGTTATAGTTTGTGTAAATTACAATTTAGTCCCTCGATTTATATAATTACTCGCGGTTAATTACCATAATACCCCTAGGGTTTGTAAATGTTTCATGTAATTACAACATTAGTCCCTCCCTAGTTACACGTGTAACTAGGGTTTGTTAAAGTTTCATATATTGTCAATTTTGGCCCTTAAAGTATTCGGCTTATATTTAGGTTTAGCATAAGTTTCATAAACGCCCCCTAGGGCTTCAAATAGGTTTCGGCTAATGTCAAAACAGCCCCTAGGGTTTGTTTAGGGTTTGTTTAATTTTACTAGTTTGCCAAATAGGGCCCCTAGGGTTCCTATTACTTTCAGTATGTGGCAAAAGGGGACCCTAGGTTTCTAACTAATTTACACAACTTATCCTAACTTAGTAATAATTACAATTGAGTCCTCCAACTATGTTTAAGTCTCGAATGGTATTAAAATACCACCCTAAACTCTCGACTATTTACAATATAGGTCCTTTGGTTTTATCTTTTGTTAAAATGAGTTTCTAAATGTGTCCATTTAAGTCCCTAAACTTATAATAATTACAAAATAAATCCGAAAACTTTATGTTTATCATTTTTAATCCGAAACTTTATAGATTTACCATTTTAATCTGAAACTTCATAAAATAATTTTTTTAACACCAAAAGATTTATAATAACATTATTTAATAAAAATAAAGTTTATTTTAGGTATGCTTATTCTAGTGGGCTTAATAGCTTAATTTCTATAAGGCAACTAGTGAGCTTAATAATCTAAGGCAACTAGTTATATTTTTAGTTACTAACCTTAGATCTAGTGATTCTAGGCTTATCTAAACATTACAAAGTTAACCAACACACTAAACCATGAGGATACCCCACGTCTAGTTTTTATGCATGCTTAGGTTTTCATGGTTTTTCTATTTAAGCATGTTCATGATATTATGTTCATTATGGTTAACAAGATTTTACATCACACTAAGTGATATATCATTTTAAGCCGTGACCCTATATAGTCTAGGGTTTCTTAGATTTGTTCTTAGGTTTAAGCTTTACTAGTGATAAGTATATATAAGTTCATGTGTATGAAAATGGATATATAGAAAATATAGGTTTCATGTTACTTACTTGTTTAGATAGATCTATGAATGAATAAGTGAATGCGTAGTGTCTTGAGCTTGGTTTCAACACACTTGGAATAAAATCTAGCCGTGACCTTCACTAGTGTTCTTAGGGCTTTCTTGTTGTCTTGAAGATCAAACTTGTTGTAGGAGTGACAATGATTTGCATTCAAGTTGCATGAGACATAGATTTAGGTTAATAAATGGAGTACTAATGAGTGTTGAAGGATTTTTGTGATGGAGTAAATGTCTAACCGTGGGTTTTTGAGAGAGATATGAGATTGATGTCAAGTGTTTTATGTTGTGTGTTTTGGAGATCTAAGTGTATCCGAATATAGGAAGAAAGAGAGGATCTTGATGTATCTTGCAAGGGTACTATGATATCTTGAAAGAGATACACTTAGATATAGTAAGATATGTCCTATAATTTGTAACACATGCCTAAAATTAGCAAAGACTTTCCCTCCCATATTTGGTGTTCTTGCCGTGTGTATGCAAGTCAAAGAGGGACAAAGATTGACATTCAATAGTGTATAATGTATGGTGATGTATAGGGAAAGTATGGAATGTGTAAGGCATAGTATCCAAGTGGGTGTACATGTTTATGCTTTCTTGCAAGTTAGTAAATCCATTATGGATGTGTAAGTATGTATATATACACGGCATACACATGCAATTTAGGAGAATTGTGTTAATTTGTGTCAAGTATTGGGAGATAATAATAGTCCATGTATTATAGTGTATGCATTTGTTAAGTTTCTAGGTATTTTGGTTAAACCTTTAGATAACTTGGTGAAAGTATATAATGAGTATATCATTATAATTATTTTACTTGAAATAAAGTAAATAAGTGACAATGTGAAATAATGTACATTGTTTTAAAGTGATAGGTGTTTATTCATAGTATGAAGTATATGTAAATATATACATATAAATATAATCCAAGTACTTAATAAATTAAGTAAATAATGATACAGTGTATCAAAAGTGTGTACTGATGTGATGAGTCCTTGTTCAATCAGGTGGCCAGTCAATTGCCAACGTAGTCAATAAAGACTAAAGGTGTGGCCAGTCAATTGCCAACGTAGTCAATAAAGACTAAAGGTTCATATAAATGTACAAATAAATATGAAATGATAGTGTGACAAATGTATATGATTATTAATAAGTCATATAGAAGTGGAATTGTATAGATTCCAAAAATAGTAAGTACAACAGTTGACAAAGTCAATAAGGTAAAATCAGAGGTTTTATAATTGATAGTATTTTCCTTAGAAGAACCAACCACTTGTTTCATAGGACACACACTCTCCAAGTGATAAAAAATATTGCAAGTGCCACATCTTGGAGGCTGCCATTAAAAATCAATACGAACGGTAATCGTAATGTATCCTTTTCCATCCTCACGAGGAATATCAACATCAACCGAATCAACAAGAGGCTTATCTGCCGACACATCCACAAGGGCCCTAGCATAATCACTACGCCCCCATGAATTAAGACATATGAAATTAGTGTACGCATCAAGCCTCATTTGTCTACCCACTTTGGCTGAAATCAGAGCAAGCCCAACCTTCAAATAAGCTACTAAAGGCACATTATGCATTTTCACCCATAACGGAACATGAGTCACTTTATCCTTCATAAGTAGAGTATTCGGCCTCCAAACATTTAAAACAGTATGGATTAGCTGAATTCGCCAAGGACCATCATTCATAACCATTTGCATGCTTGATTCTGAACCAAACTGAAACATGAAAAAACCATGATGCATCATGACTCGTTTGAGCCCATACTTGACCCACGCATGCTTAACATAATTCTCCACCATAGGGAATGCCAAACATTTACCAACAGGAAACCCATACAACGTATTCACAAACCGAGCTTTGATTTCATCTAATGCTTCCATAGGTAAACAACAGATTTACCATGCAATGAAGCATCATTAGTATGGCAGTTTGGGTCATTCCCCATCATAACATTACGCCCTAAAGCAAGACGTTTACCATCTTCTTGAGACGTACATTCCTGACCATCAAAAAGATGTAGTATGTACAACAGGCTGTGTTGAAACTTCACCCTTGCTAGAAACAATAAGCACATCATTCACATCACCTCCTACAAAATCTTTCGTCATGTCAGAAACATAACACGACGACGAGCCACCAAAGGTTTACCATCACGTCCCAAAATTTTCCCATCAATGTTTTTAACCTTGGCAGCAATATTCCCTAATAACGACCCCTTACCCAGCAAGCCGTTATCAACTTTCTTACTTCCAGTCGATTTACGATTTAAGAAGCCTTTATCCATCTCTCAATAAACCCACAACCATACCAAACAGCAAACAACACAAAGATAGAAAACCAAATTAGGGCTCAGCAACCCTAAAATAGTTTCGTTAGGTGTTAAGCCTACACCACCTAAAAAAACGAATCCTAATAATAGAAGATCAAAAGATGTATCTTGAACGAACACAAGGGCCCAGCAGCACTTTTAATTCGAAACCCTAAAAATAGGAGATCGAGAGTAACCGTGAAATCGAAACAAAAGATAATAGGGATATAAAGGTGATTTCATAAGATAGAAATTGATCGACCAAACAATAAAACTAGTAACCGAATAAAACTCACCCAAACTGCAATCAACCAACAAATTAGTTCCTAATCGATGAAGGATACGTAAGAACAAAATCAACCAAAAATCCAAAACCTTTATTAGGCAACGTCTAAAACGTTAAACGATACCCTAAAAAGTATAAGACCCTAGTTAAAATCGTAATCCTGGATCACACAAGCTAATTAGAAACAGATCTAGTAGTGGTGGATAGAACAAAAAAGGAAAGCAGATGATCAGAATTAGAGTTATAGGCGGCCGAAAATCACCTTATAAGTCGCCCCTAGTAGAGAGAATTTTTTAGGGTTTAAGTTTAATATAATCAATCGAAACAAAAGATAATAGGGATATAAAGGTGATTTCATAAGACAGAAATTGATAGACCAAAGAATATAAAAGTTTCAACAAAACCTCAACCCTATTTTTTATGTTTTTTTAGGGTAAAAGGGAATCAATACCCCGGTAAAATGCATTACACCAAAAAACGTTGAAGTACCTATATTTTGTTAATATGAAATTGAAAGTGAGCATTTGTTTAAAAACCGTGAAATATATATAATTTAAACATGAGTATATTAAAGAAATATATATAATTTTAAGATCATGGGGAAAGTATTTTGTTTTTTCATAGGGGTTTTTAAAAGCTTGTTCCTCGTAGTCATCTCGCTCATGCAGCATTTCCAAGCTTCGTGTGGCATCATTAACTTATGTCACACTAGTGTAAGTAGCACGAAGTAAACGATCTGCTATCGATGAGTGAAGAGCCCAGCGAAAGTGCTTCGCTTGTTCTTCAGCAGTACCCGTAGCAGTACCCAAAAATCCAGCCAACCTAAGAAACGTCTGCATAAACTCAGTGCTAGTCTCTCTAGTTCTCTGACGAATGGAATGATAGTCCCTCTTGAGTCTCTCCTGCTCAGCTGTCAGAAAGAACTGACCATAAAACAGATTTTTGAACTGGTCCCAAGTCAAAGTATCTAACCACACATCACCTTCATTTGCTAGCTTGTATGCCCTCCACCAAGCTAAGGCATCTCCTTCAAACTTATAACAAGTCAACCTTGACTTTTAGATTCCATCACATCCCATAGCATCAAAAAATTTCTCCATATGTGAAATCCAGTTTTCCGCATCAGATGATATCTCAGCTCTTTAAAAAGATATAGGTTTCTGCTTGTTAAACCTCTCAAGCCAATTGTGTAGAGTAACCGGTGGAGGAGGGGGAAGATTGTGATTCTTATTTGGAATGTTCTAGTATTCATTCCAGATCTGATTCCTGATTTATGGGAGCATGGCTTGTAGAGCTGCTTGGACAGCTGCAGCTAGTTCATGTTCACGTGTCATGACCATCTGATAGTTTAAAAGAGGAAATGAAATGATTAAACTGATTAGAACATAGGATAAACATAATTAAATGCATGAAGAGTTTATGAAGGCATAGCCAACGAAAACAGCCATTGGCAATAGTTGACGCCTATGGGTCGGTCCACATAACATATTTTGACATGAGCAAAGGTGAACGCCTATGGGTCGGTTCACAAAATAATCGAATGAAAAAGCACATGCGACTAAATATGGTCAGTCCTGTACTAACCATTACTTAGTCAAACTTAACATAAAACAAAGATAGTGCATGAAATGAAATGAGTAAAAGTACTGTCAGTTTTAGGAAGACACTAATGACTACCCACTAGTCACAGGTCAATTTTTAGAGCCTACAGGTCGAAACCTTGGCTCTGATACCATAATTGTAACACTCCATTTGGATAAATGGACCGTTACGTAGTAATTATGGCATGTCAAAAAAGCATGCAAGGTAAACGTCTAAAACATTAAATGACCATAAAGGAAACCTGAAACAATATCGGTTCCAACATAAGCTCCACACACGAAATGCATAAGCATAGAATGTAAAGGAAAGGACTAAACAATGTCCAGCAAAGCAAAAGTATGTAAATGCATTTAAGAAGAAAGAAGACTAGGCGCCTCATTCTATGCACGTACTCTTGTTTCCTAGCTTTGCCCTTTAGTACCTGCCGTATTGGGACATGGAAAGAAAAATACGACTGAGCAATACGCTCAGTGTGCGGATATATGACAATGATATGTAAAGCATAAACATAAGAAATTAATGAATGACATAAATAACAACGGAATATGTGTATGTCCTGGAAAACTTGGTTTAAGCTTCTAAGACTGGTTTAATATTTATAAAAAGACTTGTGTTTTGTTTATTCAGAAAACTGTATTTTAAATATGCCTGGAGCCCATATAGGTCATGTTATATCAACGTGCATGAATACATAGAGGGGTGACCTCATCATGCAATTAGAGGGGATGCCTCTAACTAATATATAATATGAGTGGAGGGATCAGCTCCTGTAACGGATGCAAGGCACACACCACAGTTACCATGAAATCTTACTACTTGTCCTAGGATGCACCCATTCGCCCCACGTGATAATAACAAAGGTAAAAATACTGTAAGGGGCGCTGCGAGAAATCACTCTCTCGCAGAAGAGTCATAACACCGGTGCCTCCAGTGCTATGGTTATGGAACCCCCATAACTAGGTGAAACTGGCATGCATGTATATAGCTCAGGCAATCTAAAGTAATCATAACATATACTGATGTGTTTAAGACACGTAAACTACTGTGGAAAACAGATGGCTGCAAACGAGAAATCCTAAGTATCGGAAAGAATGTCCTTACTGCATGACAAAATATTCGTACCTTATGTCCAGTAAATGAAGACGAAAACGAACGCGGAAGATCACTCCAGCTTCACGATAGCTACATAATGAAGTGTCATGAATGAGTGTCGGTTTTACTTATACATAGTTGTTATTTAGTTTACTTGACGTGGTCATACTTATTATACTTGTTCTTGTCTTGTCTTATTATTTCATGTTTAATCATGTGTTTCTATACTTTCATGTGTTTTAGATTCACGTATTTCATGTTTTATGTGTTACAGTAGTTGTTATAACATAATGTGTAACTTTGTAAAAATAGCAGGTTTCTATATATAGTAACTTTCGAAAATAACAGGTTTCCATATCTAGTAACTTTCCAAAAATAGTAAGTTTCCTTAAATAGTGAGTTTCTAAAAATAAAAAGTTTCCATAACTAGTAAGTTTCCAAAAATAGAAAGTTTCCATATTTTGCATGTTTCTATAAATAGCATGTTACCATATTTAGTGTGTATCCATATTTATCATGTTGTCATAATTAATATAATTCCCTAATTAACATGTTTCCCTAATTAATATACATCCATAATTAATCGTATGCTTATTAAATAATTAAATGGTATAACATATAGTTTAATAAGCTTATATTATGTCATGAATATTAATATTTTAATGTTTAATAACTATAATTATTACTTAATAATGATATTGCATGTTATCATAAGTTATTATTAATTAATAATATTGCATGATTAATATAATTAACTTTACCTTAAAAGGATATAAATAATATAAAGTAAGTTTTAATTAATTTAAATGCACATGAATAATTAGGTTAATAATTATTTTATCATAAGTTTTATTTAAATAAAAATAAACATAACTTATAACATGGTTTTTATTTAAATAAATCACATGTACCAAGTCTTGTTTATATAAATAAATATAACCTAAGTCTTATTTTAACTAAACCATATATTAATTAATAAAATTAATTAATAAAACATAACATAATGTATTTTATATAAATGGTTTAATTACATGTTCTTGTAAAAATTGTCAAGTACCCGAGCCCAAAACCTGAGACCAAAAAACCAAGTACCACAGCCCGACGGTTGTGGCTTCCTTGCTGATGTGCCCCGTCCGAGCCAACACAACCCACACCGAGAGCCAAAGGCTCTCGGTTTGATGTTGTTGCCCGAACAAACCAACCCTCGGCTTGCGCCGGGGTCCCTTTGTTGCGCCAAAGATACACCGAGCCCCTTGGGGGTCTCGGTTTTCCTGTTGTCCGAAAGCCACAACCCCCATTTAGGGGTGTGGTGCTGCGGCCTGGCCAAGAACAACCAACACCGACCCTGAAGGGGTTGCGGCTGTTGGTAACAGAACACCAACGAGACCAAAAATCGGTCTCGGTTCAAGTGTAAACCCAAACAAACAAACATAATCCCGATCCTCATGTTTAATTATTTATTTAACATGCCTTCGTACTTGTTTTTAATGATATAATAATAATGATAAAAATAAATAATTTACAAGATTAAGGATCAAAGGATACCGTATGCGTGAAAAGGTCTAACACACGAACATAATACCGTTGTAATTAAAAGATCAAAAGCAACTTGTGGGTTTGATGTGAGCCGCGGCAAGGAGCAAGAAGAGGAGACTAGGGTTTTATGATTTTTCTATAAAAGTGATTTATGAAAATCCCCTGGTGTTTTTATTTAATGTCTAGTAAAATTACATGGGTCGGGCTTGGCCCATCCTTCTTCTCTTCCTCTTTCTAGCCGAAAGCCACAAACACCCTTTTGTTTTCATATTTGTATTTCGTGCTTAAATATTTACCGTGTGAGTTCGTGTTTAATTATCGTGTTATCATTTCTTGAATGTTTCTTAATCATTATACGTAAACACTTCTCGTGTATTAATAATAATATTAATATACGTTATATTTGTAGTAATTAATATAAAAGTTCGTATTAATATTCATGATTAGTGTCGTACAATAAATAATCTGAAAGTTTAAATTTGTCGGTGTTTTCATGCATTTAATGCTGTTAGGTATTTTAAAGCGGGTTTAAAGAAAATATGGTTGTAAAACTTGTATAATTTATGATCTGACATTTTGACCTTTCTTATACTATGTTGAGCATTACACGTCTGCTTAGATTGGTAAACCAACTTTATATATTAAGCTAATTATTTTCTTACCACTTTCGACTACTAGCAAGAAAACATAATTCATCTATTGATAAAGGGGTGCTTATCTAAGGTGCTTAATGGATTTTTTATAAATATAAATAACTTACCCATGGATACTTATTAGCAAGTGCTTAGTGCTTATGGAGGCTACAATAGATCTATTTATAAAAGCCCTTTCAAGATGGCCTATTGCTAATGCCATAAGCATATGTGAAAGCTTACCAAAAACTTCCTGAGTAGATAGGTCAAAATTGTAGCTTCTATTCATTACACACATGATTAATATGCTTTCCTTAGCTCTTGCTCAAATTTACAAGTGGCATTATATTTGTATTTTTTTTTCTACAGGAAAACCAAATAGCGAGGAGAATAAAGAACAAAGCCTAACTGCATATTACGCTGGTGCAATTACACTTTGCAGATTCACCTGAGGAAACAAAGAGACGTGAAAGTCGTTCAAAGTGTTTTGAAAAGAATCATGGAAACCGAGTTACATACAATGTTACAAAATCCAAAAAGTCTAGTACTAGAAACTTGTACACACTTTTGCATGTATGTTGGCAGATAGCAACACTTTTGATGATGGTACTCCCAGCACGGCAGTTGAGGATATTTACTGGGATTCTCTTACTCTTAAGTCTTAAAGGTACTGCCAATAAATTGAGAAACGTTACTTGCGCCTTATTTCTGCTCTAGATCCGGCAACCGTAAGTTTTTTGCTACTTTCTGTTGAGACCATAAGAGTTTCAATTGAAATGAAGTTACGCTAATGGGTTGTTAGTTTTTCTTTTTGAAATTTCTTATGTTAATCAAAATCATATAGTTAGTGTTAGTAGGTAGAGTAGTGCTTCTGGAATTTTGTCAGCTATATGAATGCCTTGTATAAATTTTTTTGTTAATAAATTAAACAAATACATCAAAAATTGTTTTTCTTCATAATACTAGCAAAAAGAAATTTGGGGAGCATCTACAGGGTGATAGATACATAGAGGGTTACATGCGTACATATGGTTTCTCCTTGAGTAAGTAGTTTTGTTGCAAATGGCATGAAACTGATTATTTGACCTTTAGACCCTCAGATAATTAAAATCTGAATATTTTATCCAAAGAGTCAAAAGTTATTATTCTCCCTTATAGCCACGCTGACCAATTTCATATTGCTCATCATAACGGCCTCTAAATAAGTAAGTGGTAAATTTTATTTTACTATCTCATCAGGTAAGGCCAAAAGAAGTGTTAGAGAAAGCTTTCTAATTGTTCAAAATTCTCAAAATAACTACCTCTATAAATGTGATCTGCTAAAATTTATTCAGCAATGAGGTACAAAGGATACACAATGAGTTGACCGCCAAGGTGTACATTAAGTTTTCTTTTAATCATCAAGTTATCTTGCCTCAAAGGCTTATTGACGTCGTCTGTTAGTTTAACACACGTATTTTGCTCATTACACTTTTAAGAAACCATCTCTTGTTCATGTTTATTATTCAGGTATATGAAACTTACATACGATTAGCAATAGAAATGGGTGACTTGTCCGAGTATAACCAGGTTTGTCTCCAGTGTAGTAGGAATTACTTGAGTTATTTTGCTTTGATCATCCATCATGAACCCTTCAAACTTAATTCTATTTGTTTATTACTGCGCCTGTCTTAGGTTCGTAAGGGAGTGTTAGAGCCATAAAATGGACGTGCAGAGTTCCCATAGCAAGCCAATTTGTATCTATTTTAACTTTTAAGCGGTCTATACATGTTATAAGCAATCACTATTCACTCAAATTCTCATTAAAAATTATGAAGATCCAAAACTATGGACAGTTTTAGATGAGCTTGAGAAATTGGATTGAGCGTCGTTCATAGGGAAGTATTTATGTCTCTAAATTCAAACTATCTACAAAATTTGGTGCATCTAGCCCTAACTTGAAAGTCTTAGACAAATCTTGATTAGCACCTACATGACAATTTTGCTATGATAATAGCATAAACCCTCCTTAAAGAATTGAAGGTCGTAAATGGTTTCAACCATCAAACAAAGATCAATTGGATCAGTGTAGTTTCATTGTTTTGTTCTATATTGGGTAATATATGTTAGACGAATAATAGGCCCAAGCCCGTAGGATTACATTGGAAACTCGATCCCGTTATATCATTCATTCATTCAATATTTATAAGTACATAACCCTAAAGACCTCAACCCACAAACGGGCTTGGGCCTATTATTCGTCTAACAATATATTGGTTTCTATCAACTGTATCACAACTTCAAATTTATGGCTAATACCTATGTTACTCTAATTAGGTGTGTTCTTATGAGGAGCAAACGGACAGAATACGAATTTGAGAAGTTGTGTCAAGTTGAGAATCCAAATACACCCAATCGTAAACGTTTAAAAGAACATGACATGCCTATTGTCAAAAGTGAATCTGGCATAACTAATGTTGCAGAAGGTAACGGGCTGCCAAAAATAGACTCAGTGCAACCCTCTGAAGATGCGACTATACAACAAATCTTAGCACAAAACTCTAGCATCAGGAAGGGGTCGTGGAAGGCCAAAAAAGAAATCAATTCCAATCAGTTTTCCAGCTTCTTCACTACCTCTTCCTCATCCTGCTAAAAGTGTTACTCCAACTGCTAATCAAATCACTCAGTTGAATGTCACTAGCCCTTTTGAGAATAGAAAGTCAACGGCTACCTTGACCTTTGCTACTAATGCCACCCTGGCAGTGCTTCCTGGTTTTCAGCAAACCACTCATCATCCACTTCAACTAACAATCATCCTTCTGGCTTTGCGTCATTCGCCACACCCCCTCCATGCTACAAGCCAATCACCAATCTTCCTCGTTTTTTAACAGATTACACCTGCAGTGGTTTCTCCAACCATTGCTGACTCTCAGTCTGTTATATCTCCTTCTTCAAAGACAACTGGCAGAGGTAAAGGGTGTGGTCAAGTCGAGATAGAGGTCATGGTGAAATAAATGAAAGTGAGGTTGATGTGCCCAGCCTAGGGGTAAGAAGTCACATAATGTGGTATTAGGTATTCCAGGTGTTAAAGCATTATCTCACGTCAGCAAGCCAGAAACAATTACCCTATCAGTTCCATACTACTTCCACATATTGCTACTCAAAAAGATAACGAGCCTTTAGCTTCTGGGTCAACAACTGTAAATGCTAATTTTTAATAGATGATGATATAATTTTTGTAATAAAATCTTCGTAGGTGAAATTTTGAGCACGACTTGAAGCATGTATGTTACTAACATTTTTTAACTAATAAGTGCAAAAATAGGAGAGATTGATGTCTAATACAATATTTTATTAGTTTTGTAACGATATCCTTACGAGTGAAAATTATAAGGATTAATGCTTTGATGTTACTAGCGTATTTTATACCAGAAGTGAAAAAAGTAAATTTTTACTTTTAATAGACGTTTATATATGTTTTGTAATAATATCTTCGCGCGTAAAAATTATGAGCAACGATTTAAGTTTTGTTGTGTCGGCATATTTCTTTTAATTGGAAGTGTAAAAACAGGAGATGTTGATGTCTAATAGACTGTTATATAAGTTTTATAATATACCTTCACGCATGAAAATTATGAGCAAGGATTAAAGTTTCGGTCACTAGCGTATTTTTTAAAATTGAAGTGCAAAAAATAGAGATATTGATGTTTAATAGATGGTTAGTTATGTTTTGTAAATTTATATCCACGTAATTATATGCAAGATTGAAGCTTTGATTTTTCCAAGGTATGTATAATATTGTAAGCGCAAAAATATGAGATATTGATGATTTTTTAATTTATGTTAGAATATTTTCACTCTTGCAAATTATGAGTAAGTACTGAAGCTTTGTTTTTTGCTAGTTTATTTCTATATTAGAAATGCAAAAATAAAAGATATTTATATTCATTAGGCGATTATATAAGTTTAAGAATATCTTCACACGCGAAAATATAGAGAAAATATTGAAATTTTGATCTTACTAGCATATTCTTTATACCTAGTGTAAGGATTTGAGACATTTCATATATTAAAAAATATATCTTTGTGTGTTAAAGTTATGAGCAATGATTAAATCTTTGATGTTATTATCATATTTTTAATACAAGTGCAAAATAAGAGATTATGCTTTTTAATAGACGATTATATAAGTTTTTTAATAATTATCTTCACGCGTGAAAATTATGAGTAAGGATGCAAACTTGGATTTTACGAGTTTTTTTTATTAAACTAGAAGTGAAAATATAAGAGATTTTGATGTCTAATAGACTACGAAGTATTATCTAACTTTTGTGATAATTTTTGTAATATATCTTTATGGGTGAGAATTATGAGCAAGGATTAAAGTTTTGGTCTCATTTTTAAGTTGAAGTGCAAAAATTAGAGATATTGATATTGAATAGACGGTTACTTATATTTTGTAAATTTACCTTCATGCCTCTTGAAGCTTTGATCTTACTATGGTATTTGTAATAATAGAAGTGCGAAAATATATGAGACATTGATTTTTTTGGTAAAGGGGACTCACCCGGGTAAAATATATTAATTCCCAAAAAATCATAATAAGTACAATGGAATGTGACTGAGTGTCACATTAACCTCAAGCTAAAGCTTGAACATCCTCTAATTCATACGACATACCATATGAATACTATACAATCATAACCAATAACGCCAATAGGAAAAAACCACTTAATAACACAAAGACCTAGAAACCTATCCATACTCATGAGATAAATATGGAATTCGGTAAGCCCAAACATTGAGCAAACCTTGCACTATCCAAAGATTTCTTGAACCTACACGACAGGAGCTTCAAACGAACTGTTTCCTTAATGCATTCACCAAGCTGATTACACGTCCTCTTAGTATGATTAAACAACCTAGAGTTACGTTCATTCCAGATAAAGTAAGCAACAGCAGCCAACGTTAACTTTTCCACAAGACATTTAGTAGTCTTTCTTTTAGCCCACGCCAAAATAAAACCCAAATTTTGATCAAAACTCGAATTAGGGAAATTAATATCAGCGTAGGCACGTGCATTAGTCCAAAGCTGAGAGGAGTATGGACACTCAAAGAACAAATGGGCATGAGAATCAGGCTGCCCCTCACACAACGAGCATATTGTAGGTAGATCCGAAGACATATCCCAAGGATACATCCTGTCTTGAGTCTTCAATCTTTGCTTAATCACCAACCATAAATGGAACACGTGTTTAGGGATAGAACCAGCAAACCAGATAATATCATACCAATCAACCTTCACATTACGTGGTCTGATAGAGGACCAAACATTTGAGACCGAGAATGGAAGCAACCAATTATCAACCGATAGCCACTTAATGGAGTCACGAACCCCATCTTAAATAATGGGAACATCCATCTCATTAAGGAATGGATACTTAGCACTTAAATACACATGCCACCTCTATTGATCACCAAGAATAATCTCGCTAACAGTCATCGAGAAAGTCAGCCCCGCACGATGAATATCCCTAGCCGATATAATATTAGCAAGATGACTATGCGTACACCATGTATCATACCACACCGAGACACTCGTACCATCACCAATCTGATAACGTATAAACTCCCGAATAATAGGTCTAAGCTGCAGAATTTTACGCCATCCCCTGATAAAGAAGCATGAATCGGTATATCCCAAAAACTCCGGCCACTAAGTTTATATTCATGAATCCATTTAACCCAAATAGATTCTTTAAGATCAGCAACTTCCAGATATGAGATACCATTAGTGCTTTATTAAAAGTATCCAGACGCCGAATACCCAATCCACCCTCATCCTTAGGTAAACAAACAGCATCCCATGCAACTTTAGCTCTACCCTTCCGCATGCTTCCTTGACATCAAAGAATACGACACATGATTTGTTCAATGTCTATCAGAACACGAGAGGGAAGGACAAAAAACGAAGTCCAATACACATGCATAGAGACAATCACCGATTGAACAAGTTGAAGTCTACCTGCCACCGATAAACTTTTATTTTTCCAATATTGGACCCTCGATTGTACCCTCTCAACAAGCTCTCTGTTAGGACCATTGTAATAGTTAAATGTAATAGGTAGACTACGAGGTATGTAGTTCCTCCTGGTCCTAGTAGTAGTAGGAGCAAGTCGTGCTCCTGGTCCTAGTCGAAGTCAAACTTTATTATTTATTTAATATTATGTTAGGATATGCATGAGATATGTTAGGAAAGGATATGCATATCAGTTTTACACGTTTTGTTTAATGCTGTATTAGGGTTTCCTTGTGGTATAAAAGGAACCTTAGGCAGAAGGGTTAGACACACCTTCACCAAACGTAGTTATAGTCATTATCAATATTAGAAATCCTTAGAAAGGATCAAGTCTTTATAGTTATTCTGTTCTTCTTTATTATATTTGTATTCTACATTCATATTGTGTATAGAGTCTCTCTGTGGATTGACTTGTGATTACAGAAGTCATACACCGTTCCTGACAGGCTGCAAGATCTACATCTAGTAGACCCAACAAGTGGTATCAGAGTTTGGGAGGGTCTCTATACAAGAAGAATCAAGTTTTCTTATTACTGACATTATTGTTTTATCATGTCTGCCTCAACTTCTACTCAAACAGGAGAAGACAACACTCCTAAAATTGTGCAACCTCAGCAGATCGTTGCTACGGTTTCCAACACGAATGGTAAATTCCCTCTTCTGAAAAAGGATGAATATGAGAACTGGGCAATGAAGATGGAATGGTGGATCACCAACACTGATCAAGATCTTTGGAAGATCATTCTGAATGGGAACAGCAGGAAGCTAACTGGAAGAGACAAGAATGGTAATATTACTCTTCTTGACCCTAAATCTCATGAAGAAATCATAGCTATTCAGAAGGAGGTCAAAGCAAAAACGATTTTGCTTCAATCTCTTCTTGAAGATCACATGGGTGACTTCTACCATTTGGATGATGCCAAAGAGATCGGGAATGGCATAAAAGCAAGGTTTGGTGGGAATGAGGAGTCTAAGAAAATAAGAAGATCCATGCTGAGAGATGAATTCACACAATTCAAAATCTCAGAAACGGAAGGTTTACATCAAGGATATGACAGGTTTCAGAAGATATTTAGCCAATTGAATCAGCTTCGGTCAAAGCCTGATGATGGTGATATTAATGCAAGGTTTCTTAAAGCCTTACCGTACTCATGGAATCAGGTGGTGATCTCTCTCAAAGCCAAAGGTGGGCTTGACTATCTCAACTTTGATGATCTGTTTCATAAGCTCTGAACTTTTGAACCCCATGTGCGAGGTTTTTCAAGTGACTCTTTTCCCACTCCGGCTAACTCTGCCTTTGTGAGCTCTATGGCATCCAGTCCCATGTCATATGCTAGTAGCCCAAGCAATACTGTCTCCTCTCAACATACTTTTCAGCATACTTCTGCTCCTGATCCTACTGCCAAGTCTGGTAGTATGGTAGAAGCTGTTCTCCATTCTTTTGTGGCTGATGTTGATACTCAACAACAACTTGCTTTTGATGACTTCAAACAGGTCGATAAACTTGACCTGGATGAAATGGATCTTAAATGGCAGATGGCCATGCTTACTCTTCGGGTTCACAAGTTTGAGAAGAAATCAGGTCGAAAATTCAATTACAACCCTCGGGAGCCAGCAAGATTCGACAGAAGCAAGGTTCGATGCTATAACTGCCAGCAACCAGGTCACTTTGCAAGGGAGTGCCCTAGCAAGAATGACCAGGAGAAGAGTAGGTACTCAGCCTTTAAGGTTCAGGAGATAAAAGATGACAAGAAGGCATTGGTATCTTTTGACTCTATGGTCAAATGGAATGATCATCAGGCTTCTACTCTGGAATCAGCTGAGTCCTCGACTAACGTGTTTGCAATGATTGCTGGGAATCTCTCTGATGCAGAAGAAGCAGACGAGTTTGCTCTTATGGGCATCTCATCTCAGGTACAACATTGTCCTCTTGGTTGTCATGATAAATATTCAGAATTGTTGTCCCAATTTAATGAAGTAAATGATCAAAATGATAAGTATTTTTTAGAGGTTCAAGCCTATAAGGCTTCATTAAACACATTGGAACAACAAAAGAGGTGGCTTCAAGATACTCAACGTGAGTATGAGGATAAAATTCGGATACTAAGCATCGACCTAGAAAACACAACTAATATGCTTAAATATACAGAAAAAGTAAGAGATGCCAGTATCAAAGAAAAAGAGGAGATGCAAGAAAAATTAGATGCTACAATGTTTAGATTTGACAAATGGCAAAAGGCACCTAAAAATCTTTCAAAATTAATTGATAGTAGCATGTCTGGTAGAACTAAAAGAGGCCTAGGATTTGAAAAATATATTGATTCAGAAGATGTGTTTGATTTATCTTTTTCAAGTATCTTTGATGCCGACAAGGAGGACGAGGGAAAACCTAGTTACAATAGGTTTAAACCAGCAGCAGAAATGCATGCTGTCCCTCCTCCTCTTACTGGAACTTTTATGCCCACTTCATGGCATAATGACTTGGATGGATCACCGATGCATGAGTCCCCAAAAAGTACTACTAATTCTAATGACTTTGTCTCGTGTACTTTCAGTGACAAAGCCAGTGACTCTACATCTCGTGGTTCAAGTGAAGAGTCAAGACCTACAAGTTCCAAGTTGAATGATCATGCTGCTACTGGTGCTAGGAAGTGTGAAGAAAGAGTTGCTGTTGTGTCAAGTGTGTCTGGTCCTAGTTTATTGTGTCCTAGGAAGAATGTTACTCCTAGAAATGTGTGTAATAATGTAGGCAGTATGCAACAATCTCATTCTAATAAAAGGTCTATTAAAACATGTTTTGTTTGTGGAAGTGCATTTCATTTAATTAAAGATTGTGATTTTTATGACACACATGCTTCTGTTAATCATGCATTTCCTGCTCCTGGTCCACCAGGAGCTGCCCCATATGCTACTAGAAGACTTAATCCTAGTGCTCAATCGTTTTCTTCTTCTAGAAGGTCCTCTCCTTTAGTTTTTGATCATTGGAGAAACATTGGATTACACTCCACTAGTAATTATTTTCAAAATTTTAATCCAGTTTATCCACATACTTTGGACCACACGTATTTTGGATTGGGAGGTTTGGGAACTGCTGTTAAGTCCTCAGCGGGTTGTTCTTGGTCAAATAATAATACCCATATGATGCATAGGCAACCAAGGAACAACGGTGGATCTCATCAATATTCTTGGCACTCTTCTAAAGATCCACAAGGCAGACTCAAACCTGAAAAGGTTTGGGTCCCCTTAAGACACTAACTTTTGCATTTTTTATTATCTTGTTGTTGTAGGTTACTCCATACCAAGATCCTAGTCTAGGCATTGTTGATTGTGGTTGCTCCAGGAGCATGACTGGAAATAAAAGTCTTCTCTCTAACTTTGTACCATTTCATGGAGGCAAGGTCTATTTTGGTGGGGGTGAAGGCAGAATCACTGGCAAAGGAACAATTAAGACGCCAAATCTAAATTTTGAGCAGGTCTACTACGTGGAAGCACTTTAGCATTTCAACTTGATATCTGTCTCTCAGATTTGTGACAAGAAGCAGTTTGTTCTCTTCACCGATACTGATGCACTTGTGCTCTCCAAAGACTTTCAGCTTCCGGATGACTCACAAGTTCTCCTCTGAATCCCTAGAAGACACAATCTCTATAGTATCAAGCTGAATGAAGTTAATCCTACTGGTCAGATAGCATGTCTGGTTGCTAAGGCCTCAGAAGATGAAGCCACTCAATGGCATAGAAGGATGGGGCATGTGAACTTCAAGACCATTCACAAACTTGCAAATCTGAACCTGGTCTTTGGTTTACCTCCCAAGTCGTTTAGAAATGATATAAATTGTATTGCTTGTAGCAAAGGCAAATAGCACAAAGCATCCTTCAAGGCCATTACTACTCTTATCCTTATCACTGAACCATTGCAGCTACTACACATGGATTTATTTGGTCCTACTTCCATTAGAAGCATTGACCACAAGCAATTCTGTCTGGTGGTAACTGATGGATATAGCAGGTTTACGTGGGTGTTCTTCATGGCTGCCAAGAGTGAGACCTACTCAATTCTTAGAGATTTTCTTACCCTGATAGAGAACTAGTTGACCAAGAAGGTTAAAGGTATTCTTTGCGACAATGGAACCGAGTTCAAAAATAAAGACCTCATAGCACTTTGTAATGTCAAGGGCATAAAAAGAGATTATAGTGCAGCGAGGACTCCTCAACAGAATGGTGTGGCAGAAAGAAAGAACAGGACACTAATAGAAGCAGCAAGAACTATGCTTGCCGATTCCAAGCTTCCAACCATGTTCTGGACAGAAGCTGTTAATACTGCAAGTTATGTTTTGAATAGGGTTTCTATTACCAATCCTCACAAGAAGACTCCTTATGAGCTGCTCACGAGCAAAGTTCCTAATATTGCTCATTTGAAGCCTTTGGGGTGTCCAGTCACCATTCTGTATACTAGTGACTATTTGGGGAAGTTTGATGGCAAGGCAGATGAAGGATACATTGTGGGATATTCAGCTCACTCTCGGGCTTATCGTGTCTACAATCTCCAAGCCAATCGGATCATTGAGACTATAAATCTCAGGTATTTTGAAGAAAAGTTAAACATCCAAGGCAAGGGTCCTGAATGGTATTTTGATCGTGATTATCTTAGTGATTCGTTAGGATATTTTCGTTTCAAAACTAACCATGATGCAGGACCACAAGTGTTTGCAACTCCTAGTACTGGTGTTCCTTCTAGTCTTTCTGATTCAGATGATGAGGATGACATTTTTGTGGTTCCATCCTACTCCACCATAGTCTCTCCTACTCCTCCTAGTGATGCAACTCCATTGGATGTACCGGATTCCCAAGTAGCTCTTGACACTCTACTCAAACAACAACAAGAAGCTACTACAACAGCTGCTCAAGGTGGCTTTGAGTTCCCGTTGGATGAGCCGACTGACAAAGCTGCTCCTGGTACCCCAGCTTCTGCTTCTAGTGCTAGCTTATCACCTACTGGTACTCCAGCTAGTGTGTCTGCTTCCAATACTCGTTTCTCTAGTCCTACTGATTTGGGGAACCATCAAAAGAAGTCTTCTACCAAGCTGGATGATATTCATAAACAACCGGTAGATGGGATTTTCAACACTGCTTCATATGATGCTGACTTTGTTGGTGATCTCAATAACTTGGCACCAGAAGTGGAGGTTTCTTCCAATCCAGTCTTGCAATCACACAAAGATCATCCTACCACTCAAATTATTAGAGATCCTGGTTCTACTGTCAAGACACGCAGAATGCAGCAGAAGGCCTCGTCTGATCATCATGCTCTTGTGAGCTATATTGAAGATCAAAAGCGTAATAATCATACGGACTTTCAACACTGTTTGTTTGCTTGTTTTCTTTCACAGGTAGAACCTAGGTCAGTTTCTCATGCTCTTGTGGATCAAAGTTGGGTGGAGGCTATGCAGGAGGAAATGCAGCAATTCTTGTTTCAGAATGTTTGGGTACTGGTTGACTTACCAGATGGAAAGTCAACAATCAATACCAAATGGATTCTCAAAAACAAGAAGGATGCACGGGGTATTGTCGTAAGGAATAAAGCAAGGCTTGTCGCGCAAGGCCACACTCAAATTGAGGGCATTGACTACACGAAGTTTTTGCTCCGGTTGCAAGGATTGAGGCCATTCGTCTGTTTTTGGCTTTTGCTTCTTATGTGGGCTTTACGGTGTTTCAGATGGATGTCAAGAGTGCATTTCTCTATGGCAAAATTGATGAGGAGGTGTATGTCACTCAACCTAAGGGCTTTGTAGATCCACTTCATCCCAAGAAAGTTTACAAGGTGGTCAAGGCTCTTTATGGATTACATCAGGCTCCTAGAGCTTGGTATGAGCGTCTTTCCACTTTCTTGTTGAAGAATGGTTATAGAAGGGGTACTATTGACAAAACACTATTTCTTCGGAGGAATACCAAGGACATTATTCTTGTTCAGGTCTATGTGGACGACATTATCTTTGGTTATACGAGGAAGGAATGGTGTGATGAGTTTGAACACTTAATGAAAGGCGAATTTCAGATGAGTGCGATGGGAGATCTTTCTTTCTTCCTTGGTCTTCAGGTCAAGCAACAATCGGATGGGATTTTCATCAGTCAAGACAAATATGTTCATGAGATTCTTCAGAAGTTTGACATGGATCCTCTTAGACCCGCAGCAACTCCTTATGAAGTTGCTAAAATCAAACTAAAGAATGAGCCAGACCCCCCGGTCAATGTTCACATGTACAGGTCTATGATTGGCTCCCTCATGTATTTGACTGCATCACGTCCGGATATCATGTTTGCAGTAAGTGCTTGTTCTAGACACCAGGTGACTCCAACGGTTTCGAACTTAAATGCAGTGAAGAAGATTTTCAAGTATATCAAGGCTCAACCTAAACTGGGCTTATGGTATCCTAGAGAATCACCTTTTGTTCTAGAAGCATATAGTGATAGTGACTATGCTGGTGCTAATAATGACAGAATGTCTACTACTGGTGGTTGTCAATTCTTGGGTCGTCGACTTATTTCATGGCAATGCAAGAAACAGACAATAGTAGCTACTTCTTCAACAGAAGCTGAATACGTTGCTGCTGCTAGTTGTTGTGGACAAGTTTTGTGGATCCAAAATCAGATGTTGGATTATGGTTTCAATTTTATGAATACCAAAAATTTTATTGACAATCAAAGCACTATTTGCATTGTGAAGAATCCTGTTTTTCATCAGCGGACGAAGCATATTGAAATTCGGCATCATTTTATACGGGATGCCAATGAGAAGAAGCTGATACAGGTTCTTAAAGTTCATACGGATGATAATGTTGCTGATTTGCTGACTAAAGCATTTAATGGTCCTCGGTTTAACCACTTGGTGGTTCACATTGGGATGGTCAATCCTTGAGGTCTAGGATTGAGGGGAGGCTAAGCCTAAGGGGAGGCTTTGTGTACATATTCTTAGGACAGACTAACGTATTGATAGATTTTAACAACTTATTATATTGGTTCTGGTGGTGTGTGTTACTTCTGGTGGAGGATTTTGCTCACTTCTGGTGGATATGGTCTTACATGACTGGCTTCTGGTCCTCATTGGTCAGCTTCTAGTCGTAATTGGTTGGCTTCTGGTGGTTCAAAATCCTTCCTTGTCAAGTGGTGATTGGCTTCTGGTACTGGTCTGGGACACTGTTCATGCCTTTTGTCCTTTGTTGACCACGTTTTTCTCCTGGTCTGACCATTGTGTGCTTTGACTTTTGGTCAACGCTCCCAATCCTGGTTTTTACATTTTTAATTAACTATGGTAAATTGGGAGTTGGTAATTATGTTAAAAAGGGCAAGTGGTTACTATGCAATTATGTCTAAATTTGAAAGGGCAACCCCCCATTAATAGGGGTCAATGAACAGTTACTATTTTCCTTATTAATGGTCAACTTAACCCCTTGACTCACTCATTCCAATCAACACACACACAAAACCGATCCTACTCTCTCAACCCTAACAAAAATCCTTCTTCCATCAATTACTCAAGATCCATGGCTACTCTTGTTTACCAACCTGCTCACAACCGAGTTGCTTATCTGGGTGATGGTCCACATCGTGAACATTTTGCTGACATTCTGGATTTCATTGAAGCTTCCAACCTAAGGTTTGCGTTTACTGTATGTCCCACTATTTATGATAGTGTTATTCGTCAATTTTGGGCGTCTGCTCGTCTTGTGGTTGTTGTTGGTCATCCACGTGAACTCCATGCTACCATAGATGGACGTTCATACGTGGTGACTGAGGCTTCTATTCGCTCTTCCCTTCATCTTCAGGATGAGGGTGGTATTGAGTCCATCCCCAATTCGGAGGTATTGGAGGGAATGGCTGCTTTAGGATACGAACATGGGGGGAAGTTTAACTTCCATAAAAATAGGTTTTCCCCCCAATGGAAGCTTCTGGTGCATTTTCTAATTCATTGTATGAGTCCCAAGTCTGGGAGTTGGGATGCTTTCCCTACTCCCTTGGCTACTGGTCTTATTTGCTTAGCCCAAGGTAGGGTATTTAACTTTTCTCATTATCTATTTGAGGGGATGGTTAGTAATCTATCTAATGTTGGTTCTAGAAAGAAGTTTCTTATGTATCCTAGGTTTTTACAACAAATACTGGTTTGTATTCCTCGTGATAGGACTGAACATGTGCCGTCTAAGCTTACTGCAAAAGTCTATTACTATATGGTCCATGGGTTTACCGGGGAGTGGAGGCCCCTGACTGAGGCCATGTTGGGACTGGCTCAGGGTCCTATGGGTGAGGAGGAGGAGGCTCCTGAGTTTGTTGTGATTGATGATGACCCTATGGAGGAGGAGGCTCCTACTGGTGGTCCTTCTCATGTGGTTGAGGAGGAGCTGGTTGAGGAGGTGGTGGTTGAAAAACCATCCCCCTCCAAGGCTGGTCCTTCTTCAGCACCACACAAGTCTCCATTTGTGGAGACTCCACCTCCTAGTCCTGCTCCACACTCTGCTGATAAACCTTTTGGTGCTAGTACTCCACAGGTTGACCCATCTGTTGCGTCGGGCTCCAATGACGCTTTCCTTGATCCAAGTTCTCTTGGTGGGCAGGCGGAGGAGCCTACTACACTTATGTCTTTACTTGATCTTGTGCGCAGGTATCATGAGCGGATGATTTCATTGGAAGCTGATTTGAACCAACAACGGAAACTTACTAGGGAGTTTGTTCTTCCTCTGGCTGATCGCATCAAAGCTTTGGAAACTCAGCAACGACGCCGAAAGAAGCATGTGATCCATTCAGATTCTGATGAGGAGGGTTCGGAGCGTGTTGAGGATGGTTTGACATTATTGGCAAAGGCTGCCTTTGCTGATAAAGTATATGATGATTTGTCGGTTCCTCCGACAGCCTCCAGTGTTCCTTCTCCTGGTGCTATTCCCACTCCTATGGATGGTGATTTTGGTCCTGTTGCTGGTTCCAATGCTGGTCCCTCCCATGATTCGAAGGGCAAGGCCTCAATGACTGATGCTCCATCACCATCTCGCAAACGTACTCGCCGACAGCTTGAAGAGGATAGGCTTGGTGAGGAGGCTGCTCAACGGATTCAAGCCGAGATTGATGAAGCTGATAGGGTTGTAGAAGAGGAGCTTCGACATCGGAGGCGTGAACAAGTTCAGCACGATGCAATGCGTTGGAGTGATAGTGAGTGGATGCAGGTGTTGACTATTCTCACCAGGGATTATGCTCAGTTTACAGATCTTTTGGGTGACGATGTTGATGAGCATAACTGTATTCCGAGAGCGATGGTATTGATGCGCAAGCAACAGTTGGCCCTTGCTGCGCAGCTTCGTGAGCAGAGAAAGAACAGACCTTTTTCAAGAACTGAACAGCGCAAGCAGATGCAGCGTTATGTGAAGTATCAGTCAGCTGCTCATTTTAATGCTCCATGGACGTGGGACAGAGTTCGGTCTTTATCCTTTGATGAGCTCAAGGCACTTTATGAGCGTATGGTTAAGCACCAGAGTCAACCAATTCCGAAAAGATTTATTTACCATCCTCGTGGTGTGACCTCTTCTTCGCCTGCTTCTCCTACTGGTCTTTCCTCTGCTCCTACTCCTGGTTCTGCTGCTAGTCCATCCGTTTTTGTTGCTACTTCCGTTGGTACTTCTACTTCTCCTTTGGTTGCTCCTATGGGTTCTTCTGCTGTTCCTGCTACCACCACCACCACACATGCTACCACCACCACCACACATGCTACCACCACCACCTTTGCTACTACAACCACCACAACTGCTACACCTGATCTGCCATCCCCATCACCACCGGTTCCTGGAACTCAACCAATTCCTACTTCTGATGCAGCTCCTATTGATCCATTGGGTGGGCAAACTCATGAGTCTACTTCTCCTGCTCCCACTGCTGCTGCTGAGGTTACGGTAAAGGTTGAACCCACACCTAGTGATTCCACACCTCGACGTTCGCTTCGCCAGAAACAAGCTCGACGTGTTCGCCGTGGCAAGACAGTCCCTTATGAGAAGCGTGATCCTGAGAATTTGATTGATTCAGCTTCTGACAGTGATTCTGACTTGCCTTGGGGAATGGGAACATTACTGGTTACACGGTTGAGCGTTCCACAACTCTTCCTGGTGTGGTATCCCATAGAATTACTCTGAGTGATGGGTCTGTGCGTTTGGCTTCGGGTTTGCAGGGTGTGTTGTCTTGGGCTGATCGTATGGATCTTATGGCCTTATATGGATTTGTGGATTCTAGCATGCCTTTTGACCCCATGGCTGTGTCTTCATGGCCTGGTCTGCGTATCTGGGATGATCTTAAGCTGATGTTGGATGCACCTCCTCATGCTCCTGTTTCGGGTATATGGAAGGATCAAATGCAATGGGTGATTCAACGATGGAAATTATATGCAGGGTGTAGTGTCCATATGTTGGAATTAGAATCTGGTCATATGTTTTCTATGCTGACAGACGTGGATTATCCTTTGACAATTTCTTCGATGGAGGCGATGTTGGCTAGTCATTTGCAAATTTCCAATGCTCCATCAAGAAATGAGTCCTCTATGGCCACGTCATTGGTGGAAGGAATTCAAGCTCGTTTGATAGCAGATAAGAAGGTTGCTTCTGGTTTGTGATGTGGTTGGGTTGTAAGTGTTTCTGTTTTGTATTTTTTGATCATTTGTTCTTATTATCATTCTTTTCACCAATATGTCTAGTGATTGGTGAATTTCATTCTTTATAGTTAAAAAAAAATAAAAATTAAAAATTAAACTAACTTAAAACAATTTAATAAAAAAAATACTTTTTATATAATATCTGCTTATACTTTTCACACATCTTGGATTTTATACTTGTGAATATGATACCATTTGCTGCTTCACATTGTGGGTTCTGGTTACTGAATTGTGATTATGCTGGTTACTGGTTTCACTTGGTGTTGGACTTGGTCCTCACAACAAATGGTTCTCAACTTACCATGTTTAATCAACAAGAAAAAGTTGATTCACCTTGAGGGTACGGCTCCTGGTGCGATTCTCAAATCCGTTGATGGTTGCCAGGTTACCCAAAACTGGATGGTTTTCACTTGCCATAGTCTTGGACTGAAAAGTGGCTAATCCAAGGGGGTACGGCTCTTGGTAAAGATCTTATCAAATCCGTTGATAGCTGTAATAGCTTGCTTAAAGCTAAAGGGTTTTCAACTCACCGATGCTTTATTGCTGAGAGTTGGCGAGTCCAGAGGGGTACGGCTTCTGGTAAAGACGTATCAAATCCGTTGACGGCTGTGATGGTTTGCCTAAAATCATCAGGGTACTCCCACTCACCATTGATTCACGTTCTAAGAGTTGGGCTGGGTTCTAGTCTCCCAGGGTGATGCTTATTCCACCAAAAAGACTGGCTAGCCCAAGAGCGAGCAGCTACTTGGTAAAGGCTCATCAAATCTGCTCATGTTGCTGAAAAGATTCAACACGATGCTGATTTGTTCCAAGCTTTAGAGAAGCTTCTAGTGTTTCATGTTGCGGCGGTTACTCTGATTCTTATCTTGCTGATGCTGCTATTTGTTTTGCTGATTCAATCCTCGGGCTTTATTTGCACGTTTTCCAAGAAACTTGAACTCAACAGGTCAAATTCAAGTTTAGGGGAGGATTGTTAGGACCATTGTAATAGTTAAATGTAATAGGTAGACTACGAGGTATGTAGTTCCTCCTGGTCCTAGTAGTAGTAGGAGCAAGTCGTGCTCCTGGTCCTAGTCGAAGTCAAACTTTATTATTTATTTAATATTCTGTTAGAATATGCATGAGATATGTTAGGAAAGGATATGCATATCAGTTTTACACGTTTTGTTTAATGCTATATTAGGGTTTCCTTGTGGTATAAAAGGAACCTTAGGCAGAAGGGTTAGACACACCTTCACCAAACGTAGTTCTAGTCATTATCAATATTAGAAATCCTTAGAAAAGATCAAGTCTTTATAGTTATTCTGTTCTTCTTTATTATATTTGTATTCTACATTCATATTGTGTATAGAGTCTCTCTGTGGATTGACTTGTGATTACAGAAGTCATACACCGTTCCTGACAGGCTGCAAGATCTACATCTAGTAGACCCAACACTCTCTACAATCTCGAATAATCAACCAAGACGAAACAAGCGGGACTCCAAGATATTTAACCGATAAACGGCCCTCCTCAAACGGCAGCACTTGGAGAATAGATAGCTTCATATGATTAAGAACATTACATAAATAAGCCGTACTCTTAGGTAAACTGATAGTAACGCCCAAAGCTTCGTTAAATTCGTTCAGCGCCTCCTTAATAGTGGTAACCGAACCGACATCCCCATGAGCAAAAGAAAAAGACCATCCGCGAAACAAAGGTCAATGAGGCCCAAACGCGAACAATATATATGAAACGTGAAAGAATCAGATTCTCTAACGCTCCTCTTCAAAATTAAAGTAAGAACCTCCATGATGAGCGTGAATAAATATGGAGAAAGCGGATCCCTTTGACGAAGGCCCTGTTTCCCTTTAAAATAACCATGAAGTGATCCGTTAATACATTTAGAGAACGAGGTAGTAGTGACACATTCAATAATCTAAGAACCATGCGTGAATGAAATCCAAACCCAATCAACACTTCCCGAAGAAAATTCCAATCAACAGTATCATACGCCTTTTGTAAATCAACCTTAAAGGCACATCTAGGACGGTGTAAATGATAGTTATGCATCAGCTCCTGGGTCAACAATATATTATCCGCAATACTCCTACCCGGAACAAAAGCTGACTGATTAGGGCTCACAAGATCCTTCAAGCTCTCCTTAATGCGATTAGCAATAATCTTGGTAATGCATTTAAAAATAACATTGCAACATGATATCGGCCGCATCGATTAGGCATGTGAACCTTTGGAATAAGAGCAATTATAGTATGATTTACCTCCTTAAGAAGTTTACCATTAACAAAGAATTCCCGAACAGTCATAATTACATCATCCGCAATAACCTCCCAAGCTTCTTTAAAAAAGGCAGCCGTATATCCATCAGGACCAGGAGCTTTCTCATTACCCATCTCAAAAATAGCTTGTTTAACCTCCTGAGCTGTGACTTGGCGAATCATATCAAGAGTGTCCCCATCAGCAAGACGAGCTTGAAATAAATTATCAGTGGTTAAGGGACCCGTATCATCTGCCTGACCAAGAAACACATTATAATGCTCTACGAGATCATTTTCAAACACAATACCATCGTTAGCAGTAACAACATCAATACGACTTCGGCTTACCTTACTGCGAACAACTTTATGGAAATAGGAGGAATTGGAATCCCCTTCCTTAAGCCATTAAATCTTAGCTTTCTGTTTCAAGAAGCCCTCTTCCAATAACAACGCCTCATTAAACGCACCAACTGCCCGATCTTCAACCTCACGCAAAAGAATATTACCAGGGTCCCTATCTAGTGCATTTTGCGCCTGATCAAGCTCCTCACGCAATCTAACAACATTTGCATGAATATTTCCTTTCTCAATCAAAAGCTTCCGCATTGGTTTTTTCAATAACTTAAGGCGCTGAGTAACCTTAAACATTGAAAACCCACTTATTTGATTCGACCAACCATTCAATGTCACTTCTTTGAACCTGGCATTTTGAGTAAGAATGTTGAAAAATTTGAATGGCTTAGGCTTCGGCTTAGCAAGAGTAGGAATTTTAAGCACCGTTGGTGAATGATCTGATACACCGTAAGGTCAAAAGATCGCATGGGCACCAACAAAACCAGATTCAAAGTTCATATTAGCCATAATTCTAACAATCTTATGCAACAGCCCGTCAGTACCCCTCGGTTTTTGGTTCCAAGTAAACATCAAACCTGTATGCTGAACATCCGAAACCTTAATCTCAGCAACACACTCTTGGAATTCTCTCATTGCAATATCAACCTTAGAAGAACTCGCTGTTGAATCCCCAAGCTGTAATATAGCATTAAAATCCCCAAAAAGACACCACGACATATCACGAATAAAAGCTTTATGAGCACACAGATTCCTCCAAATATTTATCCTTTGAGTATACCTGTTGTGCGGATAGAAAAAAGTACAAAAGAGCTCTTTACGTTCCAACTCCAACCAAACACGAACATGAGTAGCCTGATCATCCTGATTAATCACAACAACATCAACATCATTATGATTCCATCCAAGAATAATTAGAGCACCCTTCGTACAATAACTCGCGTTCGATGTCCAATCCCAATGACAAAACACCTTAGAACACATATTAAATAAATTACCATCAGAAGCATGTGAAGTAAGGATAGTACACATAGACAATGTATTCTCCAAAATCACATGGCGAACATCCCTTTGTTTTGGGGAGAAGTTCAAGCCCCTAATATTCCATGAAGCAATATTAATCATGAGGAACCTCATTAGTAGGAGTGCTTGCCCCTGTAGGAATTATAGTAGTGGTATTAGTAGCATTAGGTCCCTCCATGACCATTTCCTCATCCGCGTCACTATCAATTAAGTTTACAGCATCAGCCTTCGAACTAACATCTTCCCAATTTGTCTCCCCCTCATTATCCAAGGTAGCAAACTTATTATTAACAGCTACTCCCTTTCCCGAATCATGAGCCTGTTGGGTAGCCTTCGTGTTGGAAATAACCATAGTAAGCTTAGTTGTTGTTTTAGAAGATTCACCTTTTTTAATACGACGGTAATGAAAATTAGGTGCCAGTTTGCTCATTCGCACCCCATTGATATAACGCACCGGGTAAGTATTCTGATTGTGATGATTCCTTCTCCGTTTTACCTTAACAAAACCATCATCCATGGTACTTAACTTCACATTATCATTCTCTTGAATCACATGCTTAGGAATTGTAGGACATACATCACTTTTATGGTCAAAGACTTTACAAATATCACACCGAGGCGGATGGCAATAGCCACAAATTTCACCAACTCCACCTTAGCAGAAACTTCCACTAGTGCTCTTGCATACGTATTACGACCCCAAGAGCTCACACACATATTACTAGTGTACCAATCTAACATAATCGGCTTTCCAATCTACGTAGTAATCAAACTCAAACCAACCTCCGAGTAAGCCATAATAGGGACACGATGCAATTTAACCCATAAAGGCGCCCGCTTGATCTCATCCTTCTTCAATCGTATTAGGAGTCCACACATTCCGAAACAAAGGAACCAAACGAACAAGCCATGGACCATTCTCAATTAATCTAGTCATTTCATCACTAGTATCAAATTGAAACAAAAAAAAGTCTTCATATAGCTGGACACGTTTAAGTCCATACTTAGCCTACGTATTCTTCACATAATTCTCTACTAATGGAAATGGAAGCCTCTTACCAATAAAGTAACCATATAAGGTGTTAGCAAATCTAGAACTCACCTCCTCCATTGCTGCCATAGGAAGAACATCAGTCACTCTAAAACCCACCTCCTGACTTAGCATCTCTATAATCTTAACCACCACCTTCTTATTTGGATTACCTTGGACCATAGAAGAAAATGTCGGAACGTTAGTATCAACCTTGGCATCAGCCCTCGATTGATGCACCGTAGTGCTCGTATCCAATGACTCCGTATCAATATCAACCTTGGCATCAGCCCTCGATTGATGCATCGTAATGCTAGGAGAATTGCCCTCCACATTTGTATTACTAGAAAAATCAGTCGCCCCAACAACATGCTGAAATGAATCATAAGGCAGCATAGAAAACGATGTTTACCCTTTGGCTTGTGCCTGACGGACAACATGATTAATGACACCCTCTGTACCAATTTTACCATCTATATTCTTAACACGTTTAGCAAAAGCCTCAAAGTTAGGCCTCGCTTTATCACCAATCGACATCTCTCCACACCCACAACTTCAAACCCCCACAAAACAGCAAGAAGCAAAATAGAATAAAAAATTGAAACCCTAAGTAGGGCTCTAATTAACCAAACGTACCTACTTCTAACTGACCTTCATGAATTCTTAAAAATTGATATTACAATGAATTTCAGTAAAGTAAACCAATCCAAACACAGCAACCCTATACAGTTAACGTCCAAATGGAGTTAATGCTAAGGCTGTTGGAGTGAATTGATTTAAATAATAAACCCTAACAGCAAATTACGAACCCTATATAATACCGACCTACGAGACCCTAACCAATAGAAATGTTAACCAATACAGTAAGATATACGATTCAAAAATAGAATATAATAGATATACAATATTAATCAAACCAACCGACAATAGGATAACTATTAGATCATACATGGGGCACAATGAGATTCGTAATACTTGGACGCCATGGGATAGTTTTTTTAGATTTAGGTTATATGTTCAAATTTAAGACATTGATTTTTAATACACGATTATTTAAGTTTTGCTAGAACATCTTCACTCGTGCAAAATTATGAGTAAGAATTGAAGATTTTTTTTTACTTGTTTATTTTTATACTAGAATTGCAAAATATAAGATATTTATATTCATTAGATGATTATATGAGTTTTATAAGAATATATATATTCACATGTGCAAATAATGAGAAAAAACTATGAGCATTGATCTTATAGCATATTATTTATAATAGAAGTGCAAAAATATAAGATATTCTATATTTTTGCAAAAAAATATTTTCGTGTGCAAAAATTATGAGTAAGGATTAAAGCTCTGATATTACTAACATATTCCTATATAAGAAGTGAAAAACAGGAGACTTTGATTTTGTAATACACGATTATATAAATTTGTAATAATATCTTGCCACATGAAAATTATGATCAAGGATCGAAGCTTGTATGTTACCAACGTATATTTTAAACTAGAAGTGGAAATATAGGAGATCTTTATTTCTAATAGATTATTATATAAGTTTTGTAATGATATCTTCGCGCTGAAGATATTAATGATTAAAGCTTTGATCTCACTAGCGTATTTTCGATAAATAAAGTGAAAACATTGGTGATATTAATGTGTAATAGATGTTTAGTTAAGTTCTGTAAATTTATCTTCACGCCTAAAAATTATGTGCAAGGATTGAAACTTGGATCTTACTAGGGTATTTGTAATCGTAGAAGTGCAAAAATATGAGATATTGATGTTTAATATACAATTATTTAAGTTTTGTTAGAATATTTTCACTCGAGAAAATTATGAGATGGGTTGAAAATTTGTTTTTACTAGTTTAGTTTTATACTAGAAGTAAAAAGATAGAAGATATTTATATTCATACGCAACTATATAAGTTTTATAAAATTATCTTCATGCATGCAAATAATGAGAAAATATTGAAGGTTTTTACTAGCGTATTTATACTAGAAGTGCAATAATATGAGACATTCTATATTTTTGCAAAAACTATGAACAAGGTTTAAAGTTTTGATGTTACTAGCGTATTTTTATACCTAAAGTGCAAAAATAGGAGATTTTGATTTTTTAGTAGACGATTATATAAGTTTTGTAATAATATATTCACACTTGATAATTATGAGCAAGGATTGAAGCTTGTATGTTACCAATGTAATTTTTATAAACAAGAAGGGTGCAAATAGGAGATGCTGATGTCTAATAGACTATTATATTAGTTTTGTAATATATCTTTACATATGAAGAGTAATTATTAAAGCTTTGGTTTTACTAGCGTATGTTTTAGAATTGAAGTGCAAAATTATGAGAAAAGATTAAAAGCTTTGATCTTGATAGCGTTTACTTTTACTAGAAGTACAAAAATATGATATGTTGATTTAATAGACGATTATTTAAGTTTCGTAAAAATATCTTCACGTGTGTAATTATGAGTAGAGATTGAAACTCCCATTTTAGTAGCATTTTTGTTAGAATTGAAAAAAAATCATGTTTAATAGACGATTATTTAAATTTTAAGAATATTTTCACACGTTCAGATTATGTGCAAGGATTAAATATTTGATCTTACTATTTTAGTTCTTATACTTGAAGTGCAAAAATAGAAGATATTGATGTTCAATTGATAATTACTTAAGTTTTGTAAAAATATTTTCATGGATACAAATTATGAGTAAGGATTGAAGGTTTAATGTTACTAGTGTATTTAAATAATAGAAGGGAAAAAAAACATGTGAGATTCATTTTAATAGACGATTATATATGTTTTGTAAAAATATTTTCGCACGTACAAATTATGATCATAGTTTGAAGCTTTGATCAACGTATTCTTATAATAGAAGTGCAAATATATTATATATTGATGTTTGATAGCCGATTATTTTAATAGTACCAATATATTAATGCGTGCCAATTGTGAGCAAAGATTGGAATCTTTGATTTTACTTATTTCTTATCATTGAACTGCAAAAATAGGAGATTTTGATGCTTAATAACGATTACTTATGTTTTGTAAGAATACTTTCACACGTACAAATCATGAGCAATGATTAATAGATGATTATTTAAGTTTTGTAATAATATCTCTACGAATTCAAATTATGTTCAAAGTTTTGAAGATGTGATCTTACTAGCGTATTTTTTATACTATAAGTGCAAAAATATTAAATCTTGATGTTTAATAGATGATTATTTAAGTTTTGTATGAATATCTCCATGCATGCAATTATAAGTAAGTGTCGAATCTTTGATCTTACTAGCGTAATTTTTATACTAGAAGTTGTAAAAATATGAGATATTGAGATTTAATATACGGTTATTTAGGCTTTGTAAGAATATATCTTCCTGCTTGAAAATTATGAGCACCGATGAAAGCTTTGCTCTTACTAGCGTATTCCTTATACTAGAAGTGCAAAAACGAGATATTCATAATTAATAGACGATATGTTGATGATTAATAGACAATTATTTAAGTTTTGTAAGAATATGTTCATGCGTGCAAATTATGAGTAAAGATTGAAGTTTTGGTTTTAATGGCGTTTTTTTATACTAGAAGTGAAAAAAATAGATATTGGTGTTTAATATACGATACTTTAACTTTTAAGAATATCTTCACGTGCGCAGATAATGAGCAGGGATTAAATCTTCGATCTTACAATCGTATTTCGTTGCAAAAAATGGGAGATTTTGATGTTCATTTTTTTATGTTTTGTAAAAATATCTTCATACATGCAAATTATGAGCAAGGATTGAACGTCTAATCTTACTAGTGTATTTTTTATATTAGAAGTGAAAATAATATGAGATATTGATGTTAAATAGATGATTATATAAGTTTTGTAAGAATATCTTATCATGTGGAATTACGATCATAGTTTGAAGCTTTGATCCGGCGATCATATTTGTATACTAGAATTTCAAAAATAATAATATTATATATTAGCGTTTGATATACGATTATTTTAATTGTAACAATATCTTCACGCATGCCAGTTGTGAGCAAAGATTGTATCTTTGATTTTACTAGCGTATTTCTTATCTTTGAAATGCAAAAATAGGAGATTTTGATACGATTATTATTTATGTTTTATAAAAATACCTTCACACGTACGGATTATGAACAATGATTAATAGATGATTAATTTAGTTTTTTTGTAAGAATATCTCTACTAGTGCAAATTATGAGCAAAATTTTGAAGCATTGATCTTACTAGCATATTTTTTATATTAGAAGTGCAAAAATATAAAATATTAATGTTTAATAAATTATTACTTTAGTTTCATGAGAATCTTCCAACATGCAAAAGCTATGATCTTACTAACGTATTTTTCACTAGAAGTACAAAAACAAGAGATATTGATGATAGAGGATTATTTAAGTTCTGAAAAATATTTCCGCGCGTGCAAATTAAAAGCAAAGATTTAAACTTTGATCTTACTAGCAAACTTTCTTTATACTATAAGTGCATAAAATAAGAGATATTGATCTTTAATAGACGAAATTTTAAGTTTTTTAAGAATATCTTCACGTATGAAAATCTACGAGAAATGATTGAAGCTTTGATCGTACCAATGTATTTTTATGCTAGAAGTGTAAAATAGCTGCTTGCTTCTGTTTGAAGGATGACTACAAAAGAAGGATGGATCATTGCTTGAACTGATCACCCACATCTGCTGGCATGCCTAACCTTTGTGCAAGATCACCTGTTTGAGCTTTCATAGCCTGAAACATCCAAATGGAGAAAAATTAAGTGATAAAATTGAGAGATGAATAATGAAGTTATTAGTGTAAGAACCTGAATGCATTTCACCCTTTTGCAATGTATTCCTTTATTATCTTTATTTCTAGTGTTCTCTGCATTAAAATTAAACTAGTAAACAAAAAGAAAAAAGTCATTACACATAAAAGATACTCCATCCGTCCAAAAAGAACTTGGATAGGGATGCATTCGGTCTAGACTTATGTCTTGCCGTCTCAAGAGAACGAATGATAGTCTATTGCTTCTAAAGCAATGGAACATCTCGAAGGATATTTTATTATAATGTTATTGTTTTATATTTTCCAGTCTTGTATTTGTAGGTGGTTCTTCCCTATCTGGGTGATTGGGTTTGTATTGGGCAGTAGTTAGTCATATGGCATGTCGTATGGCTTAGTTTTTTCGAGCTCATGCTTGAGGTTAATGTGGTATTTTAGCCACATTCCATTTGTACTTCATGGTTTTTTGGGGATATATATTTTACCGGGGTTGTTTCCCCTTTAACTTAAAAAAAGAACTTGGAAGACTTCTACAACAGATTGTCCGAAAAAATTGCATATTTATAGCTTTGACTTTCATCAACAAGTTTCATTAATCAACTACCTTGCTAAAGCGCATATTATAAAATATATCGACTGCCATAACTTTTTGTTAAACTATATATGATGTTTAATGTTGTGATAGGATGAATGACTGAATGGGTATGTGATAATACCTATGAACTTTTTGTGCAGAACTAGCTCTCGAAACCAACGACTTCAGCATCTTCATAGAGCCTATTACCAAACAAACAACGTAAAAAAATTATAAAAACTAAAACTTCCAACTACTTAAGCACATGTATATGTACAATGTTGATGGCTCAGTAATAGCTTGTTTTCGCATAGATGTTACACTTACATTGTTCTGCTTAATTATGAGAAATTTGGAGTTATATAAGGACCTAGCTACATATTAGAGTTTTAGGAACATATATAGCTTACATTATAACAGACAAATGTATATAGTAATAAATCTTATTAAGGATATTACAAGCTGTATATACAACTATAACAATACGATTTATGAAAGAAAAATGGGGTAAGAATGGAACAGAAAACATGAAATTCATTTAAATAAAGAGGACAAAAGCTTTAAGGCGACATACAATGGAGAGGAACAGAATGGTGGGGTGGCAGATGTGCAAGCTGATGATACTCATGATATTGGTGTCACATCTAGCAAGGCTGCTAGAGTTTTGATTTATACAAGTGGTACTAATTTCACCGACTCCTAAGGCGAATTTTAGGTTTGTAGAATCTATAAAACCTAGACCGGGAGCTAGTGTAGGGTTTAATATGCCAATGAAGGTTGTTACTGAGGTAAATTCTAGATTTGAGCATACGTTATATGGTTATTTCCTTGGTAAACGTCTTGCTTTCCCCGTGGTTGAATATTTTGCCCGAACATTTTTGGGAAGATATGGTCTTACACGGATGATATGAGTGAAATTACTCATATCATTTGTATCATAAAACAATCAATATATGCAATTAGTGTATCAAAAATGCCTTGTATGTGTTGTTTCTTGTTTTGATGTGTGTAGGTACCAAGATCGTGAAAACCGACAAATACCGACATGAGTTTGGAGAAAAGATCGAGAAGCCACAAATCAAGTTCGTTTTCTAGGATATAACTTTATCAAAGGTTTATGGGCCAAGTGGGACCCACAAATGATTATTGGGCCTGAAAAGCCCAATATTGGATGAACATTGTAATACTTTTGAAACTTGGCCAAATAAAGCCCAAATCCCTTAACAAGTTACAAACGGATGGAACTAATAAAACTTGGCCCAAATTCAAGCCCAAAATGGTAAAGGAACGAATGAAGTAAATGGGCTTTAGGTTTTTGTTTATTTGCAGTCTAAACGTGTATTTACTCTCAAATTCACACAATAAATAAAAAGAAACCGTTCCCCACCCATTTTTATTTACATCACATTCATACTCCCGTTCACGTTTTTCTCATAAACAAATAAACATGTACTCACTTACACACACACACTTTTCCACTTCTTCCCACACAATTAAATAATCAGTCGATACCCTCTATGTTATTATCATCTTCCCCATAGCAAAAAAAAAACCAGTAACTTCATAGTTACTATTCAAAAACCCTAAATCAATAAATCATGTAAATAAATTGGGGCTTTTTGGCACACGAATAATTCAAGTGTGTGGGAATAAAACCCCCATGTTTTAAGGAAGAGAAGAGATGGAAGGAGCAAGGCTACGTAGCAGCGGACTACTGGTTGAAACACCTCACTCTCCCCAATTAGCCAATCATAAGGCATCAAAGAAACACAACTAGCACACACGGATGCCACGTTGGCAATCCGTGTGCTAGTTGTGTCCTATCAACCATCCGATCAACAAAGAGAGAGAGAATGAAGATCTAAGGGCTTATATTGAAGAGGAATATACTGAAGAAGATGTGAATATACCCTCCTCAACAGCCTTGGGATGGCTATAAAAAAACCCCATTTTACTTGTAATCATCATCCCTTTCTTTCTTCTACTGTTATAATGTTAATTTAGATATAGGATTTTGTATTTTATTTTAAAAGTTTTGTATCGTTTATTGGATTAATAAAAGTTATTTTGAGTTTCATCTATTCTTCAATTTAAATTTCTATTAAAGTCTTGTCAGTTTTATTTAATCTATATTAAATTAAAATTATATAAGTCGTTATTTGATTAAGCTGAAATCATAGCTTGAATTAAATAAATTAAGTGAGAATTGGGATCAACACTTGTCCCCACTGGATAAGTAAACACGGTTTGGATCGAATGGTGAGTTTGTTCGTGATGTTCGATTCGAGTTTGATGGGTATGGTGGTTCGTTTTCCGGTTCAAAGAATGTTCAGCACATTCTTCTTCCTAATGGTTTCATCAAAAGGTTTTAACCTCTTTTAATTTTATGTTATTTACAAGTTTTTTTTATTAAACTGCTATTGTTTAGTTTTTCTTTATATGTTCATTTATTTTCTGATCTGCTATAATGGGATTGTATTTGATTTGGGTTGTTTGATTAGACTGAAACTGAATTCGTTATCTGATATAGGATCTGCGTTAGTATGTTTTAGTAGTATAATCTGTTGATTTATATTGATATGATTTCGGTTATGTTATTTAGTTAGATCTGCTTTGAATTAGAGAGTTTTCTATTTTTTTTATTATAGTCTGGTAGACTGATTAGGTTTGAGTTCTTTTATGCTCAGTTAGAAATGCTGAGCAGATTATATAGACCTGCTGATTTATTAACATGTTAGAATGTTATGCATCTTGTTACCTTGACTTTAACTGTTAACTGTTATAATGACCTTGTTTGGTATTTGTATGATTTGGTACATTTAGCTTATAGAAGATATATTTGTTGAAGTTTGGATCGTAGAACTGCTTGACTTTAAGTTGTATAATTTGTCTAAGCAGATTTGGGTAGTCTTGTTAACTGATTACGTGGTCTGCATTCATTATTTGTTTACTAATAGATTTAGGAGTAATGGATAGATGATAAAACTTAGTCTGCTTTTTAATTTGTTCTCAGATGTTTAGTTACTTGTAATGTTATTTGGTTTGCTTGACTTTTAGATGTTTTAGATTGCTGTTCATATTCAAATTATATTACACTGAAATCATTAGCAGATCCATACGTGTGGGTTGAATTGCTGTGAGTATTAAACTGTCCAAAAATATTTGCAGCTCCAATAGTCACCTCCTGTGACCCAATTTTATTGCATTATCTAAAAAAATAATAATAACAAAAAATGAGTCCCTTGTGGGACTCGAACCCTTGACCTCAAGGGTATGAGCATTGCGTGTTATCCATCTGAGCCCACACTCTTTTATGTTTACTTTCCATTATTTAATTAATAGAGTATTACTATTCTGGCAGACTTTAATTTAAATAACATTTAATTAAGTTTTAGTTTTAAATAAGGTTTTATTAATATTTTTATTTAAGTAAATTTTAAGTCCTTAAAATATTAATCAATTTCTTAATAATATAAAATAAAAATAAAAATGTTTTTATTAATTTTATAAGTTTGAAAAGTTTATTTTATTAATTAGATTTTTATAATTTTAGATTTTAAATAAAATTAGTTTAAAAAATATAGATTTGGTTAAAGTAATTTAATTAAGTTTATTAGTTTAAAAAGTTAAATAGATTTCTAAAAATAGATTAATAGTCATTTTTAATTAAATAGAACTATTTTTTTATAGATAATTAAATTAGTTTAATTTTTAAATAAGTTATAATATTTAAGTATTTGTATTAGATTAATTACTAGCGGGGTTACGATTCATGCACTTTAGGATTAAAGTAGAGTTTAAAATTGGTAGATTTATTTTAGTTTAAAAACCGAAAACCTATTCAAATCAATTGTCCAAAACGAAACGAAACGTCTCAAATTCAATCGATCTTCGTGTACAACAAACTTGGTTCATCACGTGTTTAATTGAATTCGTCATTGGTAATATTAGTCTATTACTTTTTCCTAAAGGTAATTTTCTAATTTACCCTATAACGTATCCAAATTATCACATATACTATCACCGACACACCAAAAATTTTGGCGCCGCTGCCGGGGATCTTGTGTACGATTCGCTTTTGTGGAGATTTGTTGATCGTTGATTTGAAGACCCTTTCCGTCCTCGAAAAGTTTTGTTATTTTTCTATTATATAGTATGTATCGTTTTTCTCGTTTTTTGTGAATAATATATTGTATTACGTAGAACAATAAATTTACATACTTTTCAAATAAGGCCTTAGTTGGGATTTCATCACCTAGCTATTGTAGTCGAATCCAAAACAAAAAATAAAAGGCAAAATAGATAAATACTAATAAGAAGTTTGAACTTGATTTATACAAATTATAAGGTGGGTATAAGGCGACGTGCTATAAAAGGCCGTCTAAGGAAAAAGGTTTTTAAGTGCTTTGTGCCACCTCGTTTCCCCGCTTGCTTGTGCGTATATTGAGAGGGACGACCTATTATTGGTTTGCCGATTCAAGTAGTAATAAATCTTATTTTTGTAGTTTACTTATTGAACCTCGAGACGTTTAGGTTTTCACCTATCGTTTCAAAGTCGACCGAGGGTAATTTACTTCCATAGTAGTTATCCTTATTCCTTGTTTTTTATCGATCATTATTGATTGAGCAATACCAAATAAAATACCAAAAATAATCTTCTTCTTGTCTAATTTCTTTTCTTCAATCCTCTAAATTCTCGTCTTTGTAGTGTATGCAATTACGTTCTTCTCGTCTTGTGATTGATTTTAATAAGCTTGAAAATATTCCTCGTAGAAATAGAAATCGTCAACAACGAATAGTGGAACCCGAGCTTCCACCTATTGTTGTAGAGATGGCCGATAACCGAACAATGGAGGAATTGCTCCGTGCACCCACCGAAGGGTATGGGGAAGCAATCGTTGTGCCGGCTATTTTGGCGGATCATTATGAGATTAAGACGGGTCTTTTATCGCTCATTCGTGCCGACCAATTTCGTGGCAATGAGACCGATAACCCGCACTCTCACATTCGGAACTTTCTTCGAATTACCTCGACTCTCAAGTTTAGAGATGTGCCGAATGACGCGATTAAGCTAATGTTTTTTCTGTACTCGCTCGAGGGTAATGCTAAGATTTGGTATGAGAAAGAACCACCGGGTTCGATCTTAATATGGGATGATTTAGTGTCTAAGTTCATGAATTATTTCTTTCCACCGTCCAAAACAACACACTTTAAGAACGAGATCACTAGATTTGAATAAAAAGTGCATGAATCGTTTGGGGTTGCATGGGAAAGATTTAAAGATTTGTTGAGACAATGTCCACACCACGGTTTCTCGGAATTGCATCAAATTAATACTTTCTATAATGGGCTAAATATGATTGAACAAGATTCTTTAAATGCCGCCGCGGGTGGTAATCTTTTAAGAAAAACTCCGAGAGGCGCGTGGGGAATAATTGAGAATAAATCTAGAGCACAATATTCACGAAACACACCGGGTGTTTCCAATGTGAATTCATTCAATCCCGAGATTGCTAGATTGGACTCTAAGATTGACACGATTTTGAATGAGCTTAGGAAGAATCCTCATGGATCCATTAATATGGTTGAGAATGTTTGTGTATCATATGGTGGAGCACATGCTAATCATGCTTGTTTAACCACGGGGTTTGATCAAGCTAGTGCTTTTGCCGCGACGGGAACTTATGGCTCCAACGGTCAAGTTCCTCGTCAAAATCATGTTGCTCCACCAGGTTTTCAACCGGTTCAAAATAGATACAACAATGGAAACAATGGGAATAATTTTAACCGTGGTAACCAAGGGAATTTTAATCAAGGAAATGGTTTTAATGCTAATAAAAACAATCAAGGTTTTCAAAGCAATAATCAAAATGATTTGTCTAGCTACATTAAATCAAATGAGGCAAATATGAAAGCTTTACAAAATAACATTCAAGGGCAAATTAATACTTTGAGACTCGATTTTCAAAATACGATTAAAGGGCAAAATAACAAGATTGAGCTTAATCAACAAAGGTTAGAACAAAGTCAAAATCGTATGCACCAAAGTTTGGAACAAAGTCAAAATAAATTGCTTTCGATGTTTGAGGGATTTATGTCTAAACCATCTACTTCTTCGGGTTGTTTACCTAGTAATACCATTCCTAACCTGAAGGGATAGCTTAAGGCCATAACCGTTTATGATGATTGTGAAGATTTAGATGAGGTTGAAGTGATTGAGTTTAGTCCTCCACCTAAGGAAACTTTTCTAGAAGTCACTAAGGCTACTTTGAATGTGATTAGTACCTCGGTTTTCTTTGATTTCTTTCCCGAGAAGTATACAGATCCGGGTCAATTCTTGATACCTTGTATTTTCAATGAGCTTGGGGTTTGCAAAGGCCTAGCCGATCTAGTAGCTAGCATTAACATAATGCCCATAGCCCTTTGGAAGACCATTGACTATGCACCACTTAGTACCACTCGAATGATCATTGAGCTTGCTAATGGTACCACCACTCGACCGGTTGGTATAGCAGAAAATGTCATTATGAAAGTGGGAAATTTCTTGTACTTAGACGATTTTGCTATAGTTGATTATGAGACCAATCCTCGTGTGCCTATTATTTTAGGACGTCCATTTTTGTGCACGGCTCAAATTCAAGTTGATATGAGGAAAGAGGAAATTAAATTGTTTTATGGTGATAAAAGCATTGTTTTTAAACCAGAAAAGATTCCAAGATTTGCTTCTAAGAAAGTTGAAAGTGTAAAACGTGTTGAAACAATTGAGAGTAATAAGAAAGCTCTTTTTGATAAAGGTATTTTTCCAATTTTGGAAACTTCATTTTGTGATAAAGGAAAGTTAAATTCGAATGAAGAAGCTTGCTTTGTTGAATCATGTTGCAACCTTTCCTCATCTACACTCACTTCACACGAGGATGATATGATTGAAAAACAAATTGATGAATACCTAAGTGAGCCTTTTGATGCTAGTGAGTTTAATAGTGAGAATTTTCATCCCGAGAGTGATATTGCTTTAATTGAACAATCTTTGAAAATGGACTCATTTTCACTCTCTTCTAAGGATCATATTGATGTTCCTAAGGCACAATCTTCAATTAAAGAGCCTTTGATTCCTAACTTCACACCGAGTGAGTTTAGTGACTATTCATGTGATAGGTTCACCGATGAACTTTTTGCTATCATTGATCCACTTCCACGGGGAAGTGAAGACGTTTCCGATCTCGAGATCGAACATGATTCTCATTTTTTACCTACCATTCTCGAGGAATTCGCCGATGAATTTCCTTAAATGAGAATGATGATCTTATATCCGAGTGTGACACACTCGATACTTTGTCGGATATTTCTTGTGATGACAAGGATGACGATACTTTTGTGACTTACTCAAATCCTATCTTTGAAGCTTCATTGAACAATAATCCATTGTTTCAAGAGGATTTTGAGAGCATCATACCTCCTACATTTCACAACCTTTGTGATGATGATCTTCTCTTGAAGGAGGTTGATGAGTTTCTTTATATAGACATTCCTTCGGAATTTGAGGAAGAGTCTAATGACGGTGATGAAGACTCTTGGTTTGATCACCCGATTTATGATGATGATAATGTTGACCCGGAGGGAGAAATTACTTTTGCTCCAATTATCCTTCCCACTCGCTTTGATCTTAATGTGCGGGTTTTTCATGCGACTCATTTTGAGTACCATGACCTCTTTGTTCACATTCCTAAGAGTGATAAGGTCAACAAAGTCATGCAAGTTGAAACCACTAGTGTTGAGACTTTTATACCACCTTTACCATGTGCTTTATATGATTTAGGATTAGCATGGGGGGACGACACCGTGTTGTCTATTCCTTTCTCCACCGAGGACGAGATATTCGACCCCGGAATCGTTGAATTAGGGAAATCTCGGCCTTTCACCGATGTAATAATTGAAAGATTTTTCGATCATCTTGGTGCGAGTTTATCTCGGGGAGCATGCTTTATCCATTTAGTGATTTGTGACTACCATCTCTTGTTAGAGATTTGTGTTAGAGTTTTATCCTTTCGTTTGTCATCCGACAACGAGGATGTAATCTTTGACCTCGGCATCGTGCTTTATGTTGGATTTTATTACAATATGTCGGTTTTCACCACTTTCCCTAAGGACCATTGAATGCGGGGATCGAGTCGAGCTCATGACTCGGTTAACAAAAACGAGGTGCCTTGTGGGGGAGTCCCATACTTTCTATCTTCTTTCTATTTTCTACAACTAATAAGGCTTGATCTTTCAAGCTCGTGCTCGTGTTTTGTTGTGTTGTGAATCTTAGGTATGACCCTAATCATTGAAGACCCTCGTGTTCGGTTTTTGCCGGTCCACTTGATCTTCCATTCTTTGAATGCCAAAAAGGGGCACACTCTCTATCCTTGATTTTTATCGACTATCATTTTATCTTGAGGCATAATTAATAAACGGCTTATAGATTTGCGTGCTCTTACCATGTTAGGATTTTGCATTAGATTCTTCGTGTTTTAGCAAGAGGTGTTACTCTTGAGCTAAGAAACATTGAGGACAATGTTTAGTTTTAGCATGGGGGAGTCAATTGTATAATCGCTTGCAATTGCTCTTGTCGTGTCTAAACGTAATTGTTTTTCTCATTTTTCAATAAAATTTTAAATTTTTAGTGTTGTTTTTAAGTTTTAATAAATAAAATAAGTGCTTTTGACACGAATGTAGGCTTTCCGTTGGTGAAAATAAGAAAAGTTTTTGACTCGACTCGGTTTTTAACCTTAGCTTTTCCTTAACGTATTTGAATTAAGTTTTGCTAGGCTTTTATATAGGGAGCTTTAAAACGCGAAAGTCTTAATTCATACGAGTTAAGAACAAGAACTTTTCGCAAGCTCCTATAATTGATGCTAGAAAGTCGTTTATTAAGGGAACTTTAAAACGCAAATTCTAAAACTTGAAAGAGTATAAGAAGATGCAAGATCCAATAGATGACTTGAAAACCCAAAACTTTGATTTAATAGGCTAAGTATCCATTGATTTCACATTTTTGGAATTTTACAATATGGAGAACAAGAGATGATAGAGTTCAATCATATGTTTCCAAGGTTAAATTCTTCTTTGTGCAAGTATTTTTGTGTTTGATTTAATCTCCTCGTACTTACTTTCCACACTTGAATAATAATTGCTTAATAAATGAAGTTTTTAGCGGTTTAGGCTTGATATCTTAACTCGTAACTCCTTATTTTTCTTCCCTTGTAATTAAAGTGAGAACACATTAAGGGTGTCAGCGTCATGGAATTTTGATCATGGGATTGCGGAAATTTGGCTTACTATAAATATCATAATAATAAAGAAGAATAAATAAAAACATGTTCTCTAGGAGCCTTCGGGTGGGAGTCATGTAGCACTAACCTTGTCATTAGAGCCTTAGGGTGTATGTCAAGGGGCGTGTTGAATAAAAATTGCTTCATCATCGTGATGCGTAAGGTGGGATGGTGAAGTCAATTCCCTTATTTTTGTCTAAGGAGCCTTAGGGTGTGGATTTTAAATAAGGAGCACAATTGCATCTTAAAGAGCCAAAAGGTGTTATGGTGTAATTGTTGCTAACTCCATTAATAAGGTCATAATTGACTTTGGAGGTTTTATTTGTTGCTTTTAAGTAGCCATATTAGCCAAATTTCGGGTCCAGGATTTATCCCTAAATCGTGTTAAATTATCCTTGATGTGGTCTTTCTTTAGTGACAACGGTTTTTGAAGTCGAGGTTAGGATTTGAGTGTTGAGTTTACACCGTTCTTGCCTTCATTTTTGGACTAATAAATATCAAATAATTCAAATGAGCCTTTGGGTGAATGACACATAAAATCTAGAGATACAATCAGGAATAATAGGAGATTGAGTTTAACACAAATTACTTGTATGAGTTGGTTTAATTTTGGGGCTTATGATTGACAAAGATCTTGTTTTTGCACTTGGCATGTAAGGGTGAAAAGTCGGGGACGATGAATCTATATGAGTTTTATGATCCTTAAAGTTATTTTTCAAATAATGAAAGCAATACATTATTTCTTGGCAAAATAAAGGTGTCAAGAGTCGAAATAATGTTGTAGTTAGTGTTTTATTTTATCATTGCGTGAGGACACGGCAATTGCTTAGCAAGGGGGAGTTTGATATGAGTGAAATTACTCATATCATTTGTATCATAAAACAATCCATATATGCAATTAGTGTATCAAAAATGCCTTGTATGTGTTGTTTCTTGTTTTGATGTCTGTAGGTACCAAGATCACGAAAACCAACAAAAACCGACATGAGTTTGGAGAAAAGATCGAGAAGCCACAAATCAAGTTCGTTTTCGAGGATATAACTTTATCAAAGGTTTATGGGCCAAGTGGGACCCACAAATGCTTATTGGGCCTGAAAAGCCCAATATTGGATGAACATTGTAATACTTTTGAAACTTGGCCAAATAAAGCCCAAATCCCTTAACAAGTTACAAACGGATGGAACTAATAGAACTTGGCCCAAATTCAAGCCCAAAATGGTAAAGGAACGAATGAAGTAAATGGGCTTTATGGTTTTGTTTATTTGCAGTCTAAACGTGTATTTACTCTCAAATTCACACAATAAATAAAAAGAAACCGTCCCCCACCCATTTTTATTTACATCACATTCATACTCTCGTTCACGTTTTTCTCATAAACAAATAAACGTGTACTCACTTACACACACACACTTTTCCACTTCTTCCCACACAATTAAATAATCAGTCGATACCCTCTATGTTACTATCATCTTCCCTATAGCAAAAAAAACCAGTAACTTCATAGTTACTATTCAAAAACCCTAAATCAATAAATCATGTAAATAAATTGGGGCTTTTTGGCACACGAATAATTCAAGTGTTTGGGAATAAAACCCCCATGTTTTAAGGAAGAGAAGAGATGGAAGGAGAAAGGCTACGTGGCAGCGGACTACTGGTTGAAACACCTCACTCTCCCCAATTAGCCAATCATAAGGCATCAAAGAAACACAACTAGCACACACGGATGCCACGTTGGCAATCCGTGTGCTAGTTGTGTCCTATCAACCATCCGATCAACAAAGAGAGAGAGAATGAAGATCTAAGGGCTTATATTAAAGAGGAATATACTGAAGAAGATGCGAATATACCCTCCTCAACAGCCTTGGGATGGCTATAAAAGCCCCCATTTTACTTGTAATCATCATCCCTTTTTTTCTTCTACTGTTATAATGTTAATTTAGATATAGGATTTTGTATTTTATTTTAAAAGTTTTGTAATCATTTATTGGATTAATAAAAGTTATTTTGAGTTTCATCTATTCTTTAATTTAAAATTCTGTTAAAGTCTTGTCAGTTTTATTTAATCTATATTAGATTAAAATTATATAAGTTGTTATTTCATTAAGCTAAAATCATAGCTTGAATTAAACAAATTAAGTGAGAATTGCGATCAACACTTGTCCCCACCGGATAAGTAAACACGGTTTGGATCGAATGGTGAGTTTGTTCGTGATGTTTGGTTCGAGTTTGATGGGTATGGTGGTTCGTTTTCTGGTTCAAAGAATGTTCAGCACATTCTTCTTCCCAATGGTTTCATCAAAAGGTTTTAACCTCTTTTAATTTTATGTTATTTACAAGTTTTTTTTTATTAAACTGCTATTGTTTAGTTTTTCTTTATGTGTTCATTTATTTTCTGATCTGCTATAATGGGATTGTATTTGATTTGGGTTGTTTGATTAGACTGAAACTGAATTCATTATTTGATATAGGATCTGCGTTAGTATGTTTTAGTAGTATAATCTTTTGATTTATATTGATATGATTTCGGTTATGTTATTTTGTTAGATCTGCTTTGAATTAGAGAGTTTTCTATTTGTTTTGATTATAGTCTGGTAGACTGATTAGGTTTGGGTTCTTATATGCTAAGTTAGAAATGCTGAGCAGATTATATAGACCTGGTGATTTATTAACATGTTAGAATGCTATGCATCTTGTTACCTTGACTTTAACTGTTAACTGTTATAATGACCTTGTTTGGTATTTGTATGATTTGGTACATTTAGCTTATAGAAGATATATTTGCTGAAGTTTGGATTGTAGAACTGCTTGACTTTAAGTTGTCTAATTTGTCTAAGCAGATTTGGGTAGTCTTTTTAACTGATTACGTGGTCTGCATTCATTATTTGTTTACTGATAGATTTAGGAGTAATGGATAGATGATAAAACTTAGTCTGCTTTTTAATTTGTTCTCAGATGTTTAGTTACTTGTAATGTTATTTGGTTTGCTTGACTTTCAGATGTTTTAGATTGCTGTTCATATTCAAATTATATTACACTGAAATCATTAGCAGATCCATACGTGTGGGTTGAATTGCTGTGAGTATTAAACTGTCCAAAAATATTTGCAGCTCCAATAGTCACCTCCTGTGACCTAATTTTATTGCATTATCTAAAAAAATAATAATAACAAAAAATGAGTCCCTTGTGGGACTCGAACCCTTGACCTCAAGGGTATGAGCATTGCGTGTTATCCATCTGAGCTCAACACTCTTTTATGTTTACTTTCCATTATTTAATTAATAGAGTATTACTATTCTGGCAGACTTTAATTTAAGTAACATTTAATTAAGTTTTAGTTTTAAATAAGGTTTTATTAATATTTTTATTTAAGTAAATTTTAAGTCCTTAAAATATTAATCAGTTTCTTAATAATATAAAATAAAAATAAAAATGTTTTTATTAGTTTTAAAAGTTTGAAAAGTTTATTTTATTAATTAGATTTTTATAATTTTAGATTTTAAATAAAATTAGTTTAAAAAATATAGATTTGGTTAAAGTAATTTTAATTAAGTTTATTAGTTTAAAAAGTTAAATAGATTTCTAAAAATAGATTAATAGTCATTTTTAATTAAATAGAACTATTTTTTTATAGATAATTAAATTAGTTTGATTTTTAAATAAGTTTTAAATTTTAAGTATTTGTATTAGATTAATTATTAGCGAGGTTACGATTCATGCACTTTAGGATTAAAGTAGAGTTTAAAATTTGTAGATTTATTTTAGTTTAAAAACCGAAAACCAATTCAAATCAATTGTCCAAAACGAAACGAAACGTCTCAAATTCACTCGATCTTCGTGTACAACGAACTTGGTACATTTCGTGTTTAATTGAATTCGTCATTGGTAATATTAGTCTATTTCTTTTTCCTAAAGGTAATTTTCTAATTTACCCTATAACGTATCCAAATTATCACATATACTATCACCGACACACCAACGGATTATGTTGAATTCAAAAGGGTTTTTCTTTTTTATGTTAAAACTAGGAAGGGAATGGAGGATGTTCTTGAGACTGGGCCCTGGCTGACTCGAAAAAATCCTATTGTGCTTAAACAATGGAGTTTGGATACGAGGTTACAGAAGGAGGAGCTTACTTGCATACCTGTGTGGGTTAAGATTCATAATGTTCCACTACAGATTTTCTAGGAGGATGGTTTGAGTATCATTGCATATAATATTTGTAAGCCTCTTATGCTTTATTCGTTTACTAGCGCTATGTGTATCGATTCATAGGGTAGGAGTAGTTTTGCACGGTGTTTGATAGAGGTTAAGGCAGACAATGATCTGAAGGCACATCTAGTTTTTGGAGTTCCTTTGGCTAATGGTTCTGGATATACAATGGAGACAGTTACTATCGAGTATGAATGGATACCTCCACGTTGTGAACAGTGTAAATTTTTTTGTCATGATCATGAGTCATGCCCAAAGGCGGTAAAGGTTTGTCCTATTGTTGCTTCTACTACAGGTGATAATAATGTTGGTTACCAAACCAATGATGGGTTTAAGAGTCTGAATCAAAAGAAGAAGAGAGGTAAGAAGCAGAATGGAGGTATTCATGTAGGAACGAATACTTTGTATGTTCCTAAAGTGAATATTCCACCTAAAGTGGTTCCAAAGAAGCCTTCTAAGAGTGCTAAGATTGCTGATATTCCTTCGATGTCTACATCTGTTCCTAGTAATACAAATGACCCTTGGAACATTAGGGGTGTTGCTACATCTAATTATTATGACATTATGAACGAACCAGATGAAGAAGAGGATGAGAATATTAATGATGAGACTGCTAACTTGTTCCATGTTTAAAGGGACAAGGCTAAAGATAAATCATAATCCTTCCATGTTTGCTAGTAAAGTATGTTTATTTTTCTAGCTTTGTAAGTGTGTATGGCATGTCACATACACTAGTTTAGGTGTTTATCAAGCGCTTGTGCTTGAGGTTAATGTGGTACTTCCGCCATATTCCATATGTTCTTCAATGTTTTTTGGTGTAATATATTTTACCGGGGTGGTTGGCCCTTTTACCAAAAAAAGGCGACATAAAATGCAAGAGATGCAACATGAATATGGACATTGATGAGATGGCATTTATACATGATCTCATCGTTCTTTTCGGGCTTTAAATGCATAAAAATGTCATAAAATACCATATATATGCTTGTGTTTGTTTACTTGTGTATTTTAGGTATGGATATCGTGAAAAAGACAAAAGATCACAAGATACAAGGAAAAACGAACACGAGAAACGAAGACGCACAATGAACCGGGCCCTAATCATGGAATTTTCATCAAATACCCTTGAATACTTGAAGACAAAACAAGATTGATCCTCATTCTATGAAGAAATGACACTTAAAACCCTTGTATATTAATAATTACAAGTTTGGTCCCTTAAGTTTGTCAAAATTGCAAAAAGGTCCTTCAACTTTGAAGAAATGGCAAGAATAGTCCCTCAACAATTTCAAATTGCCATTTATGGTCCCTCATGAAGATTAAGATGCAAGGAAGACCTTTGAAGATCAAATAGTCCAAGATCAGCCCTTGAAGAATCACCAAATGGCAAAAATCATCCTTTGAAATCTTTTATCAAAGTTTTGTGCCAAAATTGTAAAAGGTGGAAAGATGTTTACAAAGAGAAATCGGTTTTAGGGCTTAAAAACCTCAAATGCCAAAAATCTCAAGTTACAAGGGCTGAAGTTGCCAAGTGGAAACGTTTAAACTGAAAAAGGGCGCCTAACATGTTTCTTCCCCTAATATCGGATCTAAAGTCTTACTGTACACTTTTTACATGCCCAGGTTTCACTTCCACTTTTACCTGGGTAAAACCCAATTAAACCCACACACGTTTAATTCACACGTACCAAAACTCAACCCACTCCTAAAAATCCCAATCCCACGCATGTGTACCAAACCCCCAATTCCCCATTCCACCAATCAGCTTACACCTTGTCCTCCAAGGCAATGACGTGTCCCCAATCAATGGTTTTGATCATATGCTTAGCCACTACGCAAAAATGAACGAAGGAGATCAACTTGACAGCTCAAACTTCCCAAAATTCGTCTAGAAGCATTGAGGGCATTTTAGAGAATTTCTTGTATTAGGGTTTGCGTTTTTATGATTCTAGACTGTTCATTAGGTTAGTATAAATAGAGGGTGAGCCTGTTCACTCCTCTTGTTCCAGTTTCAAGCTTTTAACTTGTAATTCCTTTTTAATAAATAAAAGTTTGGTTTTTGATTTAATCAATTATAATTCCTTTTTGTTTTTAAAAGTTGTGTGTTGTTAAGCTTGATTCTGAGTTCCATGTTTGATTTGGTTGAGTAATTCTGAGGTTTCAAAATAGTTCAAAGGTTTTTAAAATTTGGAAGATTTTTTGTAAGAATCTGTCCAAGGTTTTTGGTATTAAGAAGTTTGAATTTGTTAGTGATAGCAGGTTATTAAAACGTGTTTAGAAGTTTTAGAAGTTTTGGAAAAGTTTTGAAAAGAGAAAAAAAAGGTAAACAGAAAATATACTTTTGCTAGTATCTTTCTTGTCTTTTCTTTTGATTTGTTTTAAACAGGTGAGTGAAGGATTATTGATCTAAGTCAGCCCCAACCCGAGTTGGGAAGGAGGTGACAAGGCTGTCACTAGGGCTTTGGATGTTAAAGCCCTAAGGTAATTTTCTCTTTTACCTTAGAAAATCTCAGAAATTGCATTTTGTATGATCTCCTTTGGTTTTGTGCTATTTGTGTGTTAATCTGCTTTGATTGGTGTTATTTTGAGTTGTTATACATGTTTAGATGCTTGGTTATCAGTTTTGCTTAGTATTGTAAGGTTTTGATTTGGGAAAACGTTTTCAAAGTTTTTAAGTGGTGTTTGGCAACAAGGTTTAACAGAACAATGATCTTTGATTGTGTTGTTTAAAGGTGATAAAAGGATTGATATAGGTTGAGTTAGGGTAATTACTAGTTAATAAGTAAGTTTAGAAGGTTTTGGAACACATTGGTGTGTTAAAAAGGATAAAGAGTAAGCATAGAATCTGCATGCTCATCATTTGCCTATTTTATTGAGTTTTTGTGTATGATTCTTGGATTTCTGTTAAGATATAGGCTATATGAGTTGTTGCTATTGATTGAGTACCTATTGGTGAATAAGTATACCAATTTTGGTGATTTGAATCCAACTAGTGTGCTAGTAAACTGCATCAATAACCACCAGACCCTAAAAAAAACATCACAGAAACATTGATTAGGCTGTTGAGTGCTTTTTGATTAATCTTTGTGTGCTAAGTGCATCTTTCTTATTTGTTGTGACTTCTTGTGCTCAAAGGAGCACAAGAGTGCCCTATTGCTCCAAAAATAAGCATCAAATAAGCCATTAGCCCAAGTCCTCTTGGCTAAACAAGAAAGCAACACAAAGTTCAATCTGCCTGTGTTCATATTTTGAAACTGGCCACGTTCATTGTTTAATCTTGGTCATATAAGTGTTAAAAAGTGTATTGGAGTTGGTTTCTAAGCATTTGGGTGTTGTCAAGTTGGTTGGCAAAAGTTTAAAAAATATAAAAAAAGAAAACGGGCAAAAAGGGTTGCTAAGATTCGAACCCCCGTCACTACTCCCACACACATCAGACATAACCATTGCGCCCTTGGGTCTTTTACTGACCAAGGGTGCAAAGTTATTTCTCTTAACCAGTTTTTCATTTAATGCTTATTAATTAAGCCGTATCATTTTTCATTTTTCCTAGCTTATTCTTTAAGCTTATTTTACGTTTCTTATTTTTCCTAGGTAAGTTATAGCTTTATTGATTTTTCTAAATTGGTTTCAAAATTTTCCTCTTATTTTAATAATTTCTAGGATTTATTTTATAGACGTATTTTAGAAAATCAATAAAAAATACCAAAAAGATTTTAAATTTTTAGGAAAAATAGTTTTTAGCTTTTCAAATATATTTTTGAGGTTTACATCTTGTTTTGGTTTCAAAAACTTTAATTTTTAATTTTATAATATTTTAAGGTTTTTATTAAACTTTAAGGATTTTTATAAAATTATTAAAAAAGGTTTAGGAGCTCTAATTTGTGTTTTTCTCTTAGTTATATTATTTAGGATTTTTAGAAAATTTTTAGAATTAATTTTAGAAACTTTTTATTTTTAGTATTATTTTAATATTATTTTAATATTAATTTTTCAAAATTTTAATTTTCTTTCTTTTTCATTTTTCTTAGGTTCTTAATCATTAATTAGGACTATTTCCTTTTTTAGAATAATTTTCTAGCTTTTAGATTTATTTTTATAATTATTTTAAGTTTAATTAGGTTTTAATCATTTTTAATCATTTTTAGAGTTTTAAAAATAGTTTTAATAGGTTTTAATTTTTAGAAAATTACTTTTTAGTCTTCTAATAATATAAGTTAAGTGATTATTCAATTAAATCATATTTTAGACTTTTGAATTAGTTAAATTTAATTTTAGGGCTTTAATTAGCATTTAAAATTAATTATTTAATTAAAAAAAAGTTTTAAAATATCTTTGTTGGATTTTTATCTTTATTTATATTATTTTAGACTTCCTTTTAGTCTTTTTTATTTTTAATTTTGTTTTTGGTTTTAGTATTAAATTTTTAATTTTTGTGGTTTTTCTACGGTTTTACGTTTTCGTCGTAGTTTAATTTTAACATAACCGTCTTTCATCTTCTCATCCCCATTCTTCTCAATATTAATCTCAAATACATACAAGTTAATTCACAACACCATACCTCCTTGGGAAACGAACTCTTTCTCTCTTTTAAGTGATTGGGTCATTAGTGTTGATTTTTCCTAAAATCATCACTCGATACTTACCGCTCATATACGTTCTTTTGTTTTCCTAAACAAGAGTCGTATTTTACTACAACCATTTTGGCGCCGCTGCCGGGGAGGTGTGTTGTGCTTTAATTTGGAAGCTTTTGTTTTTGATATTATCCATAAATAGTATTTGTGTTAAGTGGAACTCCCTTAACACGTATTATCGGTTTTCTTGGTTTTTCTTGTACAAATATTATTAATATATTGTATTAAGTATCACAATCAAAATACAATATCTCCAAAAGTGTGAAAACACAACCTTAATTGGGATTTGATCTCCTAATTATTGTATTCGAATCTCAAACAAAAAGAAAAGGCAAAAATAGATAAATACTTTCGTGAAGCTCGATTTTGAAAGATACGAACTATAAGGTGGGTATAAGGCGGGTATTATAAAATATACCCTATCATTGTATTCGAATCTCAAACCAAAGAAAAAGGCAAAAATAGATAAATACTTTCGTGAAGCTTAATCTTGATAATACAAACTATAAGGTGGGTATAAGGCGGTTGTATTTCACGACCTAAAGGAAAAAGGCTCTTAAGTGCTTCGCGCCGCCTCGTTTCCCCGCTTGCTTGTGAGTATTTTGAGATTGAAGGCTAATCGAGGGTTTTGCCGCCCAAAGTATTAATACGTATACTATATTTGCTTGGTTTTCTTTGTGATTAAACCCTCGTGAACAATTTGGTTTTCACCAAAGTTCTAAAGTCAATCGAAGGTGTTCACTCCACGTGATCGTTTTCATTCCTTTGAGGCTTCTTTAATCAAGAGTTTGATTCGAGGAGAGATTTTGTAGATTGTTGTCTACGAAGATACACCAAAATCCAAAAAAATTAAATATCATCAAAAACACAAAAAAATTGAAAATCCACAAAACAACCAAAAAGAATCTTCTTTGCTCACCTCCCATTCTTCGTGAAGTTTATGATCACTCGTAATCAAGCAAAACGAGCTCGTAAACGTCTTCAAAAGCAAGCAAATCAAGGATCGTTGATTGTTGAAGAACCTCCAATTGTTGAACCTATTGTAGAACAAGAAGTCGTAATGGCTAATCGTACTATGATGGAGTTGCTACAAGCACCCACCGAGGGTTTTGGAGAGGCCATTGTTATTCCCGCCATCCTTGCGGAGAATTTCGAGATTAAGACGGGTTTAATGTCGATGCTACAAGCAAACAAATTTCGAGGTCACGAGAAAGACAACCCGCATTACCATATTAGGAATTTCAACCGTCTCACCGCCACTAGCAAATTCAAAGATGTTCCGCATGACGCCATTAAGATGATGTTGTTTCCATATTCGTTGGATGGACCCGCAAAAATTTGGCTCGAGAAAGAACCGCCAAATTCAATTTTGACATGGGCCGATCTCGTTTCTAAGTTTGTGAACAAGTTTTTTCCACCATCGAAAACAACACACTTAAAAAATGAGATTTCACGATTTGTGCAACGTAATAATGAAAGTTTTTCAATGGCATGGGAACGATTTAAAGAGATGTTACATGAATGTCCTCACCATGATTTTTCGGAATTGCATCAAATTGATACCTTTTATAATGGGCTTAATGATCATGAACGAGATTATTTGAATGCCGCCGCGGGTGGTAATTTTTTGTGCAAGACGACAAATGAGGCTTTACAAATCATTGAAAATCGATCTAAGGTTTATAGCCCTCGTAACACACCGAGTGTTGCCAATATGGGTTCGTCATCTTCGTCACAATCGTCTCGTAGCATTAACGCCTTACATGATGAAGCTAATGAGGAAAATCGGTTTTTTGATAGATTTGCTAATCTAATGTCCCATTGGAAGGCTCAAGAAGCTTCCAATTCCGCTTCGGTTAAAGCGGTTGCTAAGAGTTGTTTATCTTGTGGGGGAGCTCATGATCTTTCCGAGTGCATTACCGCGGATGGTAACACTTCGAGTGCTTATGTAGCAACGGGAACTTACAACCAAAACGGCCAAGGTTCCCGCCAAAATCAAGCTCCACCAAATCAAAATGCTAATAATTATCGAAACAACAACCAAGGTAATTACCAAGGCAACACACGCAATTACAACAAAGGGAATTATCAAAGTGGGAATGGACAAATCTCTAATCAAAACCAAAACCGTGATTTTCAAAACACTACACAAGGTTTTCAAAATGCTCACACGAAAAATTTGCAAGGAGAATTTTTGGATTATGCAAAAGCAAATGATGCTAAATTTGATAATATGCAACGTGAGATGATTAGCTTAAGGTCCGAATTGAAAAACGAGCTTAAAAATGAACTTGCTAATGAACTTAAAACTCATGCTAATAAAATGGAAGGAAATGTCCAACGTCTTCAACAAAACCAACAAAAGATGGAATTAGGACAACATGAGATTAAGCAAGAGTTATTGAAAGCGGATGCTAGGCAATCAAAATTTGAGGACCGAATGGCTAAAATGTTTGAAGCAATCATGTGTAAGCCCTCTTCTTCGGGTGGTCTTCCTAGTGATACCATTGCAAACCCGAAGGGAGAAATGAAGGTTATTACTACACGAAGTGGTAAAACTTTCAAGGAGCCAATCTCTCGACCAAGTACTTCTACGGAGAAGGAAATCGAGAAAGAACCCGAGGTGATGGTCGAAAAGGAGCACATTACAATCCCACGAAGTACCGCTCAAACCACACCTACGGTTGAACCAATACCAATTATGGAACCCGAGTTTCCAAGGCCGTCGCCTAATGACCAACCCACACCACCTTTACCCTACCCTTCGAGACGTAACAAAGAGAAAGCACAAGAAAGGAACAATTATCAATTTGAGCTATTTATGAAAATGTTTCGTGACTTACATTTTAACATAAGTTTTGCCGATGCTTTAATCATGATGCCTCGATTCGCCGCAAACTTCAAAAGTATGCTAAACAACAAAGAGAAGTTACAACAATCGTCTAGTTGTTCATCGGTTTTTCTAAGCCGCATACCACAAAAAGTCGGTGATCCCGGTAAATTTTTGATTCCGTGTGCTATACAAGATATGGAGGAATGCTACGCCTTGGCCGATCTTGGCGCTAGTATTAATTTGATGCCTCTCGAGATTTTCAAATCACTTTCGCTTCCGGCTCTTACTCCTTCGAACATGTCCATCGAGATGGCCGATCATTCTACGATCATGGCATGTGGAGTAGCCGAGGACGTTTTCGTTAAAGTCGGAAAGTTTTACTATCCCGTTGACTTTATCGTTGTAGACATTCCCATCGATCGAAAAGTTCCTCTCATTTTGGGTCGTTCATTTTTGGATACATCAAGAGCACTTATCGATGTTCATGCTCGTAAAATCACCCTTCGTTTCAATGAGGAAGAACTCGTCATTAATGCAACCCAAAACTCCACTCTTTCTCATGTTTATTCGATCACATCTTTGTACAATGTCAATCCCATCAAAAACATGTGTCAAAAGATTTCAAATAGAGTTTTAGGAGTTGATAAAAATGAAGTTCCGTCCCCTCCGCCGATGGAGGTTAAGAGTGTTAAGCCTATGATTCCAATCTCGAGTGATTCTTCGGATGATGAATACGTTGATCCCGATGGGGAGGTTTTCTTTGTTGACAAAAGATTTGAAAACTTGCCACCACCTAAACCAAAACGCTTTCAAAATGTGAGAATTTTTAGTGTGACTAACATCGTCTTAGAAACACCGAATATTTTCGACATAATTAAAAAGGGTTTTCATAAGGAGAGTTTAAAAGATAACAAAGGAAAAGATCTTAAATGTGATTTAATTGATTTTTCTACAAATCTAACTCCGTCATCACCGCGTGTTTTGAGTGCTATAAACTCGTCTAATCCTTTTGACGATGTTTTGTGTGGTTCTAGTATGGGGGAAGCCCCTTATGTTCCCTAATCCTTGTCCACCGAGGACGAGATATTCGATCCCGGAATCTCATGTAAAGGGAAATCTCGGTCTTCCACTGATGCAATAAATGGAAACTATATCTATTTGCTTGGTGCGAGTCTACCTCGAGTAGCTCAAACGTTTGTCTTACCAATTGTCTCACCCTTCTACTTCTCATCTATTTTCTTCAAACTCTTTGAGTTTATGGCACATGTTGGAGTGGCGTTAATTTGTTTTTCCAATGGAAACGAGAACGCCATCTTCGACCCCGGTATTTTGCATCATTTAAGGACTTAGTCCTTTATACCGGTTGCTTTTTGGGCCTTGTTTATCATGTAAGCCCCATCAAAAATTGACCATACCATGATTTCCCTAAATGTTCACATTTTAAGGGGATCGAGTCGAGCTCATGACTCGGTAATCAAAAACGAGGTGCCTCGTGGGGGAAATCCCATGCTTATCCTTTAGCTTTATTATTCACTAATAAGGGGACTTGTACCCTTCCAACTCGTTGTCTCGTGGTTGTTTGTGATTGTGTTATCTAGATCATCATCATCTACGATTGAAGACTCTCGTGTTCGTTTATGTGAGCCTCCATCGTTCGTTTGAAGAAGTTTTTCATGAATCCATGACATATCCTTTATTGTTCTAACAATTATCTTTTAGCATAATTAATAAACGGCTTTAGATATATTGTTGATCACCCTTTCCATGCTAGATCCTAAGCATTCGATTCTTCGTCTCTAGTATGGGGGTGCTCCACCTTTAGACTCGAAACATTGAGGACAATGTTTACTTTTAGTATGGGGGGGTGAATAGGTACTTGCTTTGCTACGCCCTCACGTTTTCCAACTTTCAATGTTTTGTTTTGCTAATAAGGCTAAAAATGGCCAAATTTTAAAATTTTTCTTAGTTTTCATAAGTGTTTTTAAGACACGAATGTATATTTTCCGTTGGGTAGAATAAGAGTTAATTTTTGACTTGATGGGCATTTGGAGCCATTTACATTCCTTAACCCGCTCAATTCAAGTTTTGCTAGACTTTTATATAGGGAGCTTTAAAACGCGAAAGTCTTAATTCATTCGGGTTAAGAACAAGAACTTTTCGCAAGTTCCTATAATTGATTCTAGAAAGTCACTTATCAAGAGAACTTTAAAACGCATTCTCTAAACTTGAAAAAGTCCAAGAAAGTGCAAGATCCTATAGGTGGCTTGAAAACCCAAAACTTTGATTTGATTTAGTCTTAATGAAAGCTAATCCAAATTTGGCTTAATTTTGACTTGCATGGCTAAGTATTCACGAGTCTCTTTAATTAGAGGTCTTTAAATAGTGAAGAACGAGAAATGATAGAGTTAGACAAGTGATCATGCTAAACGTAGAACATGAAAGTGTTCTTTCAAAAACTCATATGTTTTTAATTGTGGCTTTTTTCAGATCAATGCATTAGGAATAAATCATAATTGCAATAAGTAAGGTCGTACGGTTTGAAAAGTTACTTAGCCTCTAGCGCAAGATCGTTTAAAAGTTGCTCGGGGTTGAATAGAGTTCATAGCCAAGGCATAACTTATTGAAGCGGGACGCGAAGATTGGCGATCATCCAAAAAGGCCCTAACAAGGCCTGAGGAGCTCTATTTTTGCTAAAGATCCAAAGATGATGTGAAGTATCATTATTCCAAAATCAATATGAAGGATCGAGACACACGACGAGAAGCTATTACTCCCCTAAAGAATGGAGAAAGTCTATCCAAAAAGACCCTAACAAGGTATGAGGATAAATATATCCAAGTCCGAAAAGGAGGCGGATCGTTGTATATCAAAATCCAAAGTAAAGATTGAAGAAAAATGATGAAGTCGTGGTCCTATATGAAGAATCTCTCAAAAACGTCAAGTGAAGAAATTCCAATTATATGAAGAGAAGACCATAATTTCAAGAACGTCTTCCCAAGATTTGAAGTATGAAGTACATGCCAAATATCGGTCCGAGAAAGGTCTCAAATCGTGAAACGAGTTATGCCAAGATATGAACTTAAGGAGATACACGAGAAGCCGTTTTAAAAGATTTTGTCCTTCGGCTAACTATTGATCAAATCGTGCTACTTTGCTTTCGGACTAATAACTACTTAAATAAGTCAATATGAATCACTTGTGATCCATGACAAATAGATAAAAAATGCTAGTAACCCATTTCCTTTTATAATAACTAGGATTGCGGGGAGAAAAAGTATTACACAATTTGAACGTATGAGTAGTGTTAGCATTGTGACTTGTACCAACAATGATCTTGTTTTTGCACTTAGCATGGAATGTATGACAATCAAGGATGACGAAATTTACTCTAAGAGACATTAACTTGTTTCTATTCTTTGACCCTAAAAGTCACTTTTTAGTGATGAAAATCATACATTATGTCTTTACACATTCTCGTAGTACGTTGCAAGTCTTTTACTCTTCAATAAAGGTTAATAAAATTGAACTTTGTTGATGCTTAGATATTTTATTCTAGCATTGCGTGAGGGCACGGCAATGGCTTAGTATGGGGGAGTGATGAGATGGCATTTATACATGATCTCATCGTTCTTTTCGGGCTTTAAATGCATAAAAATGTCATAAAATACCATATATATGCTTGTGTTTGTTTACTTGTGTATTTTAGGTATGGATATCGTGAAAAAGACAAAAGATCACAAGATACAAGGAAAAACGAACACGAGAAACGAAGACGCACAATGAACCGGGCCCTAATCATGGAATTTTCATCAAATACCCTTGAATACTTGAAGACAAAACAAGATTGATCCTCATTCTATGAAGAAATGACACTTAAAACCCTTGTATATTAATAATTACAAGTTTGGTCCCTTAAGTTTGTCAAAATTGCAAAAAGGTCCTTCAACTTTGAAGAAATGGCAAGAATAGTCCCTCAACAATTTCAAATTGCCATTTATGGTCCCTCATGAAGATTAAGATGCAAGGAAGACCTTTGAAGATCAAATAGTCCAAGATCAGCCCTTGAAGAATCACCAAATGGCAAAAATCATCCTTTGAAATCTTTTATCAAAGTTTTGTGCCAAAATTGTAAAAGGTGGAAAGATGTTTACAAAGAGAAATCGGTTTTAGGGCTTAAAAACCTCAAATGCCAAAAATCTCAAGTTACAAGGGCTGAAGTTGCCAAGTGGAAACGTTTAAACTGAAAAAGGGCGCCTAACATGTTTCTTCCCCTAATATCGGATCTAAAGTCTTACTGTACACTTTTTACATGCCCAGGTTTCACTTCCACTTTTACCTGGGTAAAACCCAATTAAACCCACACACGTTTAATTCACACGTACCAAAACTCAACCCACTCCTAAAAATCCCAATCCCACGCATGTGTACCAAACCCCCAATTCCCCATTCCACCAATCAGCTTACACCTTGTCCTCCAAGGCAATGACGTGTCCCCAATCAATGGTTTTGATCATATGCTTAGCCACTACGCAAAAATGAACGAAGGAGATCAACTTGACAGCTCAAACTTCCCAAAATTCGTCTAGAAGCATTGAGGGCATTTTAGAGAATTTCTTGTATTAGGGTTTGCGTTTTTATGATTCTAGACTGTTCATTAGGTTAGTATAAATAGAGGGTGAGCCTGTTCACTCCTCTTGTTCCAGTTTCAAGCTTTTAACTTGTAATTCCTTTTTAATAAATAAAAGTTTGGTTTTTGATTTAATCAATTATAATTCCTTTTTGTTTTTAAAAGTTGTGTGTTGTTAAGCTTGATTCTGAGTTCCATGTTTGATTTGGTTGAGTAATTCTGAGGTTTCAAAATAGTTCAAAGGTTTTTAAAATTTGGAAGATTTTTTGTAAGAATCTGTCCAAGGTTTTTGGTATTAAGAAGTTTGAATTTGTTAGTGATAGCAGGTTATTAAAACGTGTTTAGAAGTTTTAGAAGTTTTGGAAAAGTTTTGAAAAGAGAAAAAAAAGGTAAACAGAAAATATACTTTTGCTAGTATCTTTCTTGTCTTTTCTTTTGATTTGTTTTAAACAGGTGAGTGAAGGATTATTGATCTAAGTCAGCCCCAACCCGAGTTGGGAAGGAGGTGACAAGGCTGTCACTAGGGCTTTGGATGTTAAAGCCCTAAGGTAATTTTCTCTTTTACCTTAGAAAATCTCAGAAATTGCATTTTGTATGATCTCCTTTGGTTTTGTGCTATTTGTGTGTTAATCTGCTTTGATTGGTGTTATTTTGAGTTGTTATACATGTTTAGATGCTTGGTTATCAGTTTTGCTTAGTATTGTAAGGTTTTGATTTGGGAAAACGTTTTCAAAGTTTTTAAGTGGTGTTTGGCAACAAGGTTTAACAGAACAATGATCTTTGATTGTGTTGTTTAAAGGTGATAAAAGGATTGATATAGGTTGAGTTAGGGTAATTACTAGTTAATAAGTAAGTTTAGAAGGTTTTGGAACACATTGGTGTGTTAAAAAGGATAAAGAGTAAGCATAGAATCTGCATGCTCATCATTTGCCTATTTTATTGAGTTTTTGTGTATGATTCTTGGATTTCTGTTAAGATATAGGCTATATGAGTTGTTGCTATTGATTGAGTACCTATTGGTGAATAAGTATACCAATTTTGGTGATTTGAATCCAACTAGTGTGCTAGTAAACTGCATCAATAACCACCAGACCCTAAAAAAAACATCACAGAAACATTGATTAGGCCGTTGAGTGCTTTTTGATTAATCTTTGTGTGCTAAGTGCATCTTTCTTATTTGTTGTGACTTCTTGTGCTCAAAGGAGCACAAGAGTGCCCTATTGCTCCAAAAATAAGCATCAAATAAGCCATTAGCCCAAGTCCTCTTGGCTAAACAAGAAAGCAACACAAAGTTCAATCTGCCTGTGTTCATATTTTGAAACTGGCCACGTTCATTGTTTAATCTTGGTCATATAAGTGTTAAAAAGTGTATTGGAGTTGGTTTCTAAGCATTTGGGTGTTGTCAAGTTGGTTGGCAAAAGTTTAAAAAATATAAAAAAAGAAAACGGGCAAAAAGGGTTGCTAAGATTCGAACCCCCGTCACTACTCCCACACACATCAGACATAACCATTGCGCCCTTGGGTCTTTTACTGACCAAGGGTGCAAAGTTATTTCTCTTAACCAGTTTTTCATTTAATGCTTATTAATTAAGCCGTATCATTTTTCATTTTTCCTAGCTTATTCTTTAAGCTTATTTTACGTTTCTTATTTTTCCTAGGTAAGTTATAGCTTTATTGATTTTTCTAAATTGGTTTCAAAATTTTCCTCTTATTTTAATAATTTCTAGGATTTATTTTATAGACGTATTTTAGAAAATCAATAAAAAATACCAAAAAGATTTTAAATTTTTAGGAAAAATAGTTTTTAGCTTTTCAAATATATTTTTGAGGTTTACATCTTGTTTTGGTTTCAAAAACTTTAATTTTTAATTTTATAATATTTTAAGGTTTTTATTAAACTTTAAGGATTTTTATAAAATTATTAAAAAAGGTTTAGGAGCTCTAATTTGTGTTTTTCTCTTAGTTATATTATTTAGGATTTTTAGAAAATTTTTAGAATTAATTTTAGAAACTTTTTATTTTTAGTATTATTTTAATATTATTTTAATATTAATTTTTCAAAATTTTAATTTTCTTTCTTTTTCATTTTTCTTAGGTTCTTAATCATTAATTAGGACTATTTCCTTTTTTAGAATAATTTTCTAGCTTTTAGATTTATTTTTATAATTATTTTAAGTTTAATTAGGTTTTAATCATTTTTAATCATTTTTAGAGTTTTAAAAATAGTTTTAATAGGTTTTAATTTTTAGAAAATTACTTTTTAGTCTTCTAATAATATAAGTTAAGTGATTATTCAATTAAATCATATTTTAGACTTTTGAATTAGTTAAATTTAATTTTAGGGCTTTAATTAGCATTTAAAATTAATTATTTAATTAATAAAAGGTTTTAAAATATCTTTGTTGGATTTTTATCTTTATTTATATTATTTTAGACTTCCTTTTAGTCTTTTTTATTTTTAATTTTGTTTTTGGTTTTAGTATTAAATTTTTAATTTTTGTGGTTTTTCTACGGTTTTACGTTTTCGTCGTAGTTTAATTTTAACATAACCGTCTTTCATCTTCTCATCCCCATTCTTCTCAATATTAATCTCAAATACATACAAGTTAATTCACAACACCATACCTCCTTGGGAAACGAACTCTTTCTCTCTTTTAAGTGATTGGGTCATTAGTGTTGATTTTTCCTAAAATCATCACTCGATACTTACCGCTCATATACGTTCTTTTGTTTTCCTAAACAAGAGTCGTATTTTACTACAACCAGACATGAAAGCAAAAGAATAAAAAGAATCTCAATCTAATAAAAATAAAAGCATACCAGAAAATTTTATGTACATCAAAGAGAGAAATGATATATACAAATGAAAGCGAATCAACAAAAGTAACAATAAAAAGAAAAAATCTATTTTCGACTAAGCATGACCACACTATAGATGTAAGACTCCACAACAAACGGCTCTTATCCAATTTCCCAACATCATATTATGGCTTATGCTATATTTAAAGCAGTAGGCTAGAACAGGATTAGATATTCTCGAAAAAACATCACGTAGATGCTGGTGGTTTTGATATCATTTACTTCAAGCATGACAGTGAAGAGGATTTTGCTTCATACACTGAATTTGTATTGTACATGGGTGACCGTAATCGAGCAGGTGTTGCTAAATTTGACAATGGGCCACCTTATTCTTGGTCCCACCATCAGACTTTTTAAGAATGGTTTTTAAAGTTGCTGGTCCCCCCCCATGACTGTATAGAGTTGTAACACCCCCCAAAATATTCACATTTTGAATCAGCGGAAGAGTCGTTGGTGTTACGGGATAGCACATTACTCAAATCATAGACAACGCTTAAAAATCGCTTCGTTTAATAATAAAGCATTTTCCATTCATGAATATCAAATTACATAGGTCCTCAGGTCATAGTATGTCATACAAATTTACAAAACATTTGAAAGGAAATTTTTATTTGAATACGGGCCATAAATTCTTGTCGTCTTTCTGAGAATTACCTTCAAGTACCTGAGATAAAACATGTTAAAAGTCAGCGAAACGCTGAGCGAGTCCATAGAGTTTAAATATAACCATTGACATAAAACCGGTATATAATCGTTACCGAAAAATATTTTATTACAATTCTTTGTCATAGACCATAATATAGGTCAAAAACATTTTATACGAAGCATTGTCGTAAACCCTAACATAGGCCTTAAGCATCTGATACGAATCATTGTCGCAAAACAAAACTTAGGCCAAAAACATTTTATACGAATCATTGCCGTAACATCACCATTCAATACGTTTTATAAAGTTGTTTATAAAATAATAAAAAACGTTATATAAAATAGTTATGTAAAACCAGAACACAGGTATAAGTATAAATAAGACCCCATATTACTGTTGGGAATAAATTATGGGTCAGTTCACTAGACGCTGATAAGAAGAGTTCAAGCGCTGATAAGAAGAAGTTGGACGCTGACAGCCAAGCGTTGACATTTGAAGAAGTCAACGCTGACAGCCTTGAAGACAAGCACTGATGAAATATATCTTCATACGAATCTTTTTGTTTATTTGTTTCTAAATTTGTATATGGTAAAGATAAGTTCGACATTGTATTTTTCATTATTATCTTTACCTAGAATAGTTGATTCGTAGCTTCTTGTACAAGACTTCTTAATCTATAAAAGAAGATCTTTTAGGTTAATGTTAATCATCAGTTATAATAAGTTTTCACAAGTATTCGACTGTTAAACCTCTTTCATTGTAATCAAGTTCGATTATTCTAATACAAGTGAAAGTTTGTTTAACATCTTTGTGTTCTTGATTAAGTGTTAATTCCGCATCACACTTAGTTACTTTATTCATAAGCAAAGGTTTCTCTACGTGTATTACTTGATCTAATCTCGTATACACAAAGCTTAATCGATCTAAGTTTGGGATCAACAAGTGGTATCAGAGCTTGTTGAGAAACTTTTGATCTTTAAGTAACGCAAGAACCCTAAAACACCAAAAACTCTAAAACAACGAAACCCTAAATTTCTCAAAACCCTAAAAACATCATGTCTGGCTCAGAACAACCTCCTGCTCCTATTTTGCTACAAAGCAACACCACAAACCCTAGTATCAAAATTCCCATGTTTGATGCCAGGAACTTCGAGCTTTGGAAGTCCAATTTTGAGCAATATGTAGCCATCCATGACTACACTCTTTGGGAGATTATTGAATATGGGAACACATTCAACAAAGCTCAAAAGATTGCTAATGCTATTGCCACAAGGTCAGCTGTTCCTAATTGTCCTGAAGCTGATAAGAAGGAAAGGCCTGAAGATGGAAGAGCTGTATCTGCTGAAGATATAGCCAAGAAAAGGGTGGACTTGAAAATTTTGAACTTCATGAAACACGCCTTGGGTCATGAGAATCAGCACAAGTACAAACGCTTTGAGTCTGCAAAAGAGCTTTGGGAAGCTCTTGAAGTAGCACATGGTGGCAATGCTGACACTAAAGAAGAAAAGAAGAAGCAACTCATGCATGAGTATGCTGTCTTTAAGGCTCAACCCAATGAGAATCTCAGCAGTGTGAGAAGTAGACTGCTTGACATTACAAGTCAACTTTCCTTCATGGGAACACAGATTGATGACCCTGACTTGAATGCTACTTTTCTCAAAAGCCTTGGTGAGGTATGGAAGATTGAGGCAAGATCCATTCTTGTCAATAACACCCACAAAACCTCTAGGTTTGATGACATCTTCAACAAACTAAGACTGTTGGAGAATGAATGGCTTTTGGAGAGTGATAATAAACCTTCTAGTAGCAACATGGCCTTCTTCTCACAAAGTGAAGGTCAATTTGATTCCATGAACTCCTATGGACATCCAGTTACTGGATCTGCATGTCTCAACGCTGGATCACATCCTATCAGCGTTGGAACACATCCTGTCAGCGCTGGATTACATCCTGTCAACGCCTCACACTCAAGCGCTGACACTTACAATTTTGGCGCTGATGGAATTAAACCTGCTGGTTTAGATCTAGATACTGTGTGTGCATTCATTGCTTCTTTGCCCAGTGATTCAAGGATTACATATGAGGATCTTGAGCAAATAAGTGATGAGCAATTGGTAGAGATGGACATCAAGTGGACTATGGCTCTTGTGAGTTTAAGAGCAAACAGGTTTAATAGAAGGTTCAAGAAGAAGATGACCTTTGATGCTAAGGATGTTGCTGGATTTGACAAATCCAAAGGTGAGTGCTACAATTGTCATCGTATGGGGCACTTTATGAGGGAATGTAGATCTCCAAGAAGATCTGATGCTGGTAAGCCTTCAAGCCAAATGGTTAAGAGCCAAGATTCCAAGGCCATGGTAGCTGTTCAACAAATTGATGGTGTTGGAGGATGGGACTGGAGCTGGAACTTTTTGGCTAAGGATGAGGAAGAGGACAAAGCATTGGTTGCTGAAGTTAAAGAAGAGCATGTTGAATATGCTCTCATGGCACACTCCTCCTCTTCATCAAATAATGAGGTATATGATGATGCTTTCTGTTCTAAGGGTTGTCGTTTAAATACTGAAAAACTAAATAAGGATATAGTAAAATTATTAGATGAGGCAAGTTCTGAAAGATGCAAAGTATCTAATTATCAAATAGCTCTCACCCAAACAGAAAGGACAGTAGCTGAGTATAAGAAAATGGAGTTTGATTTAAAGGATAAAATAAATATCTTAAAACATGTGTTACATCAAAGTAAAGATATTCAAGATATAACAAACAGGGTTAATCTTGATTTGATAGCTAAGTTAGATGAGGCTAACAAAAATAAAGATAATGTGAGTCTTAAAATCCAGAGATTTGATAAGGCCACACAAAACCTAGGAGAGTGTGTTAGTAAACAAAGAGACTCTAAGGACATGAGTGGGATTGGGATGAAAGATTATACTGGTGTTCCACCACCAGCTGGGGATTTCTATGGTGTCCAATCAAAGGACTTATCTTGGACTGGCTTACCAGAACTCCAAGAGAAGGAATTCATTCCTCCACCTAGAGTGACTTCCCCAGTTGAAGAATATAAACAAAAACTGACTGACCTAGATGAGTGGAAGAAAGCTAACCACACTTTGTTTGTTAAGGGAGGTTTGTTGTGTGAAAGTCCAAATGAGCCCACACCAATCACGAGCCATGATCCTACACCTATTAAAATCACACACCCAACCACTGGCAAATCTGTTGACCTTGGCTCACACACTGTTAGAAAACCAAGTGTTAAGTATGCAGAGATGTATAGGAATACTAGGTCACCAAAAAGCCAAGTTAGTAACCATGGAACAGGCTTCTTTGCTTCTAGACCTAAGACTATGTCTAGAAAAGCCTGTTACACTTGTGGTAGCTTTTCACATTTGGCATACAAATGTGTCAATGCTTCAAATGTCAACGCTGACAAGAACCATTTCAGCGCTGACAAAAGTCAACATAGGTCAAATACTGTCAGACACAAAACCTTTGTGAACAAAAGTTCACAAGTTGTTAGACCAGCCCCATTCTTTTCTAGAGGGTCTAACACACATGGCCTAAGACCTTTCCAAAAGACAAACACTTGGTCCAATAGGCAATGGGTTCTTGTAGCAAACCCTAGGTTCAACGCTGATAAAGGCAATCGGGGCGCTGACAAGAACAATTTCAGCGCTGACAGACACACTGCCAAACCTAGGTATTTGCAATCACAGGGAAATGGGTCTAAAGCTTCTACTAGCTTAACATGGAGACCAAAACAAGACCAAAACCCTAATTCTACTGGTCTTTCTATGACATGCAACAGGTTTCATTATATTTCAAAGGTCATGTCAAGACCAATTGGGGTTAACTGGGCATTTCATCCAAAAAGGGATGAAAATGGGGTTGTTATGAGAACCAAGTCTGTTCTTGTTGAACAACCAGATGAATCCAAGTCTTCCAAGGCTTGGGTTCCCAAAGAAAACTAATTTGTTTTCTTATGTGTAGGGCATTCAAAAACAGGTTAATGACTATGGATATTGGGACAGTGGATGCTCTAGGCACATGACTGGGAAAGAAGATTACTTGAGTAACTTCACTCCCATTGAAGATGGTGATAAGGTTCTCTTTGGGGGCGGATATGGAACTATCACAGGCAAAGGAACTCTTCTCACCAACAACTTACGTTTTGAAAACGTATTTCTGGTAAAAGAACTCGACTATAATCTTTTTAGTGTATCACAGGTGTGTGATAACAAGAATAAAGTTCTTTTTATTGATACTGAATGCTTGGTGTTAAGCAAAGATTACAAGCTCCCTGAGGAGAAATACATAGAATTTAGAACACCAAGGCATAAAGACATATATAATGTGAATCTTAATGGAATTAAGATGAATAATAAAATGTCATGTTTTTATGCTAAAGCTTCAGTAGATGAAAGTAATCTTTGGCACAGGAGATTAGGGCACATAAACTTTAAAAATATCAATAGACTTGTGAGACTTGGTTTAGTTGATGGTTTGCCTGAAAAGGCTTTCCACAATGACCACTCTTGTGTTGCATGTCTTAAGGGCAAGCAGCACAAGGTCTCATTCAAATCTAAACAGGTGCACTCTAGTTCTAAACCACTTCACTTATTGCATATGGACCTCTTTGGTCCAACTAATATAGAAAGTTTGAAGGGTAAATCATATTGTTTTGTCATCACTGATGATTTTTCCAGGTTTACATGGACTTTCTTTTTAGCCAAGAAAAGTGAAACTGCCCAAATTTTGATTGATTTCATTACCCAGATTGAAAAGAAGAGTGGTAATGAGGTCAAAATTCTTAGAAGTGACAATGGCGGTGAGTTTAGAAATCAATTGTTAGATGATTTTTGTGCCAAGAAAGGGATTACTAGGCAGTTTAGCATAGCTAGAACCCCACAGCAAAATGGGGTTGTTGAAAGAAAGAATAGAACCCTAATTGAAGCAGCCAGAACCATGTTGGCTGATGCCCACTTTCCTATAGCCTTTTGGGCTGAAGCTGTTAACACAGCTTGTTATGTTCAAAATAGGGCATTGGTCAACAAAATACACAATAAGACACCTTATGAGTTACTTTGGGGAAGGAAGCCAAATATTGGCTTTCTCAAGCCTTTTGGTTGTCATGTAGTTGTTTTAGAAACTAGTGATGACCTAGGTAAATTTGATGCAAAAGGTGATGAAGGCTATTTCATGGGTTATTCAGTGCAGAGCAAAGGATATAGGGTTTACATTAAAAAGGAAAAACGTATACTTGAAAAAGTACATGTTAGGTTTTTAGAGAGTAAACCTAGTGATCCTGAAAGTGGTCCAAATTGGTTGTTTGACTTGGAACCTTTATCTAGAGCTTTAAATTATATGCCTGTTACTAATCCAGACATTGTGAAGGTAACTTCAAGTGTTTTGGAAAAGAGAATTGGTAATGTTTTAGGTACACAGGTTGCTAAGAAGGATGGACCACAAGCAGTTGAGTCATCTACCACACAAGAATATGTTACATTTCCTATATGGACAGATGAGTATTATGCTGCTGCTGCTGTTGCTGGAAAGGATAAAGGTGGTTCTTCAATACCACCAGTTGATAACATGCATGGTCATTCAGGCGCTGACAAGCACAATTCTAGCGCTGACAAGACCAATTCAGACGCTAATGGCTCAAACGTTGACAACAATGATTCTGGCGCTGACAAAAGTAATTCCAGCGTTGACAAGCAAAATTCCAACGTTGACAACACTTATGAGCATTTCGTTTCTTCCACTTTTGAACAAGGTGAACCTTCAAGAATAAATGAAGAGGTTCAAGATGGAAGAGAGTCTGAAGAAGATATTAGCAACATGGAGGATGATATTGAAGACAACAGAATTCTTGAAAATGAAATTCCTAGATCTACTTTGAAGAATCATCCTCCCTCTCAAATCATTGGGAATATCATGACTCCTGTTCAAACTAGAAGATCTCACCAGACTCATGATAGATTCATTGCTAATATCCACAAGAAGGTTGATACTCCTCTTGTACAAGCATGTTGTTTGCCTGTTTTCTGTCACAACAGGAACCCAAGAAGATTTTTGATGCTCTCAAAGAACCTAGTTGGGTGGAAGCAATGCAGGATGAGCTTCACCAATTTGCTATACAGGATGTTTGGGAGCTGGTTGATTGTCCTAGATATGTGAGACCAATTGGGACAAGATGGGTTCTAAGGAACAAGAAAGATGAAAGGGGTATTGTGGTCAGAAACAAGGCACGTTTGGTAGCTCAGGGATATAAACAAGAGGAAGGGATAGATTATGAAGAGGTCTTTGCTCCTGTTGCAAGAATTGAAGCTATAAGAATTTTTCTAGCTTATGCCTCTTGTATGAACTTCACTGTTTATCAAATGGATGTGAAGAGTGCTTTCCTCTATGGAACAATTGTTGAGGAGGTATATGTCATGCAACCTCCTGGTTTTGAAGATCCTGAGTATCCAGACAAGGTTTATAGAGTGAAGAAAGCTATGTATGGACTTCATCAGGCCCCAAGAGCATGGTATGGTACATTGTCCACCTACTTGGTGAAAAATGGTTTTAAAAGGGGCACCATAGATCAGACATTGTTTACAAAGAAGAAAGGTAAGGATGTCTTACTTGTTCAGGTCTATGTTGATGATATCATTTTTGGATCCACAAATCCAAAGATGAGTGAAGACTTTTCCAAGCTTATGACAGATAAATTCAAGATGAGTGCAATGGGTGAGATGAACTTCTTTCTAGGATTACAAGTTCAGCAGAAAGAAGATGGTATCTTCATCTCCCAAGACAAATATGTAGCTGAAATCTTGAAGAAATTTGGTTTTTCTCCACATGAAAAGAGTGCTTCCACTCCTATGGATAGGGAACACCCTTGGGGAAAAATTGGAGCTGGAAAGGATGTGGATGTTAGGCACTATAGATCAATGATTGGCTCATTGATGTATCTTACAGCCTCAAGACCTGACATCATGTTTGCTGTGTGTGCTTGTGCACGCCATCAAGTGAATTCCAAAGAATGTCAACTTTTTGCTGTGAAAAGAATTTTTAGGTACCTAAGATGTTATCCAGATCTTGGCTTATGGTACCCAAAAGATTCTCCATTGGAGCTTATTGCATATTCGGACAGTGACTATGGTGGTGAAAAGTTTGATAGAAAATCCACAACTGGTGGATGTCAATTTCTTGGGAGTAGATTGATATCTTGGCAGTGCAAGAAACAAACAGTGGTGGCAAACTCTACAACTGAAGCAGAATATGTGGCTGCAGTTGCTTGTTGTGGACAAGTCTTATGGATTCAGAACCAGCTGTTGGATTATGGGTATAATTTCATGCATACCAAGATTTTTGTAGACAATAACAGTACTTTATGCATTTTTAAAAATCCTGTACATCATTCTAAAACCAAACACATAGAAATTAGGCATCATTTTATAAGAGATTGCTTTGAGAAAGGTTTAATACAACCAGATAGGGTAGACACAGAAGATAATGTGGCTGATTTATTAACTAAACCTTTTGATACTGGAAGATTTCAATATTTGGTAACAAATATTGGAATGGTTAATCTCACTTAATATGTGTTTTGGAACCTTTTTGTAAAAGTATGTACAGGATAATGCATTGTTATTGGTCTTTGTGATGATTTAGATTTTTCCACTTTATTTTTCTAACACTGACAAAGGTAAATTTAACGCTGACAAGTGTTATTTTGCCGTTGTTAGAGATATTATTGTCTAACGCTGACAAGAGTTCCTTCAACGCTGATAAGTGTTGTTGGGGCGCTGTCAGCAACAATGTTAGTTTTGTGGTTTTCAATCTAAATGTGTAGGTGGTGTTAGCTTTATGCCATTGGATACAGAGTTGCTTATGGATCTTTGAAGAGCTATTTGGACATGTTTTTGTTTATGGATGATGGTTGGAATATTTATATTCCTATCTTGACATAAATTTTTAATGTTCATATATATTTTGAGAAACTCATGTATCATAGTTTAAGGGGAGGTTTAAGGAAACTTTAGGACTCTTGGGTATTCTTATAATACTCTTATCACAATTCTAGATTGTGTCCACAGGTGAGTATGGGTTAGTTTTACTAAACCATGAGGCACTGTAGCATGCAAAGTTGACAAACTATGCATGCTGCCAAGACATTTTTGGCCTAGAATTGGTTGTGGTCTGTTGGGAGACTAGGGAATATTTTTGTTATGGGTTTACCTGGGAGTTACAAAGGATTTTATGAAATAACTTTGTTGGTAAGTATTTTGGTTAGCAAGGGACACTTGAGGACATTTGTGTCTATCTTGCTTAAGCAAGTGTGCATAAGTGGACAGTGCTTGCCACCCAGTAATTATTATCAACTTGCAAGATATTTCCCTTAGGATAAATTACTTTGTTAAGGTCTTTTTCTTTTTACATATTTTTATTTTTAGACGCTGACAAGTTTTTCTCCAAACGCTGTTAAGACCAATCGTGACGCTGACAAGGCTTTAGGCAAACGCTGACAAGAAAATATAGCCGTTGGGCGTTGATGAGTTATTTTTGACCGTTGACACCTAGTGGGCCCTACCCAGTTGTTATTTTTGACTAATCTTTGGCCGTAATTTTTGGGGAGTTGTTACTTTTAATTAATGCATGAGATAAGTTATATTTGATTCAATATTTTCATCATTACTCTTTGAATATAACTGCCTCATTTTTGACCAATCATAATCATGCATCTCTCCTATAAATTTGGCTAACTTTTCATTCTGGGTATTCATATTTTCTTGTCTAACATTTTTCTCCTAGATTTTTCCCATATCACATAACCTAAACAGCTTTCAACATGGCACCAAAGTTCAACTCAAACAATCTGACATTGGAGTTCAAGAGCCAACATAATATGGTAGCTTACTTGGACGCTGATAATGATTTGTTCCCTCAGTATTCACAAATGGTGGCATTTTTAAATGCATCCTCCATAAGGTATGCACTTTCTCATGAACCACTAGTCCCTGTCGCACACATTAGACAGTTTTGGAATAATGTAAGTTCCACAACAGCTAATGGAGTGACTACATTAACATCTATTGTTCATGGTAGAACATGGGTGGTCACTGAAGCTTTGGTTCGCCAAGCTTTGCGTCTTAATGACGCTGATGGTGTGACTACCCTTGCCATTGCAACAATAGAACAAGGTCTTAGGGAATTGGGTTATCCTATTCCTGCTGGTAAAACTTTAAATAAATATCATAAGCAGGAATTTCCCTCAGATTGGAAATATTTGATACATGTCCTTCTTCAATGCTTAAGTCCAAAATGTACTGCTTTTAATGAAATAAACAAGTCCATTGCAAGTGCTTTGGTTTGTATGTCACGTGGGCTTAGGTATAATTTTTCAAAAATGATTTTTGAAGGGATGTGTAAAAATAAGGGAAGTAAAATGACTTTGGCTTACCCAAGATTTTTGCAAATGGTGTTTGATTTACAAGAATATTGTCTTAGGGATCATGACCATTTTTATGAGATCCCTAAGCAAAAGAAAACCATTTTTGACAAAATGATCTCCACAAACAGACCTATACCTCTTACCCAAGCCATGCTTGAAGTAATTCAGGCTGCCCAACCACAACCTGACCCTGAACCTCAACTTGAGCCTGTCCTTGAACCATTACCTTCACCTGAACACATGGACGTTGACCAAGCCAATGTCAACGCTGACACTCAAAATGTTGGCGCTAACACAGCCAATCCCAACGCTGATGACATCCCTGAACAATCCCAAACACCCCTTAACCAACCAACACCCACACAATCTACCTCATCTTCCACCCCATTACAATCTAGGTTAAATAAACGCCAAAGGACTACTGGAGTGTTCTCCTCTAGTGGTCCTAGCCATGTAGCAGAGAGAACCACCTCCACAAGTGTGGCTGGTGACATGGATGAGGCTGGGGCTATTGGCACAGGCTTAGATGCTGGTCAAGACAGTCCCAACATCATTAAGACCTCATCCATGCCCTATGATTCTATTTTGGGAGGTCAAATCCCCATTCTAGCTGAGGGCAGATTGGAACCTATGACATTGAATGAATTGACGGCTGCTGTCATTAGCTTGCAAAAGCAAAATGTCAGCCTTGTACAAACTGTCAATAATCAGGGCCGTGAACTCCAAGTATTGAGGGAGCGGGTAACTGTTTTGGAGAATCCTAGTAGCAGGAGTAGGATGGAGGAATCTTCCAAAGGGGAGGATGAAGAGGATGAGCTGATTCATATAGCCAGTGAGAAGAGTTCACAATTTAGTGAATCTTTAAATGTTGCTGAAGCACTCACCAACTTGAAGAAGCACCCTGTCATTGATACATCCAAGGGCGCTGTCACAAGTAATCTTGGCGTTGACAAGAGTTTGGACGCTGACACATTCAGCGCTGACAAGAGTAAACGGGGCGCTGACACAGGTAACTTGAACGCTGACAAACCTGCAGGTGGTGTTGATGTATTCCAGTCATCAACAATCATCAAAGATGTGTCTACACAGGTATCTTCATCTACTTTACCTATCATTGATCCAAAAGACAAAGGTAAAGGAATTATGGTTGAAGAAGATGTTCCAAAGAAAGATGCAACACAAATTGCATTTGATAATCAGTTGGCTGCACAACTTTTGGAAGAAGATTTGAAGAGGAGTGGTAAATCACCATTTGTTGCCACTTCTGAGAGTGAGGAAGAGAGTGATGATGAAAGAGAAGGAGCTAGCTCAGATTCAAGTGTTCAAATCATTGAAGATCCAGAAAGACTTGAATATGGGGATGAGTTGGCAAAAGAAAGATTGAGTGATTTGAAGAAGCAGGTTGATTTTGATCTTCCAGAAATCACCAGAATGTACCATGCTTGGGAAGATAAGGTAATGGACAACCCAGGGATGAGTTTGTCAGATCAAATTTGGGGGTTGGAAATTCTTCTCAGGGTACAAGATGATATAAAGGTGATTTTGAAGTATAATGCACAAGAGGTCAAGACTTGGCTTAGACGAGATAGGAGGCAATTGTATTACAAGTTGCTTAGATGCCATCAACCTGGATGGACATACAAGAAGTTGCTGGCTTTATCTTTTGAGGAGCTAGAGTACAGGGCACATCCTATTTGGAGGCATGTGCAAGAAAATAATGTCTTACAGTTTCTTTCAGAAGAAAGGAAACAGGAGCTTGCTGAGGAAATGCAGATTGAAAAGGAGATGAGGATTGCTCAAAGACCAGTGAAGAAAGGAGATCCTCTCCAATTTCCCAAAGATATGGATGTGTATTATCCAAGTGAAACTGTCATAAGGAAGCATCTCAAGCTTTCTCCATTGGAAGCTTCAGATTTGGTTAATGTAGTATCTCTAGATGCCAGAAATCCAATCATAAGTTTCGATGAAGATGAGTGTGGATTTTGGAAGATTGGCAGATTTGGGAAGGAGGTACACACTTTCACTTCAATTATTTCTATCTTTGCAAGCATAGACAGAGAAGACTTGGTGCATCTATGGAGATTGATAGAGGCCAAGTATAAGGCTGAAGCACCTACTTCAGCAAATGGAATAAGACTATGGCACACATTTTTGACTTTGTGTGGTCCAAGGGAAGCAGATCCTGCTGTATGGAAGGATCTTGAAGATGACCTCAGTAGTCTTCATTGGAGGCTTTATTCTACTTGTGGTGTGTTTCATTTGAGTTCTACCAAGTTCTCAGAATATCTTCTTGTGGATGCTGATTATTATTTATCCAAAGAAGTACTGGAAAAGATGAAGGAGACACCCTTGGAGATTGATTACACTAGTGACGTGGCCAAAGACTTGATTAGATATGTTTATCACCAACATAAGAAGTTTTTGTAATATTCCTCCTAAGCCTTAAGTATTTATTCAGAAACTTGATCATTGGAATAGATATCAAGTTTAGGGGAGGATTGTTGGGAATAAATTATGGGTCAGTTCACTAGACGCTGATAAGAAGAGTTCAAGCGCTGATAAGAAGAAGTTGGACGCTGACAGCCAAGCGTTGACATTTGAAGAAGTCAACGCTGACAGCCTTGAAGACAAGCACTGATGAAATATATCTTCATACGAATCTTTTTGTTTATTTGTTTCTATATTTGTATATGGTAAAGATAAGTTCGACATTGTATTTTTCATTATTATCTTTACCTAGAATAGTTGATTCGTAGCTTCTTATACAAGACTTCTTAATCTATAAAAGAAGATCTTTTAGGCTAATGTTAATCATCAGTTATAATAAGTTTTCACAAGTATTCGACTGTTAAACCTCTTTCATTGTAATCAAGTTCGATTATTCTAATACAAGTGAAAGTTTGTTTAACATCTTTGTGTTCTTGATTAAGTGTTAATTCCGCATAACACTTAGTTACTTTATTCATAAGCAAAGGTTTCTCTACGTGTATTACTTGATCTAATCTCGTATACACAAAGCTTAATCGATCTAAGTTTGGGATCAACAATTACTAGTCAGGCAATCTGTTATAATTCAAATCATTTATCATACACTATTTCTGAGACTGTAGCCTCAGTGTTACCTTTATCATTGTTATTGTCGGATTATTACAAGCCGCATGACATTGTTACCTTTCTATAGTATATTTCGGGTAGCTAGCCCGGAATTCATTTGCCCATCTAAAACAGCGTGTCGTCATAATAATCACGCTTATATAAATCTTGTCATACATAAATTCGCTTACCAATCAATGTGGCACGACGGGGATCATCCGTCAAGGCGGGAACTGAGGTGATCTTCCCCAAATAGTACTATTATATGCATAAGCGTCTACCAAATGCCGGTAGTTAATAATTCATGCTAATGGGACTTATGGTGACATAACCTAACTGTTAATAATCCATTTCAATCATCTATTTTGGGTCATACAATCAATCGGGTCCATATCAATAAGCATACAATCAGGACTACTTGTGTTCTATTTTTATTAAAAATTCGCATGTTATCTCCCTCGACAAATCATTTCATAAAACATTTAAAAGAGTGTGAGGCTATGAACTCACATTGGTGTGGGAAGGCGGGTTATCGGCAATTAGGATGTATGGTACGTGCCTTGATCACGGGAAACCTAGAAAAATAATACTCGGTCTTAGGCTATGCCCAATAACTTTATAAAAGTTGTTATGTATATGTAATGATGTCATAACATGATGATCAAGTGGGGTTTTATTACCTTATACAACATTATTAGTTGCTTAGTATTAGCTAACTTAGGCTTATCATACTAGTTACACTAGTTTTAGCCCGTTTACACATTAAGGCCCAATAAGCCCATTAAGAGTCCAATATCATTTTATTAGTCCATTTATCTTTTTTAGACCAGTCCCATACTCATATTTTAGGCCCAAGTGGTTTAAGCCCATGAGTAAGTCCAATAACATTAAACCAACTAGTTGGGCCTAGTCTTCCAACAAGGCTAATTTGGCCCATTATGGTCCATTAGTTACGAAGCTTGATTTTGTCGATTTTTACTTGTCAAATGTGTTTATATATCAGTATATGAGTTATAAATATGTTACATTAGACGGTTCCAACCATCTAAGTTTTATTTGGCGAAAACGTTAATCTTTCGGTTTTAGCCGAAAAGACGTAAAACATATATATATATATATATATATATATATATATATATATATATATATATATATATATATATATATATATATATAGTTTGTAGTTTTAGAAAAACTAGTTGTGTATCATGTTTATAAAAATGTAATATTTATTAACTATAGTTTATAAACTTATTTTATAATAGTTACTATTATTTAGTGGCTTTTATATACTTATTTTATCATAGTATTTACTTTGAGTGCTCTTTTTATATTATATAGTTTATTAAGAAATCTGATTTCTAAAGTCAAGTCCATCATTTTTGTCATATATTGAGTTCTACAAGGAGATAGAACCTCAAATTTTAACAGCATAAACTACATGATCTGTTTTACAAATAACTATTGTATAGCTACTGCTCAATCAGCCTCTAAGTATTTTTAATAATTCGTCCAAAACAGACTATACATATTTGTACTACAAAAGTGTTTTGGCCATATCTTGCTCATTTTTAACATTCCATTGCATGGCCAACTCACCACATATGTAAAAATCATTTATCTATATGTATATTTAATAATCTTAGCCATTTAACCAAGTGAAGATATTGAAACTTATTGTTTTATACAGCCTATATGAATAGTCATGATTTTTGCATCTTTACTTGTAGATATTAACCTTTTTTATCCTAATCTATTAACACAAAATCCCCACACAATATATTGATCATCATTTATCATCATATACATATACATTTTTGAAGAAAATACATGAGTACATTTACAAAACAATAAGGTGATAGAAGGAAGTTGATCTCTATACCAATCAATATGATAAAAAGATGAGGTTTATGATGAACAAGACATGATTCTTGTCACCAAATCTTTAACTTGGCAAATAAACTTTTTGAGATCTTCATATGTATAAACACCTTCCTGAAATCAGCCCTAAACCTCCATGTAAACTTCTTTCTAGTTGTTAAAATCACCTCCAATCTTCATTTCTTCAAAGGGTTATCAACATATGTAGATTGTAGATTAAATTTATGGTTAAAATTTTATGAAGATGGGGATAGGGTGATGGTGTTGGACGACAACATTGAGGAAGAGAGGAGAGATGGAGAAAACGTTTTACAAATGCATGAAGGAAATAAGGTGTGTGAAGGAAGCTCATGGTTTTGGTGCATTGCATGTTTATGGACAAGTGTCCTATGCATGTATATAACTTTGACACCACATGTATGGGGTGGGAAAAGTGTAATACTTGTCTCACCTCTATTATTTTACGGGTATTACTCGAATCTAGCTTCCTCGATTTATGTGCCCTCGGTTCGACTTACGAGAAACGTTTTTATAAATTATGAATCTACGGCACAAAACGATTCTAATAAAAATTGTCTCATCAAAAACGGAGCTCAAAAGCGTAAATACGTAAACCTAGGGTTTCTGGTTTAATCGTAAAAGAAGCTAAATTATGCACGTAAGTCCTAATTTCTTCTCGTAAATTTGTGAGTTTCATGAACCCACATAAAATAAAATTTCAAAATAATATACGAGGATAAATTTATTATCTGAAAATGTTAGACTGTCATAAAAACGGAGTACGTAAACGTAAACACGTAACGTAGAGCTTTCCAGTTTAGACGTAGACGATGTCAATTTAAGAAGTAAACCCTAATTTCTTCCCAAGAGTGAGTGAGTTCATAAATTAATAATAAAATAATGATTATAAATAATACTTGAGAATAAGATAACGACCTCAAATTGACGGATTGTCATAGCAGTTTCCCCTATAGAGGATCTTTGTCCTCAAAGATCAATTCATCTTACTACTTGCTTCTTATAGAGTTAAAGCTATGTGGGTATTTCCTCCACATTCGGTCTTTTCTCTCAAGTGTAATTCATTACAATACGCTAGTTTCACTAACATAACAGTGGGAATACGGTCATGCTTAAGTTGTCTTACTTTCTCTATCCATGATGTCCACGGGTTTTCGATGAATGCAACTTTTCGCCAATCCAAACTTCATTAAGAAATAATCAGATTTTCACTTGATAAACATTTTATCAAGTTCAATATACGAAACATAATTCATGCAGCCCTTGAAGTCTTAGGGTAGATCTAGCTTATATGCCTCTCAGACCAAATCTTCACATTATCTCAATGGTCCCATACAACTGGGACTTATTTTCCCATGATGTTTCAGATCATCAATTCACCTTTCCATGGTGAAATTTTTTTTTTGGCATAACTTCGCTACCCATCCTGCACTTCAAGATCTACATCTCACAATTGATGTATTTTGTACGGTTATGTTTGTCATCATAGGCAACCTTAAACCTAAATAACCTATCCAACTCACAATGGGTGTATGTCGGGTATCTTCATCCCAACTCCCACCCTACAGGTGTTCTTATATTTTTCTTTATATAGGTCCTCGCAAGGTTCGATCTCGATCCTAATGTGATAATTATCAATGATAATCTTCTCCAAAGAAAAACGATTATCCTGTTCGTTACTAACGGTCAATTATTCAAACATAAAACAAGACTTCTAGTGTTTGTATCGTTACTTTACCTTGTCCCTTCGATTGGGGTGGTAAGAAGTACTCATATCAAGATTCGTTCCTAATGACTTCTGAAGGAATCTCTAGAAATTCTATGCGAAGCGAGGATCTTGATAGAGATGATCGATACAGGCACACCATGCTTACACAACTCCTTTAAATATAAATGAGACAACTTCTCCATCTAGAACTTTTCATTAACTAGAATGATATGAACAGATTTGGTCAGTTTGTCGACGATGACCCAAATCGAATCAAATCCAGATGATGACCTTGGGAGATTTGTGATAAAATCCATGGTGATTCTATCCCATTTCCAAAAAGGATTAATAAGCTGTAGAAGGAATCCTTATGGATTTTGGCATTCAGCCTCGACCTTCGCAAAAGTTAAACATTTTACTAACATATGTTGCGATGTCTGCTTTCATATTTGGCCGTCAGTACAACTTCTTCAGTTAAAGATACATTTTATCATAAATGGCATGAATAGAATACTTAAACTTGTGAGATTCCGACATGACTAGATCTCACAAACCTCCATATTTAGGCAGCCGCAAACGACTTTTTATACACTCAATTTCATCGGCTCCTATTTCTAGTGGTTCTCATTAGCCACGAGACCCTTCATTATCTATATCATCCTTCTTACAAGTCTCGGCTTGTACATTTTTAATTTGCTCGGGCAATTTATTGTGTATGGTCAATACTAAGGAACACATCTTAATTGGTTCTCCATTCTTTCTAGATAATGCGTCAGAAATTACATTCACCTTCCGTGATGAAATAAATATCATGACCACAATCGCTCAAAAATTCTTTCTTCATATTTTCTAAGTTATAGTTTCGTCTCAACTATTATCTTTATTACTTTTGCCCAGTCCGACGTTTAAAGCGTCGATAAATATTTCAAGTAATTTAAATAATAAATATTTAATTTATGAAACGTAAACGTAAAAATTTTAAATTTCTCAGTTCGTCCAATTATAGAAAAAAATGTTCAAAATAAATTTTGAATTTAGTTAACACGATTTTTGTTGATTTATCGAAATAATTAATAAGATCCGTAAATGTTCGAAAAATCTTTGTTTATACTTTGGTCAAAATTTTCTTAGTTGGAGAGCAAAAATCGTCGTTCCAAATTCCATATCATGGGTTATATGGTTTCCTAAAACCCTCTTAGGTTGTCTTGAGGTATACACAAACATCTACTCCTAAGGGAGTTTAGTAAATGATCTGGGTGTGGAATAATTCCCTAAAAATTCTTCGATACATATCTGTCAAAACCTCTTCACACTTCCTTTTTGGTATAACCCAAAGCCTTAATGGCTCCGATCTTTGAAGAGTCAACATAGATTCCACTACCATAATTCACACGGTCAAAAATGTAAAGGATGAAGCCTTAAATCGCATGATAAATACTTAAGGTACAAGTTTTCACTGCTCGGCCAACTTAGGGCAGTCTACGAATGTGACAACCACGGTTTTGAGGTTCGTCACTTAGTTTTATTTTGGGCATATTTCATGAAATTATGTGTCTTTATGTGTTTATGTGTTATTTGGTGTGAATAGAGTGTGGTTTGGACATCGTATTCGGATACGGGGTACCTTGTGAGTGAAACGATGTGTGATATTTTCATGTTCATGAGCTCACATAGTAGTGACTATGAAATAATATGGTGCAATTTAGTGGTCTTACGTATACGTATATGTATTATAGAAAATCGTATTTTTACGATTTAAGGTTTAGTATTTAGAGGTCTCGGATGAGGTAATTAGTCACGGGAGTATTTTTTGGGATGGTTTTAATTCATTTAGGACTTAGTTAATTAGTTTGTTTCATATTTCAAGAGTTTTTATAAAACTGTATATTTTACGTCTTTTACGGTATACGCGTAAATTTGACTAGTTTTACGATTTTGAGGTTTTGGAGGCTTTAGGAGCTGTAATAAATTAAGGTAATTTATGGAAACATTAGTAGTGTATTAATAAATAATAAAAAATAAAAAAAATAAAAAAAATAAATATAGGACGGTTTGGGTCGACACAAAGAAAAGAAAAAGAAAACAAAGGAAGGTGGGCAATACTACTTGGGCTAGGACTTGGTAACATTAGTATATAAGGATTTTATATAAAAAAAGAAACATAACTCTTTGGAGCAAAGAAAAACCGACGATCACTTGGAGAAAAATTAGGGTTCATAAAATATTGGCTTCCATTGATCTTAAGGTAAAACCTTCAAATTCTTTTTTCAATTAAATTGTTTTTAAGGTTTTTATAATCAATGTATGATGGATTTAGGGTTTATTATAAATTAAAACCTGAGTTTTATGATTAAGAATGATTAGAATAATTAGGGTTTGTGATTAAGTAAATTATGAATAATTAATTAGGTTAATTCAATTAAATTCGTAATTAAAAACTGGGTAGAAATTTAGGTCACTTGTTTTGATCATATCTAGAGTTCTACAAACTTTTAATTTTCTAATATTATATCCCTGAAAAGGTAATTGAATTGGCTTGCAAATGCGAGAAACTAGAATTAAATTAGAGGTCGGGAAGTGGGTCAAAAACAGGTTACAACAGTCAGAGGTCAAAACAGTTTTGAAATCAGTCGGGTTTAATTTAATGTTTTAAGGTGGTTAGGGTACATAGGAGTACAATTGGACTTTAAAACAAACATGAGAGTTATTTTATATGTTATATAAGATATCTGTAAGAGGGATAATCAATTGGGATAGTGGAAGACCCTCTGATCATAACAAACTTTTTATATGTTCAAAATCAGTAAATTCTTGATAGGTAAAAGTATATACATATATATATATATATATATATATATATATATATATATATATATATATATATATATATATATATATATATATATATATATATATATATATATATATATATATATATATATATGTAGGCCTTAGCAGTAGCTTTAAGGTTGAGGCCAAATAGGAGAGTTAGATAACACATGTAAGGGTATAGGGTTTCTTTTACAGGGCATGTTATTTTGGGTAAAGGGGTGTTCGACCCATAGTGTGAAGTATGACAAACGGGACTGTTTTGGGTAAAATGTTAACGGGACGGGTTATGAACTTAACTAAGTTAAGGGCTTATAGAGGGGTGTAATGGGATGCTTATAGCACGTAAATGAGGTTAAGTTGTAGGACAATGTTAGATATCCATCATAGATTGATGAGCCATTTCGTATGTGGTTCATGTCTTGACTGTATATGTTTATGTGTTTAGATTTTCTGTATAGCGTGGATATTTGGAGAAGCTTGATCAGGTGAGTTTCATAGTCCCATATCTTTTAATGAGTTTGACTTCTAGATGGGATAGAAGAGACACTCGTTATGGTTTTGTAAATTTTTGTTGTCAATGTTTTATGATTGGTGATGGACTTGTGTGTGCTTATGTGATTAACTGCTAATTGATTCATGATTGTTTTGTGAGTTAACTTGGTACCAAGGGATGTTGACAAGGCGGGGCCTTGGGATTGGTACATAGGTATATGGGCGCCTATGGAACCATGGTGTTTGGAAAGGCTTGGAGCCTTGGAATTGGTTTGGTATGATAAATCTTGAATGTTAGTTGTTAATGCACATCTGTAACACATTGTTCATATATTTTTATTGTTTGTCTCGGGTAAGTGGTAGGACTGTTACCTACTTACCTAGACTCTTGCATTGTTGAGATATTGTCATGATATTTGTGTCACCATTTTATGACATTTCTTATTTCATTTAGTTATCTCTATAGACATGCCATGTTGTGATGATATCCATAGCTCGCGCCCCATATTCCGCCGTGGTAGGGTGTGACAGAATGGTATTAGAGAGCCAATGGTTATAGAGAATTAGGTTGCCTAGCCTGGTCTATAGCTTAAGGATCCCTATATATAGGCGTCATAGGAATATGTGTATGGTTTTGATTGTATTTTCTGAGTATTATTGATTCGTTTTCTATGAGTTTTGACTAGTATGGGTTGAACTGTAGTTTTCTACACTTAGTCACATGTTAATTTCTGTTTTGTTTTTGATATATGAATTGCTATCACAATAATTGCTAAGTTATTTTTTGGTATATAATGTATGATGTTTTCTTTTGGTGTTTAAGTCATGCCCCTTAAGAAACACATGGTGGTTAAAGTCTCTGGAATTAGGTGGCTAGGGAGTACTAAGCGTATACACTATAGGAAGGAAATTCCATATGAGTGGCATCTATGTGGGCTACAGAGCGCATGTCTAAGAAGAAATTGAACAACATATGGGTTTATAAAACAGTGTTAACAATAACATCTAAAGAAGGGAATAGGGGACAACTAATGAGGAGTGTCAAGACAAGACCGGTCTATTCAGGAAATTATGATAACGGGGGAGATGAATAGACACAGAATCCACCGCGTCCAACTGTTATTTGTTTTATTAGTTTAATCTGTTTCCACTCTTATGGGCGGTATGCCTTAAAATTGTTTATGTCTTCATTTTGGATTATGTCTATGCTAGTTTAGCTAGACTATGGATTTGGATGCTTCAAGTATTTGACTATGTTATTTTAATAAATGAAGTTTTGGACCTTATTTCGTGTGGTTATGTGTTTTGGTTAGTTAATGGAATTTTGTGTTATGTGTTGTATTGATTCTTATAAGTGTCATCATAGGAGTGAGTAAATTGGGGAAAGGGTAATTGTATAAGTATGGTGTCCAACATAGTTATACAAGTATCACAACTTCAATGGATTCCTAAGTATGATTACATGAAATAGGATTGATACATGCCTGTATATTATATGTTGGTAGTACGTATGGTTATGATAGGCGTGTGTATGATGGTAAGTATACTATATGGAGTATTTTGGTAGTTATTAACGGGTGTCATATTTTTACTATAGCATGGTGAATACGCGAAATGGTTCCGGAGGAAGTGGTGGTGACGGAAATCCTGATTTGGCTGCTTTGATTGCTGCTTAAATGGACAACATAATACCAACCATTGTTCAGCAGGTGACTAATAACCTGAACAGCAACAACAACAATGGTCAAGGAGGAGGTGGAAACAACGGCTGTAGCTATAAGGCATTCACGTCTTATGGTGCAAAAGAGTATGATGAGAAAGGTGGCGTGGTAGTACTTACCCAATGGATTGAGAAGATGGAGAATGTGATTCAGATTAGCGGCTGTTTACCCAATCAGAGGGTCATGTATGTAACCGGATCGTTAGTGGGGAAGGCTTTAACTTGGTAGAATACTCAAGTTCAAGCAAGAGGGAGAGTTGCTGCAAATGCCATGGCTTGGAACGACTTTAAGGCTCTTATGACTACGGAGTTTTGTCCAAGAAATGAGATGGAGAAGCTGGAGAATGAGTTTTGGGGACATGCTATGGTTGGAGCTGCTCATGCAGAGTACACGGATCGCTTCCATGAGTTGGCAAAGTTGGTTCCCCATTTGGTTACCCCTAAGGCGAACAAAATCAAGCGGTACATTGCTGGATTGCCTACTCAGATTAGGGGAATGATCAAGGATACTCAACCTAACATGATACAGCAAGCTATACTTACAGCAGGAATACTTACGGAGGAGGCTGTATCTAGTGGAACCTTGGGAAAGGCGGGGGATAAAAGAAAGGAGTCAAAAGCTGTGAAATCGCCTGACACCAACTGGAAAAATGCATCTTGCCGAACCTGCTCTAGGTTCCATCCAAGAGGTACACCATGCCCTGTATGCTTCAATTGCCAGAAACCGGGGCACTTTGCTAAGGATTATGGAGCATCTAAGAGGAACGCAACACCAATCCAATCTGTGAGGATGAATGTCACTGGGGGAAACTGATTTGAGTGTGGACAACCCGGACACTACAAGAGAGAGTGCCCAAGGTTGGTCGGGGAAACTAATCAAGGAAGGGATCAGCTAGCATTGGAGGGGAGTCGAGGGAATCAAGGTGGTGGTCATCAGAACAATGCCAACCGTAACAATAGAAACAATGGGAATCGAAACTAGAATCGGAATGACGAGAACAGAGGAAATAGGAATGGAGGCAAGGTTTACCTTGCGAATGCAGTAGAGGCCGTCTAGGACCCGAATGTGGTGACGGGTACGTTTTCTGGTAACAATCACTTTGCTACTATCCTTTTTGACTCTGGAGCCGATTTTAGCTTTGTATCTTGCTCATTTGTGCCTATGTTAAACATGAGTCCTTGTGTATCAAAACCGGGTTATGTGATTGAGATAGCTAGTGGTAAACAGGAAGAAGTAGATGAAATTTTTCGAAATTGTAGCTTAGAGTTAGGAGATTATAAGTTCACTCTAGATTTTATCCCTTTAGGTCATGGGAGTTTTGATGTGATCATTGGGATGGATTGGTTATCATGGCATCGGGCTGAGATAGTAAGTCATGATAAAGTTGTTAAAATTCCCATAGGTGATGGTAAGGTATTATATGTTCATGGGGAAAAGAGGGATAAGATGACCAAATCCCTCATGAGTGCGAAGGATGATGAGTCACAAATTAGTAAGATTCGGGTAGTAAAGGAGTTCGTGGGTGTATTTCCAGACGACTTAGTGGGGTTACAACCGGTGAGACAAGCAGAGTTTAAGATTGACTTAGTACCCGGGGCAACACCCGTAGCGAAGTCACCATATCGTCTAGCACCATCAGAGATGCAGGAATTAGCTGAGCAACTCAAGGAATTGCAGGACAAAGGTTTCATTCGGCCTAGTTCTTCTCCATGGGGAGCACCCGTATTATTTGTTAAGAAGAAGGATGGATCATTTCGAATGTGTATCGATTACCGAGAGCTGAATAAGCTAACCATTAAGAATCGTTATCCACTCCCACGGATTGATGATTTGTTTGATCAACTACAAGGAGAAAAATACTTCTCAAAGATAGACCTTAGGTCCGGTTATCATCAACCAAGGGTATGTGAGGAGGATATACCAAAGACTGCATTTAGAACAAGGTATGGACATTTTAAATTCACCGTCATGCCATTTGGTTTGACCAACGCGCCAACAATGTTTATGGATCTAATGAACCGAGTGTGCAAACCGTACCTGGACAAGTTTGTCATAGTCTTCATTGATGAAATACTTATCTATTCCAAGACAGAGAAGGAGCATGGTGAGCAGTTGAGGTTAGTGTTGGAACTACTTAGGAAGGAGAAGCTTTATGGGATATTTTCCAAGTGTGAATTTTGGCTACAAGAGGTGCATTTTCTGGGTCACGTGATTAACCAGGACGGCATACATGTAGACCCGGGGAAGATTGAAGCTATGAAAGATTGGAAGGCACCTACTACACCGTATGAAATAAGGTCGTTTTTAGGTTTGGACGGATATTATAGGAGGTTTATAGAGAACTTCTCCAGAATATCGAAGCCTTTGACATTGCTGACACAAAAGAACCAGAAGTATGAGTGGGGTAAGGATCAAGAGTATGCCTTTCAGACACTAAAGGACATGTTGGGTAATGCGCCAATCTTGTATTTCCTGAAGGAGTGGAGAATTTTGTAGTGTATTGTGATGCATGTAATCAGGGGTTGGGGTGTGTTCTTATGCAGAGAGATAAAGTTATTACCTACGCATCACGACAGTTGAAGAATCATGAGAAGAACTACACTAGACACGATTTGGAACTAGGGGCTGTAGTCTTTGCTCTCAAGATTTGGAGACATTATTTGTATGGGACGAAAAGTGTAATCTACACAGATCACAAAAGCTTGCAGCACATTTTTGATCAGAAGGACCTAAACATGAGACAACGAAGGTGGTTGGAATTATTTAGTGATTATGACTATGAGATCAAGTATCATCCGGGAAAGGCCAATGTGGTGGCGGATGCTTTGAGCCGGAAGGAAAGACTGAAACCAAAGAGATTAAGAGCCATGTGTATGACTGTTCAGCCGAGTCTTAGAGATAGGATACGAATAGCACAGGAAGAAGCAATTAAAGAGGAAAAAGTGGAAGAGGAAAATTTACACAGTATGAACAAGTACATGGAGAAAAGGGGAGATGATTGTTTGTATTATTTAGACAGAATCTGGGTTCCATTGTTTGGTGATACAAGGAAAGTCATATTGGATGAAGCCCATAATACACCCAGGGGCTGATAAGATGTATCGGGATTTGAGGGACATGTATTGGTGGCCAGGAATGAAGAAGGATGTAGCCGTACATGTCAGCGAGTGTTTAACTTGTGCAAAGGTGAAAGCTGAGCATCAAAGACCCTCAGAATTACTGCAACAACCTGAGATTCCTGAGTGAAAATGGGAGAATATCGCCATGGACTTCATTACTAAGTTGCCAAGGTCTAATAACGTTAATGACATGATATGGGTAATAGTGGATAGGCTGACTAAGTCTGCACATTTCATTCCAATGCGGGAGGATGACAAGATGGAGAAATTTGCAAAGAAATACAAAGAGCATGTGGTGACAAAACATGGAGTGCCGGTGTCGATAATATCGGATAGAGATATCAGGTTTACTTCTAGGTTTTGGGAACGTTGCAGAAGGCGCTGGGTACAAGACTGGATATGAGTACAGCTTATCATCCACAGACAGATGGTCAGAGTGAAAGGACCATACAAACACTAGAAGATATGTTACGAGCGTGTGCGATAGATTTTGGAGGTAGTTGGGAGACTCATTTGGCGTTGGCTGAGTTTTCATACAACAATAGTTATCATGCTATTATCGAGTGTGCACCATTTAAAGCACTCTATGGGAGGAAATGTAGATCACCACTACTATGGGCTGAGGTTGGAAGTAGTCAACTTATAGGGCCTGAATTGGTACAAGAAACTACTGATGCGATAACAATACTTAAGGAGAAATTAAAGACGGCCAGAGACCGACAAAATATCTATGCTGACAAGAGGCGTAAGGCGTTGGAGTTTAGTGTTGGAGACAAAGTTATGCTAAAGGTTTCACCATGGAAAGGGGTGATGCGGTTTGGGAAGAAAGGGAAGTTAGCACCTAGATTCGTGGGTCTATTTGAAATCCTTGAAAGGATTGGACCAGTGGCTTATAGGTTGAGATTATCGGAAGAGTTGAGCAATGTGCATGATGTATTTCATGTGTCGAATTTGAGGAAATGTTTAGCAAAGACGGACTTGCAGGTGCCGTTAAATGATATTAGAATAGATACGAGCCTTCGTTTTATTGAAGAGCCAGTAGAGATTATGGATCGTGAAGTTAAGGCTCTAAAGAGAAGTAAGATACCGTTGGTTAAGGTTAGATGGAATTCGAAACGTGGAACGGAGTTCACTTGGGAACAGGAAGAGTTCACGAGGAACAAGTATCCTCAGTTATTTGCTAATGATGGGACTGATCCTAAGAAGTAAATCTCGGGACGAGATTTCTATTAGGAGGGAGTGATGTGACAACCACGGTTTGAGGTTCGTCACTTAGTTTTATTTTGAGCATATTTCATGGAATTATGTGCCTTTATGTGTTTACGTGTTATTTGGTGTGAATAGAGTGTGGTTTGGACATAGTTTTCGGGTACGGGGTACCTTGTGAGTGAAACGATGTGTGATGTTTTCATGTTCATGAGCTCACATAGTAGTGACTATGAAATAAGATGGTGTTATTTAGTGGTCTTATGTATACGTATATGTATTATAGAAAATCGTATTTTTACGATTTAAGGTTTAGCATTTAGAGGTCTCGGACGAGGTAATTAGTCATGGGAGTATTTTTTGGGATGGTTTTAAGTCATTTAGGACTTAGTTAATTAGTTTGTTTCATATTCCAATAGTTTTTATAAATCTGTATATTTTACGTCTTTTACGGTATACGCGTAAATTTGACTAGTTTTACGGTTTTGAGGTTTTGGAGGCTTTAGGAGCTATAATAAATTAAGGTAATTTAAGGAATCATTAGTAGTGTATTAATAAAAAATAAAAAATAAAAAAATAAAAAAAAATAAATATAGGACGGTTTGGGTCGACACAAAGAAAAGAAAAAGAAAAAAAAGGAAGGTGGGCAATACAATTGGGCTAGGACTTGGTAACATTAGTATATAAGGTTTTTATATAAAAAAAGAAACATAGATCCCTGGAGCAAAGAAAAACCGACGATCACTTGGAGTAAAATTAGGGTTCTTTATAAATATTGGCTTCCATTGATCTTAAGGTAAAACCTTCTAATTCCTTTTTCAGTTAAATTGTTTTTATGGTTTTTATAATCAATGTATGATGGATTTAGGGTTTATTATAAATTAAGACCTGATTTTTATGATTAAGAATGATTAGAATAATTAGGGCTTGTGATTAAGTAAATTATGAATAACTAATTAGGGTAATTCACTTAAATTCGTAATTAAAAACTGGGCAGAAATTTAGGTCACTTGTTTTGATCATATCTAGAGTTCTACAAAGTTTTAATTTTCGAATCTTATATCCCTGAAAGGTATTTGAATTGGCTTTCAAATGCAAGAAACTAGAATTGAGTTGGAGGTCGAGAAATGGGTAAAAAGCAGGTTACAACAGTCGGAGGTCAAAACAGTTTTGAAATCAGTCAGGTTTAATTTAATTTTTAAGGTGGTTAGGGTACTTAGGAGTAAAATTGGACTTTAAAACGAACATGAGAGTTAGTTTATATGTTATATAAGATATCTGTAAGAGGGCTAATCAATTGGGATAGTAGAAGACCCTCTGATCATAACAAACTTTTCATATGTTCAAAATCAGTAAATTCTGGATAGGTATATATATATATATATATATATATATATATATATATATATATATATATATATATATATATATATATATATATATATATATATATATATATATATATATATATATATATATATATATATATATATATATATATATATATATATATATATATATATATATATATATATATATATATATATATATATATATATATATATATATGGAAGCTTTAACAGTAGCTTTAAGGCTGAGGCCAAATAGGAGAGTTAGCTAACACATGTAATGGCATAGGGTTTCTTTTACAAGGCATGTTATTTTGGTTAAGGGATTGTTCGACCCATAGTTTGAAGTATGTAAAACGGCACTATTTTGGGTAAAATGTTAACGGGACGGGTTATGAACTTAACTAAGTTAAGGGCTTATAGAGAGGTGTAATGGGATGCTTATAACACGTAAATGAGGTTAAGTTGTAGGATCATGTTAGATATCCATCATTTGATGAGCCATTTGGTATGTGGTTCATGTCTTGATTGTATATGTTTATGTGCTTAGATTTTCTCTATAGCGTGGATATTTGGAGAAGCTTGATCAGGTGAGTTTCATAGTCCCATATCTTTTAATGATTTTGACTTCCAGATGGGATGTAAGAGACACTCGTTATGGTTTTATAAATTGTTGTTGTGAATGTTTTATGATTGGTGATGGACTTTTGTGTGCTTATGTGATTAACTGCTAATTGATTCATAATTGTTTTGTGAGTTGACTTGGTACCAAGGGGATGTTGGCAAGGCGGGGCCTTGGGATTGGTACATAGGTGTATGGGCGCCTATGGAACCATGGTGTTTGGAAAGGTTTGGAGCCTTGGAATTGGGTTGGTATGATAAATCTTGAATATTAGTTGTTAACGCACATCTGTAACACATTGTCCATATATTTTTATTGTTTGTCTCCGGTAAGCGGTAGGACTGTTACCTACTTACCTAGACTCCTGCATTGCTGAGATATTGTCATGACATTTGTGTCACCATTTTATGACATTTCTTATTTCATTTAGTAATCTCTATAGGCACGCCATGTTGTGATGATATCCATAGCTCGCGCCCCATATTCCGCCATGGTGGGGTGTGACAACAAATAATTACTGACTCCTTCTTATTCTTAAAAACAAACAGATGATCCTTAATGATCACAAGCATGAATTTATCAAATTACAGCCTACACACGTGATTCACCAAATTTATGAATCCTAAATGTTCATTGGTCAATCCAAACGACATCACATGAAACTCATAATGTTCATTACGAGTTCTGGATATAGTGATTGGAATAGATAATCTTCTTTGCGGACGCGAAGTTGATGATAACCATGCCGTAGATCAAATTTTTGAATATACGCTAGAACCTTGTAAATGATCGAACAAATCTTCCATCTTGGGTAATGGATATAAACTTTTGATCGTCAATTTATTCAGTTCATGGAAATCAATAAATATAAGGAATGATAACACCATAGCTCTTCATGATGACGAGCTCGGTAGAATAAAAGCTTTTTCCGACAACTCTCTCAGTTGCACGATAACTCTTTTGATTCAGATGGTGCTGAAGAATAGTGCACATGCCACAGGTGCGACACCGGGAATATAATCAATACGAAATTCAACTTGCCTTATTGGCGGAAGTCTAGGTAATTCATCAGCAAATACCTCAGAAAATTTCAAATAACAGGAACATCTTTTAATAAATTTACTTTAAGTTCTTTCTAGATTACAAGATCTATGACTAGTTCTCAACCATTCATGGTATAATTTCAAGCCCGAATGCAGGATACGGTCTCCCATCGGGAATTGTTTAGATCACCCTTGATAATCGACATTTTATATTTTAGGGGAATTCTACTCGAGTTCCCATCAATTAAGACAATGACATCATGTCATAATCAACCAATCCATTCTAATGGCACAATCAAGTTTCCAGTCTGATTACCGTTGATAAGACGAGAACTTCTCAAAAGACTAAGAATAACTCGTAATCCTTCACAAAATCAAGGATATATGGAGACATAGCTACCATTAAAAGAGTAAGGTCAACGCGTGATTTACGCGAGAGGATTTCAATTAAGATAAAGACAAAAACATTAACGAATATGAATATATCCCATGTTTTTATGATTTGAGTACGCATTCGAAAGCACCTCGGATAGTTACCCATGTCATTCAAATGAAATCTAATCAAAAGAAATGGTAGGAACGTCGATACACCCAGTCGGGTATCAACACTCGGTAATTAGATAATTTTCCAAAGAATCTCACCATGAGAGAATTGGACAAGAAGGGGAGGTTAATTGTCAAGTAAGACAATTTCCACATATGAGTAAACCCGATTCGGAAAAATAAATGGTACGGGCACATATGTAGGTGTCCCTAACAATATGTCCCTATTTTGCACTTCTTGCAGATCTCATAAAAATTCAATCTTTCACAATTACAAAGAAAAACATAATGTTCATTAACAATTTCATGGTGACTACTAATCAGCCTTGCATGGTCCCTTCCAATTTTTACGTAGGCGCGCAACTATATACAATTTAAGGATTAACGATGCAATACTCAGTTCGTCAAAATTTTGTCATCATGTTTAAAATATATATTCATGACTAAATATGAAATAAAAATAAGATGATTTTTACCGAAATGTTCATCATTATGAAAGCATTTCCATTTACAAGATGTTTAATAAAAACTTTATTTTGATAGTAATTACTTAATAGTACTGATTTAAATAATTCATATGCAAATAAGAATTTCATATTTTCCCAGATGGTATTGCATTACTTATAAAAACAATGAGTGATCTGAAAAAGGAGTGATGAAGAGTTGTTCACCAAGAACTAATTACAATATGATAGGAAATCAGCTTAGCCAAATAATCATGAGGTTCATGACCTCGAAGGCACTCAGGAATACAAAGAGAAGAATCTACAACGCAATTCTATCTGAAATGAGTACTTGTTCAATGGTAGCATCACTAATGCGAACATTAGGAAGAAGCAAGAAAAGATAGATAACATCGATACATGTAGGATTTAGCAATCAGAGGTAGTCTTTTCATTAATCACAAACAAGTCAAACATTGTACCGTCACACATCACATGTCGCCATGTCATACAATTCTAAGGACTCATCCTACAAACTGATGTCTCAGTTAAGTGGGGATTTTTTAAAAGATACTACAATGAATACTAATCTACATGAGTCATTAGGTGTTCCACCTGTCCCGGAAGATCCATCTGTCCCAATTCAGAAGAAGATTTCTTCAATTTATTTCTTAGACACTGGACATCCTTGTCATTGGACAATGGTTTAGGAACAACCCTTAACACGAACCAACAATCATTTAAATCCTTATAATTCAACCATAGGACTCACCGACTTCCTCTTAACAATCTCGTATTCCATACGAGTTAAATTTAACTTTATTCAAGTTTCAACCAACTTATACTCAATGTGACATCCAACTTCATTCTCTAATACCTTCAACCTTATTCTTAGACCTTGAAAGGGAAATAAAAGCTCGATATGAAAAACACTTAATTTCCAATTCTATAGCTCTTACAACAATAGTTATCAAATGATTCACTAGTATGAAACGACTCACACGCTCAATTAGACTTCTCGGAAATGTACAAGTGGCATGAGGCTTTTGGGTAATGGTTCCAATGACAGTCTCAGGTGCAACATTTACCTTTTTCGATTTCAATTTAAGAATTGGGTGACACCGAATCAAATGACACCTTTCCAGGTGGTGACGTTTTGTCAAACTCCACTCTATAAGGAAAGATCATCATGACATCGATATCAGATTTAATCTCGATAATTCATCTTCAATATCACAATCAACTAATATCAACATTTCTACGAATATCAACCATTTCGTTGGGATCATAAACATCCACAACTTGGTTTAAATCAGGAATAGCTAGAATTCCTACCGAAATAGCTTCGATTGATTTGCTAGGGGGGTTAGGGTTCCTTGTGACAATCTACGTCGTATAAATATCTTGTATAAGTATTTGAATAATCATTAAACAATCGTGTAATCAAATTACAACATATATATAATCCAAGTTATATATATTAAAATAACACTTCTCAGTCTAGCCTTGTCGGTAACTCGGGATTCTTCGGCACCGTTATAGTAAAAAAAAATTAAACATTTTTCTCAAAATACTTATTTAAAAATATTTATAGTTAAAAGATTTTGAAATGTTTTATTCAAAACCTTGGTTTTAAAAATATTTCGTTCTCTATAACGAGAGCTATAATACCAAACTGTAACACACCCAAATATTCACATTTTGAATCAGCGGAAGAGTCGTTGGTGTTACGGGATAGCACATTACTCAAATCATAGACAACGCTTAAAAATCACGTCGTTTGATAATAAAGCATTTTCCATTCATGAATATCAAATTACATAGGTCCTCAGGTCAGAGTATGCCATACAAATTTACAAAACATTTGAATGGAAATTTTTATTTGAATGCGGGCCATAAATTCTTGTCGTCTTCCCGAGAATTACCTTCAAGTACCTGAGATAAAACATGTTAAAAGTCAGCGAAACGCTGAGCGGGTCCATAGAGTTTAAATATAACCATTGACATAAAACCGGTATATAATCGTTATCGAAAAACATTTTTTTACAATTCTTTGTCATAGACCATAATATAGGTCAAAAACATTTTATAAGAAACATTGTCGTAAATCATAACATAGCCCTTAAGCATCTGATACGAATCATTGTCGTAAATCATAACTTAGGCCAAAAACATTTTATACGAATCATTGTCGTAACATCACCATTCAATACGTTTTATAACGTTGTTTATAAAATAATAAAAACCGTTATATAAAACAGTTATGTAAAACCAGAACACAGGTATAAGTATAAATAAGACCCTATATTGCTAGTAATGCAATCTATTATAATATAAATCATTTATCATACACTATTTCTGAGAGTGTAGCCTCAGTGTTACCTTTATCATTGTTATTGTCGGATTATTACAAGCCACATGACATTGTTACCTTTCTATAATATATTTCGGGTAGCTAGCCCGGAATTCATTTTCCCATCTAAAACAGCGTGTCGTTATAATAATCATTCTTATATAAATCTTCTCATACATAAATTCGCTTACCAATCAATCTGGCACGACGGGGATCAACCGTCAAGGCACGAACTGGGGTGATCTTCCCCAAATAGTACTATTATATGCATAAGCGTCTACCAAATCCCGGTAGTTCACAATTCATGCTAATGAGACTTATAGTGACATAACCTAACTTTTAATAATCCATTTCAATCATCTATTTTGGGTCATACAATCAATCGGGTCCATATCAATAAGCATACAATCGGGACTACTTGTGTTCTATTTTATTAAAAATTCGCATGTTATCTCCCTCGCGGGTTTACAAATCATTTCATAAAACATTTAAAAGAGTGCGAGGCTATGAACTCACATTGGTGTGGGAAGGCGGGTTATCGGCAATTAGGATGTATGGTACGTGCTTCGATCATGGGAAACCTAGACAAATAATACTCAGTCTTAGGGTATGCCCAATAACTTTATAAAAGTTGTTATGTATATGTAATGATGTCATAACATGATGATCAAGTGGGGTTTTATTACCTTATACAACATTATTATTTTCTTAGTATTAGCTAACTTAGGCTTATTATACTAGTTACACTAGTTTTAGCCCATTTACACATTAAGGCTCAATAAGCCCATTAAGAGTCCAATATCATTTTATTAGTCCATTTATCTTTTTTAGACCAGGCCTATACTCATATGTTGGGTCCAAGTGGGTTAAACCCATGAGTAAGTCCAATAACATTAAACCAACTAGTTGGGCCTAGTGGTCCAACAAGGCTAATTTGGCCCATTATGGTCCATTAGTTACAAAGCTCGGTTTTGTTGTTTTTTACTTGCCAAATGTGTTTACATATCAGTATATGAGTTATAAGAATGTTACATTAGACGGGTCCGACCATCTAAGTTTTATTTGGCGAAAACGTTAATCTTTTGGTTTTAGCCGAAAAGACGTAAAACATATATATATAGTTTGTAGTTTTAGAAAAACTAGTTGTGTATCATGTTTATAAAAATGTAATATTTATGCACTATAGTTTATAAACTTATTTTATAATAGTTACTAATATTTAGTGGCTTTTATATACTTATTTTATTATAGTATTTACTTTGAGTGCGTCCACCATTTTTGTCATATCTTGAGTTCTACAAGGAGATAGAACCTCAAATTTTAACAGCATAAACTACATGATATGTGCTACAAATAACTCTTATAGCTACTGTTCAATCAGCCTCTAAGTATTTTTAATAATTTGTCCAAAACAGAGTATACAGATTTGTACTACAAAAGTGTTTTGGCCATATCTTGCTCATTTTTAACATTCCATTACATGGCCAACTCAGCACATATGTAAAAATCATTTATCTATCTGTATATTTAATAATATTAGCCATTTAACCAAGTGAAGATATTGAAACTTACTATTTTATACAGCCTATGTAAATAGTCATGATTTAACATCTTTACTTGTAGAGTTTAACCTTTTTATCCTAATCTAGTAACACAAAATCCCCACACAATATATTGATCATCATTTATCATCATATACATATACATTTTTGAAGAAAATACATGAGTACATTTACAAAACAATAAGGTGATAGAAGGAAATTGATCTCTATACCAATCAATATGATGAAAAGATGAGGTTTATGATGAACAAGACTTGATTCTTGTCACCAAATCTTTAACTTGGCAAATGAACTTTCTGAGATCTTCATATGTATAAACACCTTTTTGAAAATCAGCCCTAAACCTCCATGGAAACTTCTTTGTAGTTGTTAAAATCACCTCCAATCTTCATTTCTTCAAAGGGTTATCAACATATGTAGATTGTAGATTAAACTTATGGTTAAAATTTGATGAAGATGGGGATAGGGTGATGGTGTTGGACGGTAACATTGAGGAAGAGAGGAGAGATGGAGAAAACTTTTACAAATGCATGAAGGAAATGAGGTGTGTGAAGGAAGCTCATGGTTTTGGTGCATTGCATGTTTATGGACAAGTGTCCTATGCATGTATATAACTTTGACACCACATGTATGGGGTGGGACAAGTGTAATACTTGTCTCACATCTATTATTTTACGGGTATTCCTCGATTCTAGTTTCCTCGATTTACGTGTCCTCGGGTCGACTTACGAGAAACGTTTTTATAAATTATGAATATACGGCACAAAACGATTCTAATAAAAATGGTCTCATAAAAAACGGAGCTCAAAAGCGTAAATACGTAAACCTATGGTTTCCGGTTTAATCGTAAAAGACGCTAAATTATGCACGTAAGTCCTAATTTCTTCTCGTAAATTTGTGAGTTTCATGAACCCACATAAAATAAAATTTCAAAATAATATACGAGAATAAATTTATTATCTGAAAATGTCAGAGTGTCATAAAACGGAGTACGTAAACGTAAACACGTAACGTAGAGCTTTCCGGTTTAGAGGTAGACAATGTCAATTTAAGACGTAAACCCTAATTTCTTCCTAAGAGTGAGTGAGTTCATAAATTAATAATTAAATAATGATTATAAATAATACTTGTGAATAAAATAATGACCTCAAATTGACGGATTGTCACAAGAGTGGTTCTAAAGTTCCCGCAACATGCCTCCGAACGTGCATCTGGTCCTAAAATGAGTCAGCCTCAATATACTTATAAGTTACAAGTTCCTCCAACTAGTAACCCCTTCCCTATGTACTATGCACCACCAGCTGCTGAAATATCTGCCATCTCGGATGTAGAATCCTTAACACCTGAACTTCTAGCAACCCTGGTTTCTTTAGCCAAGGCTAACTCTAATGGTCAGCAACTAGCAGGTATCACGGCCGCAAGGCCTCCAGTGACTTCTTTTCCAACTTCAGAAACTGTCACTTCCTATACAGGGCACTCAGCCGTACCAACTGGATTTGTGCGCAGTTAATGGTGTTGTATTGTCAATCCAGGTACAATGTACTTTTCTGAACTTCAAGCTATGATACCAGGTCAGACAAATTTGGAGTTTGATGCTGAGAAGAATGAACAAAATCAATCGACACTAAAGTTTACAGCTTTCCTGGGAAACACATCATGCGTATTTTCCTTTATAAATGACAGTTTGTTAAATCAGAAGGCGTTAACAAGATTTCATAATGTTCTAATGGTCAAATAATAGGTAATTAAGTTTTTAAAGGTATCTGCATTGGGAAAAAACTAGACCAAAAGTGAGAATTACAAATTAGGAAAACCAAAAACTTGACGATGGTCCAGTCTGGTTTGGGGGCCAAATCATTGGTATATGTAACCTTGACAACAAACTTATGATCTGTGGAACCTTGACAATTTGAACTCGTACGACCCATTAGGCCATTTCGAAAACTTATGAACTTTTAGAAATAGAAGATAACACGCAACCCCGTCATAAATAAATGTATCAACACTACCATTCCATACAGATCTATAAAAATTTAAGACTGCTGGGAGAGAACGTACCAAAGTGGCTAATTTTCTCATTTTCCTTCTTTAAGATGGGCATTTCCCTTGTGGGTTGGTATGTAACATCATCATCTTGTTTTGAACTTGCAGTAAGCTTTTCATTATCCGTACCCTGCATGCATCACAATAGTAAAATCGCACCAACAATCATTTTGTCAAACAATCTGATATGTTACTAGTTACAAATTTATGTAACAACAAATTTCTGGAACAAAATAGTATTACCGAAGGTTTTGTCTTGAATCCAGCTGCTCCAAAAAACATTTCCACCATCAGTCCGAAGGTGCTAAGTACAAGACGTCAAGACCCCATGTTGACAATGTCAGTTTAAAGACATAACATAACTCAAGTTCTGAATATGCGTGAAAATAAAACAGCCGCAAGCTTAATGAGCAAGACAACTATAAAATTAAAACACGATTATTATAAAAGAAGATATCATTCATGAAAGAGTGAATAGGTAACTTCAAAGTGCCAACGTAAAAACCAAATCGTCTTTGTTACCTAATTGGTATATTTAAAAAACTTTTGATGAAGATAGCAAAAAGGGGGAGAAGGTCTGATAATATATGAATATAAGGATTAACTGCTTACTGCAGCCCATTCTCATATGTGTTACCTTTCATGTGGTCTATCATACTAATCCGACTTTTTGACCCAACTCGAACTAGTTGAACAAAGATCCATTTGACATGTGTTTCCATTTGACCCGTTTCTACCTATGGTTATGACGCTTTTGACCTTAAAGTAAACCATCACAGTAACAACTAGGTCAATGTTTTGCCTATGATGTGGGACACTTCCCATTTGAAAAATCATAAAAACAGAATGGAATAGTGTTTCTCATGAATTGGTTTAAGACCGTACAAATACAACCGTCTTTTAAGTTTCATTTCCCTTGACCCGACAGATTTGATCAATATCAAAGTCTATGGGTGTGAGAGTGCGAATGGGATACCTTATAGCCACTTATGTGCTTAATCTTACTTTAGCAGTAGCATTTATTTTAGCAGTAACATTTATTTTAGCATGAGAGTGTGAATGGGATAACTTAGTATTGCCAGTGTGTCCGAGACTCCGTTAAAAACACATTAACATTTGTTGATACAAAAGTTGAATGATCCATGCTAGACCCGAATTAGGCTTAATTCGGGAAGGCTGGGCTCTGGCTCTTGTACCAAGTGAATAACTTGCTGAGATCCTGCACACTAAAGCAACACGCGTTAGACTTACCGTGGGAGCGTATCCCACGATTAGGCTCCGGTGTGAGAGTAAGTAAACGGCTAGGGTTAGAATCGGTTGTGAGTTGAGAGTATGGAGAATGTAATACCTTTGTGGAACCCTCGGGGGTTCCTTATATAGGCAGTGAAACCCTAATAGGCTGTCATTGTTACTTCGGCCCCAAGCATAAGTTAATCACCATAATTAGCTTGATTGTTATCTTCTAATTATGGTGAGTGTATATCATATTCTTTGAGGCAAATCCCAATCCTAATAGGATTGTGATTCTCTCTAACCCTATTCCGGCCGTGCCGGGTCATGGGTCGCATACATCTTATGCAGCCACTATTCATTCAAGCCCATAAGCTCAAATGACATTAATCCAACCCATTCGTGATGGACCGGATGCGGGTAGTACCCGTGGGCCGGGTTCATGACCCGGTTGGGGACTATACGTCATCATGTCCCCCGGTCTAGTTGTTACAGCCGTAGGCGTAACCGCTAGACTAATCAATGTCTTTTATATATTGCTGTCGCAAACATAGCCGCACTCCAAAAAGGCCGGCTGGGACAATATTAATGAATGCATTAATGGTAGTCATTAGTCGGACATTTTGTCTGCAAAAAGCACTAGATAGGCCCAACCTTGAGCCACATAAAATTGTCAAGAAGTGACCCGTGGGTCCCTTTTGACGTTTCAAAAGTGTCAGAAATCGCACCCGTTAGATGGGCGTAGTGGTTTACACGTGGCAAACATCCATGGAACCTCGTAACTCGAAGCAACCCTATAAAAGAGTTGGTGTGGTAACTGTGTAAACACACAGTTAACAACTCCATTTCCGCCATTGTTATTCCTTTGCTTATTTCTTCATTTCTTCTCCTTCTTTTCCACGGAAATCCATCACCAGGTTAGACCACCGCGCCTTTCTAATCCTATTTATAAATCATGGTGAAAGATAATCCTGTGATCACAGGCGTCCTCAATGTGATGTCCGCAGAGAAATATATAGACTTTCTGTCTGAATATTATATCCCTAAGAGCGTAAACCCCACCTATCCAGGTGACGGTGAAGCCATCACGGACGCTCCTCCGGGGAAAATAGGCGTGTACACGCGCCTATTTGACTCGGCTAACTACCATATCCCCATCTCTAGGTTCCTCGTAGATGTGTTATTGTATTATGATTTCCATATAACCCAGCTTCATTGTATAGGGGCATGCAAGGTTAACCAATTTGAGGTTACCTGTCACGCCTGCGAAGTAACTCCCACTGTTAATCTATTTAGGGTATTTTACTCCCCCCAAATGGTAAATAGGTGGCTGTCGTTTAAAAAACTATCCGCAACCGCCCCCATGTCTTATAGGAAACCATTAGATTCCCTCAAGAAGTGGTACGAACACTATTTTTCGTAGATGCCAAGATATTACCTACCCCTTTTGTTATGAAGTACAAAGTAAGCTTCGACCCCCCACCCTCATCTAGGAATTATAGCAGCCAGGATGTAAAAACATTAGACACCTACCGCACTGATTTCCATAGGGGCCTACCGGAGCACTTCCTATGCTTAATAGGGATCAGCCGCAATTATTTTGGGAGGGAGGATAGATATCCATGCTTTCTTACCGAACGTAGACATGGTAGGTATTCTTTATACATGAATATGTATAATAATTGTGTCCAAAATGCTTGTAAATTTACTAACACTTATGCGTGCTTATGTCCGCAGAAATGAAGTTGTTTGGTCTTCTACGCCAAGGGGATCCAAGCAAGGTTCCAGAAGGATTCTGACCCCTGAAAGAGGGCGATCCCCCCTTACTAGTTGCTACCGCAAACATGACCATCGCACTGGAAGAAACAACCGAGCAACGGTCGGATGAGCAGGGGCCTGTGATCCAGAAGTCACTGCTTGACTTTACCAATGAAGATGGTTGTGAGTTGCTGCTGGAGAATGCCACATCCATCCAAGGTGAAGAACCACCCACAGATCCATCTATCAACCGTTTATTTGATGATGAGGAAGGAGAAGAAGAAGTGGCCCAGGAAGCCGGATCCTCCCAACCACTAAAACCTGCGTCCAAGAAGCGCAAAACCACCAAGAAGGTGGTGAAGAATGTAGAAGTTGAGGCGGGGGAACACAATGCGCCCCCCATGAAACTGAGGAAAGACCACCCGCAGTTCCAAGAAGGGAGCAGCACCACAATGCCTCAAGGTAACCCTCCGTCGCAAGTAGATACCCATGTTGGAAGGCGACACCTGTTAGCGTCGTGGCTCCTACCATCACGGAACCAATGATAGACGTGACGTAAGTACTGATTATACTTCATAATATCTGATCCCTATCAAAAACTCATAAGTGTTTCTTTTAACAACAGGGTGGATCCTTCGATAGCGGCACAAGTGAAGGAAGTAGAGAGAGAACCTTTCCTATGATATCCATGATGCCCCCATCACCTCCCTCGACTCATGAAGAGGAGCCTCGTGCCGAGGGTCCGGACACCAACCTCCGCCCGACATGGAACTTGTCCAGCCTAACAAGACTAGAGGCGGAGTATGAGTGTAAAGAGTTCATGGACCACCTAACCCCTCCAGCGCTGGCACAAGATTTAGATGAACTTGAGCATGGGACTCTTCTTGATTAGTATGATGTGGCCACGGCGCACCAGGTAACAGTTGGTGCGGCCTTACGGCGTCGCCTGGAAGAAGTCTTAGCTAATGTGAGCCATGCTGAAAAGAGGATTGCTCGCAGAGAAGAAATGGTGGAGAAGCACGAGAAGACAATATCCTCCTTGCAGGCGGGCTTGGTCGTGGCGGAATCAACAATAAAAGAAAAAACCAACCACGCCAACGCCCGTGAGTAGCGCATTGCTGAGTTAGAAGCTCTCCTAACGGCATCCAATGATAAGGTACATATCCTTACCTATATATACCCGTTGTTCACATAATCCCTATCTTTCTTTGTAGTGACCCCTAGTGTTGTTCACAAGTATCCACAGCCGAAGCCGCCACCAGAACTGCAATAGACCAATCCTCCGCCCTGGCCGAAGAGCGCGACATGCTAAAGGAAGAACTTACCAAGGAACGGGCTGTCATGGGGGAGCGAACAACGGTGGTCGAGGGAGAAATGAACATGCTGGCGACAAACTGCGCCGAAGTGCCGTGCCCTCCACTGCTCACGGCCATAGCTGGTCGTAGGTGGATGGTGGGTCAAGGGATACGCCTAGCCGTGACAAGGGTAACGGAGGCTCCTTAGTTTGTGCAGGCCTTTGCGGATGTTGTATCAGACGGTATTGACCGTGTCAGGCATGAGGGGTTAACCAAGGCTGCAGAACTGATAAGCAAAAAAGAGGACATCTCCAAGCATGCCTATCATAACCCCGAAGTAGAGGAAACAATGACTGCCTCCATGGCCGTCCTTGGGGAAATTTAGCACCCCTTCCTAGATGACCTTGAAGCTTTAAAGGTTGCCTCCAACGAGGAAGTCATGGCCAAGCTCACCCCAGACCCAATCCAGCTTACCCTGCCAACATATGATGCCAGTTTGAAGGTCATGAAGGGTGAGAAGCTCTTGTTTGAGGCGTTGGAAGCCAATCTGGCCAGGGTGCGGAGTGGAAAGGATGCTCGTGGTGAGGCCCTCCGTGCCATGATTGCTGAAGGGAAGAAGGAAATAGGAGAGTTTCTGCCTCCTTTGTAATTTAACTTGTTGTAAACATTTGCATCTTGTATTTATTCGACCGTGCATGTACACGGCTGGAATTCACAACCCCGTGCAAACATTGTTAGAATATCATATGTATAAGTCCGTGATGATCACAGCAATTTTGTTTATTGAATTTGAAACTTGTTTATAAGGTGTCTAGTAAGGATACATGATCCGCGTCACTGGGGTTGCATCCCTCTTATGCGACAAGTTGAATTATTAGGTTCATTTAATTCTCTTACCCCGCCTGGGAGCGAATAGTACATGTACGGTTTGAATGAATGAATATGAATAAGAAATAGCACTTTATGGAAATAACAAGCAAATCTAAAAGACATAAGACAATAATTTGCACAGGAACAAGCCGTGGATTTAGCTAGGCACCACGACATTTTATTAGAACGTTTACAATTTTTTGACAGAATTAAAATCCTAAGATAAATAGAACCTAGAAAGCATGAAAACAAAAAATACATGGATCTTCATTGAAGCTGACCACAGCAAAGTTTCCATGCGGAGGCCGTAGCCCTCTCAGAGGTAGCATCGTTTTAAGGTTGCAAATATTCCACGTACGATCCAAGTCACGGCCATCCATATCACGCAACTTGTACGCACCTAGTCCTAAGGCTTTCGTGACCTCATAAGGCCCATCCGCTTCAATAAGTTATGCCTTGGCTATGAACTCTAATCCATACCGAGCAACTTTTAAACGATCTTGGGCTAGAAGCTAAGTAACTTTTCAAATCGTACAACCTTATTTATTGCAGATAAATTTATTAGCAAGCGATGGGAGAATAGGCTTATAACTAACTCACATAAATTCACGAAAGAATACCAAACTTATAATTGACTCTATCATCTCTCGTTCTCCACAGTTTAAAATCTCAAGGAATGAGACTCGTGGATGCTTAGCCTATTAAATCAAAGTTTTGGGTTTTCGAGTCGTCTATAGGTTCTTGCAAACTCTTAGACTTTTTCAATTTTAGAAATCGCATTTTAAAGTTCCCTTGATAATCGACTCTCTAGGATCAATTATAGGAACTTGCGAAAAGTTCTTTCTCTTAACCCGTGAGAGTTAAGACTTTCGCGTTTTATAGCTCCCTATATAAAAGCCTAGCAAAACTTGACTTAAACATGTTAAGGATACTAGCTAGAGTAAACTTAGATAAGTGAACTCGGGTTGAGTCAAAAGATTCACAACATTTGAAAACTAAAACCACTTTATTAAAATTTATTCTAGCAAAGAAAGAAAATAACTATACAAAGGGAAAAACTAATAGGCCAAAATAGATCAAAAATTTTGAAAAATGTCGAAAATTGATTTTCTGGTTAAAATGAGGACAAATACAAGGAAAACACCACTTAACTTCGATAGAAATCCCCCTACACTTAAGATAAACATTGTCCTCAATGTTTAAGCATGTGGGAGTAAACTCCCCTACACTTAGGACATTGTGCACTTTGTTTAAATCTCGCTAAGGAAAAGACAACTAACGTGATTCCTATTTTAATATTGGAAAATATAAAATAGAGAATCAAAAAGAGTTTAGGATAGAACCGGGAAGAAGGGAACACGGAATCACGGGTCGTCAAAAATCATCAAGAGTGGATCATTGAGCGCTCAAATCCCTGAATATGAGAAGAGTGGGAATAGCAAACACCAACGGGTCTCCCCTACACTTAGGATAAAAATAGCCAAAAGATAGATACATGGGTTGCCTCCCAAGAAGCGCTTGATTTTTGTTCACCGAGTCGTGAGCCTGACTCGACCTTGATTATCATAGGAAGAATCATGAAACATATCCACCGGGATCAAAGACATAGTTTTCGTCCATCAAATAGCACAAGCTTAAGGCGAAGAAAGCAAGCCAAAGAAGAATAGGCAAGGTTCCCTTAAGCAACGATGGAGCACGGTGGAAGCAAGGGTGAAGTGGTGCAAGCATATCTTCAAAAGTTCCAAAAATCTTTCCTTTTATTTCATCAGATGGATACTGAGATGGCTGAAGAATATCGATACCGGGGTCGAACACCTTTTCCATTAGGGGAACATAGCACTCAGGCTCAGCAGAATATGAAGATGATCCGCGAAGAAAATGCACAACCTCGTCCTCAGAAGGTGGACAAAGAGGTGTCAAATCATACGTGTTGTGGATGTCGGTGTCGTCCGGTTGCTTCTCCTTTGAAAGAATTTTCTTCAAGTCCAAAGTAGGATCAAGACGATAATCATCAAAGTCTAAAGGAGGTGCATCACTCTCATGAGGGAAGTATGTATTAAGAAAAGTAGAGAAGTCTTCCTCGAATGAGTAGTCATCCAAAGTAGGATTAAGCATGGATGGCGGAGGATCTTCATCATGAGAAGAATCACTCGAAAGAGTATCGGCCTCATCAAAATCATCGTAAATGGGCATGTCGGGATACTCGGAAGTAAAATCATCATAATCATGCGTATCTGAGCTAGAATCATCATCATAAGCATCAAAGATCGGTGGAGAATCATATATGGGAGGGGGTTCCAAATTGGATAGAGAATCATCCACATCATCTTGAAAAAGTGGATTATCAATGCAAGTATCGAATAGAGGATTGTTGTAGACGACAAAATCATCAAGCACATTAATCATATTCGCTGACTCTCTACCATAGGATTTGCTTGTAAGCTTCCCCATTTTGAACACTTGTTGTTCATTCCCGACCCGTAAAATTAATTCACCTTCGGCAACATCAACTAAAGCTCGTCCGGTTCTTAAGAATGTCCGACCAAGTATTAACGGAATACGAGGGTCCATTTTATAATCAACAACAACAAAGTCGACCGGAAAAGTGAAGGTGCCAACTTTAATGAACACATCTTCGGCAATACCAACGGGGTAAGCGAGAGTGAGATTTGCAAGCTCAAGAGTCATCTTTGTTGGAGTAAGGTCGGGTAATGATAGTGTTGTCCAAACACTTAAAGGCATCAGATTTATACTGGCCCCGAGATCAGCTAAGGCAGTAAATTCTTCGGTTTTGTTAAAAATGCAAGGCAACACAAAACGATCGAGATCTCCAAGTTTTTCCGGAAGTTCTTTAAGAATAACTTCAGAACAGTTTTCATTTAAGCGTGTGTTGGCGAGCTCAATCAGCTTCTCCTTCTTGTTAAGAAATTCCTTGAATGCTTTGGCAAATTTCGTCATGTGGACAAGTGCTTCAACAAGGCTAATGTTGAAATTCATTTGAGAGATCATCTTCAAATAATTCGACACTTGAGAGTCATTCTTGGTTAGCATTTTGGTCTTGCCTAAACGAGAAGGATATGGGATGTTGGGTTTAGGTGGTGAAGGTGTAGGTGTAGCAGGTAAAGGTTGAGATGTTGAAGGGTTCTTCTTGGGTACATCGTCATGACGAGGCGGAGACGGTAATGGTGTACTAATACTAGGTGTGGGAAGAGTAGGGATAAATGGTGGTGGAGGAGGTGTAGATGATGGGGTGGGATAGGTGGTCCTACTATGGTTACTCCACTACGGGTAGTAATAGCACTCACATTCGCTCGCGGATTGGTGACGGTGTTTGAAGGTAGAGAACTCGAAGAAGAGGGTTGAGCGGTGGGTAAGAAACTAGCCAGCATATTCTTTAAATCATTCGTTTGATTGCTAAAGGAGGATTGGATATTATCTCGAAGCTCGGATCTAATGTCATTCCCTTGCTTGGTGATATCCCCTTTCAAATTGATAATTTGGCTCTGTAGATTCTTGATTTTCTCTCCTTGGGTTCTCATCGAAGCTTCAACATCTTGATTCATGGGTGGGGCTTCTTGAGCGGGTGGGTGATAAGGATTAGAAGCTCTAGGTGGGATTTGGTTGCTTCTATTGTAATTGTTGTTGAGGTTTTGGTTTTGAGGAGAAAAACCGGGTGAAAGGTAGTTGTTTGACCGGTAACTCAGCAAATTTCGATCCCCTTGAGGTCGGGCTTGGTAATTTTCCGGTGAATAATTACCATAAGCTGCATACACGTTTTCCGGATTTCCTTGAGTAGAAGGACAATCAGTGTATGAGTGAGGACCGCCGCATGTCTCACAAGGATTGGCTACCGCTTTAACTTGTTGTTGGTTTGTAGCGAGAAGCAAGATATTTTTGTTCATTTCGGTCATCATGCGGGTGAATTCGGTCATATCGGGGTTTGCTGAAGTAGAAGAAACATTGACTCTCGGGTTGTTCCTTGAAGAAGCGGATGAATCCCAGTTCTTGTGATGAGTAGTCATGTTATCAATAAGCTCTCTACACTCCTCGGGTCTCCTTTTCATAAATGTGCCACCGGAGGCTGCATTAATCGTATCACGATCACGAAAAGTCAAACCGTTGTAGAAAGTATCAATCAATGTGACTGGAAGCATGTTGTGGTTTGGGCAACGAACGATCAAAACATTATATCTTTCCCAAGCATCAAAGAGAGATTCATCAGGTTCTTGCATGAAACCGCTGATTCGATTGCGAAGGCTCGTGACCATGGATGGTGGAAAGTAGCGCGACAAAAAGCGTTGAGTCATGTCATCCCAAGTATGAATAGAATTCTTTGGGAGATGATCAAACCATTTCTCGGCGTGGTGTGATAAAGTATGTGGGAAGAGTTGTAGGCGAAGAACATCCATTGTGGCACCGGGCAACTTCATGCTTTGGGTGATTGTAATGAATTTGTCGAGGTGTTTGTTGGCATCATCATCAGGCAATCCTCGAAATGGATTAGTTTGCACTTGCTGAATCATGTGGTGCTTCAACGAAAACTCCGGAGCCGTGATTTGCATCGGCGCAATCGGTCCTCCTCGTCCAAACATGGTAGGTTTACAATGCTCTTCCATTGTCCGAAGATCGGGCTGTGGAAGAACATTGTTGTTATTATTGTTGAGGTGCGGTGGATTATTGTTGTTGTTCACACCTGCCATAGCTAAATCTTCTCGAGTCTCGGGCTCTTGATAATTAGAAGATCTAGTACGCATACACCTACAAAGGCAAAAGAAAACAATACCAAACACAAAGAGAATATATATACACTATAAAGAAAATAAAATCTTTTTGTATTTTTGAAATTTTTTATTTTTATGGATTTTTTTTTAACAATTTTTTAATTTTTATGGATTTTTGAAATTTTTAAGCAAGAAAAATAACGCTCACAAATGAACGGATCCCAGAAAGCAACGCGTCTCTCACAGAAAACCGTTAATATTTACGAAAAGAGCCGGCAGCGGCGCCATTTGATAACTGAGATTTGGCCAGGTAAAAAAATTAAAAGTTCGTTGATGTGTGTCTAATCGAATTAATCCTGGTTAACTATGCGAATCGGTCGTTCTTTGGTGGAAACAAATAGTTGTGTCGTTGTAGTAATTAAAAAGTGCAAAACTTTAAAGTAAAAGGCAAGTAAAATAAATCTAAGTCTAATTTAAAATAAATGACAAGAATTTAAAAGCGTGGCAAAAATTAAAAAGCAGTAAAAATAAATAACGCAAACTTAAAACTATCTAAGGCAAACTTAAATACGCAACTAAAACTTAAAACTAAGGCAAGGCTAAAATAAATCCAAGGCAAATAAACTTAAAGTGCAACTAAATAAAAAGGCGGGAAAAGTAAAGCTTGAAAATTAAAAACAGAAAGTTAAAAACTGAAACTAAAAAGAACCTGAAAATAGCTCATCCGGAATAAACCTTCATTCGGAATAATCACTCATCCGGAATGTCACCTTCATTCGGAATGATTCTTCTTCACTCGGAATATTTACCAAAAACCTTGATCCGGAATAAATCCTTTATCCGGAATATGTCACTTATCCGGAATAAAGTCTTGATTCGGAATACTTAAGCTTGATCCGGAATGTTGCTGATCCGGAATATTTTCTGAATGAATTCCCTTGATCCGGAATGTTGAAGATTCCGGATGAAGACCTTGATCCGGAATAATTAATTATTCCGAATAAAACTCCTTGATCCGGAATACTTAAGCTTGATTCGGAATATTTTCCTTGATCTGGAATGTTTCTTCACAAAGCCTTCACTCGGAATGTTCCGAACAAAACTTGTTGATCCGGAATATCTGGCCTGATCCGGAATGTTTGGTATTCCGGATGAACACTTTGGCTAAACCCTTGATCCAGAATGTTTTACTATTCCGAATAAAAGACCTTTGATCCGGAATAACCAAGAAACACACCTTGGTCCGGAACAACTTTCTTTGATCCGGAATAAACCTGGAGAACAGTAAGACAGCGAAGAACACGGAACAAGAAAAATAACACGAATCTAATCTAGATCAATCAAAATCAAACAAAAGATTAAATCAAAATAAACAAATAACATCTACTAATCATAAACAAACAATCCAAATCAACAAAACAAACAATAATGATCAAATAATCAAAACCCACTTAATCAATTTAACAAAATCTCAAGAACATAAACATGAACAATAAACATAAAGATTAAAGATTAAAGAAAGGTAGATAGGAGATTGACAAGAAAAGTAAAGATTGACAAGAATTAAAAGGAAAGTTACTTGAAATCAAATGTATTTAAGGTGCAAGACAATTAATGTAAATGGACATGAATTTAAATGACAAGGTAATTAAAAGGTGGAAGACTAATTGCCACACTTAGCCAACAAGAGAAAATGAAATGATAATCTAATCTATTTATAGGGGAGATTAGGGAGGTGCTTAGGAAGCTTCCTCCCCTCTTTCTTCTTTCGTTAATTGCGTCATCAAGTCCTTAATCTTCTTAATCTTTTGACTTTAATGACTTTGTCTCGGGATTTCTTCAAACTCGTCTTGTAATTCTTCAATAAATTAGGCTCGAGTTCTTCGGCTTTTAGTAAACTTCCGTCTTTTGACTTTTTCTTTGATAAATCTTCAGAATTGGTCTTGGACTTCCGTTCTTTTTGCACTCTTGATTTCTTGACTTCGTCTTTTGTCTTTTTCTTCGATAAAAGCCCGTGAATGCCCGTGTTTTCTCCCTTTTCCACATTTTCGTCCTAAATCACAACAAAAACACTAACCACGCATAATTCCGACATTTACGACATAAAATACACGTTTTGGTCCGGTTATTATTGTAACTAAGTGGAAAAAAGGATGGGTGTTTACACACTTATCAATGTGCAAGTTGGCTCATATGAAAGACAGATTCAAAATTGTGCCACATCCCATGATAAATGGTGGAACAGTTCAGGCATTGCCATCAAGTAGTAGAACTGATGCTACAGATATGCCTATAACTCATTAAGCTATTACACAAGTTAGGGGTACTGCTCACAGGTCACTAGAGAGCTAAAATGGCAAATGGTGAATGAAAAAAGATGAAAAATTCGCGCTTGATTCATTTGCAGCAGATATACAAATTGTTGGTCATATTCGACACCAAAAAATTGAAATTTTTCTAATAGAAGTGGGAATATCTTGTTGTTCAAAAAACTCTATGCTCATTTAAAGGGCGTCATGGCGTTCTGTACATCGAAAAAAAATCCCAAATGGACAACAGTGTATTAATTTTAAAAAGTAATAACCTGCGTATATGTTTTGCTTAATGTGACAACCGTGGTTTTGAGGTTCGTCACTCGGTCTTATTTTTTTTGGTTATTTATGTGTGACTATGTGATGGTGTGTTTACATGTTTATTTTGCGTGAACGAGGTTGGTGTGGATATCGTATATGGGTATAAAGTACTCATAAGTAAATCGAGGAACGGTTATTTCATGTTCATGAGCTCACAATTTAGTGACATGAAATGAGATGGTGTTATTTGGTGGTTTTACGTATACGTATATGTATTGTGGAAAATCGTATTTTTACGATTTAGGGTTTTGCATTTAGGGGTCTCGGAAGAGGTATTTAGTCATATGAATATTTTTCGGGATGGTTTTAAGTCATTTAGGACTTAGTTATAAATTTTATTTCAAAATTTGAGATTTTTTTTAAAAGTGTATATTTTACGTCTTGTACGGTAAAACGCGTAAATTTGACTAGTTTTACGGTTTTGAGGTTTTGGAGGCTTTAGGAGCTGAAATAAATTAAGGAAAATTAAGGCAATATTATTAATACATATATTAATAATAAAATAAATAAAAAAACGAATTTATAGGGTGAATAGTCGGTTTAAAAAAAAAGAGGAAAAAAAAAGAGAAAAGATTTATGGTAACTAGAGTTTGGGTTGGACAAGGATTATTTTTGCTATATAAGCAACCCCACAACATATCAAACGACTTTTATTACTCTCCTGGAGTTATAGTCGACACAAAAAAAAGGGGAAGAAGAAAAATTAGGGTTTCTTCATAAATTTGGGTTTTTATGCATCTTGCATTAATCTTAAGGTAAAATTTATAACCCTTTTTAATTTAATTATTTTTATGTTTAATTAATCATTCTTATGATGGATTAGGGTTAGGGTTTTTATGAAATCAGTAAAATAATGATGTGATGATCATAATATGATGATCATATAATCTAGGGCTTGTATTAGATGGGGTTATGGGTAATTAATTTGTTCAATTTGTTTAAACCCGTTTTTAAAAACTGGGCAGATTTTTGAGTCAATTGTTTTGATCATATCGGGAGTTCTATAAACTCTTATTTTACGATCCAAGTACCCCTGGAAAGGTATTTGAAGTGGCTTTCCAATGCAAGAAACGAGAACTAAATTGGAGGTAGGGAAGTAGGTCAAAAACAGATTACAACAGTCGGAGGTCAAAACAGTTTTGAATTCAGCCTGTTTTCTTTTTAAGTTTTGGGTTGTTTGGGGTACTTAGGGTTGCATTGGGATCTTCTCACGAACGTGAGAGATGGTTTATATATTGTAGTAAGTATCTGCACTTGGGCTAAGGTTGTGGTTTAGGGTAAGACCCCTTAATGGTAACAAACGTTTAGTACGTTTAAAATCAGGAAATCTGGAATGACAAAAGTAGATATATATATATATATCGGGGCCTTAACAGTAGCTTTAAGGTTAGGGCAAGTGGGAGGTGTTAGCCAACATATGTAAGGGTATGAATATTCCTTTTACAGAAACCATGGGTATGTTTAAGTGGATGTTTGACTTAAAGTTTTGAGACCTAAAAACTGGGACTGTTTTGTGTAAAATTATGAACGGGATAGCTATTAAACTTAACCAAGTTAGGGACTTGTTAAGGAAGGGTAATGGGGTGATTAGAGCTTAACAATGAGATAATTATACGGGAATAGACTGAATGTCCATCATAGGTTGATGAGCCATCTTAGTGATTGGTTCGTGTATTGATTTCGTGTTTTTGGTTTGTTAGCTTGTTGCTAGTGTGAGGACTTGTGAAGAAGCTATCAGGTGAGTGTCATAGTCCAATGTTTACTATTTTTTTTGAATTCCAGATGGGATGGAAGAGACACTGTGTTGAATTATTTTCTAAATTAATGCTGTGAATGTTTTAAGGTTTGAGATGGACTTGTGTGTACATTTATGTGATTAACTGCTATGTGATTCTTGTTTGTGTGTGACCTGGATTGGAAAGGTACATAGGTGTATGGGCGCTTATGGGACCTATGGTTAATGATAAGGCCTGATGCCTTGGAAATTGTGATTGTTGGTAAGGCGTGATGCCTTGGAAATTGTGATTGTTGGTAAGGCGTGATGCCTTGGAAATTGTGATTGTTGGTAAGGCGTGATGCCTTGGAAATTGTGATTGTTGGTAAGGCGTGATGCCTTGGAATAGTAATGATTGATTGAACTTGAATGCTAGTTGTTAGTACATGATTGTAGCGCATTGTCCATATGTTTATTGGTTTATGGTATTCACAGCTTATGACTTGTCTTGTGTTGGAGTCTAAACCTATGACTCTCACCAACTTTATGTTAACGTGTTTTAGTGTCTCTTTCAGGTGATACTATGGTTAAGCATGAGAACATAAGTGGCTAGGATTGGAGAAGCTTAGGAATGCATATAGAAGGAGAATCCCCGTTTCCTTCTTAGTTTTATTTGATTGTTCATTTTAATAAGTGATACTGTGGCACACATATGATTTTTTTGGTATGTTATTTGTTTGTCTTGGGTAAGCGGTAGGACTGTTATCTACTTACCTAGACTCCCGCATTTGATGAGATATTGTCATGACTTTGGTGTCACCATTTTATGATATTTCTTATTGCATATAGTTATCTCTATAGACACGCCATGTTGTGATGATATCCATACGTCGCGCCCCATGTTCCGCCATGGTGGGGTGTGACAGAATGGTATCAGAGACAATGGTTATAGAGAATTAGGTTGCCTAGTCATGTAGCCTAGTCTATAGCTTAAGGGTCCCTGCATATAGGCGTCATAGGAGTATGTGTGTATTTTATAATAATTGCTGTGTTTGGATGTTATTTATTGTGATGTTTTGACTGGTATGAATTGAACCATAGTAAATTCATACTTAGCCACATGTTATTTTCTTTTCGAGTTGTGAGTAGTGCGGGTTGAACCATAATCATCCACACTAGTCATTATCGTATTTTGCTTATATTGTACATTATAGTACATAATTTGGTACATAGTAGTTTCTATCTTTTGATGAGTTATTTTATGTACCTGAGGTATATTATTTCCTTTTGATGTTTAAGTCATGTTCCCTAAGAATCATGTGGTGGTTCGAGTTATTAGGAGTAGGTGGGTATGAAGGATTCTAAGATGTTTCCACTCTTATGGGCGACATGACTTATAACTGATTATATTTTTGTTTTGGAGTTAGTCTAGGCTGTTTTAGCTAGATTATGGATTTTTGTATTCCAAGAGTTTTATTATGTTATTTTTATAGATGGAGTTTTGGACCTTATTGGTTATGTGGTTATGTGCTTATGTGAGTAGATGAATTTATGTGTTATATGTTGTATTGATTCTTATAAGTGTCATCATAGGAGGGAGTGCATTGGGGAAAGGGTAATTGTATAAGTATGGTGACCAACATAGTTATACAAGTACCACAACTTCAATGGGTTCTCTGTTGGGTCGAAATTATGAGTTGATGCATCAAAAACAACAAAATAAGAAGACAAGGGCTAAAGTATACAAGTTACAAAAGAACAAGCCGTTGGAGTCTTTTTATTACTTTAGCTTTCTTTATAAGCTATGTTTTCTATTATATAAAGAAAACATAGACCGTAGGTTTTAAATAATTATTCATTCACAATGTAACCTACAACAAGCTTTGATCTCTAGGCATGGGATTCAATGTATACATGCCTAGAGTTGTTTGTGTTAATCATTAATACAAACACACTTTGGGAGAATTCATCTTGTTAACATCTTGTTCATATTAATGTTCTGTTCTGCTATGTTTTATACATATGAACATTGATAATCCTAGATATAATGGTTCTTAACCATTGAGTCAACGATCATAGGACTCCTCATTTGGTATCAGAGCCTAAGGCTCGTGATATCTAGGAGATACAAGGTGTTACGTTCGTGTTCGTTGCTGTGAAGCCGCTTTCCAGAATTCGTGACAGTTTTAGTGACAGATTAGCGTCAGTTTGCAAGATCTGTGACAGATTTATGACAGAATTAGTGTCGCTAAAGATCTGAATTTTAGGGTTTCGTTTATAAACCCTAGGTTGATGATTTGTGGTGTTGTGAAGACGATTGTGTAGGGTTCCTTTATTTGCAAACCCCCAATACGTAGCTGAAGACGAATTTAGGGTTTATTGAAGTTGATTCGTACTATGTGGTTAAACACATATAATCTATATTAAAACCCTAGGATTGATACTATTGTTTGTTGTCATTGGCTGTTCTAAGATGAAGAATAAGGTCTGAGCAGATCATTGATTATGATGTCTTTGGTCGGGTATGGAAGACTTGCACAGGTTGTAAGTGTTTGTTCGTTGTTTTGAATGCAAAAACCCTAGATCTGATCTAGATGTGGACGAATAAACAGATTGAAGGATGTTGTGTCTGCTATAGGCAATCGGTTTGTGGTGAATAAAAAGGTATGTTTATTTGATGATCGTTATTCATAAACAATGAAAAGGGTGCTGCTGTGTACAAGAAAAGTGACTTATTGCTGCCAGTGTTCACATCGGGTCAGTAAATGCTATGTTCACATTGTGATCCATACTGTAAGGGTTCAGATTTGACAGAGGCATCAGATGGTGTACTAAGAGCAGGATAGAGGTAATTTTTATTGTCCGTACAAACATATGGTCTCGATCTGACTGAACAAGAAAGTACAAGATTGAAGGTTTCTTGGTTCTATACTTCTGGACCCAGTAAAGATATCTTGAAGTACTGCCTGATTCATGTACACAAGAACGTGTGATGCTGCTTATATATTCAAAAGGAGAAAAGTACTGTTTGTTTTTGGGTCCAAGTGCTACTGGATTATCGTCACATGTGATGCTAAGAAACCAAGCCGATTGTGATGTTTTGAGATTGCACGATTGGTAGGGTACTGGTCAAATTGATATACTTTTGTTCATGTGTGGATCTAGGACCATTAATCAGAAAAAGGGATTTTGGACACAAGATCATGTGATACTTTTTAATGACAGCAGCTAAAAAGAATGTGAGTCTTGAAGGATGCCAAAGAAAAAGGTAATATACTATATAACCTTTTCACGTAGGTTTATGTTTGGGATATGGCTGCAATTTGGTCCACAGGTTTGAGCGTGATTTTTGGGTGGGTATATTTTTGTGTATATCTACAACTTTGAACGTGATTGTTTTGGAAGCAGTTTTTGATGCCTGATTTTTAGGGATTGCTTGGTAAAGTCAATATATCAGTCGAATATTTATTATTCCTGGTTTATTGATATAATCTACATGGGTTTCTAATGGGCTGGATAAAGATGGGGCCAATAGTATACATGAAGAAAAATTACAGTGGTTCATATATTGATGGATATGCTAGCTGCGTTGCCCATTAAAGATTTAAGTGAAGCATTAGTATTATCACGTGGTGTGGTCTGCTCTAGTATATAAAAGGTAACTACATTTTATTTAAAAAGCAGATTCAACAAGCTGCTGTGGTCCAAGATATGATCAAGTCTTCGTACCATTGGGTGTAAGACATGATTTGCTCAAAGATTGTTGTAATGGGGTCACGTTATTCAAGGAAAAGTCAAAAGTAGTGGCTGACTTTTGTGATGCATTGGTTGAAAGCATTAAATAAAGAAAGTTCATGTGAGTTTGAGCTTTTGTATTCTTCCAAAAGTTGTTCAAAGATGAAAGTGATTTGTCCAATGTTTATTCAAGAAATCATTGGATGATGGTCAGCAAAGAAACGATGTGGTTTACAGTGAGGTATTTGGTTAGGCGCTGTCACATATTATTTAGCCGTTGACAGGTTGACAGTGGATTGATCTAGACGCTGACACTTGTAATCTAGCCACTGACAGTATTGTTCGCAGCCACTGACAAAAAGTATTGGAGATTTTTGGTTTGGAGTCCGGTTTATTCACAGCAACTAGTTCTTAAAGGTATAAAGGCTCGTTTTATTTCCATTGATTACGAAGAGAAGTTTTTATTACTTGTTTGAAGACGAATTAGATTTTCGCGGATTGGTGTTTTATCATATCTTAAAAGTCGTGAACTCCCAGTCATTGACTTTTAAAGTAACTTGTTCGTGCTTTTAATGGTTGGTGACGAAGACTTGTCATAACACTTGAAGGAGTTACATTATCGTGCTCAGTGTCTCACAAAGGATGAGAATATTGACAAGGGATCGAGGTCTACTTATACTTTGTGCCATGAGTATAAGTTCTTTGTTACATCTTTAATACAAGACATGGAATGCAAGTTCGGGTTATTCTACTTCATCATCAAGTAAGTCGTAATTAGATTTCTTAATATGTAATCATTACATAAAGCCTACAGAATTTGAAGATTCAAGAATGATTAACACAATTTAAGGGGAAGCTAAATTGTTCATGTGTTAATCATTTACATGTAACATTAAGGTGAAGGTGTTTACTACTGCTCATTAGTTTTACTACAACTTGTGTGAGTTTCTATAGCTCAAATTCATTTAATTTCATCCTGCTGTTCTTCATGGAGGGTAATTTGAGACATAGAAAATTTGTACTAGTTATGTGGTATTATTTAGGTAGTGGTCGAAATCAAGGTTGCTTACATACAAGACCCCTATTTGGATCATGTCAAAAAGGGGAAGAAGTCTACACAATGCAATCTGTTTATCCTTGGTGTTATATGATTTACAAAGAATGCGAGCTTAAGGGGAAGTGTTTTTGACATCATCAACTAGGGGAAGATTGTTGGGTCGAAATTATGAGTTGATGCATCAAAAACAACAAAATAAGAAGACAATGGCTAAAGTATACAAGTTACAAAAGAACAAGCCGTTGGAGTCTTTTTATTACTTTAGCTTTCTTTGTAAGCTATGTTTTCTATTATATAAAGAAAACATAGACCGTAGGTTTTAAATAATTATTCATTCACAATGTAACCTACAACAAGCTTTGATCTCTAGGCATGGGATTCAATGTATACATGCCTAGAGTTGTTTGTGTTAATCATTAATACAAACACACTTTGGGAGAATTCATCTTGTTAACATCTTGTTCATATTAATGTTCTGTTCCGCTATGTTTTATACATATGAACATTGATAATTCTAGATATAATGGTTCTTAACCATTGATTCAACGATCATAGGACTCCTCATTCTCAAGTATGATTTCATGAAAGAGGGTTAGTACATGCTTATATATGATGAGATGTAGAAGTTGGGTATACATATAATATATGGGTTTATGTAATGGTTGCCTATGATATGGCTATTGTTCTTTTTGTGTTATATGTTCTGGGTTATAGTTGTGTTGTGTGATTTTGGGTCACACGATATGGTTTGGTTTTGGAGGTGGGCTTTATGCCTTGTTGTGGCACGGTGAGATGGTGATTACTCGTGTGGAAAAATGAGTGTATGACGTGATTTGTTGATCCGACATGTATGGTAACGAGTATGTTTTGGGTGATTTAATAGGTATATATATACGGATGTATATATACTACTATGTGTTAAGTTATGGTATATGGTCGTTCACTAGTTATCATAACTTGAACGTACCTTGTGTTTGTTCGTGTTTTATGGTGCTAGAGTTTGGTGGAGTTTCAACGACGTTTTGAATCTTTTGAAGTGTGTCTTGTGGCGTATTCTTTGAGTTTCTTATTTCACGTGTACGTTTTAAAATGGTGTTTTTGGTTTCAAGTCTATTGAAATAACTTGGGATTTCTTTTGAGATAATGAAATCTTTTGTGTTGAGTCTTACATTTCTTTTGGTTGGTATATGGAAAAAGGGGACTTGGAAATCTAGTATAGGGTTAGATAGTTGGTCGTATTCGGTAAAACAAGGGTAAGGTGTTGGGGTCGTGTTTGAAACAAGATGTAACATAAGTTTCTTTTAATCAACACTTATTTATTTCAAATTCTAAAAGACTTTCTTTAAAATAAAGCGAAATAAAATTTCTTTCTACTTACATATTTTAAATAATTGGGTTTAATCGATTCACGTCATTTATAATTATGAATACAGGGTTTAATGGAGTTTACGAATATTTCACATACAATTATATCTTTCGTTTAAAAGGATTGCATTGATCACTAAGTCTATTCTTTAGTTTTTAAAACAACTAGCATAAAATTGTTTTGGTCATAACTTGTTCGTTTTTAAAGCTTTTTGGGTGATTCAAAAGCCTAAAATTATGTACTCGGAACGTACTTTCAAATATTCAGAATGTATAGTCATGGGAGGTCAGTGGACTGGTCGGAATTGTTGTACAAGTGTCGGGTTCAAGGTTGAGTTTGAATAGTAGTTTTACTTTTTCTATGATTTGGGGTGCATGGGATACCTAGTCTTTGAGTTGAGTTTTGAGATCGTCTAGAAGATTGTTTGTAGATGGTTTGAGTGCATAGATGTGGGGAAGTAAAAAAAAAATAATAATAAATAAATAAATAAAAATATATTCTTTTGGAAAAGTCGATCTTTTGCACGGTTTAAATAATATGTCGCGGGGCGTAATATGTTTTGGTTGCCATTGGGTGTTTCTTGGATTATTTTTTGTTGTCATGGGTCATTTTGAGTTGATACACGTTTTGAGTTTGAGTATTCTTTTGATTCTCCTGGTTTTTGACTTGTTTTAAACTGTGCACGTGAAATGTCGTTAGTTATCCGTGGGTTTAATTCGTCGATCGTATCTGGTGGATTCAGGATGTAGTTTTGGTTTTGTATGGTTTAGGAGCGTTGAGGTAGAACCATGAATAGAGCAAGTAGGAGAAGTGACAGGAGTCGTAGTTAGTGCCTTCCAAGGCAAATCGTTGATGGAGTGAATTAAGAACAAGAGCTGTTAGAAATTGCAAGGAATTTATTCGTATTACCGCTAAGAAAGGGTGTGAGGAGGACATAGTTGAAATTGCTAAGGATGTTGTATGAACTTTTTGGGTTTATGGTTATGCATTTGGCTTCGCCAAAGCACTAGCGGTTTTCATGGAGTCAATGAACCAAGTGTGCATGAACGTATATAAACGAGTTGTCATCGGGAGCACCGACGACATCTTGATCTACTCAAGTCTAAGAAGGAGAGTGAGGCGAGTTATGAGTTGGATTTGGAGTTGTTAGGAAAGGGAATTATACGAGATATTTCCAAGTGTAAGTCTTAGGATTAAGCTTACTATGATGAGCAGTTAGAGATGATGGCATATCATGGAACCAGCAAGGGCAAAGTGAAGAAGGATGAGGAAGCGTTTTGGAGGCTGAAGAGGTGGATTGGATAATGAGCCGATTTTGGCATTATCGGAAGGACCGGATGAATTCGCGAAGCATGACGATACGTGGAGCAAGGATTTGGACGCGTACGAGGACGACAAAGAAAGGCGATCGCATATACGTTGCAGGAACTGAAGATTTGGAAGAACTGGATAGACTTAGTTAGTGGAGCTGGACTGTTATATCTGCCTAGAATGCTAGAGGTATTTGGTGTACGAGACGTAGAGAATGATCTATACGGATCATGAACGTCTCCAACACATATTCAATCATCTTGTTTGAACATTTGGCAAAGGTGATGGGTGGAGTTAATTGATGAAAGAAAATTGCAAGGCCAAGTACCATCTGGGAAAGGCAAGCATGGTTGATGAGGCATGGAATAAGAAGAATGAAGTGAAGCTGAGACGAACTTGAACGATATGGATGACGTATTAGGGTGGTTTGGATGAAGGATGTGGGTTGCACGAGCTGAGTGGTCTAAAGCAGAGAACGCGTCAACATGTATGTTGCGTGGCTTGGACAATCATATGGAGAAAAGGGACGTAGACTATACTTCCAACGTAGATAGGAGTAGCTTAGAAAGGAGGAATGAGTACGACGAGAGTTGGGTAATAGTCGATAGACTGACTAATTCATCACCTATTTCAAGAGGAATGGGAAGTCACGTAGTTGAGAAGTTGGAAGGATTGCGTACGGATGTGATGGAATAGAGGGTTTGCGTAAAAGTTGTCCTAATATGTATGGAATGCCTTATGAAGGATTATGACAAGGGAAAAAACGAGGGGAAGCAAGCGTAGTATACCGTTGATAGACTAATGTTTGGTATGAGCATACTATAAGGGTAATTAAGAAAGACGCCTAGAGCATTAGCGTGAGAGTTGGAGATAGTTGGAGGACGCATTATATTAGGAAGAATTCTTCTACAAAGAGAGGGTCACCGGTGATAGGAGCATATTCCCCATTGATGAGAATGTAGGGAATAAAGGAGGAAACGCCTAAATATTTGGCTGAAGACGAGATATAAGATGGTATGGAAATTAAGATTGTGGAAAGACAAGCGAAAAGTAGTATGGAGGAAGAATGATTGGAGGGAGCAAGAGGTTGTCAAGATAGTGAAGTGATAAGGAAAGTAAATCCGTTAGAGAAAGAGATTGGTAGTCACGAACAATGGACCATCCACCTAGAGAAAAGGTGTAACATATGTTAGTATGAAGGATGGTTAGTTACTTGGTGCCAAGCATGGGAAAGCAAGGATGAGGTGGTGGTTATGGCGTGTTTCATGTGAATATTATGGGAAGCTTTTGGTTATGCAATCCTGCATATACCATTGAATGTGTTTAAGGTTGGGAGAACTTCCGAATGATGGAAAACTATGGAGGTGGATCGGGAAAACTATGGAGGTGGTGGCAGTGACTAAGTAGAGATTGAAAATAGCAAAGAACCGACAAGAGAGCTATGCAGACAAGGGGCGTAAGCCGTTGAGATTTGAGATAAAGTTATGCTAAAGATTTCACCATGGAAAGGGGTGATGCGGTTTGGGAAGAAAAGGGAAGTTAGCATACAGAATTGTGGGTCCATATGGAATCCTTGAAAGGATTGGGCTAATGGCATATAGGTTGAGATTACCGGAGGAACTGAGTAGTGTGCATAACGTATTCATGTATCAAACCTGAGGAAATGATTAGCAAGAACCGACTTGAAAGTACCGTTAGATGATATTAGTATGGATGCGAGTCTTCGTTCTATCGAAGAGCCGATAGAGATTTTGGGTCGTGAAGCTAGGACGTTGGAAAAGGGTAATATACCGTAGTTATGGGTAGATGGAATATGGAACGTGGACTAGAGTTCACGTGGGAACGGGAAGGTGTTCTTTAGAACAAGTATTCATGTGATTTGTTGGTTGTGTGTTTGATCCTAAGGAGTAAATCTCGGGACAAGATTTCTATTAGGAGGGAGTGATGTGACAACCGTGGTTTTGAGGTTCGTCACTCGGTCTTGTTTTTTTGGTTATTTATGTGTGACTATGTGATGGTGTGTTTACATGTTTATTTTGCGTGAACGAGGTTGGTGTGGATATCGTATATGGGTATAAAGTACTCATAAGTAAATCGAGGAACGGTTATTTCATGTTCATGAGCTCACAATTTAGTGACTATGAAATGAGATGGTGTTATTTGGTGGTTTTACGTATACGTATATGTATTGTGGAAAATCGTATTTTTACGATTTAGGGTTTTGCATTTAGGGGTCTCGGAAGAGGTATTTATTCATATGAATATATTTCGGGATGGTTTTAAGTCATTTAGGACTTAGTTATAAAGTTTATTTCAAAATTTGAGATTTTTTTTAAAAGTGTATATTTTACGTCTTTTACGGTAAAACGCGTAAATTTGACTAGTTTTACGGTTTTGAGGTTTTGGAGGCTTTAGGAGCTGAAATAAATTAAGGAAAATTAAGGTAATATTATTAATACATATATTAATAACAAAAAAAATAAAAAAACTAATTTATAGGGTGAATAGTCGGTTTAAAAAAAAAGAGAAAAAAAAGGAGAAAAGATTTATGGTAACTAGAGTTTGGGTTGGACAAGGATTATTTTTGCTACATAAGCAACCCCACAACATATCAAACGACTTTTATTACTCCCCTGGAGTTATAGTCGACACAAAAAAAAGGGAAGAAGAAAAATTAGGGTTTCTTCATAAATTTGGGTTTTTATTCATCTTGCGTTAATCTTAAGGTAAAATTTATAACCCTTTTTAATTTAATTGTTTTTATGTTTAATTAATCATTCTTATGATGGATTAGGGTTAGGGTTTTTATGAAATCAGTAAAATAATGATGTGATGATCATAATATGATGATCATATAATCTAGGGCTTGTATTAGATGGGGTTATGGGTAATTAATTTGTTCAATTTGTTTAAACCCGTTTTTTAAAAACTGGGCAGATTTTTGAGTCGATTGTTTTGATCATATCGGGAGTTCTATAAACTCTTAGTTTACGATCCAAGTACCCATGGAAAGGTATTTGAAGTGGCTTTCCAATTCAAGAAACTAGAACTAAATTGGAGGTGGGGAAGTGGGTCAAAAACAGGTTACAACAGTCAGAGGTCAAAACACTTTTGAATTCAGCCTGTTTTCTTTTTACGTTTTGGGTTGTTTGGGGTACTTAGGGTTGCATTGGGATCTTCTCACGAACGTGAGAGATGTTTTATATATTGTAGTAAGTATTTTCACTTGGGATAAGGTTGTGGTTTAGGGTAAGACCCCTTAATGGTAACAAACCTTTAGTACGTTTAAAATCAGGAAATCTGGAATGACAAAAGTAGATATATGTATATCGGGGCCTTAACAGTAACTTTAAGGTTAGGGCAAGTAGGAGGTGTTAGCCAACATATGTAAGGGTATGAATATTCCTTTTACAGAAACCATGTGTATGTTTAAGTGGATGTTTGACTTACAGTTTTGAGACCTAAAAACTGGGACTGTTTTGTGTAAAATTATGAACGGGATAGCTATTAAACTTAACCAAGTTAGGGACTTGTTAAGGAAGGGTAATGGGGTGATTAGAGCTTAACAATGAGATAATTATACAGGAATAGACTAGATATCCATCATAGGTTGATGAGCCATCTTAGTGATTGGTTCGTGTATTGATTTCGTGTTTTTGGTTTGTTAGCTTGTTGCTAGTGCGAGGACTTGTGAAGAAGCTATCAGGTGAGTTTCATAGTCCCATGTTTACTATTGTTTTTGACTTCCAGATGGAATGGAAGAGACACTGTGTTGAATTATTTTCTAAATTAATGCTGTGAATGTTTTAAGGTTTGAGATGGACTTGTGTGTACATTTATGTGATTAACTGCTATGTGATTCTTGTTTGTGTGTGATCTAGATTAGAAAGGTACATAGGTGTATGGGCGCCTATGGGACCTATGGTTAATGATAAGGCGTGATGCCTTGGAAATTGTGATTGTTGGTAAGGCGTGATGCCTTGGAAATTGTGATTGTTGGTAAGGCGTGATGCCTTGGAAATTGTGATTGTTGGTAAGGCGTGATGCCTTGGAATTTGTGACTGTTGGTAAGGCGTGATGCCTTGGAAATTGTGATTGTTGGTAAGGCGTGTGAAATTGTGTATAATGCAGTTCGTTTTTCTCAGTTCTTGCTAATTGAAAGTCCTAACAATTTCAGGTTTTTAACTGTTTTTGGTTGTTAATATTTTTTGGATATTATATTTGCTAATTCAAACAAAGCCTAGCAAAACTGAAAAATATTGTCTACTTATATGTAAAACATCGTGCAATTACCAAGTTTTTATTCAAGTAAAATCCAAAATGTAAATTTTACAACTAAAAGGAGTGAAATTGTAAATTCTATGAAAAATAAATGCTCAAAATGTAAATCCTACAAGTACAAGGACTGAAAATGCCAAATCAGTTAACAATGAGGATCAAATATGTAAACTATGCAACTAACTAACCAATTTTCAACTAATTCCAAAACTACTAACTGAATTTTAACAACTTTCAAACTTTAAGGACCTGTTTATTGAAAACCCTAAAAACTATCAAGTTTAGCCAAGTTTAAAACCATTTTAATACACTAGGGACTAAAGTGCAATTTCTGAAAATTTTTAAGCAAAAACGGGTTCTTAACACAAATAAGCTCGTTTGAGCTTATTTCTCAACCAAAATCAATCAAACCAATTGCAAAATGCTTAGAATTGAAAATAAGCTAGACCTATAAGAGGAAATTTGCTGAAAATGACTATTAAGCTGATAAGCACTTTCCAATAAGATCTACAAGAATCTAGACATGCACAATTAGATTTTTATACTGAAACTGATTAAAGAGCTCAAAACATGAACGGGAAATCAAGTCTTATAAGAAATCATCAAGAAATAAGCTTGGAAATTGAATTAAGCTGAAATTGGCTTATGTTGACCAAGCGTTGACCAAGTATTTTTTCAAAAAGCTGAAAATCTCAAAATCAACCACCAACACTAACTAATTGATTTTGTAAAAGAAAATTGACAAGTTTATGAAGTGGATTAAGAGATTTGAAAAAGCAGTATTCACTTTACAGAAACTTCCATTTGCTTATCAGTTTGGAATTTTGCTTATTTCTATTTGCTTACTGAAAACTATACAAAAAGCTTATGGACTTTGAAACTTCATATTATGAACTAGAAATGAGAACTGGTTTGGTAGAATTTCATCAAGAAACAAACAAATGCAAGGCAATTGAAATTGACAACTTTTTATAAGCAAATCTGACTGAAATAGACCCAAACTTTTTACAATGCCAATTGCCTTTTTGACCTTAAAGTTGACTTGAAAATGGTACAAAATCTTTTATAATGACCTTGTGACTGGAAATGAACAAGATTATGCAATTTCATTCACTTGATTATTAAACACCAAGTAATTCCAAACACTACTTAAACTGATCTTGTTGGAATTTTGTGAAGACTTTTTAAGTTCCAGTCTAAGCTGAGTGAAAAGCTATAGCAGACCAAATTTAGTAACCAAAATGAGATGTGTGAAAGCTATTTGCAAGTAATGAAAGCAACTAGAACTCAAATAAGGAAGCAAGGATAAAAATGACTGAAATAAGCTATCAACTAGATCAAATATCAAATCAATAAGCAGAAAGGCTACACTTAAGCTACAAACTAACTAGAATCAAGTTAAGATCAGTCTAAACAAGTTTTATCATGCATTCAACAAAGATTTAAGCTAGGAATGAATCATGCATTTGACAATTCAGTGGAACCAAAACAAGAGTCGTTTGCACCTTGTGAAGTATCCTTTGAGCAGTAGAGGAGTGCTGATGAGACTGCTTTTATACATAGTCTCATCGTCCAAATTGGGCTTAAAATGCATTAAATATCATCAAAATACCCAAATATATGCTTGTGTTTGTTGCTTGTGTATTTTAGGTACGGATATTGAGAAAATGACAAAAGATCACAAGAATCATGCAAAAACGAACACGGGAAACGAAGCCGCACGATGAACCAAGCCCTAATGAAGAATTTTCCAAAGTCAACCCTTGAAGAATTGAAGAATTATGAAGATTGGTCCTCTAACTTTGAAGAATTGACACTTTATACCCTTGTATCTTCATAATTACAAGTTTGGTCCCTAAAGTTTGTCAAAATTACAAAAAGGACCCTTAACTTTGAAGAATTGGCAAATTTAGTCCCTCAACAAATCTAAATTGTCAATAATGGTCCTCCAAGAAGTCAACAAACAAGTCAAGGCCTTGAAGTATGAAGACATGTCAAAAACAGCCCTTGAAAATTGCCAAAATTGCACTTATAGTCCTTAAAACAAGTTTCAAAACTATTTGTGCCAAAAATGACAAGCTGTCCAAAGTTGTCATGTGTATATTGGGCGTTGATGCCATTTTTTTACAACATGAAGACAAAAGGAAACATGGGGGGCCAATTCTGCCAGACATTGGAACTTATCCCAACCAATCATGTGTACACATCACCCACCACCACCAATCACAACTCCCCACCTCACTCCCTCTTCCACGTCACCATTCCACCATCAAATAAACCCATTTATTTAACCCTTCCCTCCTGAACACCTTTTCAAATTATCATTAATCCACAAACGGATTAAAACCCCCTTAATCCTCCCATAAACCCTAGATAATCCCAGGATCAATCAACTAAAAAACAAAGGGGTTTTTAACCAACTTGTCCAGATGGGTGATTAACCTAATACTAAGCATATCCCAAACCCAAATAACCCATCACTTTCACTCATGTGATACCCATGACCCTCCCCTGCACAGAAAACAAAGTGTACAAACCCATCAACGGCTAAAAGACTCATTCTTGCTCAATACGTGTCATCCAACGCTCCAAAAGCAGTTTGACACCTCTGGCACCCCCACATCAGTCCAAGAACATCACATGGAGCCTCTTGACCTAATTCAAAAACAAGCATCTTCATAAGAATATCCGGATTTCCAAGGGCAATGAAGGAAGTTTACACATTAGGGTTTTTAGGTTTCTTTCAGCTTTCTAGAACAAGTGTAAGCCTATATAAAGGCACATAGGACTTAGCATAGTTCTGTTCTTGATTTTTCTCCTTTTTTCAAAAACCTTGTAAATCCAGTTTATGAATTAATATAAATGGTATTGAGTTTGTTGATGAGAAATATTGAGTTCCCTTTACATTTCATGTTGATTAAGTTCATTGTTTAAGTTTGGTTTAAATTTCAGAAAAAGTTTTTCAAGATTTCAAAGTTTCTGTTTCTTTTTCAAAGTTTTCTTATATCAAAAATTTTCATACAATTCTGATAGAATGGTGATGAAAGGTGTTACTTTGATGATGTTTGAGTTTGGGTATGTCCAAGACACCATGGCTTGTTCTGGTGTAGTGGGTACCCAAGCTTGAATAGTCCATCTGTTTGGTCTTTTCTAGCTTATCATAACCTTACTCACAAGCTAAGGCTCTCTTCTAGCTTAATCTATAAGCTAGAAGCAAGCTCTTAAGCTTTTACATAGTCCCCCTTGTTCTCTCTGAGCAGGTTCAAAACAAGGAACATTTTTATCCATATTTGTTGAAGTAAAACTCCATCAGAACCTCAAACAAGTTCAGCACAAGCCCGGGCTTGTTTGGAGGTGGTTTTTCAACCACTAAGGGTCCTGGATGTAGGACCCTTAAGGTACAACCCTTGCCTATTTTAGTTTTCAGAAATTTGGTGTTTTGTGTGATTTTGTGGAAATTGCATGAAAGTTGTCTTATTGCATGATTATTGGTTTGATTTGAGTTATTTGGTTGTTATATGCATGTTAGGATTGCTTAAATTCAGTTTGAATTAGATTTGAGTAGAGTTGCTTTGAAAAATTTTGATTTCAGTCAGTTTAAGGAGTGTTTGGGATAAGTGTTCAACTTGCATCTTTGCTATTAATCTTGCCTGCAAGGTGGTTAAATTCACTTATTAGGGTAGTATAAGGTGTATGCTAGTTGTTTATTGCAGTTTGGTAAGGTTTTAGAGCATTTGCATGTGAAAATTGTTGAAAACTTAGCTATAATCAGTCACTGCTTGATTTCTGCTTATTTGTGTGAAATTGGTGCTTCCAAGTTGTTAAATCTGCTAGATCATAGGCTTAAGAAGGGTTTGCTATTGCTTGTATATCATTTGGATAATCATTGTTCAAGATATTGGCCCTTAAATCTCACTTGGGTGCCAAGTATATCAGCAAACACTCTCAGACTTGTGCTTAGTTTTTGTCAGTAACATCTTGGTGAATTTGTGCTTGATTTAGTGTTGTAACCTGCCTGTATTTGTGTTATTTTTGACTCCTTATAATCCAAAGAGTATAAGGGTGCCTTTCTTGTCCAATCAATCACCACAAACAAGCCAAAGACAAGCCCTCTTGTCAAAACTGCACAAGTGAAGAACACTTGTGTGTTCATCAGAAACATTGCCAAATCTGGGCACGATTGGGGTTCAATCAGGCTTAATTCTTGTTTAAATTGGATTGTGTTTGAGTTTTAGGAGTTAATTAAGTACCTGGTTTGTGTTTTAAAAGTAAAAAAAAAAAGAAATAATTTGCAAAAAGCACACCCTGCCTGGACTCGAACACGCGACCTTGCTTTCCAAGGGCTAGCATGTTAACCAGTGATCTAGATGGCTTTTTACGTTTAGTCTTCATTTCATTATCTATTTAAGTACTTTTGGTTTTGTAGCTTATTTAAGTAACAGCTTTTAAATAAGCATTTTCTAGCTTATTTCTCCTAGGTTTTCACTGTTTAACAATTTTCTTAGGTTTGTATTAAGGTTATTGACTTTTCTGAGCAAACAGTATATTTTTCCCATTATTATTTAATTTATTAGGATTATTTTAAGTTTTAATTTTAAAAAGTCATTAAAAAATAGAAAAAAGTAATTTAAAAATCTGGAAAAATAGTTTTTAGGTTTTTAATCATATTTTTGAGGTTTACAGCTTATTAGGTTTTCAATTTAGCTTATTTTTGATTTTATTGGATTTTAGGGTTTTTAGCTAATTTTAAAATTTAATATAAAATTATTAAATAGGTTTCAGAAAATTTGGTTTGCATTTTTGTTTTAGTTACATTATTTAGGATTTTTGGTAATTTTTTAGAATTTATTTACAAACTTTTTATTTTTTTGAATATTTTAATATTATTTTATTATTAAAAATTGAAGTTTTATTTTTTTTAGTTTTTACATTTGTCCTAGGTTAAGGAAACTTAATTAGGAGTTTTGTCACTTTCCAGATATTTTTTAGACTTTTCAATTAATTTCTAGAATTAATTTAAGATTTAATAGATTTTAATAGATTTTAAGTGTTTAAAAATAATTTAATTTGGTTTTAAAATTTTTAAAAATAGTTTTTAGCTTAATTAGGTTATTTTTGAGGTTTACAAACTATTAGATCTTGTTTAAGGCTTTTTAATAATTAAAAGTGATTTTTAGGGCTTTAATTAGCATTAAAAAGTCATTATCTAATTAATTAAAAGGTTTTAGCAAGTTTGGATTTTTTGTAAACTCTTAGAATATTATTGGGGATTTTTAGAAATTTTTAGGAATTTTTAGGTTAAAATTTTAATTTTGGCACTATTTACGGTTTTACGTTTTCGCCTTTTTCGTCGTAGTTTAATCCGTCTTTGTAACCGTCTTTCTCTTCTAATCCCATTTCTTTCTCAATCATATAATCACAAATCAATATCAATTCAATACACAACGCACTTGCCTCCTCGAGAACGAACTCACTTAGGGTCATTCACACACGGTTTTCCTAAATCGTCGTGCACACTTGCCCTATATTTTAGTTGCTTGTTTTTCCTAAAGCAAGTATCTAATTTTACAACAATCATTTTTGGCGCCACTGCCGGGGAGGCGTGTTGTGTTTTGGTTGAACCATTGTTGTTTTTATATATAGCCATAATTAGCTAATTGTATTAGTAGCACTCTACTAATACGTATTATCGGTTTTTCGTTTTTTTTGTGAATACTATTAATATATTGTATACGTAGAACAATAAATTTACAAGTACTCCAAATACGTGAGAAATCACAACCTTGACTTGGGAGGTCATTACCCAATCATTGTATTCGAATCTCAAACCAAAGAAAAAGGCAAAAATAGATAAATACTTTCGTGAAGCTCGATTTTGAGAAATACAAACTATAAGGTGGGTATAAGGCGGTTGTATTTCACGAACTAAAGGAAAAAGGCTCTTAAGTGCTTCGCGCCGCCTCGTTTCCTCCGCTTGCTTGTGCGTATTTTGATTTTGAAAGCTAATCGAGGGTTTTGCCGCCCAAAGTATTACTAAGTATCATATATATTTTCTTGGTTTCTATTGATTAAACCCTCTTGAACGATTTGGTGTTCCACCATCATTCTAAAGTCATCGAAGGCGTTCACTCAACGTGATCGTTTTCATTCCTTGAGGCTTCTTTAATCGAGAGATTTGATTAAGGAGGAGATTTGTAGATTTTGTGTCTACTAATACATTCCAAAAATCCAAAAAAGTAAAAACAATCAAAAACCACAAAAAAAATTGAAAAAGTAAAAACACCAAAAAGAATCTTCTTTGCTCGCCTTCTCGTTGTACGTGACGTTTATGCAAACTCGCTCTAAAGCAAGACGTGCTCGTAAACGAAGAAACAAATCCACCACTCCTTCTAGTGAGGAGTCTCCTATTGACGAACCCATTATAGTGAAAGAAGCACCCATGGCTAATCGAACTATGATGGAGTTACTTCAAGCACCCACCGAGGGTTATGGAGAAGCGATTGTGATTCCCGCCATCCTTGCGGAGAATTTTGAGGTTAAGACGGGTTTATTGTCCATGATTCAAAACAACAAGTTTCGAGGTGACTAAAAGGACAACCCTCATAACCACATTCGCCAATTTAATCGTCTCACCGACACACGCAAGTTTAAGGATGTTTCAAACGACTCGATTAAGATGATGCTTTTTCCGTATTCCTTAGCGGGGCCCACAAAAATTTGGTTAGAGAAAGAGCCACCCAATTCTATATTGACGTGGAAGGATCTCGTTTCAAAGTTCGTGAACCAATTTTTTCCGCCCTCTAAGACTACGCACTTGAAAAACGAGATTTCAAAGTTTTCGCAAGAATATAATGAGAGTTTTTCAACGGCTTGGAATAGGTTTAAGGAAATGTTGCACAAATGTCCTCATCATGGTTTTTCCGACTTGCATCAAATAGACACGTTTTACAATGGCTTGAACGATCATGAGCGTGATTATCTTAATGCCGCCGCGGGTGGTAATTTCTTGTGTAAGACGGTCGAGGAAGCATTGTTAATCATTGAGAATAGGTCTAAGGTGTATAGTCCTCGTAGCACGTCGAGTGTTCGTAAGACTTCGTCTTCGCCTTCATTGTCACACACCGTTGATGCTTGCCAAATCGAGGCTAATTTGGAGAACAAAATTTTTGATATAGTGAAAGGATTGTTAGTTGAGTTTAAAGTTGGTGAACAACCCGCTCCCGCTACGATTAAAGCGGTTGAGGTTTCTTGTATGTATTGTGGTGGAGCTCACGATTATTCCGAGTGCATTACCAACGGTGGTAACACTTCGAGTGCCTTCGCGGCCGCGGGAACTTATAACCAAAACGGTCAAGTTCCTCGCACTAATCAATTGACTCCACCAGGTTTTCCACCAAATCAAAATGCTAACAATTATCGAAACAATCAAGTTGGTTATCAAAGCAATCAAAGGAACAATTACAAGGGTAATAACAACTATGGGAATCAAGGGAGTAGTAGTAGCCAATTGCAAAACCAAAACCGTAATTTTCAAAACACGAGTCAAGGTCTTCAAAATGTTTACACTAAAGAACTTACAATGGACTTTGTGAATTACGCCACGGCAAATGATAAGATTTTGGAAAACATTCAAGAGCAATTGGCTAATCAAGCTAGGGACACGGCTAAGAACACCAAGGAGTTAGCTAATTTTGTTAAAGAAAATCTTAGCATGAGGAATGAATTGAAAAATGATTTTGCTAACCAAATTCGAGGTCAAAACAACAAGATAGAGCAAAGTCATGCTAGGCTTGAACAAAGAATTGACCAAAAAGCCGCTAGTCAAAATTTGAAGTTTAATAGTTTTGATGCTAAGCTTAATGCAATTTTAGAAGCCGTCATGGGAAACAAAGCCTCTACTTCGAGTGGTCTACCTAGTAACACCGTTTCAAACCCGAAGGGAGAGATGAAAGTGATTACCACACGAAGTGGTAAGACACTTAAAGAACCGACTCCTCAACCAATTACTCCAACGGTGGAGGAAATTGAGGAAGAACCCGAGGTGGTGGTCGAAAAGGAGCATATTTCAATCCCACAAAGTACCGCTCATGCCACACCTACGGTTGACCCATTACCAACATTGGAACCCGAGATTCCAAAGGCTATGCCTATGCCCCAACCCACACCACCCTTGCCTTACCCATCGAGACTTAGGAAGGAGAAACGACAAGAGCGCGACAACTACCAATTTGAGCTTTTTATGAAAATGTTTCGTGATTTGCACTTTAATGTGAGTTTCGCCGATGCTTTGGTCATGATGCCTCGATTTGCCGCTAACTTTAAGAGTATGTTGAACAACAAGGAGAAATTGCACCAAATGTCTAGTTGTTCGTCGGTTTATCTTAATCGCATACCTCAAAAAGTCGGTGATCCCGGTAAATTTTTGATCCCTTGTGCAATTCAAGATATGGAAGAATGCTATGCCTTGGCCGATCTTGGTGCTAGCATTAACTTGATGCCACTTGCAATCTTCAAGTCGCTCAATCTTCCTAATCTTACTCCTTCACGAATGTCTATTGAGTTGGCCGACCATTCCACGATTCTTGCATGTGGTTTGGCGGAAGACGTTTTTGTGAAAGTGGGGAAGTTCTACTATCCCGTAGACTTTATCGTCGTTGACATCCCCACGGATCCTCAAGTTCCTCTTATTTTAGGTCGTTCGTTTTTAAATACGTCTATGGCTTTAATTGATGTGCATGCTAGAAAGATCACCTTACGTTTCAACGACGAGGAACTTGTTATAAACGCAACTCAAAATTCTCAACTTTCTCATGTTTATTCCGTTGCTACCATAAACCTCGTTGATATGATCGACGTGGTTTGCGAGGAATTTTCACAAGAAGTTTTAGGGTTTGGTGATGAAGAAACTAGTGGCAATCCCACTATGTTAGATCCAATTCTTGATAATTCGACACCAACCTTCATTCCATTTGAAGGTGGTGGTTTTACGTTGGAAGAATGTAATGTTCCACGTACTTGTGACGAAGACCTCGACAACGATGAGGACTTCTCGATTATCAAGGATTTTCTCAACGATTTCCCATTTCCTCCACCCGAGGAGGTTATGAGTATCGAGCCCAAATCTTCACTTGAGGAACCACCTATTCTCGAGTTGAAAGATTTACCTCCTCACCTCGAATACGTCTATTTGGAGGAGGACGACAAGTTGCCGGTTATTATTGTGAAGGATCTTTCGAATGATGAAAAACCGCACTTGTCGATGTTCTTAAGGATCACAAAGGGGCGATTGCGTGGAAGTTATCCGACATTAAGGGAATCGATCCCAAGTTTTGTACCCACAAAATCTTAATGGAGGAGGATTTCAAGCCAACAATCCAAAGTCAAAGGAGGGTGAACCCCAAAATTCACGACGTCATCAAAAAGGAGGTTCTTAAACTCCTTGACGCGGGAATGATTTACCCTATTTCCGATAGCCCTTGGGTGAGTCCTATTCATTGTGTCCCTAAAAAGGGAGGAATGACCGTTGTGCCAAACGATGCCAACGAGTTGATTCCCACTAGACTCGTGACCGGATGGAGAGTGTGTATTGACTATCGTAAGTTAAATGAAGCCACTCGAAAAGACCATTTTCCCTTGCCCTTCATGGACCAAATGTTGGAGCGTCTTGCGGGAAACGATTTCTATTGCTTTCTAGATGGTTTTTCCGGTTACTTCCAAATTCCCATCGATCCTCGTGATCAAGAAAAAACTACGTTTTCGTGTCCATATGGAACGTTTGCCTATCGTAGAATGCCATTCGGACTTTGTAATGCACCGGGAACTTTTCAAAGGTGCATGATGGCTATTTTTCATGATATGATCGAGAAGACGATGGAAGTCTTCATGGATGACTTTTCCGTGTTTGGTGATTCTTTCACTTCGTGTTTGTCGAACCTAGAGAGAATGTTAAAACGTTGTGAGGAAACCAACCTTGTGCTCAATTGGGAAAAATGTCATTTTATGGTTAAGAGTGAAATCGTCTTAGGGCACAAGGTCTCGAAAGCGGGGATTGAGGTAGATCAAGCTAAGGTAGACGTCATCGCCAAATTACCTCATCCCAAAACCGTCAAGGGAGTTAAGAGTTTCCTAGGCCACGCGGGCTTTTATCGTCGATTCATCAAGGACTTTTCAAAGATTTCTCGACCTATTACACATCTTCTTGAAAAAGAGGCATGTTTTGTCTTTGACGAAGATTGTGTACGAGCCTTTGAGATCCTTAAGAGGAAACTTACCGAAGCTCCCATTCTTGTTGCTCCCAATTGGAACCTCCCCTTTGAGCTTATGTGTGATGCTAGTGATTACGCTATAGGGGCCGTTTTGGGGCAACGTCATGATAAGCACTTCTTGCCTATTCACTATGCTAGCAAGACGATGACCGAGGCTCAACTTAAATACACTACAACGGAAAAGGAGTTCCTTGCCGTGGTGTATGCATTTGAGAAATTCCGACCTTATCTCGTCTTGACGAAATGCATAGTGTATACGGACCATTCGGCTATTAAGTATCTCATGGCAAAGCAAGATGCTAAGCCGAGATTACTTCGTTGGATTCTCCTCCTTCAAGAATTTGATCACACCATCGTTGACAAAAAAGGAGCCGAGAATCTAGCGGCCGATCATCTCTCTCGTTTGGAAGATCCTCACCAAAGTGTTTACGAGCCCAAGGAAATCACCGAAACATCGCTCGAGACACTTGGTGTAGTGAATTCTAAGCTTGATTCTTCTACCCCATGGTTTGCGGATTTTGCAAATTACCATGCGGGTAACTTCATCATTAAGGGTATGACAACTCAAGAAAAACGAAAATTCTTTCGTGACGTCAAGTTCTACTTTTGGAACGACCCTTACTTGTTTCGAACTTGTGCGGATCAAATCATCCGACGTTGTGTATTTGGCACCGAAGCTTCTAACATCCTTAGAGCTTGCCATGAGGGACCCACGGGTGGTCACCACGGTGCTAATCTCACGGCTAAAAAGGTGTTTGATGTCGGCTTCTTTTGGCCTACTATTTACCGAGATGCACAAGATCTTGTGAAGTCGTGTGATGCATGCCAACGACAAGGAAAAGCCTCACAAAAAGATGAAATGCCACAAAATATTATTCAAGTGTGTGAGATCTTTGACGTTTGGGGCATAGACTTTATGGGGCCGTTCCCATCATCTCGTGGTAATAAGTACATTCTCGTTGCGGTTGACTACCTTTATAAATGGGTGGAGGCCAAGGCCTTGCCCACCAATGATGCTCGTGTGGTAGTCAAGTTTTTGAAGCAATTGTTTTCTCGGTTTGGAACCCCTCGTGCTATCATAAGCGATTGTGGAACCCATTTTTGTAATGACCAATTCGAAAGAGTCTTAAGGAAATATGGGGTTACACATCGGCTTTCCACGGCTTATCACCCACAAACGAGTGGGCAAGTCGAGGTTTCAAACCGAGCGTTGAAGAGGATCTTCGAGAGATCCGTTGGGGAGAACCGACAATCTTGGTCGGATAAGTTAGACGATGCTTTATGGGCCTTTAGGACCGCTCATAAGACACCCATTGGGTGAACTTCCTATAAGCTTGTGTATGGAAAGAATTGTCATTTGCCTATCGAGTTAGAACACAAGGCTTATTGGGCCCTAAAGCATTGTAATGATGACATGGAGACCGCGGGAAAACACCGGAAAATGCAATTGAATGAATTGGATGAATTGAGGGATATTGCTTATGAAAATTCATTGATTTATAAAGAGAAAACTAAAAAGTTGCATGATTCTAAAATTAAAAACCGGGTTTTTAACATTGGGGATCAAGTTTTGCTTTTTAATTCAAGATTAAAAATCTTTTCCGGTAAGTTGAAATCCCGTTGGTCCGGTCCATTCACCGTGACTCAAGTGTTTCCGTATGGGACCATCGAGCTAGCTCAAGATGATGGTCCTAACTTCAAGGTGAATGGACATAGGTTGAAGCACTAATTTGGTGGGGAAGTTCCATCCTTGAACTACCTCGACCAAGTCACTTTCCCCAATGATAATTAGTATTGAGGGGATCGAGTCGAGCTCATGACTCGGTAATCAAAAACGAGGTGCCTCGTGGGGGAATCCCATGCTTATCCTATGTACATATTATCGCTTTCTAATGTAGCTTACGTGTGGGGATTTGTGCCCTTCCAACCTTTGTTCCGTGGTTGTTTGTGAATTGTGGTTTTTAGATCATGATCTTCACGATTGGAGCCTCTCGTGTTCGTTTTATGGGAGCACTCGATCGTTTGCTTTGGATACATTTCTCAATATCCATGATATATCCGTTTGATGTTCTAACCTTCGGTTTTTAGCACACTTCATAAACGGCTATTAATTTAATGTTTACACCCTTTCCATGCTAGATTAGGCATTCGACTACGTCTCTAGTATGGGGGTGTTTGCACCCCTAGACTCGAAACATTGAGGACAATGTTTAACTTTAGTATGGGGGGTGAATAGATACTTGCCTTGCCAAACCTTCACGCTTTCCAAAGTTTATCTTTTTGTTTATCGTTTTTGTTGCAAAATAAGGCTAAAAATGGCCAAATTTTAAAAATTTTCTCATGTTTTATAAGTGTTTGAAGACACGAATGTAGGTTTTCCGATGGCGAGAATAAGAGTAATTTTTTACTCGAACGTGCGTGTTGAGCACTTAGCTTTAATTCCTTAACTACACATTAGGCTAAGTCTCTTAAATGAGGACGAGAAATGATAGAGTTAATTGTAAGTTACTATGCTAAACGTAGAGTACTCGTATTCTTTCAAAAACTCATGTGTTCTCGTTGTTTGCTTATTCTCCCTTCACATGTAAATATTTTTTGCTTAATAAATATTGACTTAGCGGTTTAGTTAGGATTGTTGGGTTTCTAGTCTTTTCTAGTAGCTTCCGTGTAATTAAATTGGGAAGACATTAAGGTATCGCCAGCGTCACGGTTTTGAAGTATTGGCACCCGAATAATCGAAAGCTTCACCCAATAATAAGATTTCTAGTGCTCACCAAAATCTAGCAAACAAATTGAAGCCCCACAAGGCCGAAAAATCTATGCAAAAATTGAAAGTGAATCAAGCCTTAATCTTCGAAGCTTTAAAGATCCAAAATTCGCTTTAGCGTGAGGATATACGTCTTTGGCTAATAAAACCACCGATGATGGCGGATAATAAAAGGCAAGGCAAGACCAAAGTCATAATAAAAGCTTCATGGCGAAGTTGAATAAAAGATGGAGGTAAACCAAAGATAATAAGGCCCTTCCGTTAGGGGGCGTATAAAAGTCTTGGTAATAAGTCTCATGTTCAAAACCGTTATAAAACCGTGTTTATCGATTCTTCTTGTCAACTTAATTTTTTAACATCGTTGTCTATTAGGAGGGGTTATTGATTTGATGGTCTTAGTTACACCGTTATGACTCTATTTTTAGACCTAAATCTCTATTATCGCATAAGTCAAACAATGTATCCTCGTGAAACATTCAAGACAAAATAAAATATAAGAGATACAACTTAGGAATAATGGGAGGATAAGTACGTGATTAGGGCATATGAGTAGTGTTAGCATTACTAACTTATAATGACAATGATCTCGTTGCACGCTTAGCATGGAATTGGGGTGAAAATTGAGGACGATGAAATTATTTCTAACGAAGCATTCACGTGTTCTTATTCTATGAACCTAAACGTCCCATTTTGCGATGAAAATCATACATTATGTCTAAAACACAAGTAGTAGTAATAGTAGTAGTGTAGCTAGTTTACCATTTCAATAAAGTTAATAAAATTGAATTTTGGAGATGCTATGATACTTTATTCTAGCATTGCGTGAGGGCACGGCAATGGTTTAGTATGGGGGAGTGATGAGACTGCTTTTATACATAGTCTCATCGTCCAAATTGGGCTTAAAATGCATTAAATATCATCAAAATACCCAAATATATGCTTGTGTTTGTTGCTTGTGTATTTTAGGTACGGATATTGAGAAAATGACAAAAGATCACAAGAATCATGTAAAAACGAACACGGGAAACGAAGCCGCACGATGAACCAAGCCCTAATGAAGAATTTTCCAAAGTCAACCCTTGAAGAATTGAAGAATTATGAAGATTGGTCCTCTAACTTTGCAGAATTGACACTTTATACCCTTGTATCTTCATAATTACAAGTTTGGTCCCTAAAGTTTGTCAAATTTACAAAAAGGACCCTTAACTTTGAAGAATTGGCAAATTTAGTCCCTCAACAAATCTAAATTGTCAATAATGATCCTCCAAGAAGTCAACAAACAAGTCAAGGCCTTGAAGTATGAAGACATGTCAAAAACAGCCCTTGAAAATTGCCAAAATTGCACTTATAGTCCTTAAAACAAGTTTCAAAACTATTTGTGCCAAAAATGACAAGCTGTCCAAAGTTGTCATGTGTATATTGGGCGTTGATGCCATTTTATTACAACATGAAGACAAAAGGAAACATGGGGGGCCAATTCTGCCAGACATTGGAACTTATCCCAACCAATCATGTGTACACATCACCCACCACCACCAATCACAACTCCCCACCTCACTCCCTCTTCCACGTCACCATTCCACCAGCAAATAAACCCATTTATTTAACCCTTCCCTCCTAAACACCTTTTCAAATTATCATTAATCCACAAACGGATTAAAACCCCCTTAATCCTCCCATAAACCCTAGATAATCCCAGGATCAATCAACTAAAAAACAAATGGGTTTTTAACCAACTTGTCCAGATGGGTGATTAACCTAATACTAAGCATATCCCAAACCCAAATAACCCATCACTTTCACTCATGTGATACCCATGACCCTCCCCTGCACAAGAAAACAAAGTGTACAAACCCATCAACGGCTAAAAGACTCATTCTTGCTCAATACGTGTCATCCAACGCTCCAAAAGTAGTTTGACACCTCTGGCACCCCCACATCAGTCCAAGAACATCACATGGAGCCTCTTGACCTAATTCAAAAACAAGCATCTTCATAAGAATATCCGGATTTCCAAGGGCAATGAAGGAAGTTTACACATTAGGGTTTTTAGGTTTCTTTCAGCTTTCTAGAACAAGTGTAAGCCTATATAAAGGCACATAGGACTTAGCATAGTTCTGTTCTTGATTTTTCTCCTTTTTTCAAAAACCTTGTAAATCCAGTTTATGAATTAATATAAATGGTATTGAGTTTGTTGATGAGAAATATTGAGTTCCCTTTACATTTCATGTTGATTAAGTTCATTGTTTAAGTTTGGTTTAATTTTCAGAAAAAGTTTTTCAAGATTTCAAAGTTTCTGTTTCTTTTTCAAAGTTTTCTTATATCAAAAATTTTCATACAATTCTGGTAGAATGGTGATGAAAGGTGTTACTTTGATGATGTTTGAGTTTGGTTATGTCCAAGACACCATGGCTTGTTCTGGTGTAGTGGGTACCCAAGCTTGAATAGTCCATCTGTTTGGTCTTTTCTAGCTTATCATAACCTTACTCACAAGCTAAGGCTCTCTTCTAGCTTAATCTATAAGCTAGAAGCAAGCTCTTAAGCTTTTACACAGTCCCCCTTGTTCTCTCTTAGCAGGTTCAAAACAAGGAACATTTTTATCCATATTTGTTGAAGTAAAACTCCATCAGAACGTCAACCAAGTTCAGCACAAGCCCGGGCTTGTTTGGAGGTGGTTTTTCAACCACTAAGGGTCCTGGATGTAGGACCCTTAAGGTACAACCCTTGATCCTATTTTAGTTTTCAGAAATTTGGTGTTTTGTGTGATTTTGTGGAAATTGAATGAAAGTTGTCTTATTGCATGATTATTGGTTTGATTTGAGTTATTTGGTTGTTATATGCATGTTAGGATTGCTTAAATTCAGTTTGAATTAGATTTGAGTAGAGTTGCTTTGAAAATTTTTGATTTCAGTCAGTTTAAGGAGTGTTTGGGATAAGTGTTCAACTTGCATCTTTGCTATTAATCTTGCCTGCAAGCTGGTTAAATTCACTTATTAGGGTAGGATAAGGTGTATGTTAGTTGTTTATTGCAGTTTGGTAAGGTTTTAGAGCATTTGCATGTGAAAATTGTTGAAAACTTAGCTATAATCAGTCACTGCTTGATTTCTGCTTATTTGTGTGAAATTGGTGCTTCCAAGTTGTTAAATCTGCTAGATCATAGGCTTAAGAAGGGTTTGCTATTGCTTGTATATCATTTGGATAATCATTGTTCAAGATATTGGCCCTTAAATCTCACTTGGGTGCCAAGTATATCAGCAGACACTCTCAGACTTGTGCTTAGTTTTTGTCAGTAACATCTTGGTGAATTTGTGCTTGATTTTGTGTTGTAGCCTGCCTGTATTTGTGTTATTTTTGACTCCTTATACTCCAAAGAGTATAAGGGTGCCTTTCTTGTCCAATCAATCACCACAAACAAGCCAAAGACAAGCCCTCTTGTCAAAACTGCACAAGTGAAGAACACTTGTGTGTTCATCAGAAACATTGCCAAATCTGGGCACGTTTTGGGTTCAATCAGGCTTAATTCTTGTTTAAATTGGATTGTGTTTGAGTTTTAGGAGTTAATTAAGTACCTGGTTTGTGTTTTAAAAGTAAAAAAAAAAAAGAAATAATTTGCAAAAAGCACACCCTGCCTGGACTCGAACACGCGACCTTGCTTTCCAAGGGCTAGCGTGTTAACCAGTGATCTAGATGGCTTTTTACGTTTAGTCTTCATTTCATTATCTATTTAAGTACTTTTGGTTTTGTAGCTTATTTAAGTAACAGCTTTTAAATAAGCATTTTCTAGCTTATTTCTCCTAGGTTTTCACTGTTTAACAATTTTCTTAGGTTTGTATTAAGGTTATTGACTTTTCTGAGCAAACAGTATATTTTTCCCATTATTATTTAATTTATTAGGATTATTTTAAGTTTTAATTTTAAAAAGTCATTAAAAAATAGAAAAAAGTAATTTAAAAATCTGGAAAAATAGTTTTTAAGTTTTTAATCATATTTTTGAGGTTTACAACTTATTAGGTTTTCAATTTAGCTTATTTTTTATTTTATTGGATTTTAGGGTTTTTAGCAAACTTTAAAATTTAATATAAAATTATTAAATAGGTTTCAGAAAATTTGGTTTGCACTTTTGTTTTAGTTACATTATTTAGGATTTTTGGTAATTTTTTAGAATTTATTTACAAACTTTTTATTTTTTTGAATATTTTAATATTATTTTATTATTAAAAATTGAAGTTTTATTTTTTTTAGTTTTTACATTTTTCCTTGGTTAAGGACACTTAATTAGGAGTTTTATCACTTTCCAAATATTTTTTAGACTTTTCAATTAATTTCTAGAATTAATTTAAGATTTAATAGATTTTAATAGTTTTTAAGTGTTTTTGGTTTTAAAATTTTTAAAAATAGTTTTTAGCTTAATTAGGTTATTTTTGAGGTTTAAAAACTATTAGATCTTGTTTAAGGCTTTTTAATAATTAAAAGTGATTTTTAGGGCTTTAATTAGCTTTAAAAAGTCATTATCTAATTAATTAAAAGGTTTTAGCAAGTTTGGATTTTTTGTAAACTCTTAGAATATTATTGGGGATTTTTAGAAATTTTTAGGAATTTTTAGGTTAAAATTTTAATTTTGGCACTATTTACGGTTTTACGTTTTCGCCTTTTTCGTCGTAGTTTAATCCGTCTTTGTAACCGTCTTTCTCTTCTAATCCTATTTCTTTCTCAATCATATAATCACAAATCAATATCAATTCAATACACAACGCACTTGCCTCCTCGAGAACGAACTCACTTAGGGTCATTCACACACGGTTTTCCTAAATCGTCGTGCACACTTGCCCTATTTTACCTTCCTTTTCCTAAAGGGGTAATTTTACAACTATCAAGTGCTTAACTCTCTAGTCTAGTGCTAACCACCACCTTAGCACTAGATTCACCTATCTACAATCAACAAATCAGCTACACATCAACAAGAATCATCAAAATGGCCTGAATTCATCAAATATGCTATGACTTGGACTGAAATCAATCAAACAGCTACTATCTTCACTCTAAGTCAGTTATGATCAAAGAATGATCATAACAAAATCAATTCAGCAACAAGAGTATCAATGGAAGCAGGATATGAACAGTAAAGATGATGAGAAGAATTGGCGGGAAAAGTAGAATTTGAATTTTATTAATGGAAATTTGTTACAAAGTTGTTAAAAGGTTACTAACTAACTAACTAACTCAAGAGTGTGTCAAACTCTTGAGTACTTTAGCTAAAAAGGAGAAATGGTGAGAGGAAAAAGTAAATGTGTGTGTTTTCACACTTACAACTACCCTCTAGAAATGAAGCCTAAGCACACTATTTATAGACTTGAGAAGAAGATCAGTTGGGGTTGGTGACGTGTTGGGACCAATCCCAGGTCTCCACGTGTCATAATTTTGCTCAATTGATTTTGCAGGTATGAACTTGAATTGGGGTTTCTTTGTTGAGTTGATTTCATGTTAATTGATCATGACCAATGGATTCGTCTCTAAAAAATAAGCAGGTTTGATGTTTATAGCATTCCATGAAATCCACTCTAGCTTCAAATCGATCCTGGAAAACTTTGATAGTTTGAAGATGACACGTGTCATAATATAACTGGCTGAAATGGATGCACACGGATCAAACTGTTAAGATTTGCTCATTAATGAAAACGGCGCTAGTGGGTAATTAATGCTGTGATGTGGCAATCCAGGTTCTTATTTCTTTGGCTTCTCATTGGTCCAAGATATAACACATGGATCACACTTGTATCAACTTTCCAAAATAGGCAGAAATAGTCCCTAGACTTTGGCAAATTGTATCTTTGAGCTTGTAACTTCATTTCTTTGGCATTTTTAGTCCTTCAAACTTCATTCTTGAACAAAATTGGTCCTTTGACTGAATTGACTTGAGAGTTGACCAAATTTGACTATGATCTTGACTTTTACAATATTTACACTTTGGTCCTTCATCTTTGGCAGATTGTCAAGATAGGTCCTTGTACTTCAAAGTCTTGTCACTTTTGATCCTTCTTTGTCTTTTTCATCAAATTAAGCTTGATTATTCCTTGTTTGCTTGAAAATGCATCCTTTTACCTACACAAGTGTACACAAACACAAACATACCACATAATACTGTTTTTACAAGATAAATTGGTATTTTGCTTCATGTTTTAGGGTTATTTGTTGATAAATTGATATGAGTTTTAGCTCATATCAAATCCCCTACACTTGAACATTGCCATGTCCTCATGCAATTCTATATATTTTAAAGCACGAATTTACATTCTCCTCATAATTAATCCACCTTGGCCATATGGAATGCATCTACACTACTCTAAACTACATGATGCATGATTTTGACTTTTAACAATGCAATGAACAAAAATACAATTCTATATATATCTTTTTGGTTTTTCTTGAAATGATTTTGATGGAAATAACTCATAAAGAATCCAATGACTTTGATTAGGGCTTGGGTACCATGGACATTTATCACCCTCAAGTTTCACTCCCCATACCAAGCTTAAAAATGGGATCATTGCATTCACAAGTAAAAAGTGCATCAACTTATTCATGATAGTTAAATGTGGAACCGGTTATTATTTGAGCAAATTGCTTGTGGGCAAATTTGTCATTTATTCAAGTGTGAAGTATAAGAAGTGCAAAATCCAAAAATAAGAAATCACGGTTTTAATCCTAACTAATCCTCTCATCTATTACATGAAAAACCGCTCACAATTAATACAAGTCCGTTTCAAGAATAATAAGTCATTCGCCTTATGTGTAAAATCCTCATGTCATGCTTTCATAAGTAGCTACACACTCGCTAAGGAAAGAAAAATAAAACTCACGCAATAATTTACATCCGCCATCTTTTTGAGACTTTGGATCTTCAACCCCGCAACCCGTCAAGGTAATATTGGATTGGAGCAATCTATTGAATCCCCGCAACCCGTCAAGGTAATATTGGAACTCAATAGTCACTATAAATAACACCACACTGCCCCTCTTGGGAGTCTTGTATATATATTTTTTTTCTTTTCTTTTTCTTTTTTTCTAGCCACTCATTTTTTTATAAGCCGCTCTTATTTTTCTTTATTCCTCACTAAGAAATTTGAAAAGAATAAAAGGAAAAACACCCGCTAAATATTAAGCATGACATAATTCTTGTACACATAAAACGTTCTAACTTAGAATCTTAAGACGTACTTATACCAACCATGAATGATTAGTCAAAAATGCATAAGAGATTACAAATCAATTAAAACCGTTCTTGATTATTTATTAACATATATACATGCGAAGAAAATAGAGGTAAAGAAGAGAAGGGTTTAGCCACAAGTAATTATCAGGAAGTTCATCTAGCCCTTTTATACTTGCTTCAACTCTATCATTTCCCATTCTCCACAAATTTAAAATCTCAAATAATGAGATTGGTGGATGCTTAGCCTAATAGACCAATGAAGGACTACATGGTTAAGGATACTAGCTAGAGAATGCTTGGATAAGCAAACTCGGGTTGAGTCAAAATATCCATGGCGGGCCTAATATGTCAAAGAAATCTAAATTTGTTAAACCATGTTTTTATTATATTTTTTTTTCTTTTATATATTTTTGATGAAAAATAAAAGAAAAGATATATACAATGCAAATGTGTTATGCAAATGAAAAATGATTGATGCAAAAATTATGAATGCATATTTTTGGTGGCCAAAGTAGATCAAAAATTTGAAAAATGTTGAAAATCCAATTTTCCATGTTATCATGAAAGACAATGACAAGTTCTAGGTAAGGTCACTTCGATAGAAGACCCCCCTACACTTAAGCTAAACATTGTCCTCAATGTTTAAGAGCATGGAAGTATAAAAACTTCCCCTACACTTATGACAATGAATAGACTTTGCTTAACCCAAGTTAAGGAAAGGACAACTAGTAGTGAAATCATGTTTAAGCACAAGGTGTCAATGAAAAATCACTATAGTAACGAAGTGAACCGGATACAAGGGCCTCCTCCATAAGCTCCAAAGCATGAAATGAGTGAGCAACCCTACAAACAATCATGAAGACAAAAGAAGGTCTCCCCTACACTTATCTCCAAGTCTATACCTTTATTTCTAACCTACAACACTCTAAACCTAGTTATACGATGCTTGAGTTAATGAGTCTCTAGCTCGACTCGTCCCTCAATGAATCAATTCATGGGGAAAATGGGGATCTCTTGGACCATTTCAGCGGAAATGTCCTCCCCAAAGTAATGCTTAACACGGTGACCATCACTTTAAAATTTGGACCATCGGGTTGTGACAACTCAATAGTTCCATATGGAAACACTTGAGCAATAGTGAATGGACCGGACCATCTTGACTTAAGCTTGCCCGCAAAAAGTTTCAATCTTGAGTTAAAGAGGAGAACCGGCTCTCCAACTTTGAACTCACGATTCTTGATCTTAGTAGCATGCAATTTCTTAGTCTTTTCCTTGTAAAGCAAAGAATTTTCATAGGCATTGGCTCTCAATTCATCCATCTCATTGAGTTGATCTTTCCTATGGGAACCGGCTTGGTTTAAATCAAAGTTAGCCCACTTGAGAGCCCAAGATGCCTTGTGTTCTAACTCAAATGGGAGGTGGCACGCTTTTCCATAGACAAGCCTATAAGGAGTACAACCAATTGGTGTTTTAAAAGTCGTCCTAAACGCCCACAAAGCATCATCAAGCTTATCCGAACAAGAAGCTCGATGCTCTCCCACCGTTCTCTCTAAAATTCTCTTTAAACCACGATTTGTGACCTCAGTTTGACCATTTGTTTGAGGGTGATGCGCGGTAGAAAGTCTATGATTAACTCCATATTTCTTCATAACTCTCGTGAATTGATCATTACAAAAGTGCGTACAACGATCACTTATGATGGCCCGAGGTACACCAAATCTAGCAAACAATTGTTTCAAAAACTTCACAACAACTCTAGCATCATTGGTAGGTAAGGCTTTAGCCTCCACCCATTTTGACACATAATCCACCGCCACAAGTATATACTTGTTTCCCTTAGATGATGTAAAAGGTCCCATGAAATCAATACCCCACACATCAAATATCTCACACTCTTGGATAAAATTTTGTGGCATCTCATCACGTTGCATAATTTTTCCTTGTCTTTGACACACATCACAAAATTTCACCATTTCATGGGCATCTTTGTAAATGGAAGGCCAATAGTAACCCGAATCAAAGACTTTCTTGGCGGTATAGTTGGGCCCAAAATGTCCGCCCGTAGGTCCTTTATGACACGCTTATAAGATCTTAAATGCCTCGGGCCCATCTACACACCGTCTAATGATTTGGTCCGCACATTGCCTAAAAAGATAAGGATCATCCCAAAAGTAGTACTTAACTTCCTTAAGAAACTTCTTCTTTTGTTGATAAGTAAGACCCTCAATAAGCACATTGCCCACAAGATAGTTTGCGATATCCGCAAACCAAGGAGTGGCATCGTCTTGGGAAGAGATAGACATGAGCTCCTCTAATGGAAAGGATTCATTGATTTCTTGATGTGGCAAATCTCCTTGAAAAGGATGCTCAAGTCTACTCAAGTGATCCGCTGCTAAATTCTCGGCCCCTTTCTTATCACGAATTTCTATCTTAAACTCTTGAAGCAACAAAACCCATCTCAAAAGTCTAGGCTTAGCATCTTGTTTTGTCATAAGATACTTGAGAGCAGAATGATCCGTATACACCATGGTTTTGGAGAGCACAAGGTATGGTCTAAACTTCTCAAAAGCATATACTATAGCAAGCAACTCTTTTTCCGTGGTAGTGTAATGAAGTTGTGCACCGGTCATGGTTTTACTCGCATAGTGTATAGGTTGAAAATGCTTATTAACTCTTTGTCCTAAGACGGCCCCCACCGCATAATCACTAGCGTCACACATAAGCTCAAAAGGTAATTCCCAATTTGGAGAAACCAAAACGGGAGCCTTAGTCAATTTCTCCTTAAAAGTCTCAAAAGAGTCCAAACGATCTTGGTTAAAAATGAAAGGAGCCTCTTTCTCCAAGAGGTGAGTCATCGGTCTAGCTATTTTAGAAAAATCTTGTATAAAGCGCCTATAAAATCCCGCATGACCTAAGAAACTCCTCACACCTTTAACCGAGGTGGGTGGGGGAAGCTTAGCAATCACATCAATTTTAGCTCGATCCACTTCTAATCCCTTGTTGGATATTTTGTGTCCTAAAACAATTCCCTCTTTCACCCTAAAGTGACATTTCTCCCAATTAAGCACTAAACGTGTTTCCTCACAACGCTTAAGCATTCTCTCAAGATTGGTGAGACATGAGGTAAATGAATTCCCAAAGACGGAAAAATCATCCATAAAAACCTCCATGGTTTTCTCTATCATGTCATGGAAAATCGCCATCATTCACCTTTGAAACGTCCCCGGTGCATTACATAAGCCAAAAGGCATCCTCTTGTAAGCAAATGTACCGTAGGGACAAGTGAATGTGGTCTTTTCTTGATCCTTAGGGTCAATGGGTATTTGGAAATAACCCGAAAAGCCATCAAGAAAACAATAGTACTCATTTCCCGCTAAGCGTTCAAGCATTTGATCCATAAAAGGTAATGGGAAATGGTCTTTCCTAGTCGCCTCATTGAGTTTTCTATAATCAATACAAACTCTCCAACCGGTCACAAGTCTCGTGGGAATAAGCTCATTGTTCTCATTAGGCACCACAGTGATTCCACCCTTCTTTGGAACACAATGAACCGGGCTAACCCATGGAGAGTCGGAAATGGGGTAAATCATACCCGCATCTAAGAGTTTAATCACTTCCTTCTTAATAACCTCATGGATTTTTGGGTTAACTCTCCTTTGATTTTGAATGGCGGGTTTATAATCATCCTCCATAAGGATTTTGTGTGTACAAAAATGTGGATCAATTCCCCTTATGTCGGATATTTTCCATGCTAAGGCTTTCTTGTGTTTCTTAAGGACTTCAATAAGTTGCTCCTTCTCATCCTCTTTCAACTCTTTAGCAATGATCACAGGTAATTGGTCTTTGCCCTCTAAGAAAGCATACTCTAAGTGGGATGGAAGGTCCTTAAGTTCAATAGGAGGTGGATTCTCTATGGAAGGTTTTACTATGGAAGGTTCCTCAATGGTAACTTCTTGTGGAATAGGAGAAGGAATAGGGTCCTCATTGAGCAACTTTTGGATTGTAAGAATATCTTCTTCCCAATTAATGGGAGAATCATCATCACCAAGAAAGTTTGACTCAAATTCCTCCAAGAGGAAATCACTCTCTCCAAAAGGTGTTAAAGAGGGAGCAATTGAGGCCACGGTTTCAACATGGGGCATCTCATCACTAGTACTCTTACAAGCATCATGAAAGTGTTCATCACACACCTCATCTAACACATCAACAATGTTAATAGTCTCACAAGGTCTAGACTCCTTAACCTCTTTCCTATCACAAACTTTCCCTAACTTAAACACCACTCTCTCATCTTCTACTCTCATAATTAGTTCTCCTTCCGCCACATCTATCAAAGTACGACCCGTTCTCAAAAACGGTCTACCAACAATCAAAGGCACTCTAGGATCCATGTCATAATCAACCACTACAAAGTCGGCCAGAAACGTAAACTTATCCACACCTACAAACACATCCTCCGCTATACCTACGGGGTAAGCTATGGTTCGGTTAGCTAGTTCAAGAGTCATCCTAGTGGGAGTGAGCTCGGGAAGAGAGAGTTTTTTCCAAACCGATAAAGGCATGAGGTTTATGCTTGCCCCTAGATCCGCCAAAGCCATGCATTTTTCAACACCAGGAAAATTACAAGGTATCAAGAAGCGCCCCGGATCTCCAAGTTTTGTTGGTAAGGTTTTAAGTAGCACGGCGGAACAATTTTCATTAAGGGATGTGTTGGGCAAATCAACCAATTTTTCTTTGTTTGAGAGTAAATCCTTGAACATCTTAGCAAACTTTGGCATATAAGCAAGAGCTTCCGCAAAGGATATATTGATGTTTAGTTGCTTGAACATCCTTAAGAATTTGGAGACTTGAATGTCATCCTTGTTCTTTAACTTGTCCTTTTTCAACCTTGAAGGATATGGAAGAGTAGGTTTTGGTGTAGGTGGAATAGGTGTTGTAGTGGAAGATTTGTCTTTGTTAGCTTCTTCATTAGGAAGTGTGGAAGGTAGAGGAGAAGTATGAACGGGTTGAGAAGGTGTGTTTGAGTGAATGGGAGCATTTTGAGGAGGTGAAGTAGAGGTAGAAGGCTTGTCAGAAGTAGGAGCACAAGTGGGTTGAACAATAAGAGGTTTAGGAGGTGAAGGATCCTTTGTTGACTTTCCACTTCTTGTTGTAATAGCATTGACATTTGCTCTTGGATTTGTTTGTGTGTTGGAAGGTAAAGCCCCTTGTGGTCTTTGATTATACATAATTTGGTTTTGAAGAAGAGCAAATTTCTTGTTATTTTCCTCTTGATTTTCTCTCAATTGTTTCTCAAAAGAAGTAAACTTTTGAAGCATCAAATCCATGGGGTTAGGTTGCACATTTCCTTGATAAAAACCTTGTTGTGGGAAAGATTGAGGTGGTGGATAGAAGTTATTTCCTTGAGGTTGAAAATGATTGGGTGCCTTGTAGTTATTTCCTTGGTAAGGTGGTCTTTGCCCTTGATTCCTTGGTAAAATTTGAGGAGGATTTTGTTGAATTTGGGTGGGTGGTTGGGGTGGGAATCCCGGTGGAGTAAGGTAGTTTTGGGACTTGTAAGAAAGGTTATTTGGATTGATATTTGGCTTGAAGTGTTCACGATGTTCTTCTTGGTAAGCATAACATTCTCCTTGATAACCATGCACCTTATCACATTGTTCATAGGAATGGGGACCTCCACAAGTTACACAAGAAAGAGTAATGGCATTTACATCATTTGAAGAATTGTTCAATGAAATGGTCTTAAGAGCTTGAAGCATTTCTTGTTGTACCTTAAAATTCCTCTCACTATCTCTATCCATCTTTTGAATGATCTCTTGTTGATACTTGAGGAATTGGTTATCACAAGGTGCTTGAGAATTGTTTTGGATAACATGAACCCTTTCTTCAAATTGATTGTTTGTTTGAACCATTGCTTTAGTCTCAATGATGTCCAAGGCCTCTTGCATGGATTTAAGAAGAATATTCCCTCCCGCGGAAGCATTGAGCGAATCTTGGTGATGAGGTTTAAGGCCATCATAGAAGGTATTGATTTGGTGAACGTCATCCAATCCATGGTTAGGGCATCGCCTCAATAACTCGCTATACTATTCCCAAGCATCACTAAAGGATTGACTAGGTTTTTGTTGAAAGCCTATAATTAAGGTCCTCAAGGCCATGGTCTTAGATGGAAGAAAGAACTTGTTCAAAAACTTAGTGGTGAAACCATCCCATATGGTGATACTATCGGGTGGTTGGGTATCTAACCAATGCTTAGCTTGTCCCTCAAGTGAAAATGGCACTAGCATCAACTTAATAGCATCATGTGGAACTCCATTGTGCTTAATGGTATTGCAAAGAGAAAGGAATCTCTTAAGGTGATCATGAGGATCATCATTCTTGTTACCATAGAAAGGTGATTGTGAAACCATAGTAATCATAGACGTTTTTAGCTCAAATGTATTTGAGGGAATGTCGGGAATCCTAATAGCACTAGCATGTCCATGAACATTGGTTTGCATACGTTCCATCAAAGAACGATTATCAACAACCATGGCTTCTTGTGTTGGAGGAGTCAAAGCACGATTCTCGTGATCGGCTTGATGGACGGTGGTGGTCTTACTCTTTCTCTTTTTCTTCCTTTTCGGAGGAAGAGGTTGTACACCAATCGGTATTTGTGCACGCCCGCGAGTGAGCATGCAACTCAATACGAGGAATGAGAGAGAAGCTCTCGTGTGACTTTGAAGAGAAAAGGATTATCCTCTTCGAGTTTCAATATTAAATATCCACAAGAAAATAACAATATATGTATGTACTACTTGGGTTCAAGACCCCCAATGAAACCTTCCTTCTTAGAATACTCACAAGTGAACGGGGGGTTAGGTGGCGCGAAGCACTTAAGTACCTATTGACCCTTAGATGGCATTTTATAGCACATCGCCTTTCTATTCACTTAAATGTTCGTATTCTTCGAATTGTTGCTTATTGAGAGTATTTATCTATTCTTGCTTTATTTTGTTTGATCGATACACGTGTCAAGGACCGGAACGCCCCTCAACACGGTGTGTTAGAAATACGTTTTTACGTATTTATGAAGGATCGGTCGCTCCAACGATAATTATGTAATGGGCTCGTGATCTATTTACTTATTGTATAGTCCATATAGCCCACATGTAGGGTGGGCTATACATATCCCCTCCTAGCATGTTAGGAGGGGTTGTTGATTACCATTTCCACTTAATCATTTATTCATCTTTCACTTTCTCTCTCTAATTCTCTCCCTTCTCTCCTTTCTCTCTCTAATCCCTCATCTAATTCCTTCATCTCTTTATGTTTATCATCTAAATCAACCATCTAAATCCACCAAATCCATGATATAGAATAGGCCATTAATCACGTAGACCTTCAATTGGTATCAAGAGCCATGGTTAGTTTGGTTTATTCTTGTTTTATTTCTTTTTGATTTTGGTGGGTTTTGATTTAATTATGCTTAAATATTAAAAAGTTTGTATTTTTTTATAAAAAGTTTGTGTTTTTTATGTTTTAGATCATAAAAAGTTTGTATTTTTTATAAAAAGTTTGTGTTTTTATGTGTTAAATCATATCAAATCTTCAAATTTATTTACTTTTTAGATAAAAATCACAAATTTTTATATAAAAATCAAAAATTTCTTTATAAAATCTTAAAAAGTTTGTGTTTTTATAAAAAGTTGGTGTTTTTTATAAAAGTTTGTGTTTTTCTCTTTTTAATTTTGTATTTTTTTTTTTTGATTAAATCCTTCTATTTTGATTACTTTTTTTGTTTGAATCAATTTTTTGTTATTTTTTTTATTATTTATTTTTTATTTTTATTTTTTTATTTTTTTAATCAATTTTACCAGTTATTATTTTTTTTATCAATTATTACTTTAATCAGCTTCTATTTTTTATAAACAGTTTATATAGTTTTTTAATCAATATTTTTATAATCAGTATTTTTTCTTTATTTTTAATCTATTGGGTCTCAGTTTTTGTCCAATATCAGTCCTGCTGTCCTTCAGTCTTGTCGATTATCAAGGTTTTTGGGTTTCCAGTCAGTCAGTCATGCAGTTTTTGTCCTGTTCCGAATCAAACTAAAAGTTCCGAATCAATCTCAAATGTTCCGGGTCAAACTCTAAGTTCCGAATCAAACTCTAACTCAAACTTCCGAATCAAACCCAAAAAGTTCCGGGTGAAGGACGAAAAAAGTTCCGGATGAACAAAAAATGTTCCGGATGAACGAAACTTCCGGGTGAAGTAAAAGTTCCGGGTGAAGACAAGAAGTTCCGGATGAAGAAAAAACTTCCGAATCAATTTGTTTGAAAAACTTCCGACTCAATTTTTTTGAAAAACTTCCGAATCAATCTTTAAAAAACTTCCGACTCAATTTTTGAAAAAACTTCCGATTCGGAACTCTTCCGAATGAATGAAAAGTTCCGAATGAAACCATTTCAAACATAACGGACAAATTTTTCAACACAACACTCAAATCACTCACACCAAACAGAACACTCATCACACCCTTACCTCGACCCCCAAAACAACCCTCAACAACCAACACTCTCGACCCATCCCCAACACCCTCCCTCGTCTCATCTCTCGGACACCCCTCACTCTCTCCCTCGAACCAGACAGACACACACTCCTCGCTCTCGACAAACCTCGCTCTCGACAAACCGACACCCTCTCGACCCATATTCTCTCGACACACTCACACAGACTCCACTCTCATTCCCAATATAAAACACCCGTCAAAAACACCCGTCAAAAACACCAAAAGACTCAACTCAAATTTTTTTTTTTGACACAGCCTCTCGTTTAAACTGACTCGTCTCACAACTTTAACACCATCCAGACTCTTTTTTTTTCCTACGAACAACTCTCTCAACACAAATCAACATAAATCAACACAAATCAACACCTCCCATCCGACTTCAATTTCACACCTCTCGAAACCCCAACCCCAACCCAGTTCACTTCATCTCGACCCACCCACACCAACAACACCCGACAGAAAGACGCTACAGAAGAAGAGGGACTCAACAAAAACATTAAAAGAATACCTACCTGAGATCTTTCTGAAAAAGACCTTGAAGCTGTAATACTCAGAGACTTGAATCTGTCTTCGTTTGATAGTGGGTAATCCGACTGCGAAGGTTATGATGAGATTGATTTTTGAGGAGATGTGTTTTGATTAAGCTGTGATAACATTAGGATGAGTTTGATTATTTTGTGTTTGTGGTTTGAAATTAGAGAAGATTAGAAGAGTTGATCTTCTTATCTGTGATGGAGGATTGGAAGAAAAGGGGGCGGATGAATTGAAGAGAGAGAGAGAGTAGGTTTCGTTTTAACTGAGGAGAGAAATATTTGGGAATTGATTTTTTTTAGTTTCTATATTTTTGTTTTTAATTTAGGCGGAGATAACTAGGTAAAACAAGGGGACGGAGGAAACGAGGCCATATAGTTACCAGGTTTCTATAACTAAGTGCCACGTTTTTGGCAACTGTGCTTCTTTATTGGGCCACGTGTTTTTGATTGACGGAGTAAACTAGGTGATCAGTATTTTATAAACGTTATTTTTTTCTTTGGCAAATCGTGGCTTAATCTTTTATATTTGACTTAATTTTATTTTTTCTTTTCTTTCTTTTATAGTTTTTTGTTTTTAAGAAATATTTCAAACATAAAAGTTATTATTTTTTGTGTCATATTTTTATCTTTTTATATTTTCAAAATTTTTATTTTTTTATTATTGTTGGTTTTTGGCAAATTGTGCTGAGGCGAGTATTTTGAAAGTATCAAAGTGGTAAAATTTTTACGGGTTTAACATTTTTGTGGCCGGATTTGAAAGACAAAAGTGACGGACTTCATTTTTAGTGACTACGAATTTTTGATCGGGTTTAATTTTTTCATCATCTGAGACCGACAACATTTTTTGAGCCGAGTCGACTTGTAAAAACCCAACTACAACAACATCCACATCATTTTCCTCATTTTTCCTCGATTTTCAATGGACCCGTTAAATTCGACACTTAAAGAGGGAGACTTGCATCGAATGCACGACAAAGCTAGAGAAAGTGGTATAAATTCATTTCAAATGCTTCAATATCATCTAGTTACTCTTTCTCGGCTTCAAGGAGGGAGTGAATTTGTGACAATCTTTGGACAAGATCGTCATATATTCATCGACTCAATTTTCACCACTTTGACCGAACTAGCAGAGCAACTCAACCATGACAACTTTAATCACTCTGCATCGGCACTTGCTTATAAGGCTCTTGTGACACAACTCACGCCTTTCCTCCAATTTAATCTCATCAAGTCTGAAAGTTTGATGCTTTGCCAATCATCTTCGAGATACACGTACCGAGCTTTGAGTGTTTCGTGATACAATATTGAAACTCATGACCTCGGTCTCGTCTTCGATTTATGAAAGATCTCGACTTCAGCAAGGGTATGATAATGGAGTGCAAGACTCTTCGATGCAAGAGAAAACTGGTCATACGGTTGAAAACTTGGAGCCTAACGATGCCAAGAGCACAGAATCAGGAGGACAACATGATGCCAGTGGCACGTCAGGGAATGTTCACGAGATTTCTCTTGATGACACCTTACCCATTTATGACGCAGAGCCTGCATACATGGTACAATGTAATGTTGTTTATGATGTATATGCTGATGATATGCCGCATATTGAGAATTCTGAACCTAATTATGACAAACATGGGATGGAAACGAGTGATAGCAATACCACTTCTGATTCATCCGATGTAAGTCATAATGGGGGAGAGATTATTCAGAATGCTATAGTACATCATGATAATTGTATTATAACTGCTTCGTTAACTGATTCTGATTCCAAGATTAAAGAGCTCGAAACGATCGTAGCTCGGCAATCAAAAGATCTTGAGGATGCCAAACTTGAATTTTCTAAGAAAACGGACAAATTTGAAACATACTTTGAAAAACTTGAAAAGTCAAACGTTGTTCTTGAAAGAAAATTGGATCAAACTGTTCTAGATTCTAAAGCTGAAAAAGATAATCTTTTGAAACAAATTCAACTGCTTGAATCTAAGTTGGCATCCCAAGATAACGTGCTCAAAGAAAATGAAACATTAAAGGCCCAATTACAGGAAAAGGTTTTTGCTATAGCTGCGTTGAAAAACGAGTTAAGGAAAACTAGAGAACCTAGTGTGGACACTAAGCTTGAAAAACCATCAATCTTGGGGAAACCGCCTACAAATCAGTTCGTCAGACAACCGATTGTCAGACAACCTACTGCATTTAGATCCGAGCGACCACAATCCTCGAGACCGCGGTTTGCCTCCCAAGTTGATTTGGGTCATATTTCTAGAACTGTCACTCCACCAACTAGGCCTAATGTGACTAAATCAGTTTTAGCAAGACCTCATCACATGATTGCCCCTAGTTTCTCTAAGAATAGTTCAATGAACACGTCTAGAACTAGTTCAACTGATGTGCGCCATGATTTTGGTCAAAGGGAAGCTATTCAAAAGACACATGTAAGAGATAGCAATGTCCAACCTAGTCAGATGCCTTCTAGATTACCCAACACTGCTAACCGTAGCATGTCTTCTCCTAGGAGCGTCGATCAATCATCTAGGAATTACTCGGACATTAAATATGCTACTTGTAAAACATGTAGAAAATGTGTCTTTACGGCAAATCATGACTCCTGTATTAAAAAATTGCTTAATGAGGTGAACTCCCGTGCTAGACTTAAATCCCAATGGGTAGCTAAAATCAAACCCTTTGGTAAGATGTGGCGCCCCACTGGTAGAACTTTCACTCTTGTAGGAAACGAGTGCCCTTTAACTAGGATAGCCTCTGATTCTACGAAGACTACTAGGGAGGAAATTGCAAAGGATGATACATCACTTAAGCCTGAACTTAAGATTTTCTATAAAAGGAAACGTTTGCCAACTAAGACAAGTGAATCATCCCCTCAGGCCACCTCTGACACAAGAAAAGAAAACCGTGAACCCCCACGTGCTTCTAAAATAGATATCTCTAACCCATGCAAAAGTATACAAACTCCTAATGAGAATGCAGGTACCAAAGTTGATGTTCCAAAAGAACGAAGCGGTCCAATCGTTGTATACCGTTCAACTAAGGACACTCTCAGAGTTTGGTTGCTGAAGAAGCAGATATCAGAGAAACTAGTATCTCAGGGGATTCATGGTTAAGCTGCAAACAAGGACTTACAGTCACATAACAGACTGTAACTCGATCTCCAAAGACAGGAAAGTTCATCCCGATGATGACTTATCCTAAAAACGAGAAATTCATTTTTCTCGGGCATGAGCTTATGTTAAAAAACATTCCACGTTTTTAAGCTCATGCACTAGGACTTATAGTCACATCACAGACTATAACTCGCTCTTCAAAGAAAGGAAAGTTTATCGCCTATGGTAAAATTATCCTAACAACGAGAAATTAATTTTTCTCGGGCATGAGCTTATATCAAAAACATTCCAAGTTTTTAAGCTCATGCACAATGACTTACAGTTAAATGTCAGACTGTAACTCGAACTTAAAATAAAGGAAAGTTTATCTTTTATGATAACTTATCCTCTTAACGAGAAATTCACCTTTCTCGGTCATGAGCTTGTATTAAAACATTCGAAGTTTTAAGCTCAGAAAGGAAAGTGTATCTTTTAAATAAGAGAACTTTTCTTCATAACGAGAAATTAACCTTTCTCGGTCATGAGCTTTCCGTTAAAACAGTCAAAGTTTTCAAGCTCATGAACACGACTTCTAAGTAAATGTCAGCTTAGGACTCGTTCTTCAGATAAAAGGAAAGTTTATCGCCGATGATAAACTTATCCTTGACAACGGGAAGTTTACAACTTCTCGGACTTGAGCTCGTTTTTATAAGATATTCAACATCTTAAGCTCAAGTAATTGGTTTTTCAAAACTTTGAACACAATTTTTCGAGAATTTCTCAAAAGGTTTTTCTAAATCTTTCAAAATTGTGTGTTTAAAAATGTTTTGATAAAACGAGCATGTCTTCTGGAATCGATAATATTTACGAACCTAGAAATGTCATTCAATAATGACACGGGGTTGAAAATAAAGTTCGAGCAGAAGTTTAAAAGATTTAAAACATGCTCCATATGGTTTGCTATTATTTCCGATAGCAACCCGCTTTTCATAATCAAGTCAAGAATTTTACCGGAAAGCTTTGACTCAACAACGGGAATTAATTTTCTCGGGGACGTGACGAGGTGACCAACATTCGTGAACAAGAACCATGTGCTTCTTTCATATGTTGTTCTCCATTATTCAGGTCCAACCTCGTAAATTGCTAATCTTGTGAATACATTATCATATATTGATCTTTGCACGTGTTAAATACCTTACACTTGTGTTTAAAAGGTATTTAATTTACGTTTCAAGTACACCCTCATTAATTTGAGGGGGAGCTTGTGTAATTCATGAAGATAATTGGATTTGCATTTTTCTTCCCAAATTTTCTTAAAATGTTATTAAATCAATTGATATTAAAAACATCGATTGGGTTAATATTTTTAATATGGGGGAGAAAATGTGATTTAATATGGGATATGATCAATCATGAATGGTTTGACTTAACGTGATAGCTCATCCCGACATATGCAAAATGTTTTCGGATATCGTGGCATATGTTAAGGGGGAGCAAAATGGATTTGCACTTTAAAATGGATTTCATGGTGACATACACTTACCCAAAACATCTCTATTCACGATGGTGAAGATTGTGGTGACATAAGGATGGTAGGATAGGTTAAAGTCCAATGATTTCTCTAGAACCGGAGGAATCTTCCCAAGGACATTCCATAGCTAGAAATAGTAGTCCTTAGGAAAGATGGAGAAAGATTGTGAACGTAGCTGAATGCCGACCAAGTACTTAAGTTAGCACTGGAACAATCACAACAAGGTGCTAGTTATGACGTATTGGTAAGCATTGAAGGGGTTGAAGAATGAAAAAGAAATGTAAAGATAAAGGGTGTAAAGAAAGAAGCCCTCCTTACAACTTTAGGCAGAAACCGGGTCAATACATATGCTATTGAGGTCATTTTTGCTAATGATTCTCGATATTGAAGAAAGACGTCATGGACCCAGTGATGCAATGCACAACCCTTCCCAGCTAACTCAAATATCTCTCAAAAGGTATTTGTTTTAATCACACGGAGATCAACACGTTATCTATTGGTTTATTCACTCTGAATAGACTGGTATTGAAAAGGTGGCACTCCTCTCCAGCCTCCGATCACTAAAATCCAAAATGCACGATCGAGTCTAGAGCCATTTGAGATCATCAAATATCTCATTAGGACACACTTTCATATTTCCTTGCTTCTTCACACACTGTGAAAAGTAAGAAAGATCTTAAGAGTCCTACGCAAAATCTTCATGATCTTGCCTGAACATCCGAGTAATACGAAAGTATTTACAATGAAGATGGAAATCCTTCTTGAGCGAATATCAAAAAGCTCATGGTAGGTGACTTGTGCGATTCTTTATGAATCAAACTTGTGATAACTGGAAAGCAACAGTGGTTTAATTCTTAATTGAACTTAAACTCGTTCCAGGCCTCTTCGCATTATCATATGATCTTGCCAGAACACTCAGAGTGACTCTTTATTGATCACAGTGACGAGTGGAAATCCTTCTAGTGTTAACATCAAACAACACTTGGTAGGTAACTTGCAAGATTCTATATGAATCAAGCTAGTGACAACTGGAAAGCAACGATGGTGCGGTTCTTAATTGAACTTCACTTGTTCCAGGAACATGAATTGACGGCTTCAAATCATGCGGATAATATTATCCAAATGATCCACTCTTTACGTTCGCAGTCAGCTTTGGACGGTCGAGTAAAGAGAACGGGTTTACCCGCAAAATCTTGTCAAGGAGGTTCTTTATTGAAACTACCTACCACAAGTACGATATTTAATATCGTCCAACGGTCTTCACCGACCGGAGGTAAATTGCTACCGAATTAGAATGAAATGTTCAAGGCCATTTCATCCGTGTATATTGTTTTGTTGCTAACTGTCTTATGCAGCGTAACAAGAAGGTGGCATTGCGGTGTACAATCCAGAAGAAGTCGTCACCACATGCTTATATTACATACAATTAGTACTTCAACAAATTCAAGAAAGCCTGAAGGTCAAGTCTTCCGCTGTATCAAACTCTGAAGCTTTCAAGAATTTAAAAGTATAAGTATGTGGAACATGAAGTCACAAAGAGGCAAATATCACAAGTGAAGAATGCACAAGGTCAAGGCAAGGAAACATGCTCAAGACTAAAGTCAAAGATCACATCAAGCATATTCACAAGAACAAGATCGAAGACTCAAGCATAGATGCTAGGTTTAAGATTTTGTAAAAAGATGTGACCTCCCTTAGGGGGAGATTGTTGGAAATACGTTTTTCCCAATAAAGTCTCGGTCACATCTTAGTTAGCATAGATCACGAGTTATAGACTATTTAGAACTTTGTTTCTTGGAGCGACCTCCCTTAGGGGGAGATTGTTAGAAATACGTTTTTACGTATTTATGAAGGATCGGTCGCTCCAACGATAATTATGTAATGGGCTCGTGATCTATTTACTTATTGTATAGTCCATATAGCCCACATGTAGGGTGGGCTATATATATATCCCCTCCTAGCATGTTAGGAGGGGTTGTTGATTACCATTTCCACTTAATCATTTATTCATCTTTCACTTTCTCTCTCTAATTCTCCCCCTTCTCTCCTTTCTCTCTCTAATCCCTCATCTAATTCCTTCATCTCTTTATGTTTATCATCTAAATCAACCATCTAAATCCACCAAATCCATGATATAGAATAGGCCATTAATCACGTAGACCTTCACGGTGTATTGCCTTGGCAATACTTATGGAGAATATGTAGATTGGTTGTTCTTATACGTATACGTATTTACTTATAATAATATATGGAAAATATTTTTGTATTTATGAGTTTTTAAGAGAAAATACTATATGTACATAAAAACCGAGAGAATCCAATAATATATATTTTTGGGTGCAATCTCTTAGGAAAAAGATTGCTTTTTGGATTTTTTAATTTGTTTGGTCAATTCTTTAGGAAAAGAATTGTTTTGTTAATTTTTAGTTTTTATATATTTTTATATTTTTGATTTTTTATTTGTTTTTGATTTATGATACGTAAAAATAACGTTCACAAGGTGAACGGATCCCAAAAGCCAATGAAAACCGTCAATCGATAGTCTCTCGTAAAGTCAAAGAACCGGCAGCGGCGCCATTTGAAAGTCCTAACAATTTCAGGTTTTTAACTGTTTTTGGTTGTTAATATTTTTTGGATATTCCATTTGCTAATTCAAACAAAGCCTAGCAAAACTGAAAATATTGTCTACTTATATGTAAAACATCGTGCAATTACCAAGTTTTTATTCAAGTAAAATCCAAAATGTAAATTTTACAACTAAAAGGACTGAAATTGTAAATTCTATGAAAAATAAATGCTCAAAATGTAAATCCTACAAGTACAAGGACTGAAAATGCCAAATCAGTTAACAATGAGGATCAAATATGTAAACTATGCAACTAACTAACCAATTTTCAACTAATTCCAAAACTTGCTAACTGATTTCTAACAAATTCCAAACTTAAAGGACCTAATTATTGAAAACCCTAAAAACTATCAAGTTTAGCCAAGTTTAAAACCATTTTAATACACTAGGGACTAAAGTGCAATTTCTGAAAAGTTTTAAGCAAAAACGGGTTCTTAACACAAATAAGCTCGTTTGAGCTTATTTCTCAACCAAAATCAATTAAACCAATTGCAAAATGCTTAGAATTGAAAATAAGCTAGACCTGTAAGAGGAAATTTGCTGAAAATGACTATTAAGCTGATAAGCACTTTCCAATAAGCTCAAAATAAGCTCTACAAGAATCTAGACATGCACAATTAGATTTTTGTACTGAAACTGATTAAAGAGCTCAAAACATGAATGGGAAATCAAGTCTTATCAAAAATCATCAAGAAATAAGCTTGGAAATTAAATTAAGCTGAAATTGGCTTATGTTGACCAAGCGTTGACCAAGTATTTTTTCAAAAAACTGAAAATCCCAAAAATCAACCACCAACACTAACTAATTGATTTTGTAAAAGAAAATTGACAAGTTTATGAAGTGGATTAAGAGATTTGAAAAAGCAGTATTCACTTTATAGAAACTTCCATTTGCTTATCAGTTTGGAATTTTGCTTATTTCTATTTGCTTATTGAAAATTGTACAAAAAGCTTATGGACTTTGAAACTTCATATTATGAACTAGAAATGAGAACTGGTTTGGTAGAATTTCATCAAGAAACAAACAAATGCAAGGCAATTGAAATTGACAACTTTTTATAAGCAAATCTGACTGAAATAGACCCAAACTTTTTACAATGCCAATTGCCTTTTTGACCTTAAAGTTGACTTGAAAATGGTACAAAATCTTTTATAATGACCTTGTGACTGGAAATGAACAAGATTATGCAATTTCATTCACTTGATTATTAAACACCAAGTAATTCCAAACACTACTTAAACTGATCTTGTTGGAATTTTGTGAAGACTTTTTAAGTTCTAGTCTAAGCTGAGTGAAAAGCTATAGCAGACCAAATTTAGTAACCAAAATGAGATGTGTGAAAGCTATTTGCAAGTAATGAAAGCAACTAGAACTCAAATAAGGAAGCAAGGCTAAAAATGACTGAAATAAGCTATCAGCTAGATCAAATATCAAATCAATAAGCAGAAAGGCTACACTTAAGCTACAAACTAACTAGAATCAAGTTAAGATCAGTCTAAACAAGTTTTATCATGCATTCAACAAAGATTTAAGCTAGGAATGAATCATGCATTTGACAATTCAGTGGAACCAAAACAAGAGGCGTTTGCACCTTGTGAAGTATCCTTTGAGCAGTAGAGGAGTGCTGAACTCTCTAGTCTAGTGCTAACCACCACCTTAGCACTAGATTCACCTATCTACAATCAACAAATCAGCTACACATCAACAAGAATCATCAAAATGGCCTGAATTCATCAAATATGCTATGACTTGGACTGAAATCAATCAAACAGCTACTATCTTCACTCTAAGTCAGTTATGATCAAAGAATGATCATAACAAACTCAATTCAGCAACAAGAGTATCAATGGAAGCAGGATATGAACAGTAAAGATGATGAGAAGAATTGGCGGGAAAAGTAGAATTTGAATTTTATTAATGGAAATTTGTTACAAAGCTGTTAAAAGGCTACTAACTAACTAACTAACTCAAGAGTGTGTCAAACTCTTGAGTAGTTTAGCTAAAAAGGAGAAATGGTGAGAGGAAAAAGTAAATGTGTGTGTTTTCACACTTACAACTACCCTCTAGAAATGAAGCCTAAGCACACTATTTATAGACTTGAGAAGAAGATCAGTTGGGGTTGGTGACGTGTTGGGACCAATCTCAGGTCTCCACATGTCATAATTTTGCTCAATTGATTTTGCAGGTATGAACTTGAATTAGGGTTTCTTTGTTGAGTTGATTTCATGTTAATTAATCATGACCAATGGATTCGTCTCTAAAAAATAAGCAGGTTAGATGTTTATAGCATTCCATGAAATCCACTCTAGCTTCAAATCGATCCTGGAAAACTTTGATAGTTTGAAGATGACACGTGTCATAATATAACTGGCTGAAATGGATGCACACGGATCAAACTGTTAAGATTTGCTCATTAATGAAAACGGCGCTAGTGGGTAATTAATGCTGTGATGTGGCAATCCAGGTTCTTATTTCTTTGGCTTCTCATTGGTCCAAGATATAACACATGGATCACACTTGTATCAACTTTCCATAATAGGCAGAAATAGTCCCTAGACTTTGGCAGATTGTATCTTTGAGCTTGTAACTTCATTTCTTTGGCATTTTTAGTCCTTCAAACTTCATTCTGGAACAAAATTGGTCCTTTGACTGAGTTGACTTAAGAGTTGACCAAATTTGACTATGATCTTGAATTTTACAATATTTACACTTTGGTCCTTCATCTTTGGCAGATTGTCAAGATAGGTCCTTGTACTTCAAAGTCTTGTCACTTTTGATCCTTCTTTGTCTTTTTCATCAAATTAAGCTTGATTATTCCTTATTTGCTTGAAAATGCATCCTTTTACCTACACAAGTGTACACAAACACAAACATACCACATAATACTGTTTTTACAAGATAAATTGGTATTTTGCTTCATGTTTTAGGGTTATTTGTTGATAAATTGATATGAGCTTTAGCTCATATCAGCGTGATGCCTTGGAATTGTAATAATTGATTGAACTTGAATGCTAGTTGTTAGTACATGATTGTAGCGCATTGTCCATATGTTTATTGGTTTATGGTATTCACAGCTTATGACTTGTCTTGTGTTGGAGTCTAAACCTATGACTTTCACCAACTTTATGTTGACGTGTTTTAGTGTCTCTTTCAGGTGATACTATGGTTAAGCATGAGAACATAAGTGGCTAGGATTGGAGAAGCTTAGGAATGCATATAGAAAGAGAATCCCTGTTTCCTTCTTAGTTTTATTTGATTGTTCATTTTAATAAGTGATACTGTGGCACACATATGATTGTTTTGGTATGTTATTTGTTTGTCTTGGGTAAGCGGTAGGACTGTTACCTACTTACCTAGACTCCCGCATTTGATGAGATATTGTCATGACTTTGGTGTCACCATTTTATGATATTTCTTATTGCATATAGTTATCTCTATAGACACGCCATGTTGTGATGATATCCATACGTCGCGCCCCATGTTCCGCCATGGTGGGGTGTGACACTTAATGAGCGAAATTAGACCCATTATATTTTGTAGGGTGTTCACGGCTTGAGTCGGTTCGGAGATTTTAACGTTCTCCGAAATCGAACCGTACTAGGCGGTTAACCGGACACGCGGTTACCCGAATGAGCGGTTGCCCGCGATTCAAGTTACGGTTAACTATTTTATACGTTTAATCGAGTTTAAGTTTATAAATAATAACACGGTTTTCAACATAAGATGTCATTTTCGTATACATAAATGACATTAAATAGAAAAAGTTATATAAAAATTTTTTCATTACAAAAAATGCATTCATATATTCATAAATAACATATTAATAAAAAATATTTATTCAATTTTTATAGATTACAATCACATTAATTAAATTTTACAAATAGATATTTAGAAATGTTAACACTAGGATTAAAAAAGTCGTCGTACAATAAAGTAGTGTACTAATATAATTATATATATAATTATTTGAATATTTAATTAATAAGATTTCATGTATCATATCTAAAAATAAAAGTCGAAACCGAACAGTGGTTTGGTTCGCTTCGTTATTTTTTGTTTTTTGCATCATGTCTTATTGATTATTACTAAATCAATAAATGCGATAAAACAATCATGAATAAGCACTAGCTAATACATAGTAGGGGTCCAACTTTATGGTTGGTGCATTATTTTTCCTTCTATATTTGACTGAAGTAGCCAATAATATATGAAAATATTTTCTTCCCTTCTTAATTTTTAGATCTGATCTAGTTTTTCCGGCGGTCGGCTTCGGTCGGATGTCCGGATCTCCTTTATCTTTCCATCTTTGTATATTTCTTCCTGTTTTTGTTAAGGTATGTTTTACTCCTCCCTTCCACAATTATAACCTTTTGCCTTCAGATCTACCGTCAGCCATCGCTACCTGCCATCCGTCACCGCTGCTCCACCCTCTAAAAGCTTGCTTCTACGGTTTTAGTTCTTTTATGTTGGGATGTGTGGAGTTCGTCAACCGATGGTTTGAAAATGCTTTGTATTTTGGGTTTAGATTTGTTTGGCTTAGGTTTAGATCTTCTAGGGAGGTTAGGTTTTATCTTCTATGTATGCTTTTATGTACTTTATGTACTTTTGCTCCAAGCTACACCTTTGTATGGTTGTGTCTACTAAAAGCTCACATTGGTAATTTCCCCTCACCCTTGTATTGTGTTGCTGTCATGTGTCACACCATTTACGATGTATGTCTTGATTTGACTCAACTTGTTACTTCATGTATTTTGTTTGGCAAATCGGTTTCGATTTTGCCTTTCATATTCGAATGTAACTTGTTCTGTACAATTTATCTCCGTTTGTGAGGAGTGATATGCAATGTATTCCCGTTCAAAAAAAGAAAAAAATATTAAGCATTTTGGATGCTAACTTGACGGTATGTATATACGTAGTAATAATTTTCTTGTCCAAATCTTCAATCCAACCGCACACAGCACAACGTTCAGTTGTCCATATAGCAATATGAGCTCATATTTTCTTATAAATAAAACATATTAGTAGATATGCATAAATAATTAAAGGTAGCGAAACTGGCGTAAAAAAAGATAGCGACTCAAATCTATTTTTACCATTAAATCACCCTCTCATTCGTCCTTTTTTATACAGATTTTCTTATTTTGGGTGGTAAATCTTTTTAACTTTAATATTAGGACAAAAGGTAAAGGTACGTATCATATTTAAAAAAAAAACCGATCTCGCTAATATAATATGTAACAATCAAGCTCGCTAATATACGTTTAAAATATGTCTCGTCTCGCTATTATGATCGATTTAACCGGTCATCTTTAAAAGGTTTAAGTTACCTTTTTTTCCTTCCTAGCTGATTTTGTAATTAATTTTAAAAATTCACATCATTAAATAAATTTATAGTAAAAAAACTATTTTATTTTCGAAATAATCTAATTACTAAAACAATTTAGTGTCGAAAAAGATTAAAAAACTATTTTAATTTAAAAAATCTAATTTATTTTTGAAACAATTGGTTTAAAAAATCAAATTTCTTACTTCAAACTTTTTTATATTTTAATTTTTTTTAATTTCAGGTTCTTTTTAAATTCAATTTTCCGAAACTTATTTTTTTAAAAGTTAATTTTTTCGAATATAAATTATTTTATAAATTATTTTAAAAAAAATTTCGAACTTTTTTAAAGATTTTTTTTTGATATTTTTGTTTTGAAAATAAATTAAAATTTTAAAAATATTTTTCGAATTTCTTTTTCGATTTATTTGTTTTTTGAAAATTTCTAAAAATAAATTAAAAATTTAAAAATAATTTTTAATTTTTTATATAATTTTATTTGATTTTTTAAAATTAATTATTTCCGAATAAAATATTTTTGGAATTTAAAATAAATCTTTTTTGAAATTTTTTTTCGGAGTATTTTTTCAAACTTTTTTTTTAAATAATTTATTTTAATTCATTAGATATTATAAATTGATTTTATATTATAAATTAAAGAATAAATAAAAAGTGAAAGAACACATGAATATTTTAGTAAATTCTTTTGAGAAGTTAGCGAGATTTAATACATTTTGATAGAGAGTTTGTTGTTTGTGCATTTTTAATTTTCTCCGTTTTTAATTTTACTTTTAGTTCTAAAACTACGATTATGTATTAGGTATATTTGTTAGCAGTGAGACCCGTTATTGTTAAATGGAAACTAAAAAGAAACTTGTTTTTTTTTAATATTTTAGGCCTTCGTCCACCTAACGAACGTGTTTTTTCCCATGTAAATATTTGATTCTAAAAATATGGGTTTGTATTCTTTCGAACGGGACTTTTGTTTATCATTTTCTTTTTTAATTTAGAGTCTACATATAGTTGTATGTGTGATAAACCTTTTGGTTGAACATAAGTAATATTTGATAGTGTCACACCTTGGTACACCAACGAGTGTGTTTGGTGTCATGTCAATCTACGAATGTACATAAATCTATGGGTTCTCATGGTTCTCATGATTCAGTTCATAAATCTTTATTTGAAACAATGTTTGTCGATCAATTCTAATGGTTTTGATGTTCTTAATACATTTTTTTATCAATTAGTTAGAGTCTCGTAAAAGTTAAATCAGTTTTTTGGATGAAGGTGTCGATCATGGTATTTTAGCAGTAATAATTCGAACATTATTAATAATTATAATTTACATATTAGGAGAAGGCAAACAGGCAACAAGCTGCGCCGCTAGCCCTTTTTGTATAGCAAAACCAAGTCTATTAAATACAACGTTTGTGGATTTAGGAGTCAAAACATTACTATTCATAACACGTTGTATTCTCGTAAGTAGCTCCACCGCCTCAGGTGCAAGGAAACCAAATGTATCAAACGCGAAAGGAATAAACACGTGTTGATTTTCAACACATGCTTTCTCGTGTTTAGTCACTTTGTACGAGGCGGCTTTTATAGCAGCCTGACCCGCTGTAAAATCTCGACTGCCTAGCCCCACGAGAGGAGAAACCCCTGTCAAATCAACGCACGCATGTTTACCTCCAACCCATCCAAAAACCAAAACATCAGCGGGTCTCAATGTGGATCTTCCATCTGACGGGTCGGTCAAGAAATTCACAGGTACCTCTTTTTTGGCGGAGATCCCAGCACGCCTACACATGTCGTAAAGAACGTCCCTAACAAAATCATGTCGATACTTGAAGCCTGAAAGTTGTTTATTTGTCGCAAGGCATGTTCCCCAAAAGAATCCAAACATGCCTTGCGACAAATAGGGCATATAGCATCAACCGGAAATAATGGAATCATAAGGCGATACTTAAGGATAATGCGGTATTCCACTGGCGACATGTGTTGACCGAGCCCATCTATGAGGATAGCTTGTAGGAAACATTGGCGAGTGCCTTTTTAGTGAGATGGTCAAAGATAGCTGACATGATGAATATGTTAAGTCCATAAATCAAAGAATGTACACATGATGTTATAACATACTGTTCATACTACATATTAAAATGAAATGCTTTTTTCTCGCAAATTTATAATTCACGTGTCTTCCTTAAAAGTCTCACTTTAAATGTTTATTAATAAGAATATTTATCGAAGTTAACAGATTAACTTTTACTTTAAAGCATTATTACAAACTTTAAAATAGACTTTAGTTAATTAGATATGTGTAAAAGTATTAATAAACTATTATTGTGCTAAACTATTCATATTAAAAATAATTTTACTTTGGACCCTAATTCTTAATGGTAAACTAATATGAAATTTATAGTTAATGTTAAATAAATAAGGGTTTAAGGCTTTAAATAAGCATGTACTATTTCAAATATACATATATGATATGTGTACTCAAAAAATTATACAAATCGTACGTGAACTTTGATTTTTTGCTAATATGATCACATTTTTACCTATAACCGGCTAAACCAGTTAAATTTGTAAAATTTGCTAACGTGACATATTTTTTTCTTTTACAAAGTGACATCGTTAGTTTTTTTTCAAAAAATTATTTTTTATTTCAAAAAAAGTTGAAGTTATTTTCGAGAATATTTTTTTTCAAAAATTATAATTTCTAAAATTTATATTTTTGGAGAACAAAATTGTAAATTTTTAATTTTAAACTTTTTGGAGACAAGAAAAATTAGAAAAATAAAACTTTTAAAAAATCTTTTTTTCTAAATTTCTTTTTTTCAAAAACTATTTTTTTCAAAAATGTCTTTTTCAAAAAGCACTTTTCCCAAATAGTGTTTATTCGAAAATTTCTTTTTTTTATAAAAACATTCTAACTTTTTTATAAATTTTAGAAAAAGTCGAAAACGAAGAAATTACGAAAAAATTTATCTATTTTTTTTTGTTAATTATATAAAATTATTTAACTTTATATGCTTTTTGTTTTAAATTTTTAAAAAAATAGAATATTGGTTTTCGAAATATGTTAATTTTTTTCTTTTCGAAATTGTCTTTTTTGAAGAAAAACATATTAAAACGGACTAAACATTGCAAATATTTAAAAACGGTCGTTTGTAAAAGAACTAACGTTGTAAACTTAATATACAATTTCACAGGTTAACAGGTGAAAAAAGTTTAAATATACTACATTAATAGGTAAAGTCAAAATTATACTATGTAGATAATATTTTTGGTACACGTATCATATGGATATATTTGAAAAAGTAAATAGCTATTTAAAACATTACACCCACTAAATAATGAGTGTGTACATGTCTTATATTCACCATGAGAGTGCTGGTAGCGGTTGGCAGTGGAAAATGGTGCCAAAGCCGTCACGTAAGTGTTGTCAAAGGGGTATAATGGGCACACAAATATCCACTTTATAACTAAAAAAGGTTAGAAAACTTACTAGCCGAGCTTGTGATTTTGGCACGAGCATGTTTAGCGCGAAGGTGAGAGTGATGCGCCAAAGATAAGGTGACGCCAAAGACTACCAACCTAGCCTCCAACGAACCGTTACCCACTCTGAAAAGTGCTCGAGATACCTTTAGCATGTACACATTTTCCCTTTAATAACAATATTATGCTTTTATCTAAAACTCTATCCAATATACTATATATTGTGATACATCTTTTTTTCCTTTTTGTGATACATCTTTTTTCCTTTTTGTGATATCATTTTTGTTCTTGTCCTAAATTTCTTCGACAATTTGTTGCTTAGGTTGTCCACTTCTTCAATTTCACCGAAATTTGCTTAACAATTTAAGGCTGAGCATCGGTTCAAGACCGGATCGGACCGGCTAAGACCGGACCGGACCAAGGACAGAAATGGTCTGAAACCCCGGACCTAGAGCGGACCGAAATTGTATCACCCCATTTTGATAAATGGAATGTCACGCGTAATTATGGCGTGTCATCAAAGCATGTAAGGTAATATGTAGTAAAACATACATTACCATAGGGTAAACCGGAATCAAACATCGGTTCCCAAACATAAGCCCAAAACATAATAAAGTAAATGAAATGAATGGAAGACTTAAACAAGCATAAATATATGAAGGCAAAAGGAGGAGAAGTCTATGGCAACTTCCATCCTAGGCATGTCCTCCAAAATGCTCGAGTCTGTCCTTGGGTACCTGCCGTTTTGGGACATGGAAAGGAAAGTAACGGCTGAGCATAACGCTCAGTGCACAGATATACAAGCATGAAATGAATAATATAAGCATGAACAACATATAGCAGCGGAAATGTATATGTCCTGGAAAACCTGGTTATATCTTAGTAAAACTGGTTTTACAGTTTGAAAAGCCTTATGTATATCTTGTAAAATCTGTTTAACATGTTTACCATTAGCCAATATAGGTCATGAAAATATCAACGTACATGCATACATGGAGGGGTGACCTCGTCATGCAAATTAGAGGGGCTGCCTCTAATTTAATATACTGTTTGGGTAGGAGTGATCAGCTCCTTGTGAAGGATGCAAGGCACACACCACATTCACACTGAGTAATCTGCTGAAAACATGTAACTAGGATGCATCCATACGCCCCACCTGATAATATAATAAATGGCCAAAAGGTGAAAGGGACGCCACAAGCTATTACTCCGCCGTGGTGAAGTCATAACACTGGTGCCTCCAGTGTTATGGTTATGGTACCTCCATAACTAGGTGAAACTGGTCATGCATGTATATGGCTTTAGGTATTCTAATTAAACATAAGCAATCAAAACATATAAAACAAATACTAGGGAAAACAGTTGGTTGCATACGGGGAATCCTAATAAGGAAAGAATGTCCATACTGAAAGGACGGAGAATCCGTACCTTATGTCCAGTGAACGAAGAAGACGAACGGAAGAGAGTCCTACTTCATTCTCACTAATGCTACATACATAGGATACATGTATAAGTATTCCGATTACTGAGTACGTAACTGGTTCTGTATCATGTTTTAGCTTGTTTTATATGTTCATGTCTTGTTTTACAGATTTTAACGTTAAACTGTGCTTATCGTGTATTCTGTATATTCTGATTAAGTATTACTTGTATTTCTTGTATTATTATACTTGTTGTGTAATTATAAGTAACTTTCTAAAAATAGCAGGTTTCTTAAAATAGAAAGTTTCCAAAAATAGGAAGTTTCCGAAAAAAAAGGTTTCCAAAAATAGATTTACTGCTTAAAATAGGTAAGTTTCAAAAAATAGAAAGTTTCCATAATTAGATTAGCTGCTTAAAATAAATGAGTTTCTAAAAATAGAAAGTTTCAAAAAATAGAAATAAGCTGGATTTATAAGCTAAGAATATAAGCTTAGTTTTATTGATTAATTATACTAAGTCATGTGATTAATAGTATAGTTTATTAATTAATACATGTAAATTAAATAAACTAAATATTATAAGATTAATTAAATATAAACATGATTTAATTAAATTAATTGTATAAAATATACTTAGGTTAAAACATGTATTAATGTTAATATTAATATAACCTAAGTCATGGAAATTAATTAATTAAATTTCATGTTTTAATAATTAATTAATTACTATAGTCTAAATTAAATAATAAAATACTTAGGTTAAAATTGTATATTATTAAGTAATAATAATAAACCTAAGTCCATGTTTTAACTAAATTAATTATAGTCATGTTAAATTAATTTAATTAACTAGTAAATTTTATATACTTGTAAGGAAATCATGAATCGAACCCGTGCATTATAATTTTAACATGACGTGAACCGGACCCGGAACCCCATGAACCGGACCGAAATAAATATTATAATATCCTAACTTGACAAGATTAAATCAATATGAATTTGATTACATATAATTAATATTGCTTGATTAATTTAATTACTTTAACTAAATTAATAAACTAGCTAAAAAAATGATAACCAAACACCCTTTTAATTTTTCTAAAACTGTTTGCCAAACACCCCTTCTAAACCCGTAGCCAAACACCCCCTTTCCCTGGTTTCCGCCTGCTTGTTATAAGTCCCCCACCGACAGTGGTGGTTTCCCACTACCAGAACAACACCCCCCATTCTGCTGTTGCCACTGGCAGGCCAAATGCACCCATGTTGGGGTTGTGTTGCCCCCGACAGCAATAAACAAAGCAAACACCCCTTTAAGGGTTGCGGCTGGTGAGACTATTTTACCACCGAGACCATGAATGGTCTCGGTTTGTGTGAAAACTGGCCAAAACAAAAAACCCCCATTGATCCAACACTAATATTACGTGTTTTTAACATGTTCTAGACCTGGATTCGTGATTCATTACGCAAGGAAAGAGGAAAAAATCGAGATTAGGGTTTTCACTTACATGTGTTTAGGGTTTAGCGATCAAATACGAATTACACACTTGTTCTTGATCGAGCCATGATTGTTTTCCCCCTGGTTTCTTGATGTTGCTCGTCGTCAGAAGAAAAGAAAAAGAAAGGAGTGGCGGCTTTTCTAGTTTTAGGGTTTTGTGTATGATTTGGTGTTGTCCAAAAAATAAAAGCTACTCCCTCCTGTCTTTTTGGTTTACACGGTTAAACAACACACTTGGGCCTTGAGCCCAAGTCCTTCCTTTTTTCTTCTTTGTCTAAAACAGCCTATATAAACATTATACTTTTAATTAAATCGCGTCTTGTTAAATGACGGGCGTAATCGAGTATTGAATGTCGTGAATTTTCCTCATGGTTATCTTTATACTTCTAAACGTAACTACTACGTTCGTAATACTTACCGTGTTTAATTTAATATACGAAGAATAATAATCGTGTTAAATGTTCATGTTTACGTGTTACATGTTATTGTAATTACTTGTACGTAACGACATTCTTCGTATTAATAGTTACGAGGTACATAATTATCTGTTCGTGATTTCATGTTCATGATTTTATGTTCGTGATTATAATTATTATTGTTAATAATTATCGTGTACTAATACGTATTTAATACTTATCGTGTAATAACACGTACGTACTTCTTGTAATTAATATGCATGATACGTGTATGTTATATAAGGTAAGTTTTAATCATGTACGTACGATTATTAATGTACTGTTCATGGTAAAAGCATGCGGGTTTTACAACTCTTCCCCCATAAAAAGAATAATTCGTCCCCGAATTATAGATAACGTAAACTGGAAGAGAAACACACCCGAATTTAAACTGGAAGTGTATGTAAGATAAAAGGACCAGAAGGTGACATGGTAGACGGAACGTGGAACGTGACATGTCTTGAAAGGACATGGGATGTGGCGTGACTGAAAGGACATAACTAATCGATAAGGGAAAATCGGATAAGAAGTTCGGATGAACTTGTCCGTTTCCAAGTGGCTTCCCGCTTGGAACGGTTCCTTCACAAGATCTTGATACAATGAAAAATCTTGGTCCTCCTGACCTTGACTTGAAAACACGAAAATTTCATGGTTATCAACGTAAGATAGATCCCCTGAACTTGATCGAGGGAATAAGGATTAACGTGCAAGAGTAATTGAAACGTTATGGTGCAAAACAATCTAACTTAACTGATAAATAGCAACGATGCGCGAGACATATAGAAACGTAGTACGTGAAAAATTTTGAACGTGATACGTGAAAAATTTTGAACGTGATACGTGGAGATATGATGAGTGTAGTATGAGCAAACATATCGTGATCAATGATACGTGTAACATATCATGAACATGATATGAGGAACATGGAATGAACATGACATGTGAAACATATCGTGAACATGGAATACAACTGCGGTAACGCCAAATGCTATTAGGTGAGACATGGAATGTGACGTGAAACGTCTGTCTGAGGACAGAGAGTAATACTAGACTTGAGTCTGGTCTCTCAAGTTATTGCAAAAACTTCCCAGAACGAAGATGAACGTAAAATCGTAAGCCAAGATACGATCATGAACGTGAATAGCATCATGAATGTGAGCGTGAGAGCAAGTCGTAAAATTAGAACAAGAACGTGAGCGTAAATAAGGAGTACAAATGTGAACCTTTGTCTGGCCCGATAGCTGAGGGATTCCCAAGTGATCGGATGAGCCTTGGCTGGAACATGTCCGCTCAATCTATTGGTTCAGAAATCTTTGCGGATGTAAAGATTTTGAAGACTTGATCAAACTGTTGGCCATAACCCAGATAGCATCATGCTTCTTCTAAGTTTGCGTTAATCTGGTAATCAAAATCCATGGTGATCTTGTGCCCTTTATGTTTACCATTTCATATGATGGAAAGACATCCTAGTCTGTTGGTGTTCTATCATAGCCTGTTGGTATGTTAGGTACATAGATATGAACGTAACTGTATCCTGCTTCATAGAAACTTGATACATAGAAGTTTGCGAAACTCTGAGTCTCCGAGATTAGACTTTTCTAAGCGTAGGATTTTCTTAGAACACCTAACGTAGTGTAGGGTTCTCACCTTTACGCATAGCCTGAGACATGGTAAGATTAACCGTGCGAATCCATGTGATTCAGCGTGTCACTGTAATCAAACAGAATTGATATTGTAAAATTTCCAAGGTGAAATTTCTCCTGTCGTAGAATTTGCAACATAGTGAAAATATGGTCTTCATGTTCTTCTCTAGACTTAGAGAAAATCAGGTTATCCTCAATGAAAACACAGATGAATTTGCTTATGACTTCATCGAAACTCATTCCTATAATGATGTTGGAGCATTGATGAGACTAATTCAAAATCATAAATCTAGCATGACCAAGTCGTGTACGAATAGCAGTCATGGACATGTCCTGCTCTTTCACTCGTCACTATTGGCAGCATGATCATGAGTTCGATCTTGGAAACGTGATTAACATTATAAGGTCGATTGGACATGTTGTCAATACGTGGAGGAGAATAACGGTTATGTATGGTGATTTGTTTTAAATCGACGGTAGTCGACACATAATCTCATGCACCGTCCTTCTCCTTGTAGGTTCTTCCGAAATGTATGAGAAGATTTTGGAATAAACAACTGGTTATGCGTAAAGGACTTCAATGGTCGTGTCTTAACTGACCGCTAGAAAATTTTAGCAGTCATGGATAACAAAGCACGTGTTTGGGAAGCATAGATAATTTATACAGATCTTCCTGATGGAAAACCTTGCTGAATGTATTCAGGAGCCTGAACGTTACTGTACAAAATCATGAATCGTAGCAGGGTGTGCTGTTCATAGTCCATAATTAGGATTAAGTTCAACTTGAATCTGTCTGAGGTAATGCGTTAGCAGCTTGGATCTTATCATTAGGCTGAAGGAAAATCTTCGTATACATGGGAAATATGAATGGCGTCCTTTATGATCGTCAATGTATGAAATACGGGTGCAAGAAACGAAAGTGTCATCGAGCAACGTGACAGATCTCACTGATACGCCGGTGATGGTACTGAACTTCTTGTGGCCTGATTAATACATGGCACAACAAAATGGATATACCCTTGGAGGGTACCCTGAATTTCTTAGAGATGTTCCATAATTGGACGTGAGTCATGTGTCTTGACTCGTGTCTTGGAAATATAAGCATACATGAGACATGTGTCTTGACTGATGTCTTGACATGTGTCTCAAGGTGTGAAACAAATAGAACTACGAATATTAGGTTATTATCCCAGAATTGATGGATCGGTTGGAATATTGATCATTCGTACTTCTGATCACATCCGCGGCCGGAGCTTCGGTTGCGATTGCTAGGATAGTTGTCATAGTAGTGGTTACTATCGTCTTGTCTGTCAGTTCCATGACGGTCATTCTCATGACTGTGATTCATGTAACTATTCAGCTGAGTGGTCGGCTAGTACCGGTTCTCCCCTCATATGAATGAAACGACAACTGAATGACGTGTGACATGTAACTAAGAATTTTGGACAATGATTGATAGAAATCGTCTGGTGGTGAAGCATCTTCTCGTCCGATCGCTTTGATCTAACGCCTTTGTCTTCGTCTTGTACGATCTCCAGGTTGTGAACAGCATGAGCATATCGTAGCGTCTCCAAACATCAGCAGCATCATCTTTAGTAACATCTCCAAGCTATGAGTGGTATCAATAATCTTGTAGAGTATCAGCAAGTGGAATATGCACATGGGATACGGTACATGGAGCACACATGGAATGTACATAAAATGATCGGTATAGGGTCGATCATTTGACATGATTCTAAAGGTAAATAACTGATTAAACGGTTAGAAAAGACCATCATGATAACCTGGAAATGGCAGTATATACCTCATTCTGGTTGCATAGAGAAACGCTAACGTGTGGTTACACAAAATTCAAGATGGTTTGCCTGAAAGCATGATCAATGAAAACCAACCATGACTATCATGAAAGCAGGATTCAATGAAATCCAACAATGTCTTGCATGAAGCATAAATAACAAAAGAGACGTAAGACGTAATCAATATGAAGACGGAATTATCATGGAGAAACATGAGACAACTTAACATGAGGGATGAACCTGAAGTTATATAACATAATCAGCGTGAAACTGAAGTTAACCATGACAGTATGAAAACATACTTGACATAAAACATATTAACTTATGAGGGGACATAAAAAAATTATGCCACTAAATCATGAGAAAAAATTTTATGCATGAAAACAGTGCATGAAAAAATTTTATGCGCGAGGGGACGCCTATGGGTCGATCCCAAAACAAAAGACATGGTGAGGGGACGCCTATGGGTCGGTCCCAAATTTAAATGTTTCGATAAAAGCACATGCGACTAAATATGGCCAGTCTTGTACCAACCATTACTTAGTCATAATTCTTGCAACAATGATACGTGAAACATAAATAAATGAAACTCATCTGTCGAAACTTATCAGAAAAAAAATTTATGTGACTAATTATGAACTACTGGGGTTCAATTCACATAGCCACAGTTCATGAGGAACGTCGTGCATGAAACAATGACACATAACTAAATATGAATGACAGTTGTCCATCCATATTAGTAAGACTATATCGATGAAAACATCTAGGTTAAAACATCAAGGTGGTAAAAACATCATGGTTAAAACAACAATGTGCTGAAAACATCAATTCTTGGAATAACAAGCATTGGCTTAGGAAGCTCCTGGTGACTACCCACTAGTCACAGGTCAAGTTTTAGAGCCTACAGGTCGAAGCCTAGGCTCCGATACCATAATTGTAACACCTCATTTTGATAAATGGAATGTCACGCGTAATTATGGCGTATCATCAAAGCATGCAAGGCAATATGTAGTAAAACATACATGACCATAGGGTAAACCGGAATCAAACATCGGTTCCCAAACATAAGCCCAAAACATAATAAAGTAAATGAAATGAATGAAAGACTTAAACAAGCATAAATATATGAAGGCAAAACGAGAAGAAGTCTATGGCAGCTTCCATCCTAGGCATGTCCTCCAAAATGATCGAGTCTGTCCTTGGGTACCTGCCGTTTTGAGCCGAATCAATGGGAATTGGATTGAAGATAACTATTCAAAGGAACAAGAAGAAGAGTTAAAACAGATTATGCGGCTGGTATGTGTGACCGTAGATGATTCAGAAGTGCAATCAAGGTATTAGAATTTGAGTTTTTAATGGGCTTTTCAATTTAAACATACATGCATTATCAGTGATCAATGATTATAACACGTATGCATTATCAGTGCCATTTGAGTTTATTAATATGTCTATTTGATTCTTAGCAAACATGCCACAAGCTTTTATAGCATTAACTTACGTTTACTTCAATTAACCAGAATAGTCTTAGAATCAGTGATTATAACAATGATTATAACAGGTATGTTGAATTTCTTTTATAACAATGATTATAACAGGTAGCCTGCAAATTGGATCGGGGTACATGGAGCGTTAATGATAATAAAAGATGTGGATCTGATGTTCTCATCTTTGTATCCAGAGTAATATGATATAGGTAGGTACTTCTATCGAGATTTGTCAACACTTGATCGCCCCACGTGTCATCAATGCCTACAGATTTATGAACAGTTAAAACTTAAAACAGAAAGCTGCCCAAGTGTTGCATGATTGTATTTAGGGGTGTTATCAGGTCGGGTTGTCGGGTTATCGGGTTGATTCGGGTTTCAGTAATTAAAAATTTGGGAGCTTACAGTGGTGAACACAATGGGGGGAAATCGTGAAAGTCTCGTAGGAAAGAGTGGCACTTTGTACATGATATGTAAAGGCTACTCAGTCAAAAGAAGGTATTGATTATACCACCAATTATACAAGTTGTGCAGGTGCATGATGTATGGGTAACTAAAGTATGCTCAAAAAATAAATATGAGCAGAATATGTGGTGTAAACTTTGATTACATTGTAAGTTATAATTTTATTTGTGGTGCTTGCATTTGCAGCATAGTCTTATCGACACTCATCTTATGATAAGGTCTTTGTTTGGCTTTTGATTTTATATAGTTTTTACTTTTCAAATTAATTCTTGATATACTCATTGTTGTATTACTGATAATTTTTTAGGGTAATCTAGAGAAGTTGGTATCAAGATTAGAGGAAACTACGACTGAAGCATTGGACATTAGGACCGAGGTAAGTTGAAGTTTGATGGAATAGTTTATAAAATACTAAAATGGTTGGATTTATATGCGCTATTATGTTTAGCTTATATAACGTAATTGTGTACTATTACATCTAAGATGTTAAAAGAAAGTATATATGTTGTATAGATATAATGAATGTATAAGTGAAATATTGACATAGATCCAATTCAGATTAGATGATAATGGTTAGCGTTATCTGGTGTATTTTTGAATATGAACATCAGATTACGACGCAAACTGCATTTCACTAACACAGTTAACTAATTAAATTTGATAACGACTTGACTACAACCATGTTTCAAAACATATTTCACTTTTTATTAAATACATATTAGGCTACCAAGGTATCATACTATCATGTGCACGATTATGTGTCTGATACTCAATTCGCTGCAAGCCCAAGATGAGGTCGTTTGAGCCTTAGAAGCCGACGTCTCCGTGTCTGATATATTAAATCGTAAGGCTGATATTGAGCGAACACGCGTTTTACTCGGAAAATGATAATGAAGCCGAAGCAGGGGATGAGGAATTTGAAAAAAAGCAGGGGATGAGGAATAATCTGCTAATGAAAGTGATGTTAAGGTAAGTATGAGCAAAGTTTGGACACGATTTACTACAATTTTGTTAAAACACAACCTTCACATCCCCTCCCATTTATAATATGTTTGTGCACTGTGAGCTATATAGGGGCCAAAATTCCTAACTATCACTGAAAGATAAAATGAGATTTGAGTGAGCATAATAACATTTGACAAGCCAAAGAAAAACCCGTTACTATAACTTATGGTTTGATGGTCCTGAATATTCAGGACACAAAATATCATATATCAGGCTTAACATTTTTTTATTTTTGTATTTATGAACTGTTCTAACATACTAATGGACACAAGAGGAGATTAATTCTTATCAGCTTATGTTTGAGAAGGCTTATTCCCAAACGGTAACTGATCTGATTTTCATAGTTATTAGTATTTATGTACTCATCTGTATTTATCTGTCAATTTAGCTAGGTTTGCATCTTTTAGAATTGTTCTAGCTTATGAAAAGATTGTCAGTGAATTTTTTAAACATTGCCTATATGTACTTGTGAAAGAATCATCTAAGTATGACAAAACACAGATTTTATCAGTTTCTTTTAAAGATAATATTTATGAACTCTATTGATGGTGGCTCACGTTATTTGCTCACGTTATTTGCTTACTTCTCTGATAATTGGATGTATTTGTTATCATCACTGCATTAACGAAACCTACGAAAGTTGCTGACTTTTTTTTCTCATTTTATGTTGATCAAACAGGTTAGGCTTATTGCTGATGCAGATGTTGATGCGACTTGATTGTGATGAAACCTGGTTCTGTTGATGATGTCGAACGTTGCTACTACCACTGACACAAGTCAGTGCTGATGCGGATGCAGATTGCTGTTGTTGATACATTATGTTGCTGCAGTCAGGGGTAAGGTAAATTATAATATATATATCAAATAATATTATTGTACATTATCAGCTTTTATACTACTTCTCTCTAGAATGGACCGTTAGTGAGGCTTTGTTAGTGGATGAGAGTTTTATTCGCTATTATTAACTAAATCGAATGTGTAGGTGTAGATTAATTTAATTTGCTCTAGAATGGACCGTCAGTTAGTTAGTTAGTTACGTAATTAGCTTTAGTTATTTTTCTTTCCTTTTTAGGTATGCTTTGAGTGGTTGACTTACGGTATCATATCAATGTGTATTACTCGATGCGTTTTTATCGCGAGTTTGAGCTTTAACCACAACTCCTTCTCCCTAACAAATATGAGATGAAGCAAGGAACTCTACATTTACTGCTACACTATGACAGTTTATCGTTTGCAATAATCATAGCATCCCCTCTAGCTTCCTTAACTGCCTTGCCAATTGCATTTCCTACGAGAATTGTTGATCCCAAACTTAGATCGATTAGCTTTGTGTATGCGAGATTAGATCAAGTAATACACGTAGAGAAACCTTGTTGTATTGAACAAACTAAGTGTTATGCGGAATTTAACACTTAGAACAAAGAACATACAATGATATAAACAAACTTTCACTTTGATTATCAATATCAAACTTGCTTACAATGAAAGTAGTTTACAAATGAAAACTTATATGAAACTTTAACCTAAAGGTCTTCTTTTATAGACATAAGAAGCCTTGTACAATAATCTACGTATCAGCTATTCTAGGTAAAGATAAATATAGAAAATACATTGTTGTTCCTATCTTTACTAGAACTATTCTAGAATATAATACACGCGTAGAATATATCTTCCATCAGTGCTTGTCTTCAATGTGTCAACGCTCGAGCTGTTAGCGCTTGTTTTTTTCTTGTCAACGCTTGTTTTACTCTTGTCAGCGCTCAAGTGATCTGGCCTTAATTTATTCCCAACAATCCTCCCCTAAACTTGATATCCACTCTTATGATCAAGTTTCTGAATAAGCATTAAGGACTAAGAGGAATCTTACAAACCTTCTCATATTGGTAATGAATAAATCTGATCAAATCCTTTGCCACGTCACTTGAATAATCTATTTCCAGTTGAGTGTCCTTCATCTTCTCCAAAATAGCCTTGGATATGAAATACTGAGCATCCACAAGTAGATACTCAGCAAACTTTGTAGAACTCAAATGATAAACACCAGCAGCTGAATATAACCTCCATTGAAGACCACTGAGTTCATCTTCAAGATCCTTCCAAATTGCAGGATCCTCATCTTTTGGTCCACACATTCTTTTGAATGTGGTCCAAAGTTTTATTCCATTAGCTAAAGTTGGTGCTTCAGCCTCATACTTGGTCTCTAGCAACCTCCATAGGTCCACCAAGTCTTCTCTATCACAACTTGCAAACAAAGATATGAGAGTGGTAAAAGTGTGTACCTCCTTGCCAAATCTGCCAATCTTCCAAAACCCACATTCATCTTCTTCATAGCTCACAATTGGGTTCCTGGAATCTAATGGTAACACTTGCACCATATCTGAAGCTTCTAAAGGTGAGAGCTTGAGGCTCTTTCTGATGACAGCTTCACTTGGATATAGTGGATCCATATCTTTGGGAAACTCAAATGAAATTCCCTTCTTCACTGGCCTGGGAACAACCATAGCTTTCTTGAGTTCCATTTCTTCTACAAGTTCCTCCTTTCTTTCATCTGAAAGAAGTCTGAGAGTGTTTGCTTCCTGCACTCTCACCCAAATGGGATAAGCCCTGTTTTCCAACTCATCAAATGTCAAAGCCTTCAACTTCTGATATGTCCATCCAACTCCATGACATCTGAGCAACATAAAGTAGAGCTCCCTTCTATCCCTTTTCAACTCTGAGAGAATATTACTTGCCTTGTGTTTCAAAATAACCTGGCAATCCTTCTGAACTCTAAGAAGAATCTCCAAACCCCATATTTGATCTGAAATGGTCAAGTCTGGATTCTCCATGCATCTTTCTTCCCAAGCATTGTACATTTGAACCACCTCTGGCATGTCAAAGTCAACCTGCAATTTCAATTCTCTCAGCTTCTCCTTGGCCAACTCATCCCCATACTCAAGCCTTTCAGGTTCTATAATCATCACACTTGAGTCTGAGCTAGCTCCATCACTTCCTTCTTCTGAAGTCACAACAAATGGTGACTTTTCCTTTTCATCTTGTTCCATGATTTGTGCAGCCAATCTTCTATCATATTCAACTTGAGCTGCATCCTTTGGAACAATCTCCTCTACCATTATACCCTTACCCTTATCTGTTGGTGCAATGGTTGGTAAGGTAGATGGTAATACCTGAGTAGAAACCTCTTTGATGATAGATGATGACTGGGATACATCACCTTCATATGCAGGTCTGTCAACGCCCAATTTTGTCCTATCAGCGCCCAAAATATTTCTATCAGCGTCCAAATTTTCCTTGTCAACGCCCAAATATCCTCCCTCAACGCCTTTTGTAACCTCTCTCAACATAGCTGTAAATGATAAATTTAAGTTGGTAGGAGAGACTAAGGACGTATCAAAACCTGTTTGTTTCTTCAAAGTTGTAAGGGCCTCAGCAACATCCATTGATTGACCATCATGACTGCCCTTATCACTCAGATTTATTGGATCTTCCTCCCCTTTGGAAGATTCCTCCATACCCCTTCTAGCACGATCACTTTCCAAAACAACAATCCTCTCCCTCAATTGCTTGAGTTCATGGCCTTGTGAGCTGACAACTTGTACTAAGTCTGCATTTTGTTTTTGCAAGCATATGCAGACTGCCGTTAATTCTATAAGAGTCATTGGTTCCAGTCTGCCCTCTTCTAAAATGGGGATTTGACCTCCCAAGTCAGATTCATTGGGCATGGATGAGGACTTAATGATGGTGGGACTGCCTTGGCCAGCATCTAAGCCAGAACCAATAGTCCCAGCCTCATCCAGGGCACCAGCCACACTTGTGGTGGTGGTTCTCTCTGCTACATGGCTAGGACCACCAGAGGAGAACACTCCAGTAGTCCTTTGGCGTTTCATCAACCTATATTCAGGGGGTGTGGAAGATGGTGTGGAAGAATGGGTGGATGTGGGTTGGTTAAGGGGTGTTTGGGTTTGTGAAGGTTGTGTGTCAGCGTTGGAAATAGGCACATCAACGCCAACATTTAATGTATCAGCGTTGAAGGATTCTGAGTCAATTTGCATGTGTTCAGGTGAAGGTAAAGGTTCAGGGATTGGTTCAAGTTGTGGTTGGGGGTCAATTTGTGGTTGGGGGTCTGGTTGGGGTTGTGCTGCTGCAATAACAGCAAGCATAGGTTGTGTTAAAGGTAGGTCACGATGAGGTGGTGAGTTCATCTTCATAAAGATAGCTTTCTTTTGCTCAGGGATCTTATAAAAATCATTGTGATCCCTTGAGCAGTAACCTTGGACATCAAAAACCATTTGTAGAAAACGGGGATAAGCTAAAGTCATTTTTGTCCCCTTGTTTTTACACATCCCCTCAAAAATCATTTTAGAATAGTTAAATTTTTGCCCTGTTGCAATGCACACAATAGCGCTAGCAATGGATCTATTGATCTCATTGTGTGCAGTGCATTTAGGACTCAAACATTGAAGGAGGACATGTATGAGGTACTTCCAGGCTGGGGGAAATTCCTGCTTATGATACTTGTTGAGAGTACCTTCATCAGGAAAAGGATATCCCAAAGCCCTAAGCCCTTGTTCTATTTAATTTACGGGAAGAGTGGCTATACCATCAGCATCATCAAGATGCAAGGCTTGGCGTACCAAAGCCTCAGTAACCACCCAAGGTCTCTGATGTAGTGTTTTCGTACACGTTTTAGGAAAAACGCGTATGTGGTAAGTATTAATCGACACGATTTAGGAAAACCGTGAAGACGAATAAATTCCAAGTTCGTTCTCGAAGGAGGTGTGAGTTGTGTATGCCAATTATGTAAAATAACAATGTTTGGATTAGTGACGTTTTTGGTTTAGAAGAGAAAAATTAAAGACGAGCTACGACTATGATTACACTACGACGAATTGACGTAAAACGCGAACGTAAATACGTAAAACGTGACGAAAATAAAAATAAAACCTAAAAATTAATTAAAAGATTAAACTAAGTCTTAAATAATATAAATAAGAATAAAAATCCAACAAATATATTTTAAAACCTCTTATTAATTAAATATTCAATTTTTAATGCTAATTAAAGCCCAAAAATTAAATATAATTAACAAAATGTCCAAAATATTAATTTATTGAACTAATAACTAACTTATATTATTTAATGACCAAAAAGTATTTTTCTTGAATTTTAAAAACTATTTTTCTATTTTTTAAACACTAAAAACTATTTTTAAATTAAAATAATCCTAGAAAATAAAATAATGACAAAATTAATCTAACAATTTTAAAAATCCTAAATTACCCTAATGAACAGTGGAAAATTGAAAAAGTTTGAAAAATGTAAAATTTTTCACTAAAAGACAAAACTAGTTAATAATTAAACCCTAATTAACTTAAATTAATTATAAAAAATAATTAAAAAGTGAACAGTGACTAATTTTTATACTAAAAATCTTAAAATAATATTCTAAATATAAGAAAAAATTTAAAACTGAAAAATATAAATTTTTACACTAAATGACAAAAACAGTAATATTAAAAAGTAATTAAAATAGCTAAATAATCTAAAAATTATCTAATGAACAGTAACTGGAAAATAAATAATACTGAAAAATCAGAAATTAAAAATGAAAAATATTGGAAAAAGAATCAAATGCTAATTCCTATTTTGGACCACAAAAGACAAAAAAAGTTTGAATCTGATAGTGACACTTCTAGTGTTTCTGTCTTGTAGTGCAGCAGTGGCAACAAACAAGCTAGCAGGGGGAAGTGTGTTCCCACTGCTAGTGTAAAATAAGCAGACAAAAATTGAAAAGCTTAGGGAAGCTTTTCTTGAGCTTGTTCTTGGGCAATGAGGCACCCCTACAACCAGTTGGGTTGTGGGGAGTCAAGATAAGCAGAAAAAACACCAAGCTAAACACAAAAATCACACACAAATAGGCAATTATCAGTTGCTGTGACAGAAAGAGGGGCAGTAGGGGGCTGTTGACTATCTAGGTGCACTTGAGTGAGTTTTAAAGCTTGATTACTTGCACACTATACCACCTAATCTCTTACAAACTAAATGCAACCCTAGTCTACCCTATTATCTAACAGGTTACAAGATTTGATAGGCAAGATTAAGCTAAATTAAGCAGATTTTGACACTAAACAGATTTGGGCTAATATTACCAAAATATGAGCAAGCAATCTATATAATATCCTATCTAATCTAACTGCTAACACTTGATAAAGGCCTAATATTACCAATGAGTGAGTATATGCTAGTTTAAGCCAAGGAGTGTCACACCTTCCTAGCTAAACCACAAATCCAAACACTCCCTTATATACTAAAACTGAATTTTAACACACTAAAATCTTCTAAAAATTAATCAAACTGATTTCTAACTATCTAATCATGCAAATAAACTTAAGTTAAGCAATATTAAACAAGATAAGCAACAATATGAACAAGCAACACCAAAAATCTCACAAAATTCACATAAAATTCAAAAAAGAGGGAAAAGGGGTTCAAGCCTTATTAGAGCTGATGCCTTCCTTGCCAACTTCTTTTTTGGGCTTATGTGAGCTTATGAGAAGTGTAGAAGACCCTTGTTGGTGGAATCCAAAATGGACCCAAGGGTATGCCAAAATATCTTCAAACCAAAAAAATGGAAAGATGAATGGGACTTGTTTCCTGTTGATACCTGCATAAACAGACACACAAAAGAATGACCTGTTGAGAAGAGCAAATAAGCTATAGGCAAGCTTATTGAATAAGCTGCTATAGCTTATTGCTTAAGCTAAAAAAATGAAACAGATTTTTCATTTTGCTTGAAACTTTTGAAACTTATAAACAAACTTGAAACCAACTGCTTGAAATCACTTAAACAAGACCTCCACTTTCACTTCAATCTTCTTTTAAATGATTTCAAGTAAAAAAAAACTTTTTCAAGAACTTATCAAAAAACGATTTTCTGAAAACTCTTAGATAAATGTAAACCTTTAAACCTTAAACTATATTCATAAACAATGAATCTTTAACAATAAATTATACTAGAAAACAATAAAAACGGAACTCAGTTAATGCAAATAAATCAACTTTCATTTTCATTAATCATCAAACTTTTTTACAAAAAACTGGAACAAGAAAGCAATAATACATGGAACTAGTCTATATATAATACATGAAAGATGATTCTAGAATTCCTAAACCCTAAACATGATGTTCCATCTTTGCCCTTGGTCAAATCTTTGAAAATCGTCAAAAAGGAAGCCCATGTGATGACTGAGGTGTTGCTAGCTGGTTAACTTGATCCTGGACGCTCATTTGGTCCTTGGGGACAAAGAAATAGGATTGGAACCGTTTGATTGCTGTAATATTCCATCTTTGCCAAAAATGAAGAAGCAGGGGACACGTGTGGGGACCATTTGGGTGGAGGGAAATTGTTTTTGTGAGGTGGGTTTGAGTTAGGGGAGGGTAAATCAGGTTTCTGGATAGTTTAAGGGATTAACCCTTTGATTTGGGTGAATTAGGTAATTAGGGTTTATGGGTGAGGGTGATAATAAACAGTGGAGTTAAATCGGTTTAATGGGTTTAAAATTTTTGAAAGTAGTGTTTACCACCAAATATTTAATTAAACAAGTTTATTTAAAAGGGTTCAAAAGGAGTGTGTGATAGGGTCAAGTTTGGTTGTGAACTGGTTTGACCAAGTGTTTGACCAGGTTTTAAAAATAAAACCGGGTTTTGGGCTGGATAGGTGGGCTTGGGTAGGGTAAACGGGTCAGTGGGTGAGGTGGCAAAGAATGAGTGGTGAGTGGGGTTTTGTTGTCTGGGCAGGAATGGTCCCCCAATTTCCAATATGTCTTCAAGTTGTAATTAATCAGCAAACAAAAGTTCCCTTTGTTAAATAGTTTGGCAGCATGGCAATATTAGTCCTTGTACCATGTAAACTTGAATAAAGGACTAAATTGGCAATTCTTGTGATTTCCAAGGGCTTATCATGTAAAGTCTTCAAACTTCAAGGATGTATCTTGCACAAATGAATAGTGGAGGGTCATTTGTGACAAGTCTTCAATAGTTGAGGGACCAAACTTGCCAATCTTCAAAACTTCAAGGACTTCAAAGGAAATTCATGATTCGGGTCCGGTTCTTTGTGCGGCTTCGTTTCCCGTGTTCATTTTTGCTTGATTCTTGTAATCTTTTGGTGAATTCACGATATCCGTACCTGAAATACACAATGAACAAATACAAGCACATATTTGGGTACTTTGACGATATTTTAAGCGTTTTAAGCCCATTTTGGACGATGAGACTATGTATAAATACAGTCTCATCAGTCTCCCATGAACAATAGAAGTCAATGTGGTCACTCTATTAACTGTTGAGGAACTGACAGTGTTCCAAAACTGCTTAATATGTGTGACTGGAATAAGTGGTGCATGAGAAAGAGCATACCTTAATGGGGATGCATTCAAATACGCCACCATTTGTGTGTATTGAGGAAACAGAGTATCATCAGCTTCAAGATATGCAAGCATATTATGTTGACTTCTGAATCCCAATTCCAATTCTGATGGTTTAAACTTTGGTGCCATTGATGAAAGCTGTTAAATTTAAGTGAAGAAGATGAAGTTGATAAGAGAAAAATGTGTTAGACAAGAATTATAGATACCCTGTTTAAAATAGGAGCCAAATTTATAGGAGAAGTAGATGCATATGATAGGCCCAAAAATAGGCAAGTATTTTCAAAAATTAATCATGAAAATATTGAAAAAGTTATAAGTTATCTCATGCATTAAATGAAAGTAACAACTCCTAAAATTACGGCCTAAAAATATGTCAAAAAGTAACAACTGGGTAGGCCCCATTGAGTGTCAACGGTCAAAAATAACCTATCAACGCCCAACGGCTATAATCTTGTCAACGTTTGGCTATAGCCATGTCAGCGTCTAATTTGGTCACAACAACGCTTGGAAAATTCTTGTCAGCGTCCAAAAATAAAAATGTTTTTAAAAATGAAAAATGACCTTAACAAGTAATTTATCCTAGAGAAGATAACCAAAAGCTGATAATTATTATAGGGCGGCAAGCACTGTCCAGTTATGCACACTTGCATAAGCAAGATAGACATAACAGTCCTCTAGTGTCCCTTGCTAACCAAAACTCTTAACAACCAAGTTATCTCATAAAATTCCTTGTCACTCCAAGGTAATTCCCATAACAAAATCATTCCCAAGTCTCCCAACAGACCACAACCAATTCTAGGCCAAAAATGTCTTGGCAGCATGCATAGTATATCAACTTTGCATGCGACAGTGCCTCATGATTTAGTAAAACTAACCCATACTCACTTGTGGACACAATCTAGAATTGTGATAAGAGTATCATATGGATACCCAAATATCCTAAAGGTTCCTAAAACCTCCCCTTAAACTATGATACAAAAGTTTGCTAAAATCATGCATGAACATAAAAAATTTATGTCAAGATAGGAATGAAACATTCCAACCATCATCCATAAATAAAACTTGTCCAAATGCTTCTCCATTGATCCATAAGCAACTCTGTATCCAATGGTATACTGCTAACACCATCTGCACATTTAGATTGAAAACCACAAAACTAACATTGTTGCTGACAACGCCCCGATAACACATGACAGCGTTGAGAGAAGCTTTGTTAGCGTTAGACAATTATACTGCTGACAACGTTGCAAAAACACTTATCAGCGTTCAAGCAACCTTTGTCAGTGTTAGAAAAATATAGTAGAAAATCTAAATCATCAATAAGACCAATAACAATGCATCATCCTGTACATAATTTTACAAAAAGACTCCAAAACACATATTATGTGAGATTGACCATTCCAATACTTGTTACCAAGTATTGAAATCTCCCAGCATCAAAAGGTTTAGTTAATAAATCTAACACATTTTCCTCAGTGTCAACCCTATCTGGTTGTATTAAACCTTTCTCAAAGCAATCTCTTATAAAATGGTGTCTAATTTCTATGTGTTTAGTTTTAGAATGATGTACAGGATTCTTAATGATGCATAAAGTACTATTATTGTCAACAAATATCTTGGTATGCATGAAATTATACCCATAGTCCAACAGCTGGTTCTGAATCCACAAAACTTGTCCACAACAAGCAGCTGCAGCCACATACTCAGCTTCAGTTGTAGAATTAGCTACCACTGTTTGTTTCTTGCATTGCCAAGATATCAACCTGCTCCCAAGAAACTGACATCCACCAGTTGTGGATTTCCTATCAAATTTATCACCTCCATAATCACTATCTGAATATGCAATCAGCTCCAATGGTGAATCCTTTGGGTACCACAAACCAAGACCAGGATAGCATCTTAGGTACCTAAAGATCCTCTTCACAGCATAAAGGTGACATTCTTTAGGAGTCACTTGATGGCGTGCACAAGCACACACAGCAAACATAATGTCAGGTCTGGAGGCAGTAAGATACATCAAGGATCCAATCATGGATCTATAGTGCCTGACATCAACATCTTTCCCATCTCCAATCTTTCCCCAAGGGTGTTCTCTATACATAGGAGTAGTAGCCCTCTTTTCATGTGGAGAAAAGCCAAACTTCTTCAAGATCTCAGCAACATATTTATCTTGGGAGATGAAGATACCATCTGCTTTCTGCTGAACTTGTAAACCAAGAAAGAAGTTCATCTCCCCCATAGCACTCATCTTGAATTTGTCTGTCATAAGCTTGGAGAAATCCTCACTCATCTTTGGATCAGTAGACCCAAAAATGATGTCATCAACATAGACCTGCACAAGCAACACATCCTTGCCTTTCTTCTTTGTGAACAGTGTCTGATCTATGGTGCCCCTTTTGAATCCATTGTCCACCAAATAGGTAGACAAAGTACCATACCATGCTCTAGGGGCCTGATGAAGGCCATACATAGCCTTTTTGACTCTATACACTTTATCCGGATGCTCTGGATCCTCAAAACCAGGAGGTTGCATTACATATACTTCCTCAACAATGGTGCCATAGAGAAAGACACTCTTGACATCCATTTGATAGACAGTGAAGCCCATGCAGGATGCATAGGCTAGAAAAATCCTTATAGCTTCAATCCTTGCAACTGGTGCAAAGACTTCCTCATAGTCTATCCCCTCCTCTTGTGTATAACCTTGAGCCACTAACCTTGCCTTGTTTCTAACCACAATACCTCTTTCATCTCTTTTGTTCCTGAGAACCCATCTTTTCCCTATAGGTCTGACATATCTAGGACAATCAACCAGCTCCCAAACATCCTGAATTGCAAATTGGTGAAGCTCATCCTGCATTGCTTCCACCCAACTTGGTTCTTTGAGAGCATCAAATATTTTCTTGGGTTCCTCTTGTGACAGAAAACAGGCAAACAAACATGCTTGCACAAGAGGGGTATCAACCTTCTTGTGTATATTAGCAATAAACCCACCATGACCTTGATGAGATCTTCTAGTCTGAACTGGAGTCATAACATCACCAATGATCTGAGAAGGGGGGTGATTCTTCATTGTAGAAGTGAGAACTCCTCCTTCAAAAAGTCTGGTGTCCTCAACCTCATTCTCCATGTTGCTAATATCTTCTTCATCAGACTCTCTTTCATCAACATGAGGATGAACCTCTTCATATATATTAGAAGGTTCACCTTGTTCAAAATTGGAAGAGAAAAGATGGGCAGAATTGTTGTCAACACCTGAATCTTGTTTATCAGCGCTTGGGCTAACAACGCTTGAAGTGTGGTTGTCAACGTTTGAACCATCAACGTCTGAATTGGTCTTGTCAGCGCTAGATTTGCCTTTGTCAGCGCCTGAATGACCATGCATGTTTGTATCTGGTGGTACTTGGAAACCACCATTATCTTGTCCAGCAGCAGCAGCAGTAGCAAAAGCATCTGTCCAAATGGGAATGGTAACATATTCTAGGATAGGAGATGTCTTTTCTGCTTGTGATCCAACCTTTTCATGAACCTGAGTACCTGAAACATCAACAACTTGTTCCTCCATAACATTTGAAGTTACCTTCACAATGTCTGGATTAGTGACAGGCATATAGTTTAAAGTTCTAGATAAAGGTTCCAAGTCAAATAACCAATTAGGACCACTTTCAGGATCACTAGGTTTATTCTCTAAAAACCTAACATGTACTCTTTCAACTATACGTTTGTCCTCTTTAAGATAAACCCTATAACCCTTGCTCTGGACTGAATACCCCATGAAGTAGCCCTCATCACCTTTTGCACTAAATTTCCCTAAGGCATCACTAGTGTCTAGTACTACTACATGACAACCAAAAGGTCTGAGAAAACCAATATTAGGTTTTCTTCCCCAAAGTAACTCATAAGGTGTTTTGTTCTGAATTTTGTTAACCAATGCTCTATTTTGCACATAGCAAGCTGTATTAACAGCCTCAACCCAAAAGGCTATAGGAAAGTGAGCATCAGCCAACATTGTTCTGGCTGCTTCAATTAGGGTTCTATTTTTCCTCTCAGCAACCCCATTTTGTTGTGGGGTTCTAGCAATACTAAATTGCCTTGTAATTCCTTTCCTAGCACAGAAATCATCTAGCTTCTTATTCCTAAATTCTCCACCATTATCACTCCTAAGCATTTTAACCTCATTGCCAGACCTCTTCTCAATCTGAGTGATAAAATCAATAAGAACATCAGCTGTGTCACTCTTCATAGCTAGAAAGAATGTCCAAGTAAACCTAGAAAAGTCATATGTGATGACAAAGCAATATGACTTACCATTCAAACTTTCTATGTTGGTTGGACCAAAGAGGTCCATGTGTATCATATGAAGAGGTCTAGAACTAGTGTGCACCTGTTTAGACTTGAATGAGACCTTGTGTTGCTTGCCTTTAAGACATGCAACACAAGAGTGGTCATTGTGGAAGGCCTTCTCAGGCAAACCATCAACTAAACCAAGCCTCACAAGTCTATTTATATTTTTAGAATTTATGTGCCCTAGTCTGCTGTGCCACAAATTACTCTCATCTACTGAGGCCTTAGCATAAAAATAAGACATATTATTATTCATTTTAATCCCATTTAAATTAACATTATATATGTCCTTATGCCTAGGTGTTCTATACTCAATATATTTCTCATCAAGGATCTTAAAATCCTTGCTTAACACCAAACACTCAGTATCAGTAAAAAGAACTTTATTTTTGTTATCACAAACTTGTGATACACTAAACAGGTTGTAATCAAGTTCTTTTACTAGGAAGACGTTCTCAAAACGCAGATTCTTGGTGAGAAGGGTTCCTTTGCCTGTGATAGTACCATATCCGCCTCCAAAGTATACCTTATCACCATCTTTAATAGGAGAGAAGTTCGTCAGATAGTCTTCCTTTCCTGCCATGTGCCTTGAGCATCCACTATCCCAATATCCATAATCATTGACCTGTCTTTGAATGCCCTGCACATAAAGAAAACAAATTAGTTTTCTTTGGGAACCCAAGTCTTAAAAGACTTGGATTCATCTGGTTGTTCAATAAGAACAGACTTAGTTCTCACAACAACCCCATTCTCATCCTTCTTAGGATGAAATACCTAGTTAACCCCAATAGGTTTTGTAATGACCTTTGAAATGTAATTAAATCTATTGCAAGTCACTGAAATCCCATTATCATTAGGGTTTTGATCTTTCTTGGGTCTCCATGTTAAGCTCGACGAAGCTTTAGACCCCTTACCTTGTGGTTGCAAATATTTAGGACTGGTCTTGTTTCTGTCAGCGTTAGAATTTGTCCTGTCAACGCTGAAATTACCCTTGTCAGCGTTGAACCTAGGGTTTGCTATAGAAACCCATTGCCTATTTGACCAGGTGTTTGTCTTTTGAAATGGTCTTTGTCCATGAGTGTTAGACCCTCTAGTAAAGAATGGGGCAGGTCTAATCACTTGTGGACTTTGCTACACACAAGGTTTGGGTCTGACAACGTTTGACTTCCTAACAACGTTGACTTTGTTCCTGACAGCGCTGAAATTGTTCCTGTCAGCGCTGGCTTTGGGAGCGTTGACACACTTGTATGCCAAGTGTGAAAAGCTACCACATGTGTAACAGGCTTTTCTAGACATAACCTTAGGTCTAGAAGAGAAGAAGCCTGTTCCATGATTGCTAACTTGGCTCTTGGGAGACCTAGTATTCCTATATATCTCTGCATATTTAATGGTAGGTCTTCTAACAGTGTTTGAGCCTAGGTCAACAGCTTTACCAGTGATTGGGTTAGTAACCTTAATGGGTGTTGACTCATTTGGACTTTCACATAGCAAGCCACCCTTGACAAACAAAGTAGGGTTAGCTTTCTTCCACTCATTCAGGTCAGTCAACTTTTGTTGATACTCTTCAACTGGAGTGACAACTCTTGGTGGAGGAATGAATTCCTCCTCTTGGAGCTCTGGCAAACCAGTCCAAGATAAGTCCCTTTGTTGGACACCATAGAAGTCACCAGCTGGTGGTGGAACCAAAGAGTAATCATTCATCCCAATCCCAGTCATGTCCTTAGGATCCCTTTGTTTAGCTACACAGTCTCCTAGGGTTTGGGTGGCTCTATCAAATCTTTGAATTTTGAGGCCAACATTATCTTTATTCTTAATGGCCTCATCTAACTTAGCCTGTAACTCACCATTAACCCTTTCCATGATGTTTCTAATATCCATACTAGTCTCTAACTCATGTTTTAAGATATTAATTTTATCTTTTAAATCAAATTCCATTTTCTTGTATTCAGAAACGGTTTTCTCAGTTTCAGTAAGAGCTAGTTGGTAATTAGACAATTTACATCTTTCAGTACTCATATCATCTTTTAATCTTAACACCTCATTGTTAAGTCTTTCAGTATTTAACCTACAACCTTTGCTACAAAAAGCGTCATCATATACCTCATTATCAGATGAAGAGGAGGAGTGTGCCATGAGAGCATATTCAACATGCTCTTCTTCTTCAATATCAGCAGCCAAAGCTTTATCCTCTTCAACATCCTTAGCCAGATAGCTCCAATCCTATCCCATGCCATCAATTCCTTGAACTGCAACCATAGCTTTGGAATCATGAGCTTTAACAACCTGACTTGAGGGTTTACCAGCATCAGATCTTCTAGGAGATCTGCATTCCCTCATGAAGTGCCCCATACGATGACAGTTGTAGCATTCAACTTTGGATTTGTCAAATCCAGCTGTGTCTTTAGCATTGAAGGTCATTTTCTTCTTAAACCTTCGGTTCCACCTGTTTGCTCTTATACTAGCAAGAGCCATGTTCCACTTGATGTCCATCTCTTCCAAGTGCTCATCACTTATCTGCTCAAGGTCCCCATATGTAATCACTGAACCATTGGGCAGAGAAGCAATGTAAGCACAAACAGTATCCAAATCCAAACCAGCAGGTTTAACTCTTGGGGAGTCATTCTTGTATGTGTCAGCGTCTGAAAAGGAGACGTTGACAAGACTTGTTCCAGCGCTGACATATGATGATCCAGTAATTTGATGCATGTAAGAGTCTTTCTGATTGAATTGACCTTCACTATGAGAGAAGAAGGCCATGTTGCTATTGGTAGATTTGCTTCCATGTTCTAAAAGAGTTTCATCTTCCAACAGCCTTAGTTTGTTGTAGATGTCATCAAACGAGGAGCTCTTGTAAGTATTGTTGGCAAGAATAGATCTTGCCTCAATCTTCCATGCCTCACCAAGACTTTTAAGAAAGGTAGCATTGATGTCAACATCACCAACTTGTGTCCCCATGAAGGACAATTTGCTTGTAATGTCAAGCAATCTGCTTCTCACACTACTCAGTTTCTCATTGGGTTGAGCTTTGAAGACAGCATAATCATGTAGAAGTTGCTTTTTCTTTTCCTCCTTAGTGTCTGCATTGCCACCATATGCAACTTCAAGAGCTTCTCAAAGATCCTTAGCAGATTCATAGCCTCTATATTTATGTTGGTTTTCTTGTCCCAAAGAGACTTTCAGAATATTTAGGGCTTTCATGTCAACCCTTTTCTTTGCTATGTCATCAGCAGCCACAACTCTACCATCTCCAGGTTTTTCTCTCTTATCCTCTTCAGAACATCCAGCAACAGCTGATCTTTGAGCAATGACATCAAGAATCTTTTGAGCCTTATTGAATGTGTTTCCATATTCAATAATCTCCCAGAGTGTGTAGTCATAGATCCCCAGATATTGTTCAAAGTTGAACTTCCACAAGTCAAAGTTGGTTGCATCAAGCATGGGAATCTTGATGTTTGGTAAGGCTGAGGAAGAGGAGGTTATTGCTTCAGACATGATGTTGTTAGGGTTTTTGAGAAAATTAGGGTTTTGGTATTTTTAGGGTTCTGGTGTTCTTTAAGATCAAAAGTTCCTCAACAAGCTCTGATACCACTTGTTGATCCCAAACTTAGATCGATTAGCTTTGTGTATACGAGATTAGATCAAGTAATACACGTAGAGAAACCTTGTTGTATTGAACAAACTAAGTGTTATGCGGAATTTAACACTTAGAACAAAGAACACACAATGATATAAACAAACTTTTACTTTGATTATCAATATCAAACTTGCTTACAATGAAAGTAGTTTACGAATGAAAAATTATATGAAACTTTAACCTAAAGGTCTTCTTTTATAGACATAAGAAGCCTTGTACAATAATCTACGTATCAGCTATTCTAGGTAAAGATAAATATAGAAAATACATTGTTGTTCCTATCTTTACTAGAACTATTCAGAATATAATACACGCGTAGAATATATCTTCCATCAGTGCTTGTCTTCAATGTGTCAATGCTCGAGTTGTCAGTGCTTGTTTTGTTCTTGTCAACGCTTGTTTTACTCTTGTCAGCGCTCAAGTGATCTGGCCTTAATTTATTTTCAACAAGAATAACTTTGTCGGTCAAGTCATACAGCTATTATACTTGCACATAAACTTTAGGTTGACATTTTTTAGATTTAGTGCTACTTGAAATGACTGAGAGTGTGTTATTTTGTGTATCCCTCGAGACCATGGAAGAGGTGCACTTAGAAAACCATCAGACACTTTTACTACTATACTATTTTCTTTATTGCAACAAACAAGCACGATAAAGATGTTTGTGTCTAGGTGTGTAAACACACACATATATAGAGAGCATGTTCGAGTTTGGTGGAATTGAAAGACTTGTTTCGCCAAATATTATACATATTTGTTTTGCTTTTTTCTCGAAACCCTCATATCATTCACATGTGTATCCTTCGAAATGCAGATGTACGACCCTAACAATGGTCATATTTTTTGCAGGTAGGTATTCCTTTGTACTATTATTCTGCAGACTGGTCATTTTCTTTTCAAGTTGGTGTCTTCTTTGAACGCAAGCTACTGTTATGAATTCTAAAAACACGACAGAATGGATAATGATTTTAGTTTTGAGAAGCTGTAACACAATTGGGACAATTCCTTCCTAGACCATGTACATATAGAGGATAACCAAACAACAACTCTTCCTGCATACATAAAAACTTTTGCACACGTATAGGTATGTGTATGCTTATTTATCTCTTTGAAATATTCCTAAATTTCTTTGAGATCCCCTAAACGTAAATTTACCGTTGTCTGTTTAAACTACATATAACAAAATATAGTTGTATTAGATGTTTAGGTATTATATGTTTACACATGACCAAAGGGCTGGCTTTGACCTTTCTCCAGAAGCAAGAGCTCACAAAGACCTCAAGTTCACATATGTTGTCACGTGTCAGATATACGGGAAACAGAAGGAAGATCAAAAGCCAGAGGCTGCTGATATTGGATTGATATTATAAAGGTGAGATACATGTTTTCTTTGTAGAGTTCATCTTTTTTTTGGCTAATTGTATTCTCAAATTATATTTCATATTGCAGGTTTTGGAGGCAGGAGACAACTTTTGTCATATAAATTACATGTACTCCCACGTTTTACCCATGTGTTTATCAATTTAATTGACTTCAGCATTACGGGGAAGGAGGCATGCGAGTTAATGAAAAAGTTTGAAGATGCTGAGAAAAGAGCAGAGCACCTTCAAGAATCAACTTAAAGGTTTGTGTTCATAATAGTAGTAAAAAGTTTGCGATATATGTTGGCCAATTTATGTGTTTGTCCTAAATTGTTTCAAATTTCTTTTATGTTGTACAGGCTTGAAGAAAAGTTCTCTGATATAGAGCTTGAGCATCAAGTGCTTTGTTAGCAAGCAATGACCATGTCACCTACCGAAGATCCTTATATGTAAGACCGAGATCAATGAATATTCGGGTACTACAGAAAAAGTTATAACTTGAAGCTTAGTTATTTATGTTGCTCAGTAGACCCATTCTAAAATTATATTTTCTTTTCTGAACATACAGAGATCTCTATAAATTAGCACGATAACAATAACGTTTAATCTGAATACAGATTCAGATCAAAAGTGGTTAATTTTTATTGATTGCAGCTTTGGTAATATTGGCTCCAGTAGGGTCCTTTTTGAACCCCACATTGGTAGTACCTCCAAGAGGGATTCATGAGGCATTTCAACCGACTTCACCTCAGTAATGAGACCGGATGGACAAAAAGTAACCACCATGATAACACCAATTTCGACACAACCAACTGCATAGTTCCAATGACATGGATCATACCACGGAAGATGATGATGTTTAATGATAGACTGACACATCAGCAGAAACGCTTGCCAACATGCCGAGGAACAACTCAGGACCATGACTATTGACATGGTTTATGGCTACGATATCTAGAGAGAAGGAACCAGTAAAGAAGGTGGCCAAAGCCTAAAAGATGTCTCCACACATAGTAAAAATGAGGGAAGTCCTTTTTAATAGGCTATGGGTTATCAAGATGGCTGGCAACTTAACAAATATGCAGGTGTTTTGAGAAACCAACCTGAATTAGATGAAACAATAGCACAGGTTAGATTACATTTTGGAGATTTTTATGCTTACATATGGAGTTTTGTTCTAATTAAATTAAAAAAATTGAAAAATCTTAATGGTCGTTGTTAGATAAAGTTGTTTTAGCTTATCGACTGTCATTAGAGCATCAACAATGGTGGTTTTTTATAAAGACTTTTTACTATTAAGAAAATCTATTGATGCCATTTTATGCATTGGGGGCAAGACTTTTAGAAAGACTTTTTGACAATGACTTGTATATCTCCAAGTGTTTGATAGGAAAAGTGAAAAGCTATTAGCATAAAATAAAATGTGTATTAATTGTGAACAAAAAAACTAAATTTATTTTCCTTTTCATTCAATGCACCAAGTTTTTATGAATTGGTAGCATTGTAGATGCTCTTAATGTGTGCACAACTCATCTTGATCTCGTTGTATGGCTGGAATTTTATTTGAATTACTACTTGCCTAATAATGAGTTGTTGGGGGAGGTTATGACTGCAGTCAAACGAATCTATGGAGGAATATAGTAAGTCATCATGCTATATGTTTGGCTCATGGTCATTTTTATTCTGCAAACTATCTTTCGTCCAAGCACAAGAGTAATTAAAATAATAGTAGAAATGAGTATTGACTTTCAACATCCTCTAGGATTTGTGCTTAAACAAGTAGATCCCTTTTCATTTTCTTGCGATTTTATGTTTTTTTTGGTAAAACAACTTTATCTAACAGCGACCATTAAGGTGTCCAAATCTCTGGATACTAATGAGGGTAAATAAATGTTCATGTTTTCCTGCATAAAAACGGTAAAAGTTTAATTCATGACCTGCGTTGAAAAACATTTTTTAAACATAACTTAAAACATGTTGTGTATGATTCTGTAAATGGAAGTATCTGGAAACGATTATGTTTGAAAAGGTACGTGCCTCAAGATAGGTCACCACATTTTTATGCCAATGATAATAGTTGAAATGATGATTAGCTGGCTGATGTATTGAACACAATATGCTGCTTTATGGAATGTTAGTATAAAACAATTTAGAAGCTCTATACCATTAGATTTGTTGCTACTTTATGTTGAACGCGCTGCTTCGTTTATTCCATGGTATATTGTTCTGTAGTTTGCTTTAGCTTTTGAACTTACATATGTTTCTTGATATTATATTTTTCAGGGCCACCAACGGTTGCATCAAACACATGTTACATTTAGTCCAAATGGAGAATAGATACTTCTCAATTGTAGCGGAGAACATGTGTCCTTAATGGACGTGAATACATGTATACTTCCTCGCACTATTTTTTCAAGAGTTTTGTACTTTAGATGTCAGTGATGTTGTGTTGAAACATGTGACTTAAAAGTGAGACTAATAAGAGGTTTTATAAAATGCGTGATTAGGATGACGATGAGATATGGTGTTGTAGAGATGCGGCTTGGTGTTGATTTTTCCATTTTCACAGCTGTAATGGTTATTTTAACAAAGCTATGGTATTGATACCCACGTATTAATGCTTTATGGATCTTTAACAAACCAAAACCAATACATGGGTTAAGCTAGACTGATATTTCTAGGAGTGCTCAATAGCCATCATTGACAAAGACTTGATTAAACCTGATGATTCCTAATATATGGAATACTGTTTCAATCATTATCAGATCATAATTTACTTCAAGAGAAATAATGTAAGTTATTGTTATACCAATCATTATCTTTATGCATATGACCATTTAGTATTACTTATGTTTCTGCATGTGCATTGGTGGACTAAAGCGTTTTGAAGCTTCTAATTTTTCTTATTTTGGTGGATATTTGTTGTTTGATGAAACTATAGGTACGCATATTGTATGATGATATTTCTCAAAAAAATGTCTCGGCATAACAAACAATTCAGTAGAAAGAGGTATGTTGAGAAATAAGATAATATGACCATATAAATAATACTTCTTGATTTGTCTCGGTGTTATCTAAAAACGTTGGTACTTAACTACTTATATATTTTTAAAGTGCGTGTAACTGGTATGAAAACCCCGTTTCGTGATGGATTGCTGAAACATGTTGCCGAAGAAGTCATGACCTTTGCAAAGGTACAAAACTCAGGTTCATACTCAGTTCTGGAGGTTTCATTGTCAATCCATCTAAACAACTTTTTAAATCAGGATGGCTTAGAGAGAAGAGAAAATAACGAAATAGGTTTCTTAATGAAGTGGCATAGGGTGTTAGAACAGGTAAATTAGGCTTCTTATCTCTTTAAGCATTTTATGAGGCATTTGTACCTAGGATAGGGGCAATTCTGGTTTTTTTGCTTATGTGTGGGTCATTTTGCATGTACTATTCCAAATGGTCTAGATGTGTCGAGCAGGTTGAGGCCACCAAAGGTCAAATTTTAATGTCTACAACCTGCTAAATTGGTTTATTATTCTAATGATACTATTTCAATCTTTATATTCAACACGTTAAAGTATAATTACACTCACACCATCAACCCTTAAAACCAAACAAGGTAATTAGACGAGATGCCCATGAGATCCAGTAAACTTTCTTCTACATTTTTATGAACTGAAACTAATTTAGTTAATCAGTTAATAACATATGTATTGATGTGTGTGCATGCATTATCATATATAGGCAGTAACTACAGATTCAGATGGCTGAAGTTGATGGACTATGAAGACTGATATACTAAATTTAGATGATCGCTCGGGTCTTAACACTGATAGTGACGAGTTATTATATGTTTGATCATTCGCATCGTCATGTGATGACTAATAGAAGACATCACTTATCTGTGACTACCTCTATTGATATGGGACTAATTCCTCTGCAGGGAATTTCTACAACAACGAGAGAACCATTAGTCCTACACAGATTGTTGATCTTGTCATCACCTATCCTATATTTGGTAATTCTAGATTTTGAACATCCAAAAGTTAATAATATAAGACTGATAGAAAAATATATACATGACCAGTTGTCCAATTATAAAGACATACTAAATTTCTTCACTTTTGTCCTTGGATATGTGTAGTAATATTTTACATAATAATCAAAATCTACATTTTATATTAAATCTTAATTATGGTATACATTTTGGGTTTTGCAGTAAAAGGTGGCGAGGTAATTACGAGTAGGGGTGTTATCGGGTTGGATTGTCAGGTTAATCAGGTCGGGTTGAATCGGGTTTTGACTTTTGAAAATATGACTCACAACCCGACTCTATAAGATATCGGGTTATCGGGTTCACGTCTAATTGGGTTCGGGTTATATCGAGTCGGGTCTCATCGGGTTCAGGGTGACTTGATAATAATACTAACTATTAGGATAAAAAAAATTACAATCTTAACACTATTATACACACCATCTTATGTACGTAAAAAGAAGATAAACTAAATTAGCATGGAAATTAAATATCACAATAGTAGTTAGTCTTTACAAGCTTCACATTTTTATATACACACATCATGTAGATAAAATAATGTCATTTCTTTTATTCTACGCACGAAGAAGCCAACTAGAGATCATTAGTGAGTATAGGTGAGCAAACTGGATTTTTTTAAAAATCGGATCAATTTTTAATCCGGTTTGGTATAAGTCAACTGGTCAACAAACCGGTTGAATTAAACCGGATCGGCTTAAACCCAGTTTTTTGTTAGTTTTTATTCGGTTTCTAACTGGACCAGATCGGTTTAACCCTAACTAGATTGGATCGGTTTTCATCGGATATTCACCAGTTTTTAATTTAATCTCGATCATTTTATTAAACCGGTTATGAACCACCGGATTGGATTGAGAAAAACCGGTTTCGGCTTTTATGTATCTAGATCGAATCACAAACCGGTTTTTACCCGCCTCTATATAGTGACGCACTGCAAGCCCAAGTTGCTGTGAATGTATGTGGGAGATTGAACAATAAGATATTCATTTGTATTAAGAAGTGTAAATTCTTAAACTTTTAGTATTTACTTTAGATACGATCACATTAAGTGATGTCAATATATCCTATTCTACTTACAATGATGAACCTCAGATATCATAATTTTGCTTCCTTCGATATCAGTTAGGCTCAAGACATCTATTAGATATTTACATCTAATATCAATATGTTCTAAGTTCACAATTATACTATATTGAGAGAAAATTTTGAGTCACGTAACCATCCTTCGGATATGGTCGATTTGGTGTCGTTGGATATCGTTACAAAATACAAAGAGTTTTCGCTTTTGTCTATGAGGCATGCATTATTCATCCGTTGGATAGTGTTCTACTATGCATTGTTAATAAAAAATTTCCATCCGATTCAAGACTCATGAAGTACTATGCCGGCTTATTGATAATATGTCTTGCAAATGAACTTTAAAGCAATAAACGAAAGACATATGATTGGTAATTAAGAGACCTTTTACGATTGGATTTTTGTAAATGTTAAAATTATCAATTGTGATAAATAATAAATACACAAAATCATCAATAACGTCAAATAAGTTTTCTTTTTTCAAAACCCTTCGGATATTATACTCATCTAATAAACAGACGGGTTGGAAAAGGTCAAAATAATTTATGGGTATAAATGGAACGGGTGGGATTGAATATATATATTTTCATTTTGGCGGAAACGTGATTACACCTGTAATGAGTTCTGATTTAGGTGCATTCAATAAATGAATTTGATTATAACTGATTTAGGTGGTGTTTAAAACAGATTTAATTGACTTAATATGATAAAAAAAATAGAATTTATTGAGTTATATGAAAATCGTGGGTTAGTGACTTAATTGAGATAGATGATTAAAAATATTAAGTGATAAAACTGAGACTATATAAGTCATCTCTTATTTAAACCTGACTTAATGAAAAAGTAAACAAATAGGCTCAACTTAACTTTTTTGTTACATGTATTAGTGTAATACACATACTATTTTAAATTTGTAAATTACACGGTCTTATGTATAAGTTATTCTTGAAGAACCTTTTGTCAAAAAAAATAACATTACTCCGTATAATCTACAAGAATGTTTAAAAATGACAATTTTTAATTTTCAATAAAGTTAAAATAAACTCTATACGATTACTTTAGAAATCATAAAATATAGTATAATAGACACAAAAATTTGAATAACATTGGGTACTACTCTTTAGCAAATCTTTGTAAAATATACAATTCTTTAACACAAATAGTTGTCAAAAATATATTTATTAGTATTCTAATATATGTGTGTTGTTTGTTTCTCAAGCATGGTGTACTAGCAATTTATTAGATGAAAATGCGAGAATGTGCTCTCTATGCAACTTTTATCAAAATTTACATGAGCATTAACATGCATAAAAAAATTTCTTTTGTTTATGCTAAATTATAATATTATTCTTTTAAAAAACTTTCAATTATCTTTTCTATAAAATCTATCTACGTTTTTAGTAAAAAAAAGAAGGTTTTGACGTAACTCAAACTCTCAATTTTTATTAGCTTTTATTTTTCATGAGAAGAACATTCGTTACTAATTGTTGTTAAACGACAATCATAAATCGTACTCATTCATCGAACGAGTTTTCCCACAATATATATATACAACATAACAAAAAACTATTTACTTATAATACAACATAATATTATCGTTTCCTAAATATTATCAAAATAAATATTTATATTAAAATACAAAATAAAAAACACATTTATATACATAAAAAGTTAAGCTAAGGCATTCTAAGAAAAATAACAAATATAACAAAAGTCAGCCGACTAAATATGAAGTAAAAGTATACAAAAAAATTCATGAAATAACAAACGCTATGTTTGAAAAAATACAAACAAACATTTTCACAAACATAAAACTTATAAACAATTAATTCTCTAAAAAACTCAAACAAAAAATACAAGTGTCATCACGACTCATAATGCATTAAAAGATAACTAAACTAAAATAAAAAATAAAAAAGCTAATATTTACCAATCAGAAAAACAATTAGAAGTCATACCCGTCAATTGGACATTACAAACAAAATTTACCAAAAACAAAAAAGTAAAGCGATAATCAGAAGTCATACCCGTCCATCTAACGGGTTTCGCCACTAATATATATACATATATATATATATATATATATATATATATATATATATATATATATATATATATATATATATATATATATATATATATATATATATATATATATATATATATATATATATATATATATGTATATATATATATCTATAATATATATATGGGGCTAAGTTTGACATAGGAAAATAAAAGGCGCCATGTCATATCCTATGTGACATTATTTTATTGGCTACATAAAAATAGCAGTAGATATCTACGACTAAAGATTTGATCAAAATAGTCCTAAATATATTTTTACTAAATATATAATAAGAATATCCATTATTTAGATATGTATCCTATATCTTCTTATTTTGAAAAAGATCCGAGAATGATAAAAACAATCGTATGTGGTGATTATAACCCTAAAACCCTATCTCGCACTTATTCTAGCTTCTTTGACGACACATGCATCTACAACCAGAAAACTCGATTTATTCAAGATTCCTTAACAACACATTCGCTATTATTTGATCTTGAGCAAATAGAGGTATGATGTTTTGTATTTTATGATCATATATTTTGCAGATATATAGGATTCAAGTCTGTTGAAGATGTGCCCAAGAGGTTATTTATGGACCCAAAGTAAGTTATTCATACAAACAGTATATGTGTTGGAGAGTCTTAATGATATATTAAGACATCAGGATTATTTTTACATGAAAAACAGGCCAATGCATTGGAACGGCAGGCTGAATCATAGAAACAACATCGTTATGCATTGGAATTGCCGGCTGAAGCATTGGAAGATCATGGAAGTGTTATATCTAATATCGATATATGTAAGTTTCTCTATATCCATAGCTTAAATTGTGTTTTAATAACACATGTTCTCTTTTATTTGTGTCTTGACACCCCATTGTTAGTAATTTTCACTAGATTTGCAGAAGGCATTTGTCATTAAGCAGTTTAGCAGCCCCTGGTGGTATGACACATACAAAGGATATGCAGGTAAGTTGTTACCTCTCTAAACCATTCAATGTAATTTTATATGTACGGGTCAAAACATAATATAAAAAACAAATCCTCTAATTAAATCAGCCCTTTACTCCTCCTTTTCTCAATTCCTTAGAAAACAAATCATCTAACTGATGGCTGCACAGTGTACGGGGGTGATGGTTTGTGCTGGTGTGTCGAGACAAGGGGATCACTTGAATGCTTTAGAGTGTCCGGAGGAGTAATGTAAGCCACTAAAAGGCAACGAATCAGGTAGAAAAGGTGGTGTTGTGCAAGGCAAGGAATGGGGTTTAGCTTACTGTATTTACATCCATTAGAGCTGGGCGGTTGGTTAATGCCCCAATAAATGTGTGGGTCTCAATGGGTCATGTTCAAGTGCTTTATCTATACTTCCAACTATTGTTGACGTAGCCTTGCTGCTGACGTAGTTTGAAGCGTCTCTGTAATGATTGAATTTTTTAAAACTTACATTTAGAAGAAAATACAATTTCAATATCTGGGTACTTATAATGTCTCTCCTAATTTTATTCATCTAAAAAATTTGATTCACCTATGAAACATCACTTTTATATATAAAGTTGATTCTCATCTTGGTTTCACTCAACAAGTTCTCCACATGTCAATTTTATACATTTATGTTTTTTTTATTTTGCAAGTTATTTGTGCCCCTGGTCAATGTCTGTGTTAAAGACAAACCCTTTGATTGTCGTATTCCAGGAAACGCCATACACTCCAAGAGATTCCCCCTGCACACAAGAAAGATGGACGACTGCAGTTCCACTGGTGAGCTTTGTATGATAACAGATAGTAAGCAGCTTTGACTAAATAATGGCTATATGATATAATTTTATGCTTTCTGTGATTTGGTTCCTTTTTTCTTTATAGGACACGTCTGGTTGTCGACGAAAAAATGGCTCCCGATTAGCCTCTCGATCATGCTCGATTACTTGCGGGTTTTAAATATACTCACCACACCAGTAGCAGCTCAAAACCAGCTTTTTAAAAAATGTGTGGCGCTTCATTTGTTTATGCGGAACTGTAGAACTTGATAAGATAATCTTATAATGATAAACTGACATTTAAATCTTATATTGGCAGGACTTAATGGGATGTATGCACAATCGAATTATCATATGGGTTATTTTCATGGGAAATTGTTCGCCTTGGTGAACCTGTTGTCACAAACAGCCTGGAGGCTGGAGGTAAAATAGGTGATCTTATGGTTGGACAAATTGACAGATTTTTAAATTTCACGATGAAAAAGAATGTTTACTTAGCTTTAATACTGATGATTTGCGAGTGATACAGTGATTCAAAGATAGAACATGCTTAAAAAGAGAGATGGCGATGCTATGGTCCCACTGTGATTGGATGAGCATTGCAAGACCAACAGGTATGTTGCCTAAACATATCGCCTACCTTAACTTTAATATTCCGATTAACCCTGCGCAGGAACAACCTGTATTCGTAGAAATAATCTAATACACACACCCAATTTCAGCAAACCTTAGACAATAAAATTTTAATTTTAGAGCAACAACCACTTGCTGAATGGCTAACTATATTGAAATATCATATTTGATTTTCTGTGTATTCAGGTTCGGATATTGCATGTCAATTAGCCGGGTTATGCACGTGGTTAGGACAAATTTTGAGTATCCCAAATGAATCTCTTGTCCCTTCTCCAATTCGCTTCTTTTGTATCCATCTACCTAATAAACAACCACAAATTGAATATACTTCAAATGGGTATGATGAGGTTGTAGCAGTAGAGTTATTCGTTGATATGTTGCTACTCATGAACCATTTGTTGCAACACCTGGAGAAGGCATTTAGCTACCTTCAGGCATATGCCAAGCATGGATAGTAAGTTTCTTCATAATTTTTCATATCTCATCTCCATTTGGTATTTGTTAATAGATTTAAACTATTGTATGAACTGTTGTATAACTACTGAGATTTCATTTCCAAACCAGGCAATACAACTTGAAAGGCATTTAAACACCCCTCTATCTTGAAAGGTTTGGGGATAAAACTGATTTTCAAATTAATCGCAATCTTTCCATTCCAAACACAACCGACCAAGTTATGTATGAGCTTTCTTAGTTTCTCCGGTAGCACAGTTTTGTTTTGTTTTTTTAATACAATTACGTAGTATGAACTTGACTTAATGAAAAATGATCATTTTTCTTTCACACACGATCAATCTTTGCACGTAATGAATGCCTAATTAATAGCTGTAGAGAAACTCTCTGAATGTCTTGCTATGAAAATGGTCACTCTTAGTGTCGAGCCGGAACATGCAAAGAAACAAAATGTGCGATGCAAAACCAAATACTTGAACCACTGGTGGAACAAAAAAGGCACTCAGACGAAGGCTTTGATCAACCCGATGAAGAATATCAAGTACGCTCATCAAACAGCTCCGTTGAAGATGACGATAACCTTCACTTTCAACTTCATTTACCTTTCAAGACCAACATAATTTTCAGAACAGAACTGGACCCGTCTTCTATATTGTGCCGCTGTGATGATTCAGTAAGCATACATATCTTAGTATAATTAGAAATCCAATTTTTTTAAAAGAAAGTAGTCATTTTATAATGTTACTGTTAGGAAAAGTTTGATTTATATCAGGCTAACTTTATTGTTAGATTTTTACTATGTATTATGTAAAGTGT